>CM040400.1:44478917-45163917 GCA_022702515.1 Ilyophis sp. 1 JC-2022 | reverse complement strand
TGCTGTTGTACCCTTGAGCAAGTTACCTCACCTGACATGCTTCAGTATACATCCTGCAGTATAAATGGATACTTTTTTAGTAAATTTAAATTAAAAAAACGCACTGGATAAAAGCTTCTACTAACTGTAAAGGCCGCACGGCACAAAGACGGATACTAAAGCCCTATATGCCTTTGACAGCGCCGCTACACCTCATCCACGCAGCACAAAGATGAACACTAAGGCCCTATGTGTCTTTGAAAGCGCCACTACACCTCATCCGCATGGCACAAAGACAAACACTAAGGCCCTATATGCCTTTGTTCGTTATGTGGTTGTTTTCCTGGCGGTCGCCATGGAGCCCAGGGAATGTCACAAACGCACCGTACTCAACGGTATTAAAGTCGCTCAGAAGTTCATTTTAATAAGGTTTGCGTTGTGAGGACATTTGGCGCTCGGACCATTTAAAAAAAATAAAATAAAAAAAAAGCAGTTTATTTTGTTTTTATTTTTCTGCAAAGCATGCAGCACAGCTATCAGCAGCCTTGTTAAATAGATGCACACAAAGCATTTTCCAATATTCAGGTGCAATTATATGTGTGTGGCAGATGGCCTTACTGACAGGCTGTCAGAGGTTTTGGCTCATGCATGTACACGCTGTTTCTTTTTATTTATGTATTGCATAAATAAACAAAGGGCTGTTCCCTGCACATCTGGTGCTAGCCATTCCTTCACCTCGGCGTTTGGCGTATTTACCTGGTATCGCTCGCTATAAATGGCACGATATAACTGAAGGCGAGACCGGAACTTCCAAGTCCTCCACCGTTCCTGAACAGTGACCTCCATTTTGGATTCTGAAAGTGAGTCAAAAGTGAGACCTCTAAAAAGGGACCCTATACCCTCTCCCACCGGTGGGGTGTCTGACCTGAATCTGGACCTCCGAGCCTCTGACCGGGGATGTATTTTTTAACATAAAACATGTTGCAGTGAAAATATTTTTTAAAAACATTCCTTGTTGTGTAGGTTTCAGCAGAATATACTATATGGTTCTTGAGATTAATACCAGAGACTTTTGTCCCCTATAAGAAAAAAAAAATTGCCGGGTCATCAGAGCATATCTCACATTTGCAGAACAGGCTCCAATTTTACTGTCATAAGACAATGTTGAAGCATGGAAACAGTGCAACTAGCATGCTCATGTAATGCAAGTATAACCACTATTTGCAGCTAAAAGCCGTTCACAAAAATAAGTACTGTCTCCAAAAAAATGAAAACATTACAAACTATAATTCTAAGTGTCAAAAACAAATTTCCATTTCAGAGACATTTACGCCGACAGATAAAGAAAGTATGAGGCGAAAGTATGGCTGTGAGAGATTGCTTCTTTAGGCCTTGTTTGAGGCTGCTGAAAGCTGTCGTGCAAGCAGTCTCTGACAACGCAGCTCAACACAAACTGCCTGGAGCACGGCTAATGAATAAACGCGTCTGTTAATGTGTCAAACGGCGCATTAAATGCGTGTTTTATTGTATGCTAAATGGCGCTGTTGTTTTTCTTTCTTTGTGCACTCTCTTAGAAACTCCACTCTAAAGCTTGTTGATTTTAGATGGCCCCTTTTTAGGCTCTGATTTTAGAAATCCATTGCTTTCAATAGAGGTCTGTCACCTACGTCACAATTTGGCCAGACACGCCCACTTGTTTACGCCAACCGCCATCTTGGAGGACCAAATGCCGGTGTTCCATAACGTTATGCAACCCAAATTTATAGGCTATCACATTTAATCAGGAGGTTGCTTGGTTTTCCTTTATTGCCATCATCAAAATTTGCTTTGCGCAATGCTTACAGGTAGCTCAGCAATATACAAAATATACAGTGCACAACATCACAAAACAATTTCTCAGTTTCGGCGGTGTACAGAGACCGCTGCGCTGTGTGTATGGAGGAGAGTCGTGGAGGCGGAGTTTGTGTGTTGGACTGCTTGGTGACACTGGACATCTCAGGACAGCGGGGGCTATTTTTAATCATGGCTGTATTGCACTTTCATTCACTTAATTCATTTGATTGATGTAATGATTCTGTTGGATGTCTTTGTTTGATATGTTTGTTTGTGTGTTGTGGGTCCCACTGTCTATGTCTTTTTTGTTGTTTCTGGGGCTACAGCTGAAGTTCCATAGTGGGAAATAAAGGTTATTATATTCTATCCTATTCTAATAATACCAACATAAACATGTATTATAAGGAGTATTGAGGGGGGGTATACGTATGAAGCAGGATTAATTACTGAGTAAAACCCGGAACGCTCCCAAATCTGGAACATGCATGGACTGAAGTAAAAAGAGCTGTTCTGGGTTTTATTGAGTTATCCAGCTAGTACTTGTTAAAGTATTCCTGCTTTGTACTATACACCTGCTTGGTGGCTTGTGTGTGCAGTTCATATGGGAGCAAAGTGAAACGTTACATGTTAAAGTATTAACGGTAGGCTACAGTAGCTACTTCAGCAATAAAACATATTTTAACTCGATGGATAGAATATAGTAACTTATTTTTTGCGCAATGCTTACATGTAGCTCAGCAATATACAAAATATACAGTGCACAACATCCCGAAACAATTTATCCGTTTCGGCGGTGTACAGAGACCACAGCTGAATACCTTCAGTTGTAGACACAATAAAAGGCAAATCAGTTCAATACATAAAGTACATTTGCCGTTACTTTCATTCACTTTCAAATACATTGTTATTTGGTGCTAAATATCGTTACGTTACATTTTCTTTTCGCCCTCTTCTGGATTCTCTCATATTCGCACCCTGCCTGGCCAGCACAGGTAATGTTTACAGTTTATCCAATCTATTTGTGAGACATCGTACAATGTAACACCCCTAGCAATGTAATAATAGTTAAAATGAACAGTTTTGATGTTCACAATATGCTTGACGTATCGCATTATGTTAACGTTCATGTTTCGCAGGCGTAGCAGTCGTTCACACAAATTATATAGCTACTAACGTTAGCTAAACCTAGCGATTAATTCATTTTAACTTTCTAACATTAAGATAATGCACATAAATGTACATTAGGTCAGCTAGTTATGTGTATATTAGCTGGCTAACTTTATAATTTGTTCATAAAACGTAATTTACCATTAATGATCCGAGCCTATGCTGTAATGATCCGAGCCTGGTTGCTGTCTAAATCCAGCTCACTCCTCGGTGCTTTCAACCACCAGTCTCTTCTTTTGGTCGTAAAATTTAGTTTGTTCACCCTGCCTGGTGGCTTAGCTACTATGGTGCGTACTCAGATTATCGTGTAAAAGAACATTTTCCACTTTTCCCAGCTTCATTCGCACATCAATATTCAGTGCAGAAGTTCGTCATTGTAGAACAGCAATCATAGTAGCGTTAACATGAAACTCGTTACACGGAGTAGCAAACACTACTAGTTCAGTGGTAACGTTAAGCGTCTCTGTTAGGGTTGGTCCTCCAACATGGCGGCGCGTCCCTGTAACCATTGGTAACTACAGTGCTGGTTCTATGTGACAGGCCTCTATTACAAGTAGCTATTGTTACATCAGCATTAAAATGTTTAGTTAAGAACATTCTAATCACATATTATTTTTCATCTTGCACCTTAAAGGGTTAATGGAAGTAATACAGTTTAAATTATTACCAAAGTTAATAAATGCACCACAGTCCAAAGTGTTACCATTTTATTTACTATTTTATTCCAAACAGTGGTTTTGACATTTTGCTGTTGTACATGCCAATCCAGGTGAAATATTTACATCACTGGTGATGTCGGGTTGACAGTCCGCTGTGGCAGGTCTTTCATTTCATCACTAGACAGGAAGTGTGTGAGAAGGGAGTGGATGTGATGGGGAACATGTGAGTGAGGATATGACAGGACGGGGCGAGCGGCGGGAACCCGCGGCAGACAAGGACACGCAGAATTCAAATAAATGTCAACAAAGAAAATATTGCAACAGCCAAGGGAAGAAATTAGCATTTGAGGAAGCAGGAAGATTGTAGAATATTAGCTGTATACAGTGCAATGTTATCGAGGGGGGGGGGGAGGGGTATAACAATTAAAAAAGGACACTGAAGACAGTTTGGAGAGTTTCCAAAGATTTTAAAGATTCATAGTATTATACCAACTCGTCTCTAGCAATGGGGAGTTTTGGGGACAACACATATATCCTGTTAGAGTACTTCATCAGAGTTACTTTTACATTCAACACTGCTAAGAATGCTTAAGATGCCGTGTGGGCATGTGTGAGTACAGATGTAGTCTAATCTCACAATCAGAATTTGGAACAGCGGAATGTTCTAGAACACCGGAATAAAGGTGCATAAAGAATAAGCACTGTGCCAACATTCCTTACTGTTTTTATTTGGTTTGGTTTCTTCTCAATTTACATTCACTATATGTAAATTACATTCACTATAAAATTTTTTGCATTCAATTCCCATTTTGTATTTTGTTTAAATGGATTCTTGAGATGGAAACATGATATAGTTTGATAATTATAACTTAGTGTAGGCATGGTTCTCATTCAAAAACATCTGAAATTTACATTAATTTAAAACCGTATTCATTTAAAATGTATTAAGTACAGTCTGGTGTCACATTTTGTTTGAGTCCTCTGTTGATTCCTGCTAAAAGACTTTCATGGCCTTGACTTTAATAGATTCTCGGCTGAGGGCTGTGAGTGTCCTTTGAAATGAAATGTTATCTTTAAAAGGATATTTGACTCTATTAGAAATCTACTCCAGTGCAGAAAATAACCCTGTTTGTATTCACATGGTCTGTTTCCACAGACACCTTCCCAAACTGTTCTTGAATATTCACAGTGTAGCCTGCGATCGGGGAAGAACAAAAGGACATGGCATGAAAGATTAATAAAGGGTTGATCTCACTCGCTGTTCCTGTGATAAATGTAACAAAAAAAATGAAAAATGCCTGGAGGCCTAGTTCTGATATGTGTTAGAAGTGTGTGCAAGACCAACATGCTTTCAGTCAGTTACAGTCAACTGTGCAGTTTGACCTGAAAATAATTAAAATACAAACAGGTGCACTGCAGCAACAATTACAAAGAATTTATTTGTACTTAATTTTGAAGTTTTTTTTTTGTTCTCCACAGGTATTCACGAGGCTTACACCAGACATCAGAGCCCAAAGAGATACCACAGTTGGTCTTTATTCCACACAACCCTAATTGAATAACAGAGGAGATGGATTTGTTTCAATGCCTTGCTGTGCTAATTAGGTCTCATTAGACATCAAAGCATGTACTGACAAAATACAAATATGGAGAAAAAAAACCTAACACCCAGCATCTTAAGATTGGGAGAGATCGGTCAACAAGCGTAAAAGAAAAAAGATTAATAAAAAGCAGAGTGAGACACAATCTATTTAGTTCAGTCCTGAACTCCCCTGTACCTGTAAATTTCACCTCAACTCTGCTGTAGCTGGAACAGGATTTGTCACATGATCAAAATTATCACATGACCATTGTGCTTCTCTTATGCATTGGGTGGACTCGTTTTCACCATATCATGGCTCATTTGGAACCACTTGTTAGCGTTTGACGTCATTCACAAGTGCTTCGCAGATTTCACCTCTAGTTTATAGTGGGCAGAGTGGCGATGCCCAGCGGCTGCTTTTTGCGCAAAACGAGTGCAGAACACGCCCACTTGGGCATGATCGGGAGGCCTCCCGCTTGAAAAACTGGAAAGGGAATCCTTGGCAGCCATTTTGCACCAAATGCTCCACCCATCAGTTCAGGTGTAGAAGCACTACATCTATTTAGCCAATTAAACATTTAAGGCGTAAGAGTACAAATATGTGATTAGAATGTTCTTAGCTGAAAAACCTACTCTTAAAAAGTAGGCTACTCTTAACCTGGTGGATACTTAGATGGCTGTGTTGAAAGATCCAGATCATTCATTTCGATAAGATTCCAGGAGCACTCCTAGTCTTTCAAGTAATTGCCAGAATAACATTTAAAAAGGTGCCAGAAGACCATGGTTGGACAAAACTATAAAAAAGTATAACGTATAAAAGATAGCTGCTTAGGGTTGAACCACTGCCAACAAATTTATTAACACAAAAAGGTTGCGATAAAATCACTGATAAAGATATTACCATCAACTACACATAAATTATTTGTTAGTAGGACGTATGGACAATACACTTCCATTTTAAGTGTATGAAATTATTCAGAATCGATCAGGCAAAACAGGAGAACTGCAGCTACAGCATGTTTTCTCTCCTAAACACTCACCTGCAAGCCAGTGACTACTATACACCCTACAGGCCACACACAGTACTACAGGAAAGCCAGTGACTATTTCACACACTACCAGCCACAAACAGTACTACAGGAGAGCCAGTGACTATTTTATACCCTATAGGCCACACACACAGTACTACAGAAGAGTCAGTGACTATTTTACACCCTATAGGCCACACACAGTACTAAAGCAGAATCAGTGACTATTATACACCCTAAAGGCTCCACACAGTACTACAGGAAAGTCAGTGACTATTATACACCCTACAGGCCCCACACAGTACTACAGGAAAGCCAGTGACTATTTCACACACTACCAGCCACAAACAGTACTACAGGAGAGCCGGTGACTATCTTACACCCTAGAGGCCACATACTGTAGTACAATAGGAGCGACAGTGACTATTTTACACCCTATAGGCCACACACAGTACTACATAAGAGTAAGTGACTATTATACACCCTACAGGCCCACACAGTACTAGAGGAAAGTCAGTGACTATTTTACACCCTACAGGCCACAAAGAGCAGTACAGGAGAGTCAGTGACTATTATACACCCTACAGGCCACACACAGTACGACAGAGTCTGTGACTATTATACACCCTACAGGCTCCACACAGTACTACAGGAGATTCAGTGACTATTATACACCCTACAGGCCACACACAGTACTACAAGAGAGCCAGTGACTATTTTACACCCTAGAGGCCACACAATTTATTACAGGAGAGCCAATGACTATTTCACACACTACCAGCCACAAACAGTACTACAGGAGAGCCAGTGACTAGTTTACACCCTAGAGGCCACACACAGTACTACAGAAGAGTCAGTGACTATTTTACACCCTATAGGCCACACACAGTACTAAAGGAGAATCAGTGACTATTATACACCCTAAAGGCTCCACACCAGTGGTTCTTAACCTTATTGGAGGTACTGAACCCTGCAAGCTTCATCAGTGCATTCACCGAACCCTTCAGACAAAAACGGCTCGACATTGCTAGTGTGAACCGTATACTGTGTGTGTCTTGACCCCTGCCGAACCCCTGAGACTGACTCAACGAACCCCTGGGGTTCGATCGAACCCAGGTTAAGAACCACTGCTCCACACAGTACTACAGGAAAGTCAGTGACTATTATACACCCTACAGGCCCCACACAGTACTACAGGAAAGCCAGTGACTATTTCACACACTACCAGCCACAAACAGTACTACAGAAGAGCCAGTGACTATTTTACACCCTAGAGGCCACATACTGTAGTACAATAGGAGAGACAGTGACTATTTTACACCCTATAGGCCACACACAGTACTACAGAAGAGTAAGTGACTATGATACACCCTACAGGCCCACACAGTACTAGAGGAAAGTCAGTGACTATTTTACACCCTACAGGCCACACACAGCAGTACAGGAGAGTCAGTGACAATTATACACCCTACAGGCCACACACAGTACTACAGGAGAGTCGGTGACTATTATACACCCTACAGGCTCCACACAGTACTACAGGAGAGTCGGTGACTATTATACACCCTACAGGCCCCACACAGTACTACAGGAGAGTCAGTGACTATTATACACCCTACAGGCCACACACAGTACTACAGGAGAGCCAGTGACTATTATACACCCTACAGGCCACACACAGTACTACAAGAGAGCCAGTGACTATTTTACACCCTAGAGGCCACACAATTTACTACAGGAGAGCCAATGACTATTTCACACACTACCAGCCACAAACAGTACTACAGGAGAGCCAGTGACTAAAATACACCCTACAGGCCACACACAGTACTACAGGGGAGCCAGTGACTATTTTACACCCTACAAGCCACACACAGTACTACAGGGGAGCCAGTGACTATTATACACCCTACAGGCCACACACAGTACTACAGGAGAGCCAGTGACTATTTTACTCCCTACAGGCCACACACATTATTACAGGAAAGCCAATGACTATTTCACACACTACCAGCCACAAACAGTACTACAGGAGAGCCAGTGACTAGTTTACACCCTAGAGGCCACACACAGTACTACAGAAGAGTCAGTGACTATTTTACACCCTATAGGCCACACACAGTACTAAAGGAGAATCAGTGACTATTATACACCCTAAAGGCTCCACACCAGTGGTTCTTAACCTTATTGGAGGTACTGAACCCTGCAAGCTTCATCAGTGCATTCACCGAACCCTTCAGACAAAAACGGCTCGACATTGCTAGTGTGAACCGTATACTGTGTGTGTCTTGACCCCTGCCGAACCCCTGAGACTGACTCAACGAACCCCTGGGGTTCGATCGAACCCAGGTTAAGAACCACTGCTCCACACAGTACTACAGGAAAGTCAGTGACTATTATACACCCTACAGGCCCCACACAGTACTACAGGAAAGCCAGTGACTATTTCACACACTACCAGCCACAAACAGTACTACAGAAGAGCCAGTGACTATTTTACACCCTAGAGGCCACATACTGTAGTACAATAGGAGAGACAGTGACTATTTTACACCCTATAGGCCACACACAGTACTACAGAAGAGTAAGTGACTATGATACACCCTACAGGCCCACACAGTACTAGAGGAAAGTCAGTGACTATTTTACACCCTACAGGCCACACACAGCAGTACAGGAGAGTCAGTGACAATTATACACCCTACAGGCCACACACAGTACTACAGGAGAGTCGGTGACTATTATACACCCTACAGGCTCCACACAGTACTACAGGAGAGTCGGTGACTATTATACACCCTACAGGCCCCACACAGTACTACAGGAGAGTCAGTGACTATTATACACCCTACAGGCCACACACAGTACTACAGGAGAGCCAATGACTATTTCACACACTACCAGCCACAAACAGTACTACAGGAGAGCCAGTGACTAAAATACACCCTACAGGCCACACACAGTACTACAGGGGAGCCAGTGACTATTTTACACCCTACAAGCCACACACAGTACTACAGGGGAGCCAGTGACTATTATACACCCTACAGGCCACACACAGTACTACAGGAGAGCCAGTGACTATTTTACTCCCTACAGGCCACACACATTATTACAGGAAAGCCAGTGACTAGTTCACACACTACCGGCCACACACAGTACTACAGGAGAACCAGTGACTATTTTACACCCTACAGGCCACACACAGTACTACAGGAGAGCCAGTGACTATTTTACACCCTACAAGCCACACACAGTACTACAGGGGAGCCAGTGACTATTATACACCCTACAGGCCACACACAGTACTACAGGAGAGCCAGTGACTATTGTACACCTTACAGGCCACATACTGTAGTACTATAGGAGAGACAGTGACTATTTTACACCCCACAGGCCACACACAGTACTACAGGACAGCCAGTGACTATTATACATTCTACAGGCCACACACAGTACTACAGGAAAGCCTGTGACTATTATTCCCCCTACAGGCAACACACGGTACTATAGTAGAGCCAGTGAATAGTCATTTAAAGCCACAGTTAATGTAAACAACTGTGCCATTAACAAAATGAGGAGTATTTTTCCATTAATAAGCGAGAATACATTCACAAAATGTTTTCTAATGTCATATATTGGCTGTTTTAAAAAATGTGACCTCCAAAAAATATAAAAGAAGAAGAAAAAGAAGAAGTGCCTGAGGCCGATTGTCAGAATCGGAGCATCTGCCTCTCTCTCTCTGTCCTTCAGGTCACCTTCCCTGGGAACAAATCTTCATCAGTGGCCACCGCTAAGCCTCCTATTCCCCTCAGAGAACCACAAACATCTTTATCAGCCCAGTCAAGGTCCAGTCAGGACAGGGCTAATGGCAAGGCCCTGATCCTGTCAAGTCAAAACACTGAAAAAAGGAGGGAAAAAGAGGAGGGGAAAAACATCCCTCTCTCCTTTTTGGCGGATGAAACGAGGCCCCCCGGCCCGGGGTTTTGTAATCTCAGCCGCCAGGAAAGAACATTTGACGTGAAGTATCGACCAGGCTGTCAACTTACAGATCCGGTTTGTTTAATTAGCGCTCTTATGAATCTGTCAGTGTGCACCCCCCCCCCCCACACACACAAACACACACACACACAAGTTCTCGTTAGATGATTTCATCTTGCGGAAATGCTGAAATGCTGGAATGACCCTACAACCCCCCCCCTCCTCCCCATCCCCATAGGACATAAATAATATGATATTGAAGTTAGCTTAGAGGCAAACAGTTGAGAATCCGCAGTGAATTATCTATAATAGTTTACTTTTGATTGATTGGCATGGTGTGTGGCAGAGGGGTGGGGGCGGAGGGGGGGGGGGACTACTTTGTGTATCAGTAATAAAATACACAAAATTTGTGACTATACTTTATAAATAAGCTGCAAAACAGCCGTTAGACCATTCGATCATCCGAGTATAACTGATTTAATTATATTTAATTTGATTATTTTGCCTACTCTTTAACGCATTCATGTAGATTTGGGTCTATTACATTCGTAGTTTGTAACACTTGCTTCAGCCCTGAGTTGGACAGTCAAAGCTCAATGCTCAAGTAGAGCATGTTATGTCTAACAAAGAGCTTAGCAGACAGTTGCAGTGTAAGGGGCCCAATGGCATCTTTGATTGGATTTTGGAGAGATGAGTCATGTTTTATGTGGTAGACTGTGTATGCCAAATTAATTCAGTTTTAATTCACAGGTGCATATTTTATCTGTTTTTGGAATTAGAGCCTGGAAATTGACTCAGAATTAAATAAACAACAAACAAAGTCAGTCGGTTTAGCAGTGGGAGTTCTGGACTTAGAACTTGCCAGTTCAATTCCTAGGTGGAGCACTGCTGTAGCAGTTATATATGCTGACTTGCTTCAGTAAAATAACCAGCATGTTTAAATAGTTTGCATGTATTTTAGAAAAAGTAAGCTGTTTAAATGCTAAATAAGCAAAATGCTTAAGTGTAAATGTCATTTGATTGCAATAAAGAGACCAAGACATTGAAAGGTTGCAATTTTATTAGTGAGAATAAAAGAAGCCAACAGTATACAGATTGGCTCTTTCAGTTTAGATTAGTTGACATTTTTTCTGGACACAAGGTTTCAGGACTATTATGTTTTTTCTAATAACTGGGATATACCAGCCGATCTGAGAACTACATTTTCAGAAAAAATCAGGTGTTATGCAATATCTGTCCACAGAGGGCAGTCTTTCTCCTCCCAGTGTTGGTGTGGCATCAACCTATAAATAAGGTTAAGGGCTTAACAAACTGCAACGACATGGTTTGGTGGTCAGTGCGTTTGACACAAATCCCACTGAGCGTGTGCAAATTAAGCGGTCATGTTCACCACACATCTGGTCATATTGGACTGTCGTTAAGCAAAAGTTTTGCAGCCTTGGTAACCGCATCCGGGAGGCCTGTTTGTTTTGGAAAATGGCAAGCCACAGTCGGGAGACGGGCCGGAGCGTTTACTGGACTGCAGGCTCGTCCCCCCCCATGCACACTTTCCTGCGTTTCGGAATAATGCATTAAATATGCCTCCATTGTCCATCTGTCTGTGCGTCCGACAGTCTAATCTGCCTCCCCACTCTGCCGCTTGTACAGTTATCATTTATTAAAACCCTCCGCTCACTCAGTCACCACACAAGGCAGGGAGGCGGTCTTAAAGAAAAGGTCACTGAGTGCTTATTGATTGTAACATTACACCCTGGCCTGTGTATTGACTGACTGGGAACATTCTGGGCGCTTTTATGTGTGCAGATTGCAGACTT
The DNA here is from genome assembly GCA_022702515.1 of Ilyophis sp. 1 JC-2022. Taxonomy (NCBI): domain Eukaryota; kingdom Metazoa; phylum Chordata; class Actinopteri; order Anguilliformes; family Synaphobranchidae; genus Ilyophis; species Ilyophis sp. 1 JC-2022. The sequence goes on along the minus strand of CM040400.1, from coordinate 45,151,874 downwards.
TTATTCTGGCGCACAGGGATGAGCTTGCCATAAACAATGTTGCTAATTCTGTTTGCATTGCATTTTTTATTATTTTCTTTTTAATTAAATTTGTTTTGGAAGAAACATTTCATGGCGAAGGGGGAACTCCGGTGATATTTTGATTAGCCCCATGTGCGTTTCCACCTGGAGTAAAATGCCCACGAAATGCCAAACTCTCGCTTGGCAACACGGAGCGCTATGACAACAGTCACATTGGTTTAACAGACAAGGTCAATGAGATGAGGAATGGGTGCTCAGTGCAAGGTGATTGTCAATTACAGTGGGAATTAGTTGAATACGATCAAAACAGGCAGAATTCCCCCCCCCCCCCCCCGCCCCCAAACTCTGATTATGGTAGACAGGCATTGAATTACCAACAATGGGTACCATCTCCAATTTCCTAGCCCCATGGCTAGATTTATCTTTTTCAGTAATATTCTTCCCAATGATGCAGCGAATATTAATGACTCTACAAATTCCTGATCCCATTAAAAGTTTATTTTTTCTCTCTCTCGCACCCAATTTAATATTTCATAAGCAGGCGAAATGTGGCAAGCAATTTGAATTTTTATTATTTAAATTTTCAAAAATGATCTACATTCAGATCAGCAAGCGTGGTGACCTAATGCAGAGTGAGATTTTGAGTGTATACGCCCTGTGCTACTGGACAGACTGCACCGATTATAAAGAAACAATGGCGGCAGCAATAAAATTGCCCACTGCCGAAAGACCCCCCCCCCACACACACACCGTCCCCCTTCCTACAGCCACAAAGCCAATCTCCAAAAACACAGCCTTTCAGGGCTAAAATAACAAGAATATTTATTGGCACAGTGTTCACACCCAATTTTCTCTTCCAGGCGAGAGCCGTTTCATCAATAATGTGAAGAGTGGCAGGGAATCTTTCGGATTTGACGTTGACTCATTAGAGGAAGCGGGAAACAATCCGGAAGAAATAAACATATTTGTCTTTGATACCACACCATGTTCTCCTACATGCTATTATAACAAAGCATCTTACCTGCCCCTGTTCTCATATAATGAAAGAAATTCATACAGAGGAGGCAGATGAGCCCCCAGGCGCTGGTTCAAGAGTTAATAGCAGACATGGTTCCGTTTTTCCATAGCGCCCTAAGATTAACCTGTTTCACTTTAATGTGCTTTAGAATTTTTTTTTTTTTTACCCTGGCCATAATGCCTTTTCCAATACCATTGATAAAAGTGTTTTCGAGCCAAGAAAGGAATACTGCTGAGTGGGAGTGTATAATGCGTTTGTTTTGACAGCAGGCACAATATGGCCGGTCAGTGTGCGGTTTTAACCGAAATCCGAGTTTAAAAAAAGAAACTGAAACCTCATATCCGCGTGGCTCGCGCACACCGTAATGTGCTCGGAAAAAATAGAAAGTGCATTGGCTGTCAGGGAATTTGGAATGATGACATCTGACGGCAACAGCCCGGAAACACATTGATAGATGGTAATGCATTGGCATTTATGAATTATATTTCATGACACAAGCTCCCGGTCCCCCTACTCCCGTTAAAAAAATAAGATTTATCGAGAGCGCCCCTGAGTGCTTCACGCATCCCCTTAACGCGTGACCTTGCCTGCTAGCGCATTGAGACCTCCGACTTTACCGCGTGATAAAATATTTACTGCTTTTGACTTACACATGGCAGAACTAGACGTCGCAGCATGCCGGCGCTTTGAAGCTCCGCCGTCGTTTCTCGCGCTTCTCATCTGCGAGAGCCTCGTGCCGTCTTCACAGCGTGTGCTCCCCAAAACCCCCCACTCTCTCTATATGTTTGTTTGTTTCTTCTTCTTTCTGACGGACTTTCAGTACACAGACAGGCGTTTTCCGTCCGTGTTCCCTCATCCTGCTGTGGTTAGATTGTACCTAGCATTAAGGCCCTGTCACACTATAGCGTTTCGTACTAGCGTATGCCAGCGTATTAAAAATATCACTCATACGCTGATATACGCTGACATACGCTAGGGGTACGTTAGGCATAGGTTGTATACGTTTCAAGCACGGTCGCATTCGGTGGCATACGCTGGCATACGGCGAGGCACCAAAAGTTTTTTAAGCATGCTCAAAAATTTTGTGCGTGTTCGGACGTATGGTTTATACGCTAAACATACGCTAGGCATACGCTGAATACGCTAGAATTACGCTAGAGGTACGTTACTCATAGGTCGAGTACGCTGGTCATACGCTGACATACGCTGACATGAAGGTGTACCGTACAGCTAGCGTATTGATAGCGCATGAGTAACGTACTTCTAACGTATGTCTGACGTATCTGCAACGTATATAGACATCTTGGCGTATGCCTGACGATTGAAAGAAGCAGAGGAACCTCCTGAAGCACTGGGCCAACTCAGGTGCAGGTGCAGTTCCATGGCAAGACAGGATGATTTAGAACAATTGTATAGTTTAAAGTCAAGTGTAAAATGCAGTTTATTATTCTATGGGTCAGGGGTACTTATAAATTACACATCATTTGATGTATTATAAAAGTATGAAAAACACCAGAAGTAAGTTTAAAAAACGTTTATTCATATGATCAACTGATCATTAATAATGCCACATGATAATAATGGTAATAATGGTACATAGTAGGGATGCAAATATTAATGAATTTCCTTAATCGATAGTTGTTAACCTTAACAAAAAATCGTCGATTAATTGATAACATAAAAGCTAAATATAGCTTATGATAGACAGAATACAAAATGCATGGTATATTCCTCAATAAAAGATTTATTGTAACATTTGAGAAACAGGCATTATTGTAGCATAACAAAAATAGAATAGGAAGGCGTGTATAGGCTACTTTAACAGAAAAGAAATTGCGCTCCGTCTCATCTGTAGCAAGCGAAACCGTTGCTCCGCTAGGCACTTGCAGCATGAACATAATCGCTCTTGAAATTGAAAGGCGACAGTTAAACTAGTAGACCTAGCATAGAACAGTCAACTTAAAACATAGGCTATTATGTTTTGAATAGGCTCCTCATATGCATACTAGATAGACCTACTTATTTTTATTCAAGAACATTTAAGCATATCTACGTGGTCTGGAGTGAGTCGTGTGCGCAGACTGTTTATTAGCTCTCGAAACCCCTCACCGTCAACGGTGCTTATTGCCATTATGTCCTTTTCAACCATGTTGCATACCCTCTGAGTAATAGCCTACAGTCATTAAAGAGTCAATACTTTTTTCCTGGTTGTGGTGGTGTGTTGTGTTCCCCATCCTGAGAACCGAGAATGAGGAAAGGCCGATGGTTATATTGGCACTTTGTCACGTGATAGCGGTACGCTGGACATGCGCAGTTCATACTCTACTCATACGCTAGCCATACGTACATTACGCTAGCCATACGCTGGCGATACGCTACTCATACGCTACTCATAGGTTCAATACGGTAAGTATCCGAAAAAAATCTTTATTTTCAACGGCTTTTTGCGCGTATGAAAATTATTTCATGAATTTACATCCGCAACTCATACGTTTCTCTCATACGCAATAGTGTGACAGGGCCTTTAGCATGTTCGATAAATGGAGTGGTGGCTTGGATTGGATGCCTTTAAGTTTGCATCCCTGCACTCATGCCGATTGCATGTGCTAATATGTATGTTGTTCTGATTCACTGAACATTGGAAAAATTCTAAATGACATAAACAGCGGGGAATATGCTTCACGGTTACGGAGCAACACAGTATGTTTTTCAATATTTCCCATCAGGTGGAATATAATATTTTCATCCCCTTTACAACAACAGATGATACTCGAGGCCTACGTAATGGGGAAAAAAACCTTTTCCTTTTTTAACGCTTTAACGTCGGAGGCTTCATTTCAACTGTGGACAAAACTTAGTTCACATCCCACAGTGAGGAGAATAGTTTCAGCACCGCAGCGTAAAAGCTGGCCGCTGAATTAAAAAGCCATAAAACCTTGCTTGGAGCTATTACAAATGCCACGCGCCTCATGGTGAGGTAACAATACCCGCTCAACGCTAAATTGTTGGGAATCCATGTCAGGTAACAAGGGGAGGTTGTTAGAGAAAGTGAAGTCATATTGGTCATAGGCTTGCTAAGCTGTTTTATAAGGAGGGGGAGGGGAGGTTTATAATTGTAAGCCAAAAACCAGTCGATGTGTCTTATGATTATTCTAGCTGCCTCTAGGCTGCGCAATTAAGTGTGTTTCTTGCTGAATCGACTGGAGGTAGGCTATCTTAAGCGCTAATAACCGGCGTGATGCAATGGAATGTTTTTTTTTAGGTGCGCGCGTTTGGCAGCGGGAATGGCTGCTGCCACTAAGAGTGACAAACGGACCATTAAACCGCACGCAATCAGGAACCCGCGCTCCTTTTCCTTAATAGTGGTCTTTAGAGATTCTCCAGGCTGCGCGGCTAATGCTGATGGCTCCTTCAGCATCTCCTCCCCCTATCGAAGGGACATCAGCTGTTAATGGATCTGCTGGAGTTGGGGGAGTCTGAAGAACCCCCGCTCCGGAGTTTATGCGACACAGAGCTGGCTTATATGAGGATCGCTGCGTGTCACGCCCCTTTCCCGTATCACTTAACAACGCTACTTCAAAACGTGTGTGGCCGTACAGTACACGGTCATCTGGGGGCTGTTGTTCGTTCCATGTTGTGAAATGCATTTCTTTACATTTCAGGTTTTGTGCAATAAATATGATAATTTATGAATCTCTTTAAGGAATTAACTCATCAAACAAGATAATAAGCAGTTAAAAGTAACAAGAAGCCTGTTTAATTAAAAACATGGTGTTCAACAGTTAGAATCCACCTGGGTTTTCAAAATTGTTTCATATGTAAATGATTTGGATGGAAACAGAATGGATTTCCACAGCATCACATATGTTGGAAAATGTATCTTTCATGTTTCTCTGTGCCTTTGTGTAGTCCAGGCTTGATTTGGCAGGGTTATCTTCAGTGAATAATAACAATACACACACATAAATGCACACACATACTGTATATCCACATATGTATGTTGTGTCTTCAGATCATGTCAGCTTGGTCTTAAAAACACAAAAGTCGGCCGTGTAATTATACAACTGCAGAGGGGTACCCCGTAGGATTCTGTGCAGCACTAGACATTGAAAATAATAATTGAAGCGAGGCATAAAATTCAGATTAAAAACAGATTGCATTGTGGGTGAAGGCAAACCGTTAGGGTCTTTTTCTGCACTGGCTGCTTTGATGTAATCCTCACGCTGTTTGAGGCTTCCCTGTAATTATACACGGCTCTTTTTAGAGAGAAAGAGAGAGAGGGGAGAGAAAAATGACACCGTGCTCTCCAACGGCTTTGTGTCAAACCAAGCCCCCGTCCACCAGTACTGCTCCTGCATGTAAATAGAAGCTTAAGCATCCTTGTGACAGTGCCTGTCCTGAGACCTGAGTGCAGTGGGCATGTGCCTGTTTTGTGACCTCAGCGCGGTGGGCATGTGCCTGTTTTGAGACCTGAGCGCGGTGGGCATGTGCCTGTCCTGAGACCTGAGCGCGGTGGGCGTGTGCCTGTCCTGAGACCTGAGCGCGGTGGGCGTGTGCCTGTCCTGAGACCTGAGCGCGGTGGGCGTGTGCCTGTTCTGAGACCTGAGCGCGGTGGGCATGTGCCTGTTTTGTGACCTCAGCGCGGTGGGCGTGTGCCTGTCCTGAGACCTGAGCGCGGTGGGCGTGTGCCTGTTCTGAGACCTGAGCGCGGTGGGCGTGTGCCTGTTCTGAGACCTGAGCGCGGTGGGCGTGTGCCTGTCCTGAGACCTGAGCGCGGTGGGCGTGTGCCCGTTCTGAGACCTGAGCGCGGTGGGCATGTGCCTGTTCTGAGACCTGAGCGCGCTGGGCGTGTGCCTGTTCTGAGACCTGAGCGCGCTGGGCGAGTGCCTGTTCTGAGACCTGAGCGAGGTGGGCGTGTGCCTGTCCTGAGACCTGAGCGCGGTGGGCGTGTGCCTGTTCTGAGACCTGAGCGCGGTGGGCGTGTGCCTGTTCTGAGACCTGAGCGCGGTGGGCGTGTGCCTGTTCTGAGACCTGAGCGCGCTGGGCGTGTGCCTGTTCTGAGACCTGAGCGCGCTGGGCATGTGCCTGTTCTGAGACCTGAGCGCGCTGGGCGTGTGCCTGTTCTGAGACCTGAGCGCGGTGGGCGTGTGCCTGTTCTGAGACCTGAGCGCGGTGGGCGTGTGCCTGTTCTGAGACCTGAGCGCGCTGGGCGTGTGCCTGTTCTGAGACCTGAGCGCGCTGGGCGTGTGCCTGTTCTGAGACCTGAGCGCGCTGGGCGTGTGCCTGTTCTGAGACCTGAGCGCGGTGGGTGTGTGTGATTGCACACCTTATTCCAAACAGTTGCTGGAGTGATGACACGTTCCTTTTTCTTTTCTTTTTTTGTTGTTGCATGTACAGTATGTACACATATCCAAATATAAGTTGTTATGTACGTACGTACATGGTCCGGCTAATAGTTCACAATCAAGAAATGTCAAATCCTTTTGTAATTTTACTCATTCATCATACATAAACACACACACACACACACGCAAATGCACACAAGCATGTGTGCATGCACTCACACACACACACACAAACAATACATACACACACAAGCGCATGTGCACACACTCATAAGCAAACACACAAGCACATGCGCGTGTGCACACACACACACACAGACAGAAGCACACACACACACACACACACACACACACACACACACACACACACATATCCAAGCTTCAGAATCAATTACCAGCAGCCATTTTGAGTGAGTTAATGAGGGCATCTCCCCAGCTAGGCCTGTTTGCTGCCCCCCGGACCAGGAGGCCAATCCCAGGATCAATGTTGTTTTTGATTAAGGAAAATAGGCGCTTTGTGTTAATTGATTTGTTGGACCCCCATCTGCAACTCCTCACAGTCAGTTATCCTCAAGTCGGAAAACGTAACTTTATCTTTTATCTTTTGGCATGCATGATATTTCCTGCTTTTGCAAATTTCCAATGATGGTATAGATACATTCAGCCTTTAGCCTAATATACAATATAATAATGTCATGCCCTTTGGAAAACACAACAAACCGTTCTTTTCAATTCTAGTTAGTGTGTACTTACAAATTAATGATGAATTCATGAATGTTCCAGATAGTAGTTATAATTCTTACCTAAAATTTCGAATTCATTGCAGACTTACAAACGTAATTTTGTTGTGTCAGATACTAAACTATGTTACCCTGCCTAAATATATTATTAATAATAGAGATTTAAGTATGTTCCTTTCATATGTTAACACAATACAATGTTCAGTGTGAATTCAACTCCAACACAGTTTATACAGGTCCAAATAAGATTAAATGTGCTCTATCAGAGTAATATTGACTCAATCAGAGTCCATTTAGCACAAACACTTTTTGCTGTGCGTAAGCAAAGCGTTGTTAATGAGAGGCTCACAAAGTGTTGAGGATGGCTGAAACTGTCTGACCGGTCATTACTTTGTCTGTCACCTCTGGATGTTTGTGTTTGCATTTGTCCATTAAACATGCAAATCAGGGGGAAAATTCAATACCCGCCTCAGAGGTACGCGCCGTGCACCTGAGCTCCCGCCCATTCGCGAAAGCTTAAAGGCCATTCTGCAGAGTTTGTTTACAATACTTTCAGATTTATGACGGGCGCTCTGAAAGACACCCTTCGGGGGCAATAACAACCTGACCACTTCATGTTCTCCTGCCCTTCCTCAGAAATGTGTCCCCGTCAAAATTGGGACGGTTTGGGAAAGGGTTTAATCACAAATCAATAATGACCTCGAAGGCAGAACAAGGACGTAAGGGCTGCTAATTAAGGGGTCAAACGGAACGGGGGAATTCTCAGAGGTGCGCTCATCAGTTATCCTTTCCTTTTAGAATAGATGAGTGGTTTCCAGCCCTGTTCCTGGAGATCATCCATCCTGTAGGTTTTCAGTCCAACCCTAAAGGCCCTGTCACACTATTGCGTATGAGAGAAACGTATGAGTTGCGGATGTAAATTCATGAAATTATTTTCATACGCGCAAAAAGCCGTTGAAAATAAAGAATTTTTCGGATACTTACCGTATTGAACCTATGAGTAGCGTATGAGTAGCGTATCGCCAGCGTATGGCTAGCGTAATGTACGTATGGCTAGCGTATGAGTAGAGTATGAACTGCGCATGTCCAGCGTACCGCTATCACGTGACAAAGTGCCAATATAACCATCGGCCTTTCCACATTCTCGGTTCTCAGGATGGGGAACGCAACACACCACCACAACCGGAAAGAAGTATTGACTCTTTAATGACTGTAGGCTATTACTCAGAGGGTATGCAACATGGTTGAAAAGGACATGACGACGGTGAGGGATTTCGAGAGCTAATAAAACAGGCTGGGCACACGACTCACTCCAGACCACGTAGATATGCTTAAATGGTCTTGAATAAAAATAAGTAGGTCTATCTAGTATGCATATGAGGAGCCTATTCAAAACATAATAGCCTATGTTTTAAGTTGACTGTTCTATGCTAGGTCTACTAGTTTAACTGTTGCCTTTCAATTTCAAGAGCGATTATGTTCATGCTGCAAGTGCCTAGCGGAGCAACGGTTTCGCTTGCTACAGATGAGACCGAGCGCAATTTCGTTTCTGTTAAAGTAGCCTATACACGCCTTCCTATTCTATTTTTGTTATGCTACAATAATGCCTGTTTCTCAAATGTTACAATAAATCTTTTATTGAGGAATATACCATGCATTTTGTATTCTGTCTATCATAAGCTATATTTAGCTTTTATGTTATCAATTAATCGACGATTTTATCGATTAAGGAAATTCCTTAATATTTGCATCCCTACAATGTACCATTATTACCATTATTATCATGTGGCATTATTAATGATCAGTTGATCATATGAATAAACGTTTTTTAAACTTACTTCTGGTGTTTTTCATACTTTTATAATACATCAAATTATGTGTAATTTATAAGTACCCCTGACCCATAGAATAATAAACTGCATTTTACACTTGACTTTAAACTATACAATTGTTCTAAATCATCCTGTCTTGCCATGGAACTGCACCTGCATCTGAGTTGGCCCAGTGCTTCTTTCAATCGTCAGGCATACGCCAAGATGTCTATATACGTTGCAGATACGTCAGACATACGTTAGAAGTACGTTACTCATGCGCTATCAATGCGCTATCAATACGCTAGCTGTACGGTACACCTTCATGTCAGCGTATGACCAGCGTATGACCAGCGTACTCGACCTATGAGTAACGTACCTCTAGCTTAATTCTAGCGTATTCAGCGTATGCCTAGCGTATGTTTAGCGTATAAACCATACGTCCGAACACGCACAAAATTTTTGAGCATGCTTAAAAAACTTTTGGTGCCTCGCCGTATGCCAGCGTATGCCACCGAATGCGACCGTGCTTGAAACGTATACAACCTATGCCTAACGTACCCCTAGCGTATGTCAGCGTATATCAGCGTATATAAGCGTATGAGTGATATTTTTAATACGCTGGCATACGCTAGTACGAAACGCTATAGTGTGACAGGGCCTTAACAAAGCACACCTCATTCACCTGCTCGAGATGTCATTGAGCTGCTAATTAGTAAAATCAGGTGTGCTAAATTAGGGCTGAAATGAATGAACACCTACAGGATGATGAATCTCCAGAAACGGGGTTAGAACCGCAGTAGATCATATGGGGCAAAGTCAGGGCCTGGACAGAGGAAACATGATCCAACATCAGGAACAGAGATACTGTTTTATTATCTATTAACCTTTATTTATACTGAGCACGCATGCTCTTCCCTCCCTGTGTAGCTTAACCTGCATGTATTTGGATTTTGGGAGAAAACCGGAGTACCTGGAGGAAACCCACACGGACACGGGAAGAACACGTACCTCCACGCGGGATTCGAACCTGGGATCTTGCAGCGAGGTGACAATGCTACCCACTGCACCACCATATCTCCCGATTAATTTACACCTTATGAATCTGGACCCTGATCCAGGATCCGTTTTACTCTTTTAGCTCATAATGTATAAAGTTTGGATATGGATGGGAGAAACCTGATCCTAGATCAGCACTTCTTCTCTGAGACTGTAAATGCAAGCCCTGACCCAAATTCATCAAAGGATTATTTATCACAGAATTTGTCACAGCTAGCTCTAAGACAAGATAAGTTTCACCATCTCTTCTGTTTTTATATAAAATGATATCAATTCAAGATTTACTTATTTTTATTTTTTTGGGAATACGTTTATCTTTACAGTATTCATCCCCAGACCTTAATACTGTTATTCATGTATTATGGTGCATGAAGAGGGCAGAATATTTGTTCACTTTGGGGCCACATAAACATTCTTGTTTACAGCCACCAAAATGTTAGGGCTCTGTCATGTATTGTCTCATAATTGAGACAAAATGGCTCCAATCATGAGGAAGTTGGTAAGCCAGTGAAGGTTGCCCACCATCATCAGCCTCCATTTTGTGCCAGAAGGCGCAACACAAAGGGACAATCAAACCAAACCCAGGGACAAGCTTTCCAAAGGAAATCCTACTGTGAACAGCAAAACGTTCAGTGTTATTGCTGTGCCGCAGACAAAAACATAAAAAATCACAGAAAGTCAAAATGTTGCCAGTCTCTGTAGTTTTTACTTAGCGTCTTACAAGGTAAAATGCAAAGCATATTGGACTCAAATTAGCACTGAACATTTTCACTGTGTACCAATACGTGACCTGGTCACCCGTTACTGACCAATCACATTCAATTCAGTTCACAACAAAAAAGCTCTTCAACTTCATGGTCCCACACAGCAAAAATCTCTGTGGTAAATAAACTAACAATGTTAATATGTGCTTGACAGGGACCACATTTACTCTATCACAGGTGATACTACACTGAATATTCTACAGTCCAGTCAGTGGCAGGGACTTATTTTCCATTCTGCTGAGATCACAGCTGTTCGACATAATTGGGAATAAAAGAAAATTAATTATATCCACAACAATTAATCAGATGGATGCTATTGTTTTTGTTATAAGTGGAGATCTGACCCACATTCTAACTAGCTGTGTGTTTACAAAGTGCCAACAGTGGACTGAACAATGTTCATTATCAGCTTTTATACTGCAGGAGTTTGCCTTTTCAGAGGCCTTGTATCATCAGAGCGCCATCTGTAAATTAAATAAAGTGGGAGTAAAATTGGATTTGTGTTACTCCTACATACACATCCTGAACTGTTGTAATTTCCAGCGAGTCTACCGAAGACACCGCGTTACGGTACGATACGGATCTTCCGCGATACTTAATTACAATAACAGAGCGAACAAAGGATGCGTCCAGATCAGTTATTATTGCAGTTGAAACCGGTCTTTTGTTCTCCACGTGCAGTTTACACCGCGGACATAAATGTGCACACTCCAGTGTGGTATCATTTGCTTTATTTACATGCCAAGTGTGCTTACATTTAATCACAGGTCTTAACAAGTGTGGGATGCTAAGTGCGTATCGGGGTTAGGTCGGGCATGCTAATTAGAGCGCGCAATCGCTGATGGTCATTTATTGACCATGAGAGTCTGCTGGTTATTGAATAGTGATGTGTCGGGCGTGTCAGTAAGGAGGACGGCCGAATTCACCGGTAGAGCCTGAACTTGGTGCAAAATTCATCCGAGGATTTCGCTAGCCTCAGAGCTGCTGAGTGAGGATTAAATTTTAAGCGGAAATGAGAACTAAATGAGCATGAGAAACGTAACACAGTGCAATTGTATTTCTCTTTCAATTTCAGCCTGTTATGTTTATTTGAAATTAAAGTACAATTTAATGATCAGTATCAAATCAAAGAACACATGTATTTATTTATGTTTTTTTTGTTTTTTTACAATGATATGGCTTATTGCCTTGGAATGCTCTGCAGAAGCCTGAATCTAAAGTGACTTTGTTGCCTTTTATCAATTAATCTCCAGCAGCCTTGACAAGCTTTGGGGAATTTAACTGATGTTAATGAGCAGCGTTTTACTAACAATTTCTCCTTAGAGATTTACAGTCTTCATAAATGATTGTTCTCTAAATAGTGGTAAAGTATTGTATGAGCAAAATGCTTGAGTTCACCGCAATCAAATCTTCCTTTGTCCCGGGGAAGCTTTCTGTGAACTGTGTGACTTGGCAAGTGAACAAACATTTGGTATTAAGCAGCAGTAACACAGACAGACACAAGCAATTATGGGCACTATCTATAAACCTGCCAAAAGGGACGATGTAATCATTTTGCAGTTCAAGTCAGCTTGCCATATCGTGTTATCCAGAAATAGAATATGATTTGGAAAAAAAATTGTACTTTTTACATACTACTTTGTAACTCTTCAATGATGGCCTGGATTATTGTTTAAAAACATCTCAAAGGGATACTGAGAAAGATCTTGTACAGAACAGTAGAGTATGACAATCACCTTCACATGTGTACAGTCTCTATTTTCATATTTTAATGCAAAACCATTTAAGGGCAATATGCAATCACAAAACTTCCCTTGGTAAATACATGCCAGAAAAACTATGCATGTGATCATATAATTTTTGTTGCAAGGATATAGAAACAGCATTCCTGTCAGTCATTGAGCTCCTGATTCTGCAGTTTTTCATTGGTTGTACAATTCAGCCCACTTAGCAATCTGATGGGGGGGGGGGGGGGGGATTTTTTATGAAATAATGAATATGAGTGGATAAATATGGGGATCTATAGGCATCAGCAGCCACAGCCCAAAACCTGCTGGATGGTAATGGCATACCTGTATTACTATAGCTTCATAACACAGTGTATACCTATATCAATACAGTTTCAGTACAGACACATGCACACTGCCATCAATCTCTCTCTCTCTCATGCACACAATACATAGAAACACACACACACACACACACACACACACACACACACACACACACACACACACACACACACTATGTGGCACAGACAACGGACAATGGTTTTACATACTGAAGATTATATTCAAGATAAACATATTCAATAATAATAATTTGTGTTTATATTTTTTTTAATGTAGAGCTACTGAAGTGCTGAAAGGATTATTTTCAGCTTGTTTTGGCTGCAATGGTCTGTTACTCCCATCTGTGTCCACTATAGCCAATCTGTATGCAGTAAAAGGTTATGTGTTATGTGCAGTTATGTAACCAGTCTCTGTGATGCTATTATATTCACTCATATTAAATGTAATTTTAACTTGCTCAAAAAAAGGGTAACATAATATGTTTTAAAATCCAGAGCCATGCTGGAGACTCTGTTTGAACCCCATTCTCAGTGGCTTAGTTTTTCTGAAGTCCCCACTCCCCAGTGGATTTTACCAACCTATCGCAACCTATGACAACTGAGTGAACTTTCAACCCCGATTTCATTCAAAGCATTTTTAAAAAAAAGAGAGGCTGTGTCCAAATACGACCCCTGTTCCCTGTCCACTGTCCCCTGTCCACTCAGACCCCTGTCTACTATGTGCCCTCTCCCCTCACTTTGCAAGCAGTGGGCGAAAAAAATTCCGCAAAACTTTTTCCAAACTAGTGAGGAAGTAGTTTGTAATATTTATTTATTATTATTTTTTTAATGGAGAATATCAATCAGTTAACATATGATGATTGTTACAAAGTGTAGAATATGAATGAAGATAGAATTAACACAAATTAAAAAGAGTAGTTTGTAATATGACCCACTCTTGTACCATAGATATGCATATATGCTCTATGTCTTTTACATTTTTACTTCCGGGTTACTTACTGAAATTGTCGGATGAGTGCACCACTCTGCAGATGAGTTTGCTCCTGAATTCCCTCAACAAAACCCAGGAAATAAGGGGTTCATCCTGGTATTTTAAGTGCCCCCATTTGTGGAAAAAACGTCGCCCACTCTTTTTGACGAAGTGGACTTAAATATGCGCCCTCAAAAGGGTGTAGGGGTCGTATTCGGACACAGCCAGAGACACGCAATTCTAATCATGTGACATTCATGAGTGTGTGTGTCTGTGTGTGTGTGTGTGTTTATAAAGTGTTGCACGTAGAAATTATTCATTATTTTAAGTTAGTATAGTATTTACCCAGCTGTTGCCCATTTTGGATGCACCACACTGAAGCTACTTTGCCAGGATGACATCATGGGAACTATACTAATATTAAACACAAATGCACGGGAACAGGCCAGGGTTGGCGCCAGTTACATTTCAATTCAGTCAATCCAGGAAAGGAATGGATCTTCAGTAGTTCAGTAGACATTAGGAAGTACTTGTTCACACAGAGAGTAGTCACTGTGTGGAATAGCTTGCCAGGTCATGTAGTAGAAGCAGAAACTGGAGCTAGATACTATCTAGTTTGTAGGGGAGCACTAGGTACCCTTTAGTGGTCGTAAAATGACGAGCATTGTTGTGCCGAATGACCTGTTCTGGTCATTCAGTTATGTTATGTTACGTTACATAAATTAAAATAGGTCCATAGTGTTCTGAGATCATTTTTAAAGTCATTAATTGAACCTTTCCTGAATTACCTCAATTGAAATGAAATTGACCCCCAACCCTGAGACTGACCAAATTAATGTGCAATGCAGAACAAAGAAAATATATAATAATAATTTATGGGTATGGAATTCATTATCTGAATTATATTCCTATATAATTTGTTGCTTTGCTTTGAGTTCTTCTAAGTTAAGAGCTTAAAGTGTAGAGGCTTTTAGCAGGCTTTCAGAAATTTTTGGAAAACCAAACAAACGTCTCAGGTGCTCTCCTGAACACTCTAGGTTGAAATGGTTGATAAAATCCCCTCAGGGGTAATGCCAGGGAAAGTCTTCCCTGCCTTCAGCAGTCAGAATAAACACAAGTGAGCCAGTTCCAGTGGCAGCCATACATGCCCAAGCCACAACACTACCTCCGCCATGTTTCACAGATGAAGGGGGTGCTTTGTATCATGAGCAGTTCCTTTCTTTCTCCATACTTTTTTCCTTCCATCACTTTGGCACAAGTTAATACTCATCTCATCTGTTCATAAGGCTTTGTTTTGGAACTGTACAAATTTTTTTTTTCAAGCAAAAAAAAAAACCTGGCCGTTCTGTTCTTGAGATTTACAAGTGGTTTACGCATACCCAGAATCCCGAGAATGCTGTCGACAGGACTCCCCCACTGCTGTTGCCCCTCCCATTACCACCTGCCGCTCCCCCACCATCTCCACCCGGCCCCACCCACCGTCCCATCTGCCATCTCTGGACCGCCTCCAGCTGGACTGCCATTCAGCTGCTGCTAATTCTGTTAACGTGAACATTGGCCGATTGACCGTTTTGGTCATTAAAACCCACACGCTGAGTCGACCAGAGGAGGATGTGGGAGCCTGGTTCCTCCCAAGGTTTAATCCTATTTGCCAACTAGGGAGGTTCCTTGCCACGGTTGCCTTTGGCTTGCTCTTGTGGGGGGTTTAGGCCAGGGTTTTCTGTGAAGCGTATTGTGACAATTGTTTGTGAAATGCGCTATATACATTTAGATTTAATTTGATTTGGTTTGCATCTTGTGGTGAACTCTTGGAGGTTATGGTGATGGTGGTCTCTTTACGGTAGTCTTTGACACATCTATTCCAATGTCCTGGAGAGTGTTCATTATTTATTCAGCAGTTGAAAAGAAGCTTTTCTTCAGAAATGATTCTTCAGTCATCTACTACAGTGGTCTTGTTTGCTACTGCTGAGCTCACCAGTGCATTCTTTCTTCCTGACAATGTATCAAACAATGACAATTTTGACGCGCTCAATGTTTTGGCTCTGATTGATGTCTTCAGACTTTTCCACTCCGCGATGGCCTGCTTTACTGGCATTGACACTTATTTGGTCTTCATGTGGAGAGGCAATGGCATCAGACTCCAAATGCAAATTCCGCCACAAAAATCAACTCTAGACCTTTTGTTAGCTTTCTCTTGCATTAACTAATGAAGCAAAGACACACAGCAGGCCAAGATGCAGCTGAGCAGCCAATTGTCCAATAAATTTTGCTCCCGTAAAATGGGGAAGTATATATAAAAAAGGCTGTAATTCCTGCATGTCTGCTTTAACCTTATGTTCATTGTTTTATTTAAAATCCAATGTACTGGAGTACAGAGCCAAAAACCTAAAATTGTGTCAGTGTCCCAATAATTTAGCATTTAACTGTATATGCATTTGAACTATTGTACATAAAATGGTGGCCATGGTAGTGTCACTACATCAGGACATAACTAAATTTGCCAGATACCACAGTTTTGCTACATTGACCAAATTTTTTTCCATAAGAATATGAAACCCAAGTGTTTGATAAGTGGGATATGCTAGAAAATTTGGTTACAGAAAACCATATGCTATGCTAGAAAACCAATGGCAAACAAATGAGATATTATATTCATGTTAAGAGATGATTGTACAATTTAGATGAAGGTAAAGTTCAGGTGCACTTGCGTATTTTCAGAGAACGCAGTGTTCAGTTTGATGGAACGTCCGCAGAGATATGTCATATCTAGATGTTAATTTTGGCTCTCACTAATTGATATATGATAATGCTTTTGAGTGACATGCAAAGCTTAAAGGGACTATAAATAAACGTGTGAAAGTGGCTGAGAGAGAATGTTCTCGTAGGTGTGGAAAAACACCCACTCCCTCTGCGCGCACGGTGCCAAAAGTAATGATCCATATCCCAGGAAGTCTTTCATCATTAAATCAAGAATATCTCGACTATGGCGGCTTAATTAAATGCAATGCAGTGTGCTGTTTCTGTGATGCCGAAGTTTTTTCATAAATCCAATGATGCCGTTCAATTAAAGCACAGTTTAAAATTAAAAAAAACGGCATTACCGTAATATTATTTAAATTTACCTGGGTAATTATGCTACGACTAAACGGGTAAAAACTGTAAACTGTGTAACCTTCATTGTTATTGAATTTTTTTCATTAATAGAATGTTTAGGCATTCAATTTAGCATTGTGGTTAGGTTGAGTGTCTGTGGTTCACCTTTAATTAAAGGTCAGGTTATGGTTACTGAAGTAACCTTCATTAATATGTGCGCACAGTTGTGTTCCGTAGAAATTACTTTTGTCGCTTGGCAAATCATTGATAAGATTTAGACGTATTTAGATGTATTTTTTTTTGGCCAGTTACAATGCTGTTACAGAAATAAATGCATAATATAATGTATTATTGAGCAGAGGATGTGTGCTGTCTGTGATCTGAGAATTAAGGGTTTTACTTCGGAGCGCAGGTAAATTACCTGCCATAATTTGTATTTTGTCAGTGAGTCTGTTCGAGATGGCATGACTTTAATTAAATTTTGGGTTGTGACCAAGCATAGACACTGTCTATTTTATTTTATCAAACGTTTTCCAATCATTATTTACAATAATGTACAATAAAAAAATTATATTGTACATTGATGTAAAAATTATGAGTACATTTATGATAAAATACATGCATAGGTATAAGAAGATGGAGGTTACATAAAGCAGCATGTTACCAGATATTCTATTACTCTACCCAGGAGAAGAGTGACACATAAATAGAATAGAAATTGTGCTGCCAAGCTATGGTAGCGAGCTGAGTAATTGGGTAAGACGGGGCCTGGCTGGGACGTTTGTGTAGACGGCAGTGGGGGGCACTGTGGCCCAGACTGTGCCAGCAGTAACGGCAGCTTGGGGAGAGGTCTAATTGGCCCCCCCAGTGTGTGAGGGATGCAGTCGGCACGGGGAGGGGGGTGCTTATGGTGCACCTTCTTCCTCACTAGGTACTGCTTTGGCAGATCAGGCAGTCTGCCTGCATTGGCTGCATGAGCTGTGCAGCCCTTCAGCTTGGCTGCGCAGACAATCCTAAAGTCTGCGCAGACTTTCGGCTTGTCTGCGCGGACTTTCGGCTCGGCTGGTACTTCACAGACAAGGTCTTCTGAGGTCTATCTTTTTTTGTCAAGGCCATCACCGTGATGTCTCTTTAAAGTACATTTTTTATATTTTTGTTCTAATATATGGGGGTGGTATGCAACAACATGGCTGTCATAAATCTGGACACTGATTGTGATGGGAATCAGTGCACAAACCTCTTATGAAACATAAAATAAATACATTCAAATATATAACAGAACTATACGTATACAAACACATAGAAATGTACATGACATGCTCTCCTTTCAAAATACATGCATATATACATGTCACGTTTAAATGTGCACATTTTAAAAGTATATTATTGCATCAAATGTCAAATAAATTAAATTGTTTATATTAAATCTATGTATTTTATTATAGTTCTATTCAAATTTTCTTCCATGAATGGGTTGTAAAGTTTAAACATTACACACCTCAGAGAACCTTAGCGCAGCCCATAAGCTGAAGTTGTGATATGGAGGAGTAGCGGATATTTGTTCAGCCGCTGTAGTTTTTACCGCCCGGCCCATGGCGGTGATGAATTACCCACAATTCCCTGGGACATAATGGAGTTAATGAAACTCTACTTACTGTACAGACTTGACCCCTGCACAGACCACTGCTCCTGACTTCCTGAGTGTTGGAGCTTTCTCATAATGGCCTGCGGGCCCTGCGTAGGGTTATAGCAGGCAGGCGGGCAGTCTGCCGCTTCGTAGGTTCAATCAGACCATATTGATGGGGTTTCATTTTCACATGCCAATGACCTCCTTCCCTTCCAGGGCCTTGCTCATAAAAATCCAGGCTCTGCTGAGGTCAATGCTGGTGGGAAGTCTGTAATGAGGTAAAGATGTAACAGTTTCTTTGACAAAAGGGAAGGATCGTGGCCGCGGCCGTGCTTATTCACATTTTTTGGGTTGCCAGAGCAAATTGATGTGAGATGCCTGTACTGACTAGACTGAGTTGTGAGGATTTAACTCTGAGCTGGCAACCCGAGCAGTGAGTGGGGGCTAATGATGAAGGAAAGAGGTGGTACAAACTAGGTCAGGTCCGGCCTTTTATTTTTAAAACTTTTTTATTTAAAAGCGTTTAAGTCTGGGGGAAGTGACCTAATCAGCAGGCGCATGATGCAAGCAGCCAAAATATTTAGCATGTGACACGGGTGGTCCTGTCGCGGCATCTCGAAGCGAGCGTGGCGACATCCATCTTTATCTCTCTTGCTGTCTGCTGACAGCAGGCAGCTGATCGCCTCGCTGTCAGTCTGTCAAAGTCAGACTCGCCCCTGCTGTAGTCCGCTAATCCGCACTTGCCCGGCAGGAGGGATTTTGTAAAAAAATAAAAAATTTTTTTATAAATAAATAAAATATTTGGATTGGAAAAAATAGAAAAGATTAAAACATCACAAAAACTCCCCCCTCTGGGAAGCCTGAGCCCGTCTACCTGCCAATAGCAGCTGTCTGGGTTGGATTTTTACGGGTGTCTTTTCTGTACTGACAAGGACAAGGTTAAACACCGAGGTAATGTCCAAAGGGAGATGGAAAAAATAGTATTTTCCAATATATACAGTGCCCTCCACATTTATTGGCACCCCTGGTAAAGATGAGTAAAAAGGGTTATAAAAAATTCACCTTTTGTTGAATTAGCTTATTCTCACACTGAAAAAATAAACAAAACCAAAACAACATTTTAACAAAACCACGTGTGCCACAATTATTGGCACCCCTATAAATTCTTATGAACAAAATGTAACTGAAGCATTTTTTCCATTTATATTGAACTTTTTAAAGTTGATCAGAGTGTTTAGGAACTTTCAAGCAGTAATCCATGACTTCCTGTTTCACTGGGGTATAAACATGAGGTGTCACAGAGGCCATATTCCTTTATTCATACATAAACATGGGAAAGATAATCATGATCTCATCTAGGTCGTCCTCAGACGAGCCCTCCAACGGCGTTTCCAGTTTTCTTGATCCTCCATGCATCTGGCTAGCTCTTCTGTTTTTTTCCGCCCCTACGTCCTTCCTTAGTACGTCCACATATGTTGGTGTGAGACGCCCTCTTGATCCATGCATGTGTGTTGGCTCCCACAGCACGAGCTTGCGTGTTTCTGGCAGTGACCGGCTAACCTCATTCTTCTGACAGCTACTTTCTCGCTTAACCTTGGTACCGCCCCATACAGACGCTTGTTGGTAACATGCTCGTTCTGGTTGATGTTCAGTACTACACGCAGCATTCTGGTGTAGCACCCATCCAGAGACTTCTGCAGGGAGGGCTTCAGGGTCCAGCATTCACAGCCATATAGAAGAACAGGTTCTACAGTTGCACAAAAGAAGCTGAGCTTAATATGTCGAGGGAGGTTGGAGTTCCACACACTGGCCAATCCGTTCAGAGCCTTCTATGAAAACGCTTTCCTCAATTTAAGGTCTTGCTCTGACGAGTTGACCCATGAGCCCAGGTATTTGAAGTCAAAGACTTCCTTCAGAGCAGTGCCTCCTGTTGTCATTAGATGTGGATGGTCCGGGAGGATGTTGTAGGTGATGACCTCGGTTTTCTTGGCATTTAGCCTAAGGCCAACCTTGGCACACTCTGTCTCCACTCTGGTCAAGAGCTCCTGAGCTTGTTCCACACGGTCAGATAGCAGGCTGATGTCATCCACATCGTCCAGGTCCGCTAGGACTACAGCAGGGAATCAGTGGCGGCTGGTGATCTAAATATAGGTTGGGGCGCTAGCATTTCTAAAAAAAAAAAAATACATCTGACTTTGACTTTAAACAGAAAAAACAAGCCACCTTGTGTCTCAGTTGCATAAGACAGTTTAATTGGCAACAGTGGAGGACAGTTTTTCAAGTAAGACATCACTGATTGTTTCTAATGGCAAACTCTACAGAAAGTGGGCACATTTGATCCCATTAATTTTTCTGATAAAATCTCAAGGCAATCTAACATTTCTGTTTTATTTGGTCTTGCTTTATAATAAAAAGGATTCCCACCAACTTTTAGACCTGGCCCACTCATATTTTGATTAATAAAGGGGTTAAAATTTTTGGATATGTTGCTAATGTTACGTGGACAGAATTGACTGAACTTAGTTAACTTAACAAAACAGTTAAATATCCTTGACTGTATGTTAAAATAATGGAATGTACAGACATACAGCAAATGATTACATGACCATTTCAACATATTTATGAGTTTTTTTGTGCTTCATCAACATATGGATTGGGTTTCACAGAAAACACGGGCTTTTGCTAATGTTACATGGACAGTGTCTAACGTTAGCACAGGGAATCTCCGGGTTCGCCGAATGTACACAATGTTTACATGCATTTACACACGCATTCAACGGGCATCCCAACTTTTCGTCATTTCAACACACATTTCACCTCAAATAATGTGTAGTTTTCATAATTTCGTTTCTTGAATGAGGTGTGCGTTACATGACGCTATCGTTACTTTAGTGGACAGAATATTTATTCATTAATTTCGAGAAATAAAATGAAATTTTTCTCACCCACCGCTCCAAAATTCGTGAATCTACGATCTTAGCGCAGGCACACAAATACGATGGGAATCACTTCCGCGTTAAATAAAAGTGGATCTCGCAATGTAATACTCGCGAACGTTACTGATTGGTCACGGACAGAAATAACGTTAGCCTTACAATCGGGTTTCTATAAACCTATACAATTGGATTAGCAAAATTCTTCCCGATCATAACAACAAAGGGTTTAATTGAGTTACTTCCTGTGCATTTTAATAGTTACTAAATCCACCGAATCATGTACAGAGAGGGGTATAGCTAACGTTACTGTGATGGACAGAATGAACAGTAACATTCGCAACTGGAATTAAGCATTGTTTTGAATGTGTGGGATATTTTTCTGTCCACTTCCGATGTATTTTCTGAAATAAAATCCTTCTAACTTAAAAAGAACAAATCTGACAACAATGTGATTGCTTATGCAGTTACTTTATTATAATTTCTATCAAACAGAACAATATATTTTTAGAAAATGCCAGGATTTTTAAAAAAACCTTTGATTTGTTTGTAGCATACATTATGTGCCCACTTTCTGTAGAGTTTGCCTAATGCCAATTCTGTAGCCTTCATCGAGTTGTTCAGCAATGCTAAGCCTGCCAAAAAAGTTTCAAAGCTTCATACTGTTGTCAAGATGGCTGCGGCTACTTTCATGCCGTTTGCACTTTTCAGCAAGATGTTTTAGGTCTCGTACCCCCGTCGTTGTCCACAATGGTTCGGTGCCAGCACTTTGAAATAGCAAGCAGGGAAAGCAATATAACGCATTACTCACAGCACATCCAGCTAGCCAACTCCGTTTGTCATAACACGAGCGAGAGAAGCCCCGGGTATAAGCACGACCGCGATCACTTGTTTGCTGTTGAATGTGCAAATCTGGTCGCTCTGGTCCAAGTTCCTTTACTCTTTTCTTTTCTTCCAATGAACGCCTTGAGAAAGGTTCTTTTTGCAAAGAAATAACCGAATTTTCTTTGCTTTCTGTTCCACTTGAAGAAGCCATTTCGAATTATCTCTCTCGCTTGGTCTAGATCTACTTGAATGAATGCGTAGCAGCCGACTGAACCTAGCCGTAGTACTTGCGCACTCGCAGTGATATCCTGCTAGATGCCGGCTGGGCGTGATAAACATGCCTTAAATCCAATCAAATAATATCATAAACCATGAGGACTAATCAGAAAAGGGTAGGATAGTCCGGGGCGCACAGGCCTGCGCCCGGGGAACTACTTTTTTGGCCGCGAATCAGGCAGCAGAACCAGGGGGCTCGCCTGAAAATGAATGAGTGCTCTGATTCACCATAACGTTACCGGCGCCCCGCAGTCCCCTGAACATGCATATGTAATGTATTAAACTTTAGACAATGCAAGGCCAACATATAACATGTTTAAGCTACTAAAAAATTAAATAATAATAAAAAATAATAATAAAAAATAATAATTTTAAGCTACTAAAAAATTTAATAATAATAAAAAATAATAAAAAAATTTAAACTTTTTTTTTTATTTGTATGTGGGGGAGGGGGGGCGGCGCCCCAGCGCCCTCTATAGGCCGGCCGCCACTGCAGGGAATCTTCTTGACCTCTTAGATGTGATGGTGAAGCCGAGATTCTGCTCTCGTCCATTAATAGCCTGCCTTAGTGCATAGTCCAGGACTATAATGAAGAGGAAGGGGGCGAGGGTGTCCCCTTGCAACACCCCCGCAAAGATGTCAAACTCTTTGCTGTTGCCATCTGGGGTCGTCACCTTGGTTTTTGTGCCCGTGTACATGGTCCCTATGGCCCGGAGTAGGTTGGGAGGGACACCGTAAGCCTTAAGTATTTTCATAATCACAGCTCTGTGTATTGAATCAAATGCTTTTTTGAAATTAATAAAACACAGTACAGCTGTCAGGTTGTTTTTTTTCACCTTCTCGATGATCCTCCTTAAGGCTAAGATCTGGGCTACGGTGGATCTCCCCTCTCAAAAGCCATTTTGGTTCTCTCTCAAGTGGGGGTCGATGGCACCCCGAATCCGATTCAGTATCATGCGGTTGGACCGCATCTTTGCAATGATACATGTCAGGTGCCACAGTAGTTTTCTGGCTTCGAGAGATCTCCAGATTTAGGCACTGGGATGATGTTAGAGAGAGACCATATATCAGGCTGGTTGTTTTTCATCAGAGCAAGGTTGCAGATCTCCAGAATGATGTCGTCAAGGTCGCAGTTCCCAAGGACCTCTGGGGAATGCTGTCCGGCCCAGCACTTTTCCCCTGCTTCAGGGTGGATTTCACTCTGGCAAACGTCCTGTCTGTAAAGGGGCCATCGTCAATATTAAGACTTGTCAGGACTGCAGGTATCTCCTCCTCATCTCCATCCACTGTTAGGTGCTTGCCTAGGAGGTTCCGGAAGTGAGTGAACCAGAAGGTCACTCTCTCCTCCGGGCTGTTGCCTGCAACCTGGCCCTCTTTTGATTTTTTGCAGCCACTCATCTCATTTGTGACCTTCCATGACTCCCCATACTGTTGTTTGCCCTGAGCTGCCTCCACTCTCTGCACCTTCTCCATCAGCTCCTCCCCCTTAATTTTGTTGTATGTATGTATTGAAGAGAAGCTGTTTAGACTCATTCAATAGCTCACAATTTTTTGTACACCTCTTGCGGTCGTAGCTTCAGCGCACTTCCTCCACTTTTTTCCGAGCTACCACGACCTCCAGATGCTTGGACCTTGGGGAAATTCTGACCCTCTCCATCACCGGCACACACTTTCTGGTTGCCTTCACGTTCGCAGCGATAAACCGCTTGTATTTTGCGTTAGCGCCCTCCTCTTCACCCAGCAGCTGAAAGCGAATTCTCACCTCCACTGTGTATCTGGCCTGAAGGTCGGGGCTTGTTGAGAACGCCTTCCAGTCATGTCGGATCCTCGGGCTTGGCTTGGGGACTCTCAGGCTCAGTCGCACTCTCATGGAGACCACTCGGTAATGGTTCAGACTCACTGCTGTAAGGTTCAGCGTTCATGATCGAGTTCCTCCATTTGCGCCTTACCAGTATGTAGTCCAGCTGACGTAACATACCGGTAGCCCGGTCCTGGAAGGTCCATCTCTTGCCCATTCTCTTCTGGAACAAGGTGTTCGCAGCCAGTAGCTCGTGCTCCATGAGATGTTCGCCGTTGCGGTTGGTGGCGTCATGGAATGTGAACGGTGCGTCCTCCTCGCATTGAAGTCTCCCAGAATGGCTAGGAAGTTGTGAGTCGGGACACCTCTGACCACCGTTCCAAGAAAAGATAAGAGAACACACAATACAAATGAGGGAAAAGTGTGTTGAGCTTTCATAAGGGAATGGATATATATAAAAAAGCTACTCACCTGAAAAAAATGCCATCTATCATTAGGGCAATACTTTAAAAAATATCAAAACAACTGGAACTGTACGAACTTGCCTGAGAGAGAACCCAAGTTTATTTTGCCCCCACACACAGTGAGGAGGATGTTAAGAGAGGCAAAGAAATGTCCAAGGATCACTGTTGGAAAAGTACAGAGGAAAGTAGCATTTTTGGGGTCATCAAGTCTCCAAAATTACCATTAGACATCACCTCCATGCCAACAAATTATTTGAAAGGCATGCCAGAAAAAAACCTTTTCTGTCATTTCACTACAAACGTAAGCGCCTGGAGTTTGCTAAACACTACTGGAACTTTGACTGGAACTATGGTCAGATGAAACGAAAATTTAGCTTTTCGGCAACCGACACTCAAGGTGGGTTTGGCGTAAAAAAAAGGATGGCTATACTGAAAATAACCTGATCTCCGCTGTTAAGTATGGTGGAGGTTCTTTGATGTGGGGCTGTTTTTCCTTCAAAGGCCCTGGGAACCTTGTTAGGGTACATGGCATCAGGATACATTTTATATCTGAATCTGACTGCCTCTCCCAGGAAACTAAAAGTGGGTCGTTGTTGAATCTTCCAGCAGGACAATGATCCAAAACATACGTCCAAATCAGCACAAAAATGGTTTACTGAACACAAAATCAAGCTTCTGCCATGGCAATCTCAGTCCCCTGACCTAAACCCCATTGAAAACCTGTGTGCTGAGCTGAAAAGGAGACTGCACAAGAGAGGACCTAGGGGACTCTGGATGATCTGGAGAGATTCTGTAAAGAGGAATGGTCCCATATTTTTTGCTCTGTATTCTCCAACCTTATTAGATGTTACGGGAGAAGACTCAGTGCTGTTTTATTGGCAAAGGGAGGTTGTACAAAGTATTAAATGCAGGGGTGCCAATAATTGTGGCATACATGGTTTTGTTAAATAAATTATTTCTTGATGAGGGATTTTTTTTTCTTCTCAGAATAAATTTGCTTCAATTAAAGGTAGGATATTTTAAATTTTTTCAGTGTGAGATTAAGCTAATTCACCAAAACGGTAAATCTTTTATAATCCTTTTTACTCATCTTTACCAGGGGTGCCAATAATTGTGGAGGGCACTGTATCTGCCCATTATTGTGAGAGAAAAAGCACTGTAAAAAGCCATAGATATTTCAGGGGGCTATGTTCATCAATAATTTAATGAGGGCGGGGGTCTGGATCCTCATTCGTCTGCTGCTGATAAGTCATTTGGCTGGAGGTGCTCAAATTTTTTTTTACGATGGCAGTAATGAGGTTAAAAAATTGTCCTGTGGTAGGCATTTGCAGGGGTGGGGAGATGGTTTCCTTTGATGGCATCACTTTTATTCAGAAACAAGATCACTCCTGAATCTCGCAAGTCCGTTTGATTCCCAGGGAGACCCAGAATCTCGCTTTAACTGGAGCGTAAAATCCGCTCTGCCATCTCTGTCGACCTGCCGTCGCTGGCCTAGCGCTTTAATGACACGCACTGGAGCCAGCTATCCAGTGCTATGGCTGTACTGGTTTTGTTTTATATATTTTACATGGGTATATTCATGGTACTTCAGGGACATTTTGGCTTTGAATGTTCATCAATTATGAATTAAAAGCGTATGAGAATTCATTTTAATTTTAGCCAGATACAACATGAAGAATTGCCCATGCTTTCAGACCAGTCCGAAAATAGCCTCTGGATCCGTTGTCATGGCAGAAAAAAATCAACATTTCATTTTATTATAACATGGACATGATACTGTTTCCTTTTTTTGTTTGCTTGTAGCACGAGGTAAGGTTGTCAAGTGGGGTACGGTGGAGGGTTGCGGGGGGGGGTACCGAAACCCAATGGCACATTCAGTGTTTTTGGGTCCAGAGAGAATGAAAAAGTCCAGTGAGTATCATTGGACCATATGATTGGCCAATCAGTGCAGAGCTACTTCTGTAATGGAACCATGTCTGATGTGGCCATTGTTCTTCACAAACTGCACCCAATAAAGAACAGAATAGAACAGAGTAAAAAACTAATAAATAAACACAATCTGAAGCCACACATTTCTATTGCTGCATAAACAGCATCAATGTATGCATGATAAACACACACATTATTTTACATTTCTATTTTCATTTAGGGAAATTGCCTTACCTTTGTACAATATATTATTAAAAGCATGTGTCATGTGTTGGCCGTATTGTGTCCTTATAACAGTGTTGCTTCTCCATGTCCATCACTGGAGGTTGATGAAAGCCTTATAACAGAGTGGTGCTTCTCCGTGACTTTAACTGGAGGGTGATGAAAGCCTTATAACAGAGTGATGCTTATTCATGTCCTTCACTGGAGGTTGATGAAAGCCTTATAACAGAGTGGTTCTTCTCCGTGTTCTTCACTGGAGGTCGATGAAAGGCATAGGCATATGGTGGCAATCTGTGAGATCTTTGCTAATTCGCTGCAACACGGAAAGCGTAAATCTTTAGCGCCTTGCGGGATCTGCCCTGGAGAGCCCTGTGTACAGCGCACACAAAGCCTGATCACATTTTACATGACAGATTTTAATTCTCAGCTAAATTAGTTTGTGTGACGAAATGCCACATGGTTCAATTTATGGTTCAAGGCAGTGGTTTCCTTTGAAAATAAGCATATTTACCAAATGATCACAACTGTGTGGAAACAAACAAAGAGGGCAAACAGTGGTCCTGTAGTCATTCTGGCATGGAACATGGGGGAAAAAAAATCTATAAAAAAATAAAAATAAATCGATAAAGAACGTCAGCTGAACCGTCTGGAGTTGGTTGTTCTTCCCAGTGTTAAATCCGATTCTGTGCCTGTCATGACAGATGAAGTTTCTTCTCTGCCATAGCACTCACATAGACACCAACTTAATTACTGCATGGCTGTGTATGTTTGTTTTATTATATAATGTGATAAACAGGCAGTCATGTGATCATTATCCAACATCCACAAACGTTCCCCCAGCTGAGCATGCTATTTACAATAATAATAATAATAATAATAATAATAAATTTTATTTGAAATGGTGCATTTCTGAAAAACTGAGGTCACCTTACAAAGGAGTCGGTTGATGGGGATGGACAGGAGGCCAGCGGAGGAGGAGTATGGAGTGTGTGTTGGGGTGTATTCATGGAGGAGGCCAGGGAGGTAGGGGGGTGCAAGGGTGTGTAGGGCGTGTGTAGAGGAGAAGCCAAAGTACTGATGAACCAATACAAAATGATACTTCATTGTAGCCTTCCAAGTGATGCCACTGTTAATTCTGTCTGGAAAGAGGAAAGAGCGTACTAAACCCCCCCCCTCCAGGAAAGATCTCGACTCAGGTCAGCCAATCACATAGATTTTTGCGCTTTTGTGCTTTGTGGATGCTGAGAGCTATATTTTAAAACCTGCTATAAATGTACCAGTGTTGCATATCCCAAATGCCAATACAAAGCATGGGCTGCCATGTTGAACTTGGAGAAGTAGAACGTTATTGACCATCCCCACAGACAGTAGAACGGTATTGACCATCCCCACAGACAGTAGAACGTTATTAACCATCCCCACAGACAGTAGAACGGTATTGACCATCCCCACAGACAGTAGAACGTTATTGACCATCCCCACAGACAGTAGAACGGTTTTGACCATCCCCACCGACAGTAGAACGTTATTGACCATCCCCACAGACGGTAGAACGGTATTGACCATCCCCACAGACAGTAGAACGGTATTGACCATCCCCACAGACAGTAGAACGTTATTGACCATCCCCACAGACAGTAGAACGGTATTGACCATCCCCACAGACAGTAGAACGGTATTGACCATCCCCACAGACAGTAGAACGTTATTGACCATCCCCACAGACAGTAGAACGGTATTGACCATCCCCACAGACAGTAGAACGTTATTGACCATCCCCACAGACAGTAGAACATTATTGACCATCCCCACAGACAGTAGAACGTTATTGACCATCCCCACAGACAGTAGAATGGTATTGACCATCCCCACAGACAGTAGAACGGTATTGACCATCCCCACAGACAGTAGAACGTTATTGACCATCCCCACAGACAGTAGAACGTTATTGACCATCCCCACAGACAGTAGAACGTTATTGACCATCCCCACAGACAGTAGAACGTTATTGACCATCCCCACAGACAGTAGAACGGTATTGACCATCCCCACAGACAGTAGAGCGGTATTGACCATCCCCACAGACAGTAGAACGTTATTGACCATCCCCACAGACAGTAGAACGGTATTGACCGTCCCCACAGACAGTAGAACGGTATTGACCATCCCCACAGACAGTAGAACGGTATTGACCATCCCCACAGACATTAGAACGGTATTGACCATCCCCACAGACAGTAGAACGTTATTGACCATCCCCACAGACAGTAGAACGTTATTGACCATCCCCACAGACAGTAGAACATTATTGACCATCCCCACAGACAGTAGAACGGTATTGACCATCCCCACAGACAGTAGAACGGTATTGACCATCCCCACAGACAGTAGAACGTTATTGACCATCCCCACAGACAGTAGAAAGGTATTGACCATCCCCACAGACAATAGAACGTTATTGACCATCCCCACAGACAGTAGAACATTATTGACCATCCCCACAGACAGTAGAACGGTATTGACCATCCCCACAGACAGTAGAACATTATTGACCATCCCCACAGACAGTAGAACGTTATTGACCATCCCCACAGACAGTAGAACGGTATTGACCATCCCCACAGACAGTAGAACGGTTTTGACCATCCCCACCGACAGTAGAACGTTATTGACCATCCCCACAGACGGTAGAACGGTATTGACCATCCCCACAGACAGTAGAACGGTATTGACCATCCCCACAGACAGTAGAACGTTATTGACCATCCCCACAGACAGTAGAACGGTATTGACCATCCCCACAGACAGTAGAACGTTATTGACCATCCCCACAGACAGTAGAACATTATTGACCATCCCCACAGACAGTAGAACGTTATTGACCATCCCCACAGACAGTAGAACGGTATTGACCATCCCCACAGACAGTAGAACGGTATTGACCATCCCCACAGACAGTAGAACGTTATTGACCATCCCCACAGACAGTAGAACGTTATTGACCATCCCCACAGACAGTAGAACGTTATTGACCATCCCCACAGACAGTAGAACGGTATTGACCATCCCCACAGACAGTAGAGCGGTATTGACCATCCCCACAGACAGTAGAACGTTATTGACCATCCCCACAGACAGTAGAACGGTATTGACCATCCCCACAGACAGTAGAACGGTATTGACCATCCCCACAGACAGTAGAACGGTATTGACCATCCCCACAGACATTAGAACGGTATTGACCATCCCCACAGACAGTAGAACGTTATTGACCATCCCCACAGACAGTAGAACGTTATTGACCATCCCCACAGACAGTAGAACATTATTGACCATCCCCACAGACAGTAGAACGGTATTGACCATCCCCACAGACAGTAGAACGGTATTGACCATCCCCACAGACAGTAGAACGTTATTGACCATCCCCACAGACAGTAGAATGGTATTGACCATCCCCACAGACAGTAGAACGTTATTGACCATCCCCACAGACAGTAGAACATTATTGACCATCCCCACAGACAGTAGAACGGTATTGACCATCCCCACAGACAGTAGAACATTATTGACCATCCCCACAGACAGTAGAACGTTATTGACCATCCCCACAGACAGTAGAACGGTATTGACCATCCCCACAGACAGTAGAACGGTTTTGACCATCCCCACCGACAGTAGAACGTTATTGACCATCCCCACAGACGGTAGAACGGTATTGACCATCCCCACAGACAGTAGAACGGTATTGACCATCCCCACAGACAGTAGAACGTTATTGACCATCCCCACAGACAGTAGAACGGTATTGACCATCCCCACAGACAGTAGAACGTTATTGACCATCCCCACAGACAGTAGAACATTATTGACCATCCCCACAGACAGTAGAACGTTATTGACCATCCCCACAGACAGTAGAACAGTATTGACCATCCCCACAGACAGTAGAACGGTATTGACCATCCCCACAGACAGTAGAACGTTATTGACCATCCCCACAGACAGTAGAACGTTATTGACCATCCCCACAGACAGTAGAACGTTATTGACCATCCCCACAGACAGTAGAACGTTATTGACCATCCCCACAGACAGTAGAACGGTATTGACCATCCCCACAGACAGTAGAGCGGTATTGACCATCCCCACAGACAGTAGAACGTTATTGACCATCCCCACAGACAGTAGAACGGTATTGACCATCCCCACAGACAGTAGAACGGTATTGACCATCCCCACAGACAGTAGAACGGTATTGACCATCCCCACAGACATTAGAACGGTATTGACCATCCCCACAGACAGTAGAACGTTATTGACCATCCCCACAGACAGTAGAACGTTATTGACCATCCCCACAGACAGTAGAACATTATTGACCATCCCCACAGACAGTAGAACGGTATTGACCATCCCCACAGACAGTAGAACGGTATTGACCATCCCCACAGACAGTAGAACGTTATTGACCATCCCCACAGACAGTAGAACGGTATTGACCATCCCCACAGACAGTAGAACGTTATTGACCATCCCCACAGACAGTAGAACATTATTGACCATCCCCACAGACAGTAGAACGGTATTGACCATCCCCACAGACAGTAGAACATTATTGACCATCCCCACAGACAGTAGAACGTTATTGACCATCCCCACAGACAGTAGAACGGTATTGACCATCCCCACAGACAGTAGAACGGTATTGACCATCCCCACAGACAGTAGAACGGTATTGACCATCCCCACAGACATTAGAACGGTATTGACCATCCACACAGACAGTAGAACGTTATTGACCATCCCCACAGACAGTAGAACGTTATTGACCATCCCCACAGACAGTAGAACGGTATTGACCATCCCCACAGACAGTAGAACGGTATTGACCATCCCCACAGACAGTAGAACATTATTGACCATCCCCACAGACAGTAGAACGGTATTGACCATCCCCACAGACAGTAGAACGGTATTGACCATCCCCACAGACAGTAGAACGTTATTGACCATCCCCACAGACAGTAGAACGGTATTGACCATCCCCACAGACAGTAGAACGTTATTGACCATCCCCACAGACAGTAGAACGGTATTGACCATCCCCACAGACATTAGAACGGTATTGACCATCCCCACAGACAGTAGAACGGTATTGACCATCCCCACAGACAGTAGAATGGTATTGACCATCCCCACAGACAGTAGAACGGTATTTACTATCCCCACAGACATAAACCATAAGCCATGATGTCAGAGATTACAGGATGAGAAACAGTTTTTTTAATTATTATTTATTTATTCATTTATTTTAAAGAGAATGGAGAATTCCGTGCTAGCCTTCACTAAACAGATGGAGTGGTCACCCTGTTCAAAACCAGCATTAAGACAGCAGTTCCCCATTTGTAAATTGCAATCACTGCATGGACTATTTGTCACTAATTTCACCTGGTACAGTGTAGGTAATCTCCCATTTCGTCATCGACGGCTTTTCAAAACCCTCCACGGAATGTGATGTGGGAGCAAGATGGAGTGAAATGGACGGGTTTAAAGGCAGAGATTGAAATTTGGAAGGGTGATGTCAATGTTATCACAGGCACCATATGCCAAGGGGGCTTCGGTGAATTGCTTGTTTTGCGTGACAGGATTGTATCTAGTTAAGACAATGCCATATGGTCAATTGCACTTTTGACACACTGCAGAGTAGGCAAGGACTAAAATACGGAGAAGAAAGTACACCTGCCTGCCAAATGCTTACGTTGACAAAGCAATCATAAAACGGAAGTCCCAGATGAGTATAATTCATAGTGTGAAAGGTGCCCTTGTTCATTTTAGTGTTTCCTGTGATTCAGGGTTTTCTGTTGTGTGTTTCTGTTTTTCTGTTTTATGTTCACAAGCATCAGTACAGCACATTAAACTGTTTTATGTTCATGTGTGTCTGTGTGTGTGTGAGAGAGAGAGAGAGAGAGAGAGAGAGAGAGAGAGAGAGAGAGAGTGTGTGTGTGCATGTGTGTGTGTGTGTGTGTCTGTCTGTAAATGTACCTATTAAATCCATCAAAATCTAAGTTTCGACATTTTCAAATTTCTTAAATAAAAATTAAATAATAAATTTTTGTTCAGAGTTTTTTTTTTTTACTTGATTTATAATCTTTTTAACATTTTACATGAAGATTATGATGAAATATGTGAAAGGTTCAGACTTGTTTTAATGGATACCCGACGTACCAATTAGTCCCATAGGTGTTCCAACTAAGCCCGCCTCATGAATTATTGATAGAAAATCTTTTTTAACATTTATTTCAATACATTGCACTTATTCAAAAATGTTACTTCACTTGTAGAAAGACAACTATAGACCCCTACAGAAAGTCTAAACCTTTCCACAATTTTGTTATCCGTGGCACATTTTTTTTTTCAACGTATCTCCGCATTCAATCTAATGATGGGCATGTTGGCCAAAACTTAAATAACTTACTGTGACTAGTAATTATGATCGTTTAGCAGTTACATCTTACAGATTTACTGACTATTCATGACTCTCTGTGATTCCCTGTCCACTTCAAACTGCTCAGATAAAGCAGAGAGGTTTCTGGTTGTGCCCTCTTGATTAAGGCAGCGTCCCTCTAGCATGCATGAGCACCAACCAACATTTGAATGTGTTTCCTGTAATAAAAGAGCATGCTGGGCTTAATTAGAGCACCTGTGTTTCATGGTTAAAGTTGAATTAATAAATTCAATTTAAAAGATATTTAGAAAACACTTATCTGAGCTATTAAAATATAAAAGTAGGCTCTAGCACTATGTAAGGTAGTTACATCTAAAGATAATCGTTTATGTATATTTGCATTCTACATGGGATATTCTTTATTTTATTTATGTTATTTTATTTATCTTTTATTTTACCAGGAAAATCTCATTGAGATTAAATCCCTTTTACGAGGGTGTCCTGGCAAAGCGGTAGCAAGCAATGCAATAACTAAAACAATACAAGACAACATTCAAACAATACAGTAATTGAGAAAAATAAATAAATAAATAACTGCATGAAGATAATAGCACTTTGAGTTAGAAGCATGTACATTTCTCAGTTACAGTGTTATGGATCAAGTCTTTGAATTTAGCCAAAGTAACAAGGCTAACCTTCTTTAGTTTTTTTTTTTTTTGCATGTTCTATGACCAAGGTGCATTATAAGCAAATGCCAGTTTTCCGAATTCAGAGAAGGGGCGAGGTACTTTAAAAAGCATAATCGAATGCAGATTGTAATTACTATTAATCCCTATCAAGTGAGATGAAAAATAAGCAGGAAGCGTACCTAAAATATATTTGTAAATGAAGACATACCAATGACACAATCGACGATTTTTTAGAGAAGGTAGACCTGCACTTTGATAAAGGAAGCAGTGATGGGTAAGTGACCTACCATTTGTAATAAACCGTAGAGCACCATGATACACTGAGTCCAGGTCATGTAAAACAGATGATGAGGCATGTATATAAATTACATCACAGTAATCAATCATTGGTAAGAATGTAGCAAGGACCAGTTTACGTTTGGCTTCATAGGAGAAACAGGATTTGTTACAAAAATAAAAACCTAGCTTTAGTCTGAACCTTTTTACAAGTTTTTCAACATGCACTTTAAAACAAAGTTTTTCGTCAATCCTTAGCCAAGCTAACATGGTAAATAGATTTCCCATTTAAAGAAGCAATGCTTGAAACAGTAGGAGTTTTCAGATGTGATCTTGTAAAAATCATACATTTTGTTTTATCTATATTTAAAAGTAGCTTCAGTTGACAAAAAGCAACTTTTATGGATTTAAAAACCTGTTGTAAGTCTTGTATTGCCTGATTCACCGTGGCAGCAGTGGTGTACAAAACTGTATCATCAGCATATAGATTAATTTTCGTATTCTAATTTTGCACTACAAGGTCGATACAATTTATATAGATTGAAAATAAAATTGGACTAAGAGTGGATCCCTGAGGTACCCCATTTAACACTTCTAAGGAGCTAGACTTTTGATCATCAATAAATACACATTGGTAACGATTAGAAAGAAACTTTTTAAACCAGCGAATTGCATTGGAACCAACACCTATGGTCTGTAATATTTTTATCAGGAGGTTGTGGTCAGCTGTGTCAAAAGCTTTGGAAGGGTCAATGAATTAGGAGGCACAGTGCTGTTTATGGTCAAGAGCATGGATAAGGTCATTTACCAATAACATAGCATCAGAGGTTGCCCTGTGACCTGGTCTAAAACCTGATTGTACTCAACATAAAAGGCCATTTTTATTTAAAAATGATTTAAGTTGATCATTTATCTTTGACTCCAAAACTGTAGCAAGACAAGAGAGCTTTGATATGGGATGATAATTATTTAGGTTAGAAGCATCCCCCTCTTTTAAGAGAGGACGAACATGAGCTGATTTCCATATTTTAGGAATAGCTCAGAGTAAAAAGAGATAAATTAAAAATATAAGTCATTCTGCAATTAAGTCAGCCGACAGTTTCAGAAGACATGGTTCCAAATGATATGGTCCAGCTGATTTGTTTACATCGATACTTTTCAAAGCTTTATGGACCTCATTGAATGTTATATGGTTAAAATCAAACAAATTGCTGACCCCAGATTTGGAGGCTGTAACAAAAAGTGTGTATTTTCATATGTGGAACCTAGTCAAATGCAGAACCAGAGGAAATTTTACACGGGAGGAGGATCTGGAGCCAAACTGAATAAAAGCTATTTGTTTTCCAAAGAATGCACATATGCACAAACTTTTAGTATTCATTTCAAAAACATTTTAAAAGATTTGAATACTAGGCTCTATTATGTTGCATCACAATAAGTTATGTCACTAGTTTTTTTTTTTTTTTTTACTGTGACATGAGGTGTGACTAATAACTCACACTTTATCAGATTAAAAAAACTATATTTGTCTTATTAGCAATCTGAATATCATTGTTTTATGTAAAAACATGAATCATTAATTCCAAACCAAATAAAACCAGTGCATTCCAAAAAAAGCAAACAAAATGACTGAAAATGGCACTCCTCTCGACTCTTTCAGTATGCCCTCCAGGACATATGCACACCCGAAGGTCTCTTCCCGACTCTTTCAGTATGCCCTCCAGGACGTATGCACACCCGAAGGTCTCTTTCTGACTCTTTCAGTATGCCCTCCAGGACGTATGCACACATGGACATCCATAATTCAATAACAGTGAATCTAAGTTGAGAATAAAATCTGGCACAGACCTCACCGGTTCATGAATTGGTCAAAAAGGCTAATATTAATAGATTAATCCAAATCAAAAAATAGAAGTGGGCTTAATTTATATATAATATTTAGGTTTTTATAATACTTAGGTTTTATTTTTTTAGGTTTCTTAATCAGCTCAGCAGTAGGGTGAAATGACTGTACCGAAGTACAATGTCTTTGATAAAAAGTGACCGTCATGGAAGCTGAACAAAAGTCACAACTTGCATGTCTCCCTTGAACTGACTTAACATTGAGATGAAAAGGAATGAATGTCATTCCACCCTTCTAACTCAGACTCAAGGGCCAAATGAGTGTTTGAAAGTGTCACAGATGAGAGATAAGCCGTTTCAGGAGGGTACAGGGATTCTGGGTATGGAGACAAGGAGCTCTCTGGGAATGGAGATGCATGGCCGTGCATTGTTGCAGTTCTTTTCATGTGTAGAGATAGCTGTGGTTTGCAGAATGGCTACAGCACCTCACCCAAGAGAGGCAGTCCAGTCACCGCAAGTCAGCCTTTTTATAGTCCCTTTGGAATCCACAAAAGGTTCCGTATGATTATTATCATCATTACTATTATTATTATTATTATTATTATTATTGTTGTTGTTATTAGTTCTAGTATTCAATTCAATTTTAATTTGTATAGAATTTTTTTTACAGAGAACTGTCAAATACGCTGTACAGAGAAACAGAAGGAAAATTGGACAATAACCAGGCCTGAATCAAGGTAAACCCAGAAAGAAAACAAGGTAAAAACGGTGGCGAGAAAAAACTCCCCAGTGGGAAGAAATCTCAAATGGGTTGAGCAGGTTACAGTCTGTGACATTAAACTAGCTGGTAAGTAGCAAGTAGTAAGTACTACTGCTACTAGTAGTAGTAACAGTAATAGAATTAGTAATACATGGGTGTGAGGGCCATAGTGCCTGCAGGTTTAACTCCAGTCCTGGAGGGCCATATGCCTGCAGGTTTAACTCTACTCCTGGAGGGCCGTAGTGTCTACAGGTTTAATTCCAGTCCTGGAGGGCCACAGTGTCTGCAAGTTTAACTTCAGTCCTGGAGGGCCACAGTGCCTGCAGGCTTAACTTCAGTTCTGGAGGGGCGTGGTGTCTGCGGTTTTTCAGTCAGTTTGAACACAAGCTATTAATTTAAATCACTGGTTGGTAAAATAGTCCAATCACCTTGTTATCAAGGCCTTAAATGGCTGCTGATTGAAAGAAAACCACAAAAACCTGCAGAGACTATGGCTGTCCAGAACCAGAGTTTGAAACCTCTGTGGTAGGTAGTTATGGCTTATTCTGAGAGCTCCGGTGAGCTCATCCTGTTCCATGGAAGGGTTCCGCTACATGTTTTTGTACCTGCTTGTCTGTCTACACTTTGATTAGGAGAAGTGGTCTCACCTGAGTGGAGCCTCCCAGAATGGATAAAAGGAATCACCCAGCAGCTGCTGCTGTTATCTTTTCTTTCTAATCTATGAGTTTGGCTTGCCTCTCATTTGTGAGTGTAAAACAAATAATATATATATACATTTTTAAAAAGGCTTTTTGTGTAGGTGATGACAAATATCACACCATTTTCGTGTGTTTTAATTTGTGACGCAGATCTCTGGTCCGATGCTACACTGCAGGTTGGCCTGGACCTCTTTATTTTTTGTTCTGCCACAGAAAACTCCAAATGCAACTTGTACAGCAACAATTTTTTTCCAGAGGCTACATATGAGCAGATAGATTTTTATAGTGTTGTTTATTCACTATTATAGTATAACTTCTGTTCTACTTTTCTTCTCAGGCAGGTCTGCACATAATGTGGGGTTGGGTGGCGTGGGGCAGAAGAGATTCCAGGGGCCCTGTGACTTTTTCTTTGTTCACTTTAATTGTAAGTTTCTCTGGATAAGAGTGTCGGCTAAATGCCTAAATGTAAATGTAAAGGACAGTAGCAGTGCTTCCCCCATCCTATATGCAAAATATACGGCCCCCGCTCCACAATCTCGATCCGTATTTAGATTCTTCTTCTAAGAACAGCAGTGAGAAGTAAACCGTTTTATCTTTTCTCTCATTGGTCTCCAGTTTCCTCGAATCTGGTGTGGAGAAATGGTAACATTACTGAAATTATTACACCCAAAACATCCCTGATATCAGCCTTAACCTCAACAGACAGCTGTCACCTTCCGTATCCCATAATGCAACGTGCAGAAGGAGCGCCCTGCTCTGGCACAGCAGGGCGGCTCATTATTGTCTTCCCTCCAGAACCTTCTTTTAGCCTCTTGGAGAGAAATTTCCCTTGTTTTTCCCTTCGCTTTTTAGTTTATACGTGCCTCACAGGCAAAGTATTGTGGTGTTTGTCACGATGCCCCATTTCCCCACTGTTTATTACCCGCGGACCTCAGCAGGCTGTTTTTCCATTTAGCATCAAGGACAAACCCTGTTTGGCTGCTCTCTCTCTCAATCCCTCCGTCTCTCTCTCTCCCTCTCTCCAGCACCCACTTCCACCTCTCCCCATTTAATTAGCATGCTCAATCTGAGAAACAGAAAATGAGAACGTGTCTGGTTTCAAAGAAACGCTCGGAAACCAGGCCTCTGTCCTCATTTTTGGTATCACTGATATCATTGTTCTGATTCAATTTTACTTAATAAGATGAAAGCTTATTAGAAGTGTCGGCCACATACAAGCCAAGGCTAGTTTGCAGTTTATCACCTATGGCCATCTGCTGTGTAGCATATTCCTACAGCAACGTCTCCAGTGAATTATTCTGTACACTTATGATTGGTTTTCTTTGCTTTGCTTTCCATCTCCTTTATACACACTTACTGCTAAATATCTACCATATACTTTTTGTCACCTATTTCTGTTTTCAAAAGTAACAGGGCAAAGGGAAAATAAGATAGAACTTCCACAGATAATGTGGGGTTGGGTGGCATGGGGCAGAAGAGATTTCAGGGGCCCTGTGACTGAATTGGGGCCCAAGAGAGGACAGTTGGAAAGTTGGTGATTTACGAATTTAGGCCTTTTTCTTTGTTCACTTTAATTGTAAGTTTCTCTGGATAAGAGCGTCGGCTAAATTCCTAAATGTAAATGTAAAGGACAGTAGCAGTGCTTCCCCCAGCCAATATGCAAAATATACAACATACAACATTTCTGTTTTCAAAAGTAACAGGGCAAAGGGAAAATGGGATAGAACTTCCACAAAACAGAGTCTATAAAGAGGTGACACTTTTTTAAAGAGCTACTGTATCTCATAATCATTGTTGGACACTGTACCGCATGACCCAACTCCTAGTGGTAATGGATCAGCAGAAATAACATTGTAGAATTTTCTGTCTGGGAACAAATGCAACCATTTTCGCAACTTTATTTTTTTCTCTCGGAATAATAATTGGCCTGGGGAAAAAAATCCAGTTTTAAAAAAAAAATTCTCATCTTCCCGGCAAGCTGGTGTTGGAGAAAATTCAGAGGAAAACTGGTGTGTGTGATGCAGCTATTCGGGGTCAGGTGACGGTCAGCCAAGACAACAAAAGTATATTCCGGTATTTAGAGGGCGGAGCTGCCAGCGATCCCTTCCGATTGGTTTACTTAAACTAAAGAGTGGGCAAATCCACTTGGGATGATGTCGCTGTGGAATACGTCCCCAAAAAAGAGTCCCAATCAGCCGAAAGAGAAGGCACCCCGATCACAGCCGTCATTTGACAAAGTTTCGACTAATACTGTCCTGGTAGCAGTAGTGCGTGATCAT
The DNA here is from genome assembly GCA_022702515.1 of Ilyophis sp. 1 JC-2022. Classification (NCBI taxonomy): domain Eukaryota; kingdom Metazoa; phylum Chordata; class Actinopteri; order Anguilliformes; family Synaphobranchidae; genus Ilyophis; species Ilyophis sp. 1 JC-2022. The sequence goes on along the minus strand of CM040400.1, from coordinate 45,111,916 downwards.
ATTGATCCTGCATGCAATTATGCTAAACCCACAATGTGATACAGTGATTTATCCCTGTTATTTTCCACAATTAAGATTATGAATTGGGTGGGACATTTACTTTTGTTTTGTTGTTTCAATGGTTTATTTTTATTAATGTATTTTTAGGCCTCAAAGGCTAATTTTAGTGAAAACAAAAGGACTCTATATAGCAGGAATACTATCGTCTGCTGTGCCTGGTACAACAGGCCATAGGATCAATGCCCCAAGGGCTAGCTGCAGTGGGATATAAGTTCTGTGTTCGTATATTAGCTCAGCTGCTGAAGGGGTATTTATAACTGGGGTTTACACATCGCCCCGGGCTGTGGACGCTCCGTCGTTCTTTCTCTTACTCCAGTGCATTCATTTAATTTCTCCTGATTCAATTTGCGCTTCTATATGGTATACAGGCCCCTAAAACCTATTTCAATTATGCATTAGTTCTGGTGGGACTGGGACGTACGTCGTGTGCAAATGATTGCCCCCCAGCTCCCCCTCCCCTGCATGTTGAGGCCATTTTGTTAATTAGGAATGTCTTACTGAGTGGAGCGCCGTTCTCTGAAATTTTGTAACTGCCACTTTTATTGGAAAAATGAGTCTGCTCATCTCATTCCCAAATTACATTTTGCTGCCACCTTGTACTTCTGTACCCTGTGCACCCTGGGCTTCTGTAGTTTGTTTTACAGTTGGTTCCCGTTAAGCTAATAACGTTAAGCTTTTTGTTTAATTGCAGTTCTTTCGGCCTGCGATGTTGGCTTTTCCCCCCTGTAGGTTGAAAAGTTTTTGATCAGTTGCAGTTGTATTAATGGGGCTCTTCTTCAGTCATTGGATTTATGGGGCGCCCTTTTCCCTCACACATCTGCATAAATGCGGAGTCATCTTAACTCTCCACAGAGCGCGAGTCTTAATGCGTCTTAAGGCTTGTGTGTGTGTGTGTGTGTGTTTGTTTGTGCGTTTGTTCGTGCATGTGCGGTAGAGTTCAGAGACATGTTAGAACAGGAACGTCCATTACAGAATATGACGGCACCCACTAGATAATCAATGAGCAACGAGTATGATTAGCCTTATATTATATAGCGGTGGGGTGGTTATTGGGGGTTCCGGGGTTGGGGTTGCGGTTGGGGTAGGGGGGGTAGGGGTGTTCTGATGGTTGCTGCTCAGCTCAGGTTAGGCTGATGATATAATGAAATAATCAAAAATAACGATCCACTGGGTACTTTGAGTTCAGCAGCTGATGTGTCAGTTACACTATACAGTGTTAATTGTAGCTGAAGTAGGTGGGAGTACCTGGAGTGTAGCATAATGTTTGGCTGCAGTGATCTCCTCTGCATTACCCTCCTAATAATGTAACCATAGGGCCCTCAATCAGAGAGCGTGCTTAACCACAGTGCACTTCTTCTGAAGTGTGTTCAGAAGGACGAGAGGACGGGTGCAGGTGGATGCATGTCTTCGCTGGCTCTTCTGAAGTGGAAAGTTGTCTTGTTAGTGTTGTAATTACGTTTCTTCCGTCACACCGCAGAGGAGTTTTTTTTTTCTTTTCTTCCTGTCGCTATGGTTGCCCTGCTTTGTGTTTCTAATTAGAGAACTTCTCATTGTCCTCATTATATCCCATACAAAGCTGACCGCTTGTCTTTGTTCTTATGTTTTTGGTTCTTCTTTTTGTTCAGCCTGATCTATGATGTGCGCCTGCATTTGACCAGCAAACGGCACATATAGCTGGCATTTTATGGCTATAATTCACCCACACACGGTTGTTTGTCTTCGGGGATTGGCGCGCACGGCGTGCTATCCCCTGCGGCAAAGCGAAGCAGGAACAGCTACAGGGCTGAGAATGTTACCCGTACGAGACGAGGAAGCCGATCGGGCCTTTTAGCCATTAGCAAGGTTTCAAATAACAGGCTTTGAGGCCCTTTGGAGAGCTGGCTTTTCTAAAATAAGGACCACTTAAGGGCTCTCCAGGGCTCTGGCATGGACTGCTCCCCGTTTAAAGCCACTTTAGGCCCCTTCAGGAGTCTTTATGCTGGCCGATTTCACAAAGTTCAGCTTCTACCGTGCATCTGAAAACTTGGAGTTTTCATTACCGTGCAAATTGCATTGCTGTCTGCGCCCGGAGATACACATCGTGTTGGTGCAGTGCATTGTGGGTACATACTGATACAGGCACAGTGTTAGTAGCTCTACATCTATGTCTTATTGTTCTTATCCAGGGAGACTTACAAAAGAGCAGACATAAAGGTTTAGACGGGAACTGATGTGCAACATTTTATGTGCACTTTATTTGATTTCTCTCTCGATTTTAGTTTCTTCCCTTCTGATAGTTTAATGTATTGCCATCCTGTTCGAATCCATTAACACGGTTCTGTATTTTACAGTTAAGTTTTAACTATACTGGTCCCATCCAATAACAGATTTATTTTTTAGTAACACCTGCTCTGAATTCTCATTCCTGTGAGGTAGGTCACCTGAAACGGTCACTCAGACTATTTTGACATTTGTCCTTAATTTAATTCAATCAGATAAGCCCAGGCTTGACCTGTAGTCTTGGCTGTTTTTAAAAAAAAATCTTCTATTTATGTTGCCCAGCTCATGAGGAGAATACTGATTTATTCTGTTTCTTGCAGGGGTGTGTGCAAGCCTTCTTCTGGCGGTGGTTTGTATGTAGATGTATCTTTAGTGTGTGTGTGTGTGTGGGGGTGTTTGTGAGGACTGATATTATTGCTTGAAGTACCATTTCTAACTAGCTGACCTGGCTTATTCCTTTAGGTTTGGGGGAATTTAGAGCACTAATGATGTGTTTTTGGTGAGGGGCTTTCCTGCTGAGCTCTGTATAGGCCAGTAGCCATTCTGTTTGATGGCTGTTTTGGGAAAGGTTAAATATTTGAAGATGAAGCGGTTGGATAACTGACGCCTGAATTGTGTAAATAGGAAGCCTTTCCAGTGAAAATGTTCAAAACTGAGGGCTGTCCTAAAATGGATGCTGTAGAATAACGCACAGGGCTGCCAGAGTCAGAATCAGTGAAGTATACCTCTCCAAACCTTTGTAAACTGGAAGCGATGTTGTCCTCATGTAATTTCAGTAATGGCTGATCTTCATTATGCCATTATGCATAATTTGCTGGTGCTCATAGATGGGGGGGGTGCTTAGGTAGTGTTCACAGACCTGGGGGGCTGGGTGGGGGGTTTCGTTAGGCACCCCCATCCCCAGATAGTCTGTGCCCCCCCCCCCCCTTCCCCTCCATACAGATGGCGCTCTAGGGGACCGCCTATGCCTAGAGTGTGCTCTGTTGATAGATATAGAGCACTGGTAACTACCCAGCAAGCAGCCATGCATACCTTCAAACACGTTAGATGTGGAAGTACAAGGCAGCAGCCATTGCCGGTATCATTCTGATCACTTCTCCTATTGGCTGAAAACTGTCAATCATTTATAACTTGAAATTGTATTGACAGCATGGAATTTATCAGTGTATATCAGAGCTGAGGGTCAATTATATTTCAACTCAGTCAATTCAACAAATTAAATACAATTCAATTGATGAATTAAAAATGTTTTTTTTTTGCATTACTTAATTAAAATTTTCTATGCTCTAATTCAGTTCCTAAATTTATCTGGGACAGGGGATAAGGGTATTACTTCAGTTGAAGTGTGTAATCTAGTTAATATGGGGGTGACACCTGCCCTGTATAAACAACATTATGAGACCTTCTCAGTTTAACTCAGTTATGAAAGTTTATGAAGAATTATTAAAAGTTTTGTCTCATTTTTTATTTGAATGTGCTGTGACTTGCATTATGCTCATCCAACTTCCTGTCAGTTACCGCTCTGCACAGCAGGTTCCTGGCTAACACAACTCTCTGCCAGAACGTTCTCTGTGAGACACTGCGATGATTACAGTGTTTCCCAAACGGTCTCGGAACACTTTGTTGCTGAAAACACATTCTCAAACACACGCAAAGTCACAAAAGTGTTTGCGGGTATGTAAAATTGTAAAATCATTTTTCATTTAGTCACAAAAAGAGAGGATGTTTTGAGAGAAAAACATTGATAATACTGACTGTCCTAGAACTGCTTAAAAAATCTACGTGCTGATTTCATATCAGGACAGACAGGCAATTAATTTTTGTTCCCTGTGGGGGACATGAGTCTCTGGTCTTAATCTGAACAACCATGTATTCTAGTATGCAAAAACCTACACTACAAGGGACATTCGATTAAGAATTTAATTATATTTGTGATAACATTTTCACTGCAACATGTTTTTGTCATCCCAGACACTTGCATTATGTTCAAAAAATTAAGATGCATAAGCTTTTTTTTCTGCTGGTTCGCAGAAGGTTGTGCTGGAAATACTGTACTGTACAAAATGTCTTGGCTGCTTTACTCAAACCCTGCCTCACAACCTGTCACTTGTAATCTGTAAACTTCAGGGCTTAGAGGCTATGTAAATTGAAGCCGACTTCAGTGTCCACAGCACCATTCTTTTGTTGAATATTTTTTTCCATTGCTCTACTGTGATTGGCTGCCATAGTCTGTCAATCACAGGGGTGAAGTGGACTGCAAGGATTTATTTTAGCTGCGTGTACTTACCCGTACTGTTCAGCTTGTTGTACCAGATACAATGACAATGAGGTTGAAGTGCAGACTGTCAGCTTTAATTTGAAGGTATTTTCATCCATATCGAATTAACCGTTTAGAAATTATAGAACCTTTTGTACATAGTCCCCCCCCCCCCCCCCCATTTCTGGGCTTCAAAAACTATTGGACAGGTTAACATCATGTAGAATAAAGTAATAATTTTTTATATTTGGTCGCATATTTTTTTCCATTGCTCTACTGTGATTGGCTGCCATAGTCTGTCAATCACAGGGGTGAAGTGGACTGCAAGGATTTATTTTAGCTGCGTGTACTTACCCGTACTGTTCAGCTTGTTGTACCAGATACAATGACAATGAGGTTGAAGTGCAGACTGTCAGCTTTAATTTGAAGGTATTTTCATCCATATCGAATTAACCGTTTAGAAATTATAGAACCTTTTGTACATAGTCCCCCCCCCCCCCCATTTCTGGGCTTCAAAAACTATTGGACAGGTTAACATCATGTAGAATAAAGTAATAATTTTTTATATTTGGTCGCATATTTTTTTCCATTGCTCTACTGTGATTGGCTGCCATAGTCTGTCAATCACAGGGGTGAAGTGGACTGCAAGGATTTATTTTAGCTACGTGTACTTACCCGTACTGTTCAGCTTGTTGTACCAGATACAATGACAATGAGGTTGAAGTGCAGACTGACACCTTTAATTTGAAGGTGTTTTCATCCATATCGAATTAACCGTTTAGAAATTATAGAACCTTTTGTACATAGTCCCCCCCCCCCCCATTTCTGGGCTTCAAAAACTATTGGACAGGTTAACATCATGTAGAATAAAGTAATAATTTTTTATATTTGGTCGCATATCCTTTGCATGCCATGACTTCCTGATGTCTGTGATCCAGTCAGTCATCAAGGGTCTGAGGTATCAAGCGAGCCTCAAACCATCACTCTGCTGCCAGATATGCAGTAGATATGGATGGATCACTTTAAGGGTTGTTTCTCCTGACAAATTTTACTATTGAACTCTATGGAAAAATAAGTCAGGAGAAGAAACCCTTCAAGTTTCCCTTCCATATCTACTGCATATCTGGCAGCAGAGTGATGGTTTAAGGCTTGTTTGATATGTCAGACCCTTGATGACTTAAAACTCACTTTTGCAAACTCAAAGTGCTAGAGTACAGAACCAAAATAACAAAAAATGTGTCACTGTCCAATGAATTATGGTGCTCACTGTATATGGTATTGAAAGATGAACAGTACCATTTTCAGCTTTTGCAAATCACTCTGTTCCACATTGCCGGTAACTTAATTGTCTGAGGAGTGGGCCAGAATAGATTTTTATCCCAAAATAAATAGAATTTTGCAACGTAAACCAAAATGAGAGCTGATATGTGGTACAAGCAGACCATGTGGACTGAGAGTAAACTATCGAAAAAATGCATGAAAACATATTTTATGAGCCGAAGGTTGGCAAACTCATATCAGGTAAAGCAGGTTTTTATACATCATCTGGGATAGACAGTGTTGCACTAAAATTTTTGTGCCACCATTTTGGCTCTCACCGATAACACTTCCTCTCATAGTGGAACAAAGAGGCTGGTGAGAACGACTTAATTTCAGGCGATAACGCCAGCGTGAATGAGAGCTTAGTGGGACATAGCTATTAATTAATTGGCTGGGGACAGGGGTGCTTTATTGAAGTTTTGCCTCATGATTTTACTGGAATGTCTCCTTGCAGGCAAAAAAGGTCACTTAAATGTCAATTTAGGATCAGGGCAACAGTGACGAGATCTTTGAGAGAAATATAAATGTGTTAGTAAATTTTACTGCACTCAGTAGGATGTTAAGGCCGTGTACTGCAATTACCCAAAGGCTGCAAGGCGACCAAGGGTCACAAAGTTTTAAAATAAATACTTATTTAGTTTAAAGGCCAGCTCATTTTGTTAAAAGCATCTCATTAAATGGCAGCAATGGTTTGTTAAGTGAGAGTAATAAACGTCAAACTGATACAACCAGACTGAAAATGCCATCAGCCAAACTGGAAATTAGGAAGTCAAGTATTAATAATGTATCAAAAAGTAGCCTATAACCGGGACCTTTAAATTAAGTGCCTCAGCTGAACCTGGCATGTTTGAAATAAAGAGCACAATGTGAACTCAAGAAAATGCATCTACCCAGGTTCTATCATGAAATAAACTTCAAGAAATGCTATATTGGACCATCCACACTTTATAAATCAATATTTTCAGGGCCTTTGACACAGTAAATACATCAGAAATACACACCTTCGCTGGAGTTTTTTCCCAATATGTACTCATGTCTTTACACAACTTAAAATTCAAGCTTCTGTTTATAAATGGCAATTTTAAAAACTTAGGGGTCATTATTTGATAACTATCCATGAGTAAATGGCACTCTAAATTGATATGTGCTTAAATCACTCATTGCCTGGCTCCCCTAAGGCATCAGTAGTACCTTTGACTTAACACTAGGGGGCAAAAGGGCACAAAAACGGATATTTTAATACCTCTGTACAGTCTCTGTTCTGTCTTTGTCGAATACATAGTGTAATGAATTTGCATCTTGTCTGGAATTTTGAATCATAAATGTAAAAATATTGTAGAACAGCGGCTTCTGTAGATGACCCAGTCAAACACAAGGGACTATATAACAGCAAAAGAATGAATTTTAAATTCAATCATGCAAAGACAAGATTAGCACATCATATTCATTTGCATATCTGATCCAGAGTTCGGCAGCGTGTCTATGGTAAAGCTTTTGACGTTCATGTTTATTTATTAAATGTAAAAACTGTCAAAACCTTCCATTAAAAAACACAAAAAATGTCCAGGTCAGTCAGAGTCCTGTACATTTTTAAAGAGTTCATCATGTAGGGGACGGCACTGACTACTGGTTAGAGAGTGGGATGAGGCCCTGGTCCTCTTGGTACTATAAACAAAAACACACTAAATGCACTCAAAAAAATGTTCAGCTTTTTATGAAACTATTTTTTTTTTTTGCGTGACTGAGTTCCAGGCAGCGTGAAGGTATAATTTTGTAGGTGTTGATACCCAGCAGAAATGTCTATTCATTTATAGCAGGGATGGCTTACATTACATAGTGGAGTGGCTATATTATCAGAAATGGAAACGGAGTGTGCAGTTCACCACTTAAGATAAGTCTGTGAGCGCTTGGTAATACCACTGCTGCTGTGGACGGATATCACAAATTTTTGCTTTTATCATATCAGGATCGTTAACTATGGTTTAAAAACCTTTTATGGGCTTATAACCAGTCACAATAGCAGTTCTGCTATGAAAGCTTGAGGTACACAGGCTATGCATTTAGTTTGAAATGTGAGCCCATTCCCACATGAATGTCATAACGGTAAGACCATCATAGTGTCATTGTGACTAAGCATGGTGTGGAACAGCAGCCAAGTTTGTATAGTGGTGCTGTACACTGGGGGTTATTACTGAAGAAATAATGGTATGTATGCACAAGCAAGAACGAAGCTATTTTTTTTTCCTCTTAGAAAAAGTTATATAGCCATCAGCTAACTTTAGAGTGTAGGCCAATGTCATCGCCAATGGATTTTAACCTCAGGAACGGTTTCCAATGAATCGTCTCTCACAATACAGCACTGAACATCTCTTATTTATGCACTTTTAACCCAAAATAGATGCTGGCTTTTCTACAGCAGCCACCGTAGTATCAAGGGCTAAGCAGAATTGAAGGTCTATGGAGTGGAGAGGAAACAAGGCTTGTAGAATACATGGAAGACCAAAGAAAAATATGGTTGAAATCATTCATATCTGATAGAATATTTTTCACGTTTGAGTACATTTTGAACTCATAAAGACCGTTACAGTAAAATTAACTCTGAAATGCTCCGAAAGAATATAGGTGCCCCCATAAGTCTCGAGGTTCTCCCATACGTTTCTAGGTTCCCACATAAATATCTAGGGTTCCCCCATAAGTTTCTAGGTGCCCCATAAGTTTTTAGGTTCTCCCATAAGTTTTTAGTTTACCACATAAATATGTAGGGTTCCCCCATAAGTCTCTAGGTGCCCCCATACGTTTCTAGGTTCTCCCATAAGTTTCTAGGTTCCCACATAAATATCTAGGGTTTCCCCATAAGTCTCTAGGTTCCCCCATAAGTCTCTAGGTGCCCCCATAAGTCTCTAGGTTCCCCCATAAATCTTTAGGTTCTCCCATAAGTCTCTAGGTGCCCCCATAAGTCTCTAGGTTTCCCCATAAGTCTCTAGGTGCCCTTATCAGGCTGTAGGTGACCCCCTAAAGCTCTAGGTGCCCCCCATCCGAAAATTTATCGAAGATTTGGGGCTGTTTCGCATAAGTAATAGTTCTGTGCACCTCAGAGGTGCCATTGTGTGGGGGCGGGCGACGGTGGTGGCAACGGGGGCGTTTTTTTTTTTTTAAAACCGTTTGTTCTGCTGCTCGGCAACAATCCCATTCATCCTGTGAGAATGAAGGCAAGGTTTTACTCCTGAGTAAAAGGAAGAGGGGGAAGAATAGAGTGGGCTCCGCCCTCTCATCAGTAGCGCTCACAGAGTCTTTTGTGAGGTGATCAAATGGGCTGTGGGCTGTGGGCTGTGCCGTGTGTCATGGGCACATGGGGGCTGGGGTCGGGTGGAGTGGCAGGTGTACACTGAGGCACCACTTAAAGCTATGACTCCAGAAAACACACACACACTTTCTCTCTTTCACTTACTCTCTCTTTTTTTAGGAGGCAAGCTGGGACTCCAGAAAACACACACACACACACACACACACTCTCTCACTTGCTCTCTATTTTTTTTGGAGGCAAGCTGGGACTCCAGGAAACACACACTTTCTCTCTCTCTCTCTCTTTCCATCTTCTCATTTGCATTGCTCTGGTGAATGTATTTTGAGTGTCACTTGAGTGTATATGTTGTTGAGCTGTGACCTGTGACAATAATCCTGGTCTCTCTTCTCTCTCTCTGTCTGTCTGCATCTCCATCCCCCTTTCCTTCTTTTTTTCTCTCCATCTCTTTCCACCTGCACTGCCCTGCAACTTTATTCACACCTGTGATAATGATAAGGTCAATAAGTTCAACGTTTAATATCACTGGAACAGTCTCTGCCTGATAGAGAACAGGGGACACAGTTTTCAAATCTACCATCAGATGCCACCTCCATGCCAACAGGCCTTTTAGAAGTGCTAATACAAAATGTCTAATGAGGACAATAAACAAAAATGAGTTTAAGAAATCCCACTGGAGCTCATGTTGTGAGATGAGAGCAAAATTGAGCTTTTTCAGGGAAAGTAGGAGCAGTGGGTTCTGGCATCGGGAAAAAAACGCTTATGTTGAACATTATATCATGGCTAGAGTGAAATATGGTGTGTTGTCTTATGTTTACTGGTCCTGGGACTTTTCTTAAGGTTAATTGAATTATAAACTCCAGGGAGTGCCAAAATGTTTTGGCAAAAATAAAAGGTTTGAGGTTCCCTCCACCAGGAAGTTCAAACTTGGCTGAAAAAAAAGACAATTATCACAATTATCCTAAGAATACTTCAAAATCTACCAAGAAACTAATTGACCACATAATTGTTGTTTTGCAATGGCTGCCACAAGCAAAACCCCCCCTCCGTCCGTTCGTCTGTCCGTCTGTCCCAATATGCACCAATCTCATGTTACACAATGGAAGATTCACAAGGTTCTTGTAAAGAGAGGGTACACAGTGAAAATGGGGTGTGAATATTTGACACCCAATTGTATGGAAATAAATTAATGGTTTGAGGAATGTGTTATTTCGGTTGAATCCACAAAATCATTATTAAAGTAGAATATTTTCCAAATGGTTGAGAATTAAAATATACAGTATTGGAGCCATGATCGAATTTGCGTTGTAAGTGACTGTCTGCGGCCAACGAGGTGTGAAGCCAAGCCCGCCGATGCCCATTTCTGCCAAAGACAGCGTGTCGGAGTGTTAGGTATGGATCTGGGACTCTTTCCGCGCCCAACGGCCCGCCCCTAAATTAACAGCCTCTCTTTAAACAATCTGATTCCCTGTTGCATTCCAAACCATTAGTCAAGAAACGATTAGCTGCATCAATTAAGGAGGATAATGTTTTACTTTAATTGAATGCCAGAGGAGTCTAATGGTATTGTATCTCTCTCTCTCTCTCTCTTTCTCACGTGTTTTCTCACTCTCTCACGCTCTCTTGCTTTCTCTTTCTTGTTTTCCTGCTCTCTCTCATTCTCTTTTTTCTTCTTTTTTCTCTCACTCACTCTCTTTTCTCTCATTTTTTTCTCTCCCTCTCTCCCCCCTCTCTCTCTCTCTCTCTCTCTCTCTATCTCTCTTTCTCTCTCTCTCTGTTAATGGATTGCACTCTGTATACTGTTGTCCATGGGCTTGACACCAGGATCAATATATTTTGCTTGGCAGTACAGCGCTGGGTTCCACCTTAAGCTTCGGAGGCGATGGTGTAGAGATGCTCCTTTTAGGCAGAGGATAATGAAGTGCAAATTACAAAGACTGACAGGTCCTGGAAACAGCCTGTATGCTAATTGGTTCTGATCCTTCCAGCCCAGCGAACAGGAGCTGGTGTCTGACATCGAAAGATCCCAGGGAACTAATGCATCGTATTTTTATTGCATATTTAAAGGATTCAACAAAAAATAAAAAATCAAGAAAGCATCTGCCCATGCATGAAATTGTTTGATAACAACAACCAATGCCCATTTTACTTCTTCTGAAGCACTTGATATGTTTTTTTGTATTAATCCATTATGCATGCAGAAAGACTGGTTCGGCTTTTTATCAACATTGTTTAAAAGAACAGCTGCCACGTCATCACCTCTGTGTAATGCACCGTGCGTCTGAAATATTTCATTTTAGTATGCAAAAATCTTCTATGAAACCAGCCTAGCAGGGTTCATATGTGCATTTAACTTGAAAGTACTGGTTGCCACTGCCTGGTTTCTTCGGCTTCATTTTAAATTTAATGAAATGGGTTGTGTTAAAGGTGATTAAAGATTTTTGTTCTTTACTAATTTTGTATTACAAGTGAACATACATCATCTTCATCATCACTTTTGCCCACATCATCCTCATCATCACCCTAAATTTCTGTTTTAAGATCATTTATATACTTAGTATTATGATATTTTGTTTTGACTATGCTTTTTCCATTATGAAGCAGAATGGAGTGCATGAATTATTGCAGAGCACCAAACTAGAAAAATTCACTCGTGTATTATAGTAGCAGGCCACAGCAAGCGGCGACGTTCCCTTTTTCATCGAACGAGAGCTTTTCACATGAATCCTCTCTAATGGCACGCCTCCATTAACTAAACAAGAATTATCTTTAAAGACAAATATGTCGGACTCCGTCAAAAAACACTGGGGGGAAGGCCCAGTGATTTGTGTTTTTGTTTTTATCTTTGTGAAAATGGCTGGAAATGGCTAAAATCCCATCTGTTCATCTCAGAATGCAGGGGGAGAGAAAAAAAGCCACAATTGAAAATAATCCTGCAAGAAAATGATCGTACAATTCAAACTCAAGTGATTATTTTTGTCAAGTGCTCCACTTAGGCCCTGAACTATGTCCTCTGAGAGGTTATTAAAGCGTAAGTTAATTCTGATGAAATATCAAGTGCCATAATGGTTATACAAGTAGTTTTGCAATCTTCTGTCATGGATTGTTTTGTTTTTTTAATAGATCTATGAGGTCATTAAGTCATTCTACTCACTCAGTTGTTGTAATTGCCTTCATAAAAATGACTGTACTGTAGCTCTAATGCTAATGTAGTTCTGTCTGGTGTTTTCAGAACACCACTGCTTTTGGCTAACTGTCAAATTTCTGAAATGTAACAGTCGAATTTCTGAGAAACGCCTGTGCCAGTCTTATGCCTCCTGTTGCTAAACGGAATTTTGCTGAACTGCATGTAACAATGTTTTAACGGTTAATCCTATCTTCATGTGTGGTTCTTTTACCCCTTACTATCTGAAAGCAGGGTAATGTTGTCATTGAAGGGGTGAACCGGTGGAGTGTTAAAATATCAGATGCAAAAGCTCCCGTATAAACCCATACGCGTGTCTCTTGAGTGTTTTGCTACTGGCGATTGGTCTGGAGAACATTTGTCTTGTCACCGACTCCGTTGCGTATCTCGTTAAGTGGACATGACGGTGTCGCGATCAGCGAGTAAAGTTAACTTGTTTAATTAGCCTCTGTGCGTGGAATACAAATTCCCACCCTATGCTGCGGTTTCCTAAACTTACACCATCAAAACGGCAGTTTTATCCAGTGCTTCTAAAGTCAGCAAAGGTAAACAAAAGATCGTTTTAAAAATATGTCCTCCTTTAGTTATGCGTTCACGTATTATGAATATTACTTTCGCATCTGTTTCGCCATTTCGTCCCTGTCAATGCAATTGCCTTTTTTTGATGTACGCCCAGTTGAGGTTGCACAAGACCTTCCGAGGTATAAAGTGAAGTGATGAATATTCTATGTCCAGGCCTCCACTCACGGTTCACTGGAGTAATGGCCTGAAATAGTGTTTGAATGGTATCATTTCAGTTTGTTTTTCATAAACGATGCCAGGCGCTCCAACAGTGCACAGTAAAATGTTCACTGAACAGTTTCCCACAAGGCATGACTATCAGGGTAAAATGTTCTCTAGAAAGTAACATTTTCTGTTTTAATTCATTGCCACAAGTGTCAAATTATCATCAAGCAAGCATACAATCCCAAAAGACAGAAAAAGGTACTCTGAGTGAAATGTACTAGGCTATATTACAGTTGATTTAATATGAAACGTTATGCTAAGCATGACAATGGAGGGGGCTTGCAGTGGCTTGTGGGAAATATTTTTCTGTTTCAGGGAATGAAGCTGCCTGGTGTTTTACATTCTCATCCAATGAACTCACACATCACACACCACACGTACACACACACACAAGTCTAGGTCGACAGCACACATGGTCCACAAACGCGGCCTCTTAGCACATCAGAGTTTGGAGAGGCGCAAATGAGATTTACCGCCAACTTGATCAATTTATGGGCCGCCATGCCCGATGCCCTGATGAAGTGCACACAGCTTATAGCACATTCACCAGCTCAAAAGTGCAACTCAGCTCTTGCAGATATGTAAATGGCACACTGTAAATTCATGAGTAAAATCAATGCAACCACTTTTTATTGAATCAATCACGGGCAATATCAATTTGGTGTTTGCCTGTGACAGGGCAGGTACGAGCTAGCCATGAATAGTAATGTAAAAATATGAAGGCATCAGGCAAGAGAACAGAGTGAAATACAGTTTTCTCCCATCAATTAATCCTGATTTAGAGCTTCAGTTTATATACGGCGTGCCTCCAAAGTGTTATTGGATCTCACAAATAAATATTTGATTGATCCTTAAAAATGAGCTGCCAACCATGATGGTTTCCATTAGAACATGTAATGTGAATTGAAGTAGATGTACTGTTTTAGCCTTGTTCTAAGAATAAATGTCAAGAGTAGGCTATAGTGTGCTTGTCAAAAAAGCAGGTTAATAACTATTGGTTTTACATTTAGCCTTGATGACACCACTAACATCAATTTGACAATATATATACACGCACGCACACACACACACACATACACACGCGCACACACACACATATAAAATAAAGAAGGTAAGCTGTTGTCCCTTGGCTGTTTTGTGCAAGCTGAACATCTCTGCAGTTCTGCCCAAGCACGTTAAAATTGCAAAGACTCATGGGAATATTAGCATAAACAAAAAGCGTTCAAATCACAAAGGCTCATGGGAATCTTAGCATAAGCAAAAAGCGTTAAAATCGCAAAGACTCATGGAAATCTTAGCATAAATAAAAAGCGTTAAAATCACAAAGACTCATGGGAATCTTAGCATAAGCAAAAAGTGTTAAAATCGCAAAGACTCATGGGAATCTTAGCATAAATAAAAAGCGTTAAAATCACAAAGACTCATGGGAATCTTAGCATAAATAAAAAGCGTTAAAATCACAAAAACTCATGGGAATCTTAGCATAAACAAAAAGCGTTAAAATCATAAAGGCTCATGGGAATCTTAACATAAACAAAAAGTGTTAAAATTACAAAGGCTCATGGGAATCTTAGGATAAACAAAAAGTGTTAAAATCACAAAAACTCATGGGAATCTTAGCATAAACAAAAAGCGTTAAAATCGCAAAGACTCATGGGAATTTTAGCATAAACAAAAAGCATTAAAATCACAAAGGCTCATGGGACTCTTAGCATAAACAAAAAGCATTAAAATCACAAAGGCTCATGGGAATCTTAGCATAAACAAAAAGGTCAATGTAAATGCTGCAGGAGAACCTTTACCCCATTTGATTTAAAAAAAAAAAATTCTGGAGTTTATTTTCGTTTTTCCTAAAAAAAGATATTGGCTTCTTTTCTTGCTAACTTCAGGGCTATGTTATTTTAAATATTCCCTCTGGAGAACATGTTTGTTCATCTTCATTCTTTCTGGCTTTTGCTAATCAGCTCTGCAGGTATACGCCAGTTAGCATGTAGCATGTAGCGTCTTCCTTCATTCTCCCAGTGGGACTGTGAATCGATCATTTTCTCAGTGAATTCTGATAATTCTTTAGTTCTGTAAGTAGGACTAGGACGGTTACATTAACGGTCCTAAAAGATGTTTTTTTTTTCCTTTTCATCATGAATCACATTCTTTCCTGGGTTTTCGCTTTTCTCCAAGGTGATCTGTCATACAGTGAGCGTGGGAACACTTGACAAAGGGGGCAGGGATATGAACAAAAATAAAGCTGTACACATTACATTACATAAGATGCTTCTACACCACTTTGATGTAACCAAATGAATCATCTGAAAATTTTTAATTGGCAACAGATAATTTGTCGAACACAAAAGCTTTTAAGTTTTGCAGACATATGTTTTTGATAGGTCAAAGCACTGAGTGGAGGGTTTCAGACGTAAATTGTGTTGTAGGGTCGGGGTGTTTTTTTCAGATTTTTTTCTTTTTTTTTTAATGTGTGACGTTTCTCTCCGAGTCATACTGAACATACTGAAATAGCAGCTTAGAATTTACAGTTCTGGTATATTACCGGTAATGCATTATTCTATATGAACTGCCTGCCAAAACTTAGATTAGTATGGAGCACTTTAACTTAGTATTTCTGTCGTACGTGAAGAAAGCTACCATGAACTTTTAATTTAAGCATAAATATTTAACTTAAAATGCGTAAATGTTACACAATATTCTGTACGTTCATTCAATGGCAAGAGTATTGAGGTTGTTGAAAGCAAGGTTTTATTTGTGGAAGTAACTCCTGTTTTGAAACTGAACACTCTTTTTCATAACTTTGACTAATAATTACAGATTATGCACAGTAATGCATTGGGGCGTCTGTGCCACTGCAAATGCTTATTTATGAAGCAGATCACAACATGTGTGTCAGTAGCTACATGGCAAGAGCAGAATGAAGTAAGCTTAATTTGTGTATACGGCGAGGTTTCATTTAGCAAACTCCTTACAAGCGTGGTGCAGGTAGTGAGGCCTGCCTGGTTAAACAGTTCGCTGGCCGCCGGCCCATTTTTAAACAGCAGCGCTTGTTTGAAGTGAAGCGCACAGAAGATGATATCATTGGCAGGCCTATTAAATGACGGCGGCCCGTGTAGTGTTTATGTGGCACTAAGACGGTGGAGGGAGAGGGGGAGAGAGAGGGGGAGAGAGAGAGAGAGAGAGAGGACGTGGGAGACGGAGGCTGGCGTGCATGCTATCTTTTGCAGGGAGATAAGGATGCGCGTCTATCTCCGCTTTCATGTTTCCCGCTGCAGTATTTTTGTCTGCTCTCAGCTATGAAGAGTTTATTATCGGGAACTAGGCCTCAGTGACTGGCACTCTCTCTCACTCTTTCTCCCTCCCTCCCTCTCTCTCTTCCCCTTTCTCTTTTTTTTTGCTCTGTCTCTCTTTCTCTCTGTCTATCTGTCTCTCTTTCTCATCTTCTCTTGCATCTGGGGCTGGAAAGCTTGGTTGAGTGCAGAGAGGCAGCGAATGTTGGGGTTGATGGGAAATGCGGTCTTTTGATGCAAGTCTTTTGTCTGTCTCAAACTGTACTTATGTGTGTGTGTGTGTTTGTGTGTATAGGTGTGTGTCTGAGTTTTGGTGTGTGTTTGTAGATATACATGTGTGTACATTAGATACACACATGACTTTGTTTATGACTGTGTGTGTGTGTGTGTGTGTGTGTATTTAACATTTTTGGTGCATGAAATTTAATTCAGCAACAAGCCACATATCTGTCCATCCAGCAGCTGTTTTGTGCAGAGGGGGAGAGAGGAGCGTGCTCCGTACTGTATCAGATGATGCTGTCTGCATTCTCCAGACAGGAAAGAGCGAAACCCGGCCCTCCGCTGTGGTCTTCTGGCCATTACCCACAAGGCTTCAGTTACTGACGTTCTGTGTACAAGGCGGCTCTATCACTTTTGCCAGGAGAGTATTGATCCTGTCCAATGGCTTGTACAAGAATAACAACATTATTAATTGCTGACTGATCTGGCGAGCAATTGGATACTTCATCCCCGAGCGAGTTTTCAAAAGGAAACCTTGTGTTCTTTTTTCTTTCTCTCTGTTTTCCTTTGGATTAAAATGGGGTCAGAATTTGGGTAATTTGGGCCCGAATCACACAGGATGTCTAATGAGTGGGGGGAAAGTCAAGTGAAGTGTCACACACAGTTCTCTAATATACCGTCTTCTTTGCCATTCGATATGAAAGCATCATATTTCGCATGACAAGGACAACAAAAAGGTTTCTTGTTATTCAGAATCCTGCGTGGCGCAGGTTGAAGGATCAATAAAACACCCTTCAGTCACGTTCTCGTTCTTGCCTGAGTGCGGCGGAGCTGAGGTCCTCCGCAGACCCGCACGTCGCTCCTGCTGCCGCCGCTCGCCGAGAAGGATGTCGGCCCGCATCACGGCACGCGTGCATCTGGCGCGTGATTATGTGCATGCGTGTTCCGCTCCTCTGCCGTACACGCGCTGAGCAGATGTTGCCGAGACCGCTACACGCAATCTCGCTTGTCTCTTGTAGTTGCACGTCTTTGTGGGTTCAGCCGCTGGAGCGCTTTGGACACGTTGTACCCCACAAAGTGACAGAAGCAGCATCGGTGAGGGGGAATCGTCGCGGAAACCCATCGCACACAGGTGCAGAGCGCACCGTGTTTCTCTGGCTGTTCTATAATGTAAAGGGTTGCAGTGCAAGAGTAAAGGTTGCAGAAGCGCGCTTGCAACTGGAAGGTTTTTCGGGGTGAAATCCCCCAGGGGTGAACCTCCTGTCATGACCACGGCCTGCATCGCTTCAGTAAACCTCCAGCTGTGTAAAAGAACGCGACGCCTTTTCGGGATGAGGGTGTCTGATCAGGAAATCAATAATATAATGGCACATGCTTAGCTTATGTGTGGAAGATTCCCTAACAGTACATGGAAATTATTGTCAGATTGCAAAGTATGCTCCTGTTTGTTTGTTTCTTTTTTATACATGCATTCATTTACTGCCATTGCAGCAATGCCTTCAGTCATAATAATACATTCATCAAGCTGCTTTACATCTTCTGTAATAAATCATTTGAATGTAATGCTGTTTCATTTATTTGGTATAACCTTTCTAATTTATTATAAAATTTTATATTTTACTTAAGAAGTTACAGCTAGAGAATGTAAAATATTGTCCAGTGAGAACTTGTCAAGACATTGCCTGGAACGAGACTCGCAAAAAGATGACCTTGGAAAATAATTGAAAGTCAAGTAAAGTATTTTTAAAAATGTTTTTATTAAGCGGCACTGGGAATAAGAAAATTTTTACAATTGTTGTTCTCTGTGGGTGGAAAATGACCAAACAATGACTATAATTACATGCGCTCACCGTGGTATTGCAGAGTGGTTTTTCAGGTAATGCCAGGCCTCTGCCCGTCTGTATAAAGCACTAATTACAGAGTGTTTTTTGTTAAAAATGAACAAAAATAAATGTCTTAGTAAGCCAACTTCCTGTTTGGCTTACTAAAACTGCAGTCTCCCGCAAGGCATTGCTTTCTCTCGTGCCCCGAACTGCACAAAAACAACATTGGGCATTGTAGAAAAATGAGATGATTGTGAAAAATTAAAAGAATCGTGTGTGTGTCCTTGTGAATACATCCATGCCATCAGACCCCCCTACATCACACCAGGATTCTCCTAACTTGTTGTAAGAGATGTAAAATATATGTTCTGGCATGAAGGGTTTATTCTTAAATAACTTGCTGACATTTTTTTTTTAATGTGTATATCTTGCACTAATGAAAAATATGAAAGCAATTTTTAAGCTTACGCTTAAACAGCGATTTGGAATGTACAGCAATTAGCGAGACTACCTACAAATGGTCCCCAACCCTGTTCCTGGAGATGTACCTTCCTGTAGGTTTTCATTTCAACCCTAATGTGGCACACCTAATTCTACTAATTAGTACCTCAACAAGATCTCTAGCTGTTGAATGAGGTGTGCTTTGTTAGGGTTTGGAGGGAAAACATACAGGATCTCCACTGCACTACACCCTTGTCACATGGAAGTGTTGATGTAATTTTTCTTGCTGCAAAGCGGGGAGCTGAACTGAGCGTGTGCAGACGCACAGAACCTCCTCGCCTGCTCCCGTGAAAGTCATAACCCACGTCTCCCGGCGGTGTTTCTCTTTCCTCTATCTGTCAGATCTGTGAGTGACAGAGTGCGCCCTGCCGCGCACAGCTGCATTAGCGCACCGCCCCGGCCTTGTTGGGCGGGCGCAGCAGCAGTGCATTCTGGGTGCGGGGAGCTCATTACGGACACGGACTCCTGCGAGCAGCCTCGGATTTGGCCTCCTTTGTCGGCCCTTCTAGCTACATATTCACCCTGCTGCTGTCTCTCCGGGTGTCAAATACTGCATATAGGTCTGCTTCACACGCTCCTGCGATCTCTGGCTTCCCAACCCACATCCCATAGCCCCCCCCCCTATGAGTCCCCAGCCCCCCAGCCAGACAGAGTTCCTGCAGGGGCTGCACTATGAAAGCTCAACAACAGATAGATAGATTTATTTCTTTATTTATTCATCTCTGCCACCCCAGTGAATCTTCCCCCTCAAAAGTAGCCCTGCTGGTTTGCTAGCCGGTGTGTTGTGCCGTAATTGTTTTCCGCGCGTCGCTGAGCGATCTCTTCTGTTTCCCGGGCACTGACAATGGTGGCTCTCAGCGGCATTGTGTTGTACTGTCATGAGAGTGGGAGAGAGAGCGAGACACTGTTCTATGCATCTGCTTCTTCCGTTCCCCCCAGGAATCTCATTGAATCTAAAGACATTTTGGTCACGCTGGCCTCAACAGTGGGCGCTAAAAGAGTAAGTGCTAAAAGAGTGCAACATTTTATTTACATTTTTTTAAATTACAGTGAAAACACAGAACCTGGTTCTGATCTTTTAGGAATTACTTAATGACATGCATTACCGGCCCTAGCAGGGGCCCTAAGCAGAATTATTATTATTCAGCAAACCCCCCAACCCCCCTCCCAAACCATCATTATAGTTTGGGGGCCCCCTGGTGGTCGCAGGGCCCTAAGCAGCCATTTATGTCTCTCTGATTGTTTGGGGCCGGCTCTGCTTACTCGGTAGTATTGTGCATGCAAGGGCTAGCAAGCGTAGCCACTGTTGCTTAAATAATGGTGACTGCACTGTTCTGTGTGTTCCATGATGTGTGTGTCAAACGTGTGTCACATTGCTATCGTCGTGCTAACAGTCAACTGGTCCATAAAGACAGGGGACTGGAAGTAGAATTCTGTTAAGACATGTTTTCCTCTTTGTTCTATCCTGATCTTTCTGTAATTTTTATTAGCCCTGCTATATATTCATTAACTGACACGAGGAATACATCTTCAAAGACTGTTAGATCTAGTTTACGCGTGTGGATAGGCACTTTTGCTGTGCTTACGACCGATGCAGTCTTGGCAAAAAAACATGGATTCAGATGTTTTTTTTTTTCCTTCTTCCGTTTTCTGCCTCAGCCAGAGCTGATTGGCCGAGGCCGGAATGAAAGCACCAATGGGCCATTTTCAGTGAGGGGGCAGGACGGTTATCATTTCTTTATTTTTCTTTTGTTTCTTCACCCGGGCACCTCTCCTGGCTCCAGATAACGTGCATTACCCCCCCACACCCGCACCCCGCACCCCACACTTAGTTTTTGCTCGGTTTCTGCCCGTGAGCAACCACCCACAATTGCTGTCATATCTCCGAGCCTGTGTAGAATTGGTGACTGGAATTGAATTGTCTCCCTTGATCACGGCAAGAAAAAATGCCTCGGGGAAACTGACAACGGCACGGACACTGATTGAACAATCTGACTCTGTGGCTCCGGTCGCCAGCACACAAAACCCACCTGGCTAATCCCCCACAATGCACTGTGATGTGTTGTCATTAGCTCTGTGGGGAGCAATATCTTTTCAGCTGTGGAGAGATGGCACTCTTTTTTTTTTAAGAATATTTTGCAACAATATAAAAAGCTGGAGCTTAAAATGGCCCTCATAGAAAGTTTGGGGTTTTAAAAAACTATAACTTATGTCAAAAATCAAGATTTTAAAATCTTGATGGGTCTCTAAATTTAGTCTCCACTGATTTCATCCGAAATGGAAGTAACAGTGACATACAACCTAAAGGAACCAAATGAGACAGGCAGTGAAACGGTGCCATTCTTAGAGCTGAAATGTTACTTATGTGAGTTAAAAATTGCTCGTATAAATAATTCATTTTATACACCAACTCCCCTTTTGGTATTTGTAGATTGTTTTCCTGCGTGGAGTTACTGTGAATCTGATACAAATGTGCAAACAGACTCTCTCTCTCTCCCTCCCTCTCTCCCCCTCTCTCTCTCTCTCTCACACTCTTTCTCAATTAAATTCCAATTTCAACTTGCTTTATTGGCATGACATATCTTTCATGCATATTGCCAAAGAACACAAAGCGGGAAAAAAATAGTAATAATCATGAACTATATCAAAAAATAAACAATTATGGATTATTTGTAAAACAATAATACTATATGTATAAACAAATTATTATTCTTAAATTATTTTTTCAATTATTATTTGAGCAATTTAACAGGTTACTGCTGTCTCTCCGGCTGTGGCCAGAAGCTACATAATCTGCAGCCAAATTTGCAGAATACTTCTCCTCTCCGAGGAGTATGTACATTTGTTTCATTTCAGGCAGGGCTGGGAAATTTGGATATATTGTTGTAAACTTTGGGGGAAAAAATTATCTAATTTGTTTATATTTTTGACATTGAGGAAATACAGCTCTGTCTCAACCTGCTTTTGGCTGCAGTGGGAACACAGCCTCTCTTCTTGGGGTAACCAGGTCTGCCAGTGTCGGCCGGTCTCTATAGCCAGGTTGTGCTCACTGAGTCTGTACTTTTTCTGCCACTGTGTATTCTTGTTTTAGGGCCAAATAGCATGTCAGTTTACTTTGATGTTTTGTCTGATTTTCCCAATGGTTAATATCATTTTGTTTGTGTTTTGTTATGATTTGGTTGATTCTAATTGGTTCAGTTGGAATGTAGATGTCCTGAGGTTGGGGGGTGTTAGTGGGGGTTAGTGAACTGAGCCTCAGGACCAGCTGAGTGAGGGGACTCTTTCTCTGGGCTCAGCTCTTGGCATTTCAGGGCCTTGTAACGGTATGAGTCGGGGTCGTTGTTTTTTAGGTGTCTCCAGAATTTGATGGCTCTTTTTTGGATGTTAATGAGTAGCGGATATTGGTCTCATTCTGCCCTGCATGCATTGTTTGGTGTTTTTCTCTGTACGTGATATTTTTACAGAACTCTGCATGCAGGGTTTCAGTTTGGTGTTTGTCCCATTTAGCAAAATCTTGCTTTTTAAGCCGGACCCCACACTTCGCTGCCATATAGTGTAATTGGTTCAATTACTGATTTGAATATTTTGAACCAAAATATCTCTCTCTCTCCCTCTCTCTCCCTCTCTATCTCTCTCTCTCTCTCTCTCTCTCTCCCCCTTTCTCTATCTCTCTCTCTCTCACACACTCTCTCTCTTTCTCTCTCTCTCCCCCTCCCTCTCTCTATCTCCCTCCCTCCCCCTCTCTCTATCTCTCTCACACACACACACATAGTATATTTTTTGTGAGTAAGGTCCATCCGTTTTTTGGTCACTTTTGAGTGCATGCACGTGCACACATACATGCACACTTCTTAAATGCAAATAATCACTGTGCACATGTATTACACTAGTACAAAATCACCTTGTACAGCCTCATCTATTTTATTTTATTTTATTGAACTCGATTTATTTCTAGAGCCGGTCTTGAAACTGTAATGACTGCCATATTGTCTGCTTCCTTACAAAAATACAATTGGTTTGGCCTTTCATTCAGTTGAGAATCATTTTTAGCCATACAATTAATGACATGTGCAGACTATTACAATTCCTTTCAATCTAATATTTTGGCCATTAAAAATGCAGTGAATGAAAAAAAAAAAATTTTGCATCACTTTCCTTTCCTAAAATATGGCTAATCTGCACTATTGGCAACCAGTTGGATGCGATTTCCAGACGATAATGGATTTCCATTTTTTTCCTCTGGATACTGCTTTGTTCAAACAGGGCTTTTTGTCTGTTCGCCCCTTGTAACGACTGAAATAAAAGCAGGCAGCCGCTGGCAGTGAATTGGAGGGAAAAACAGCTGAGCCGTGAACACAAACCGCCATCGTTCACACGCAGAGGGTTAAGACGTGGACACGCAGACGGCTACACGCAGATAAGGACATGCCATATGGGCACCACGGCATGCAACGTAGCGACAGAGCTAACACAACAGCATTATTCACACTCTAAAGGGCTATGCTATGGAGAGGCAGGGAAGGACACACAGAAGACTAACGATATGGACTAGCCTTTCCCAATTTCCGTCAACCTTTCATTTAGCAACTATGCTAACAGCATCATTCACAATCTGAAAGGCTAACCTGTGGACATTCAGGAGTAAAACAGATAAAGACGCAGTATGGGCTGCTAAAACACAGTAGATAGCACAAATGCTAACAGCATCATTCACAATCTGAATGCTAACCTGTGGACATTCAGGAGTAAAACAGATAAAGACGCATTATGGGCTGCCAAAACGCAGTAGATAGCACCAATGCTAACAGCATCATTCACAATCTGAATGCTAACCTGTGGACATTCAGGAGTAAAACAGATAAAGACGCAGTATGGCTGCCAAAACACAGTAGATAGCACCAATGCTAACAGCATCGCTCACACTTAGGGGGCTAAGATACAGTGAGGCACACAGTAACATTGATCAGGACACGTTATGGACGGCCTTCCCCAAGCTAGCATACAGTACGCCGGCAATGCTAACAGCATCGTTCACACTTTTATGTATAAAATATGAACATTCCCAGTAAAACATGGGCAGATAACGGCTTAATATGGACAGCCAAACCAGCACACAGCAGGCTTTCCCAGATCACCCTATGAGCACAAAAATAATGTAATAGCACTCAATCATTTAATGAAGAGTGTTTTCCAAAACTCACTCAACCCACAACGTTGAGAAAATCAACATTTTTGTATATTTAAAATTGTTTTTTTGCATGAAAAACATTTCTAAGAATAATAGTGTAAAAGTAAGACAGCCAATATTTAACCATTTATCAGAAAAATAATACTCACCTTGAAAAATATGGTTTATCAAACTGAATTTCCTGAGGTTTGAAAAAACACTCTTCAAATGTTTCCTTTTTGACCAGGGCCTTTTAAATAATCAGCAGATTACGAGACACACGTAACAGTGCTTCAGTTCTCCAGCTAATTTATGGAGTGTTCTGAACCATTTTTAACCACAATTAATGTGAGTTGACAGCTGTTTTGGGGGGATGGGATTTTATCTAGTTTGCTCAGCAGAAATGCACAATGTCGTGTGTGCATTTATTTATTTATATTACTACTAATAGTACGATTCCAGGTGCGACAGTTCTGTTGATGTGCTTTTCCCTCTAGGGTAGGTGATTGCTAAGACCTTCCAACGAAGCGTATTTTAAACTTGTGAGATGGAAACATTGAAACATATGAAACATATTTCTGTATTAATTTAAGTTACAAAAACATGCAATGTCTCTTCAAGGTACATATTATTTACCACACACGCCAGCATTCAATGGTTAAACTAGAATCCAAATGGGGGAAAAAACAATGCAAAGAGTTCATTGTGGTTAATAATCATTTAACTAGGACTATTACAGGAAACAGGCAATTGTGCAGGCACCTGTGTGTGTGTGTGTGTGTGTTTTCTGTTTAAAAAAGCATAACAAAAAGTTTCTTTTGGATTTTCTTTTGCCATTTATTTTAATACCTAAATATGAAATATGTGAGCTGAACCTGATTTAATCAGGATTAAAATATCAACGATGCGTTAGATAAAGTAAAGTTGCACAATAAACAGACGCCTACAGATCCGGTCGATATTTTTAGACTCTTCGTGTTTTTCTGTGCATTTGGCAAAGTAAAGAAAAACATGCAGACAATGAAAAACAGTCTCTAACGGTAACACGTCAAATAGCCTAACAAGTACACAGACGGCAGTCGCTATTATGCAGTGCCAAACCGGTGACAAGAAACCTACTAAAGAAACAGACAGGAAGTTATTTGTAATCTGAAAGAAGAATATAATGTCTGTGGTATTCTGGTCTCACATTGTAATTTTGTTCACAGGCTAACCAGAGTTAATTTGAAGACTTCCGACGCTGAAGGTTTTGTACTCGTGAGGCGAGAGGAGAGGAGACGCACGGCGCAGGCAGACGCGGTAGTCAGAGAGCATCGTTGGCTTCACTTTGTCACCTGACTTCACTAATGTCAGTGCACAGGAAATATGAGTGCATGCATACCGGTGGGAAAAAATGTCACAGGAAAAAGCTGATGGAAAGATACAGAATATCTCTGCCTTTAGGCTGTCCTTCCCAGTCCCTTCCCAATGACATACATTACCTCTCCTGCGCTTTACTGGTATGTCTATGACCAAAAAATAAATAAAAGAGGCTTACACTGTAGACAATGCATTGTTAAAATAACAGTTCATAAACAATCATATATGAATTAATCATTTTATTTTTGCTGGATTTATTTTTTATTTTGTTTTGCAGGGTAGGCGGAATCCACTCTGCCTGCTTGGTCAGACATCCCCGTCCTTCCCCCGCATATTCTGCACATATTCATAAGAAGAATTATTTTTCCTTCGAGAGAAAAGGACTCCCAACCCAAAAAAACTGTGGCTTATTTCTTTATCAATTTACAATATTGAAAAAAGTGAACATTTCCTTTTTCTCTGGGAATGGTTGTGGGAGGTGATGCTGGGGACGCTGTTTTAAATAAAGGAGATGATCTGTTGTAGTGAGAAACTCAGGAGCCCGACTGAGCTGGTGCAGTCCGTGGCCCATTGATGCATGAGTGGACTGAGGCTGGGCAGTCACTTAATAATAGCGAGCCTTGCTGCAGTGCTTGCAGAGAACGGACTGCGCTCTGTAGTCAGTAGCCTCACAAAGGCTCGGTCTAAATCCCGCTGCATTGTGTCCTGGAATGCACTTCCTTTAGGATAATGCAATTAAATACCCAAGGAGCACCATCGCCAAGGATAGAAAGGAAGCCACCTTTGTGTGTCTGAACGTTTATTTTTTTATTCGAATATTTTCCTGTCTTTTAGACGATGAATCAAGAAGCCTTCACTGGACTATATTTATTGTTCAAAGAAATTCTGTGAAGGTTGTGGTCCATATACACACCAAATTTTATTGTGTGTGTGTGTTTGTGTGTGTGTGTGCGTGTGTGTGAGCGTGTGTGTGTGTTCGTGCGTGCATGTGTGTGTCCATGTGTGTATGTGTGTGTGTGTCCATGCATGCATGTGTGTATGTGTGTGTGTGTCTGTGCTTTGTGTGTGTGTGTGTCCATGCATGCGTGTGTGTGTGTATGCATGTGTGTGTTTGTGCTTGTGTGTGTGTGTGTGTGTGTGTGTCTGTGCTTGTGTGTGTGTATGCGTGTGTGTGTCCATGCATGTGTGTGTGTATGCGTGTGTGTGTGTGTCTGTGCTTGTGTGTGTACATGCATGCATGTGTGTGTGTGCGTGTGTGTGTGTGTCCATGCATGCGTGTGTGTGTGTGTGTGTGTGTCCGTGCTTGTGTGTGTGTGTGTCTGTTTTCTTCCATGTATGAGGGCTGCAGTATATAAACGTGCCAATCCTCAGCCTCACTGCCTCCTCAGTCAGCTAAAATAAGCCTCTGGAGTTTGTTAAGCAGCACTGGAACTTCCAGGCCAGGCAGGCGTTATAGTCACACTTGTGATTTTGGGTTGTGCGCACCGTCAGTAGGTTTGGCTTCATAAAACACTATATAAGACATGTTTGTGGTGTTATCCTTGAAAACAGCTTGGCTATTTGTGGCACGTTTTTTTTATTTTTTTTAAATAAAATTTTAGAAGATCTAATGTGGTTGATTGAAGGAATACATTTTTCACATTGACCATTAAAATACAGAATTGTGTGTGTGTGTGTGTGTGTGTGAGAGAGAGAGAGAGAGAGAGAGAGAGAGAGAGAGAGAGAAGAATTTTTAGTTTTTCCCCCGATCACAAACACGGGCTGATGAACTGACGCTGAAGATAGTTCTTTACATAACCCCATGAACTGCCCGTAGTCCATGGTGACTAATTCACAGGCAGAATGATTCTGGAGAGGGAAATGACTGCTTTTCAACAGCTTTGAAGTTTGACTTATTTTCAAATCCCGAAACTAATAATTTTATTGCTTTGATATATAAAGCGGTGGGCTGACTGCAAACCTACTTAGAGGTTACTGTCAAATATATGACAGTATAGTCATCCAATGATCATTCATCAAAAATGATAACACACACACGTGAAATATGTCATACTTTTACATTTTAGAACATTATTATTATTATTAGCCTTTAATAACGGCCACTCTTTGATGGGAGTGTATGGAGAACAGGCATTCATGTGTCTCTGTTGAGCTGCTCCTGCCGCTTGCAGTAAACAATCAGATTCTGAATGACAGGCTCCATTTACCTTCGGTTATTTGATAAGCGGAGCTGTCACCCAGCTATGAAGCATTATGGTTCCTGTGACTCTTTTATTTTTTAGAGGGATGGCGCTAATGAGCGAGATTAATTATACTTCCGAGAGGAGCCGCTAGGCTGTCTGATTTCATAAAAAATATCGGAGGTCTTGGACCACACAGTAAAAATTTATAAACTTCTGGGCCAACGTGGCTTCAGTTTGCACGACTCATTTCCATAAAAGAAAATAAAGACTATAAACTAAATTTGGAGTGGCGGGATTACTCGACGTCTGCACTCCGGACGGCCCGCACTTTGCTTTCACCCGTTAATTCGATAGTTTGGCTCTAATGAGATCCATGAATTGGGCATTCGCATCTCCATAATTCTAAAACAATCCGCGATCCAGTCCTCAACAAGATTGGCTTGGAGCACACCTCCAAGCCAATCTTGTTGATTCTGATCTGAATTTACATTTAGCTAAACCTGTGGAATAAATACAATCTATTTTATCCCTGTTTGTTTATTTCTGTTTTTTATTTATTTAAATAATTTGGGCTTATAGTTTGGAGTGTTTTACTTCCCTCGACACCACTGGCATTGCACGCTTTCTGCAGAGAAAAGAGCCTTCTCGGATCCGAATGTATGCGGTTACATTTTTGAGTGGGTTCACATCTTACAGAGCCTCGTCACAATTCTTCTCAGAGCCGCTTTTTTTTTCTCTGTTTTTTTGCTTTGTTTTACTTTGTTTTGGATTTAATTTTAACAACGCTGTCGCGCAACATCTTGCCGTGTCGCAGCAGGACGATACAACAATAGGAAGTGGGCACCCTGCCGCCCACTCACCTACAGAGTCTCTATGGAGATCGGCGCCTACGCAAACGCAGCGGAACCGCAGCCCCGGCGCGTGGGTCGGAGACTCGATCTCCTCCCACTCGCCCCTGTGCTTCCTGTCGCCGCGAAATACGGTGCAGCCGCGAGAGGACGGCTATCGCCTCCCGTCCTCGGCTCAGACTGCCTTTCACTCAAGGCCAGATGGAGATGAGGGGTATTAGGTTCCAAAACAGGTAGTAAGAACACAGCTTGGTTGATCTTAAGGCATATGCTACTCTAAAAGCTAGATTCTTTTAGACAAGTATATTACATTTTACAAGGTATATTTTCCTGCTAGTAAGAAAACACAGCTGTCTTGTTGCTTTTGAAGTATGTAATAGGCTAGTCTAGTTAATAAAAGGCGAGTTAATAAAAACAATTGTAATTATAATAATTATCATTCAGTCAGTCAGTCAGTCAGCCATTCATTCATCATAAATTTTGATGACACTGCAGTATATTGCAAAGATGTACAGTGTAGTTTTAAAAAAGCATAGAGGGGTAATTTTCTGTTGCTCATTCTTTTGCTGGGAAGATGTTAAATGAAAAGCAAAAGGCCCATGCAGCAAGCTCAGGTATAATGAACCCTTCGTCCTGGATTCAATCTGTATTTGTCCTCAAATGTGTGCTGTTTATGAAGAAACGTTTGCAAAGAAAAACTTTCACACTTTGTAAGTCAAAGTTAAGGACAGCTGTTGATTGAATACAGGCCATATTCTTTTATTTTTAATGAATACCGCACTACCGGCCTTTCCGTTTGCTGCATCTCAGATCGAAGATGAGTAGGAAAACCATCAACAAACCACGCAAGGAGCACATACTAAAATAGTGTAAAAAATATGGAATATATTTTTTCAAAGCCTTATTATGAGGCTTTGCGCTGTCTTTCTGTGAACATAAACTTTCCTGTGACTTCAGGTTGGCATTGGCTGGAGACATT
Organism: Ilyophis sp. 1 JC-2022; assembly: GCA_022702515.1. Taxonomy (NCBI): domain Eukaryota; kingdom Metazoa; phylum Chordata; class Actinopteri; order Anguilliformes; family Synaphobranchidae; genus Ilyophis; species Ilyophis sp. 1 JC-2022. The sequence continues at coordinate 45,082,377 of CM040400.1, read as the reverse complement.
ATTAGGCTTTGCGCTGTCTTTCTGTAAATAGCAACTTTCCTGTTACTTCAGGTTAGCATTGGGTGGGGAGCGGGGACAGAGACGGAGCATAATCGCAGGAGAGAGGAAATCGCGGCATCGTAACGACTCAGCGTTTATTTCCCATCATGCCCTGCACAAGGTCAGATCCAGCAGATATATATATATATATATATTTTTTTTTTGCTGCAGTATTTTAGGCCTCAGCTGCAGCAATGGCACAATTTGACGGTGCAATCTCGTCCAATCCATTTAACCTGGGTTCAGTGGCCATACGGCAGAAATGACATAGCGGGAGACTTCCGACCGAATAGCCGCCATCATCTCAATTGGCTGTTGGCCTGATGGCTGTACCAGAAAATAGCCTCAGTTACAGGGCCACAGAGTTTCCTGTTTTTTTTAAATATACTTTATAAAATACAACAATCAGTTCATATCAATGAAACATGCCAATAGACTGACTTCATTATTATCTCTCCATGAAAAGTAAATAACATTGTAAGACAGTATTAGAGTATGTATGTATATAGATATGCTTACATTTAGCTTATGGTTGAACAATTAATGGAACAGTGTAAGTCTAAGGTACTCCTATCACCTGACAGTCTGAGCCAATAGGAACTCCGACCTTCCTTCCTTTCAGCTTTGCTAATAAGCATGCTAAATCTAAAGCGCCGCCGGAATCTACAATAAATTTTTCATCAATACCTTACTGTGGCTCCCAGTTTTTCAAATGCCATCTTATATACAGCACTTGCCCATGTCAAGAATTAGACTCGACGGCTAATTAGTTGGCCATGTGTGCAACATTGAAGAACATTGTGTCCTTTATTTCCAGGAAACACCTTCCATTAAGTGGTTTCCCTCATTACCAATAGGCTTTTCTCCACTTTCTGTGCAGAGCTTAACATGGGCACAAATAAGTGGTGTAAAATTTCAGAGCAGTGTCACCCGTTATAGACCTAGTGAAGAGAATACATTCCCTTCTCATTGGCCTGTGGAGACACATGGCATCTGCCATATTTGTGTCATTCATAGGCCATTTTAATTAACTCACCAGCTGTGTGGATGCGATTAAAGCCTTGTGAGAGGGTGCATAGGAATATGAAGGAAACCACAGGTCGTGACAAACAACATAAGCAAGCCAAATAAAAATAAATAAAAAAAAGGTGTAAAATAAGATTACCTCTGCTCTGTACGTCAGCGTTAGCGGTGAGTGAGAGTACGGGACTCTGATGTGGGTTTCACACACACGCCCACACGCGTGCGCACGCTCACGTATGCACAAGCACATCCACACATGTGCACGCACAAGTACATGCACGCACACACACATAATACACACACACTTGCAGGCACACAAACACAGACGTACGGCATACACACGCACACACATACATGTGCAGACACACATACACACACGTGCAGGCACTCACGTACAAACACACACCGACGCGCTAGCACACGCACGCACTGGCATACACAAACGCACACACACGTCTGTGACCTTGCACTCTCCCCCCTCTCTCCCGGCGCTCGGCGTTTAGCTCGACGGCGGCAGACGGCGGCTCGTCCTGTCAGAGCTCCGCCACAAAGCTGTGAGCGTCGCGGCGTCTGGGGCTGGCGGCCGCACCCGCTGACAGGTGTCCGTTCTTCTCAGCCACGCAATTTGTCACTCGGCCGGCGGTCAGGGACTTTGCCCACACCGACTCGGCGCTGAGGTGACATTGGACTTCCTCTTCCTGTCTGAAGCCACAGGCATACCCCCCCCCCCTCCAGCCAGACAGCCTGAGTTTCACTCTTTTTAATGCATTTTAAATGTGCTCACAGAAGACACTCTATTTGTATAGTCGTATGCTATGCACTGCATTGAGATCTTTCAATGACTCCAAGGCAAAATATCTTGTGTAAAAGTATATAATATGAGAGGCCAGTAGGGGCAATATGAACTCTACCAGGGCTTATTTTCCACTGAACATGCTGCTGTGTTTTCAATCAATTTTCACGGTAATTTTCAGTAATTCAGTAGTGTTTTTTTTTTCAATTTAATTTAATTTAATTTTTTATATTGTGTCTTTCCTCTATGTTTATCTGCGGTGATAAACATCCTCACAAAAAGAATCAGTTCTTGTTTTTATATTTAAACTATTTAAATCTTAAATGCTCACAGAAATACTAAGGCATATTTACATTTGATAAGAAGGGTTCTGAATTTTACATTATTTTTCCTCTACGGCCCATACCTTGCATAACCTGCGGCCCTATTATGAAGGAAATGTGCCAGTGCTCCATATAGTCTAAGCCCTCCATGTCTTCTTTAGTGCAGCATAAGCCGTCTGGCATTACACAGATATGTAGAATTAATTGTGCTGCGACGTAGCAACAGAGTATTGGGTTGTCCACATTATTGCAATGAAAAGAGAAGCTTCACAATACCAAGTGTTTGTGATCGAATAAAATAAAAAACTAACAAGGCAGTGCGGTTATTAGCACGCTGCGGGACAGGTTGGTTGCTCGCTGGCGCGAACGGATTGCTTCCCACACAGAGTCACGGTGTCAATGGCTACGAGCGTTGTTGCGCTTCTCCAAGGGTTTTTTTCAGCGTAGTCTTGCAGCGCGTATATGGCTTGGTGTAGGGGTGGGTGTGGGGTGAGTTCTGAACTGCCAAGGAAATGTTCTTCACTGCATCCTAAATGCCCCGAGAACTGTGAGCGTCCGGCCGTTTCTGCATATTCATAAATCACACCTCTCTACCGAGAAGATAAACCCATTACTGCGGAGGATAGCCACAGCAGGATCCCTCTGTGACTCACAGCGGTGCCGGCTCAACGGCCTAAATTCAAAATGAGCACGGAGAGGAACTGAAGACATTAGATGGAGTTTTTCATCTGTGCGCACGCGCACAGCACATTGAATAACATTAAAATACCAATTATGTCTCGTTCTCATCTGACTTTGAATTGGATGCCTTTTATTAAGAGCTGTGGTCTCTCTGTGACTGCTTGTTATCCGTTGGTTGGATTTGTTACATCTGGGAGAGCAAAGCGGCGGATATTTTGATATCATTTTATTTTATTTTTATTTTTGGAAGTGCAAGGTGTGTTTATTTTCTATGAGGACATAATTTGGCGAAGTACATTCGGTATGCTTCTTTTGAGACAAGTTGATCAATACACTTTTTTTCTAATCACAGTGGCAAAAAGTATGGGTCTTATCAATTTTATTTGACAAGATGGCAAGTTTGAGTTGTGCAAATAACTCCCTCATGAAATATTTATTAAAAATAGTCGTGATTGCATCTGTGTATGTATGTGATTACAGATGGAGATTGTTGTTGCCTTTGCAAATTTATTTAATCTTTATTGTATTATATGACTATTGTTTCATTTAATTTAATGGCAAGTCCATTTCTATTCATGCATAGGGCTAAACATGTTAGATTAGATTCAGATTAGATTAGATTCAACTTTATTGTCATTATCCATGTACAGGTACAAGAACAACGAAATGCAGTTTAGCATCTAACCAGAGTGCAAAGAGGCAGTAAAGTGCATTGTGTATATATATAATATGGTACATTATAAACATTGTGTACAGGAGTATAAATGTGGATATATAAATAATCTCAATGGTATAAACATGAATAATTAGCTGCTGATAATGTTGACTTTACCAGTACTTTGGATTTTTAACTATGATGTGAATATACTGCAATAAAATATTGAGTTAATTAAATAATGATTATAGAAACTGTTAGTGTCAGCATTATGACAGAACTACATCAGTGCATGCTGCCCTGGCTATCGAGTAATTATCTATGCATCATTATCTAAACGACCACATTCATATAGTTCTAACATTGTACTGGTGCGCTTTAACACGGCAGAATTCTCAGTGTTAAACCAACCCTAACAGAGGTTATATGAGTTGAAATTGTGCAGGGACAAGTGCTCTATCAGAGTGGGGTCTTACAATTAACAGTTTGTTGTGAAGAAAGTTAATGGGCAAACAGTTTGGGAAATGTTTAAATATATTAACTAAGGTAGTTTAATATATTTATTGACATTTAAAACATTTGGACTGATGATTTACACTCAGGGCCTGATTTGCTTAGAACTTCAGCGTGAAATTATTTTAGCACACGCAAACACAATACCATGATTGGTCATGGTATTTGTTTTGCACTAATCATTGGTTGTGTTATTGGTTTTGCGTGTGGTAAAAGGTTTTGCACACTCTAAAGGTCTTAATAAATCAGGCCCTGAGTGTGCTAATGGCAAATAATTTATTGAAGATCTATGAATAGACATTATGAGAAAGTGTAATGATGCATTGGAGGACATGCTGAAACAAAGGCTTTTATCTCAAGTGGAAATGAACAAAGGCCTCTGAGCCAAGCACAATGTTGCACATGTGTTTTGAGTAGCAGCTGACAATCATGACTCAACAGCTACACATAAATTATTTTCCTCCCACAAGATTTTGTCTCCAATGAAAGCCTTAAATCTTTAGCTGACATCTGTCAGAAGAAGAAAAAAGCACACAAAAACGATCCAAAAACTATTCAAAGCATACAATGCATTTTGTTACAATGAGGTCCCTGAAATTTGGGTGTTGGATCACATTTTTAGTTTTTTGAGCTGTGTGAATCTTAACCCTTTAATGCAGTGATACTCAAGTCACGGTCCCCAAGGGCAGAGAACTGCTGGTTTTCCACCCTCCTTTTACCTGGGAGTCAGGTATGGAGACAGTCTGGCAAATCAGTAGCTCTAATTGTTCAGTTAATTAACTGGGGAAAAATGAAACCAGGGCTGGACTTAGATTCGAGGGCCAGAGTTGAGTATCTATGCTTTAAGGTGTAATATGTGATTAGAATGTTCTTAGCTGAACATTTGAATGCTGATGCAACAATAACTACGGGCAATAGAGGCCTGTCACATAGAACCAGCACTGTAGTTACCAATGGTTACAGGGATGCGCCACCATGTTGGAGGACCAACCCTAACAGAGACACTTAACGTTACTAGTAGTGTTTGCTACTCCATGAAACGAGTCAAGTAGCTAGCTAACGCTGCTATAATTGCTGTCCTACAATGACAAACTTCTGCACTGCGTATTGATGTGCAAATAAAGCTGGGGAAGGGGGGAAAATGTCGTTTTACGTGATAATCTGAGTACGCACCATAGTAGCTTTTTTACATTTTACGACCGAAAGAGACTGGTGGTTGAAGGCACTGAGGAGTGAGAGCTGGATTTAGACAGCAACCAGGCTTGGATTATTACAGCATATGCTCGGATCATTAATGGTAAATTACGTTTTATGAACAAATTATAAAGTTAGCCAGTTAATATATACATAACTAGCTGGCCTAATGTACGTTTATGTGCATTATCTTAATGTTATAAAGTTAAAAGTTAATTAATCGCTAGGTTTAGCTAACGTTAGTAGCTACATAATTTGTGTGAACGACTGGTACACCTGCAAAACATTAATGTTAACCTAATGCGATACGTCAAGCATATTGTGAACATTGTTCATTTGAACTATTATTACATTGCTAGGGGTGCTACGTTGTACGATGTCTCAAAAATAGATTGTATAAACTGTAAACATTACCTGTGCTGGCCAGGCAGGGTGTGAGGAATATGAGAATCCAGAAGAGGGCGAAAATAAAATGTAACGTAACAATTAAGCACCAAATAACAATGTATTTGAAAGTAATAATGAAAGTAACGGTAAATGTACTTTATATGTGAACTGATTCACCTTTTATGGTGGCTACAACTGAAGGAAAATAAAAGTTATTCTATTCTATTCTATCCATCGAGCTAAAATATGTTTTATTGCTGAAGTAGGCTACTGTAGCCTACCGTTAATACTTTAACAAGTAACGTATCACTTTGCTCCCATATGAACTGCACAAGCACTTTACCTACCAAGGCGGTATACTACAAAGCAGGATTACTGAGTTAGTACTAGCTGGATAACTCAATAAAACCCAGAACAGCTCTTTTTACTTCAGTCCATGCATGTTCCAGATTTGGGAGGGGTTCCGGGGTTTACTCAGTAATTAATCCTGCTTCGTACGTATACCCCCAAGACTTTTTATAATATTTGTTTATGTTAGTATTATTAGAATAGAATAGAATAGAATAACTTTTATTTCCCACTAGGGAACTTCAGTTGTAGCCCCAGCAACAACAAAAAAGACATAGACAGTGGGGCAGACCCACAACACACAAACAAATATATCAAACAAAGACATCCAACAGAATCATTACATCAATCAAATGAATTAAGTGAATGAGAGTGCATGCAGCCATGATTAAAAATAGCCCCCGCTGTCCTGAGATGTCCAGTGTCACCAAGCAGTCCAACACACAAACTCCACCTCCACGACTCTCCTCCATACACGCAGCGCAGCGGTCTCTGCACCACCGAAACTGAGAAATTTTTTTGTGATGTTGTGCACTGTATATTTCGTATATTGCTGAGCTACCTGTAAGCATTGCGCAAAGCAAATTCCGATGATGGCAATAAAGGAAAACCAAGCAACCTCCTGATTAAATGTGATAACCTATAAATTTGGTTTGCATAATGTTTTGGAACTGTTATGGCATTTGGTCCTCCAAGATGGTGGTTGGCGTAAACAAGTGGGCGTGTCTGACCAAATTGTGACGTAGGTGACAGGCCTCTATTGAAAGCGATGGAGTTCTAGAATTGTGAAAAATAAACATTCCAAAACATTCCAGTCTTCAAATGACCTAAGCGGAAAAGCCGTATTAGTCATTTAATACGGAGCAAATAGACTTGATGCCTTTCAGGCAAGAGATTCGGTCTGCCCCCCTGGAAGTCTGAGAAGGAGACACGAGGGGTTAAAAAAATGTTAGGAGTGTCATTTGGACCGCCAGAGGAATGGACTGCCGGAAACAGTGTGTGAGGGCTATTAGCCAGATGGCCTCTGAGGAGATCAGACCACATTTGGTTGCGGTTGGTAGATGTGCCTTTTTTATTGTAATGAATTCAATTTATAATTTGTATGTGTGCGTGTGTGTGTGCATGCATGTGAATACATTTCCAACCATGTTAGCTAGAATACGCCATATTATATTAATCTAACTTCGCTACAGTGGCCTTGAGCCCTCTACCAGCCCTTCTTATGGAAACAGAGACAGTCTGTAGAGACCTCATTAGATTAGATCCGGTTCTAATTCCTTGTGCACAAGTAAAATTAAGATCAGTCCCTTTTCAAAACCCTGGTTCCAGGCACCCAACCGACCTCTACAGGTTTCTTAGATCTAGTTCTCGACAGAATCAGCGGCTTACCTGGCTGTTACCGTCTAACATCTCTTTCTAATTGGTCCATGGAAATCGTTTGAAGGTTTATGGGGGTGAGTCTATTCAGTATGTACTTTTTAAATTAAATAAACCCCCAGGTAAAGTGATTAGATGTACATTCATACACATTATTGTCAATTATAAGGCCTATTTATACATTCTGAATACTTCCTACCAAACTCTTAGGGCTGGTTGTCTAAAAGTTAAAGTTCAGTTACAGTTTAGAATTCATAGTAATTCAAGTAAGTAAGTAAGTTAGACTTAGAACCGAGCAAAATGTTTCGTAGAGAGACAGCCGTGAGCTTATCATGAAATGCAGCTAAAATGTCAGATCATCTGAAAGACGTACGCGCACACACATGCACACACACACAGATGCACAAACACACACACACATACACACACTCGCACAAATACACACACACGCACACCAAAAATGAACGTTTGTTTTGGTAATTATTTTCCTGCTCCACTAGCAGATATCTTTTCTCAAAGCACGCTTATTTTTTCTTACTTTTTTTAAGATGGGTTTTTTCAGTGTGTATATTTTACAGTCTAATCATTACAGACCAACATTCAGTGAAATGGCAGAACCTTCACGTGCAGGAGAGATTGGACAGGCAGGTAAAAGATTAAACCTATTATGCATCGGCTGTATTTTTCCAGATTAGAGCCCGGGTCAAAGTATCGATCCACTTTGGGGCTTAGAGTTAATGCAAAGGGTAATTGCGTTGTTTCTGTTTGCTTTTTATAGGCTTCTAAAATAGGAGGGAAAAGGAGGCTAATGAAAGCCATATTTTCCACAGAAACATCAGAAAAATGCGACGGAATTAGCGTCCATCTTGGCTCCAGCATTAGCGTCCATCTTGGCTCCAGCGATTTAGTTGACACACTGGCACCTGTCCTAACGGTTATTACTCTTCAGCAGCTTTTGCCAATTAGCATGGGAGAGTGCTTTTCTGTGTTTGCTGGTCCTTGAAAAGGAATTAAAAGTGGCATATAAACATTCCAAAAAGTTTTGCAAACAAAAAAATATATAATTGCACTTTGCAGTGGCCAATGCCAATATCAACAATAATTCTGTCATGCCAACATAGTTATGAATAAAACATCATTCATACATTGTTCACTTTGCCTTTGTCTTTACTATATCCTGTTGTGACAGGCTCAGGCTTCTGCATAGTTTAATGCCTCACCATGTGCAATTTATAATATAAAATGCATTTGGCAGATGCTTTTAACCAAACGTGCATTTAGTAGTGGTAAGCAAACAGCACTAAAGTGAGAAAAGCAAATTGACAGTCAAATAAGTGCCACTGTCACAGTGTATTCCTCAAGACCTGTGAACTAAATGGAGGGAAGGGTTTTTATTTTAAAAAGTGCTTTTGTAAACATGGGCACAAAGAAATAATCAGCAAAAATTAATGAATGAATTAACCCTTTAAAGTGTAAGATCACAAATACTGAATGTGATTAGAATGTTCTGAACTGAACATTCTAATGCTGAAGTTACAATCACTGCAGGAAAGCAAGAATTCTAAAACATTCCAAAAAAAAAAACACCGATTCTTCTAAGGGTTAAACACTGATTAAACCCCAGGGACGCTGACCAAGGATGGAATCAATTTTGTTTTGATTCAGTGTACTTTGAACTTTCAAAATCAATTGAAATTCCATTAATCAATTGAAAACTGCCCATAATGTTCTATGGGTTTTTAAAAAAATGGATTCATTGAATTTCAAGAAAAAAAAATGTTTAGAACCGCCTGCATTGAAATGGATTTGACCCCAACCCTGATCCTGACTCAAACGTGATGCGGTTAAGTGGTATAGCCAATCACTAAAGAGTAAGCATAAAACAACCAGTTTGGCACCCGATGCTCAAAGCACTTAAAAAAGAAGACAACCTGGCAACAAAATATTCAAAAGATGAGGCAAGTACCAGGATGCAAAACTGTACTGTTGTCAGTTCCAACAAGATATTTTGAAGATTAGCTTTTCATTAGTCAATTCTTGCCAGTAGTGTTTTTTTTCCAGGGCAGTGGTAAAGTGAAATGGAGTCAGCCAATGTTCATCAAGCTACCGCTAGCATAGTCCTCAAAGCACTGCAAAAGGTCCACACTGGCAACCAGACACACAGCTCTCTTCCAGTCAGTGCAAGCTCTTCTGTAGTACTGTGTGGCCCGTGATGTGCAGTTAGCATGAAGGCCAATTCATAGTCGGAAAAAAAAGCATGCGTACAGACGTCCGCAGGGTCCGCGTGGATCTTAATGACATCATAGCTGACCCAAAACAGACCCTGAGCGGACGTCCGCCGAGGACCCTAGGCAGTCCACGCAGCAGTCGTGTATTGTGTCCACACAGGCGTATCATTACGGTACCTACACGTGTACCTTCGGCATACCGTCATCTCCTTCCACGAAGGACGCCACTGTTGTTTGCAATTTGCGTGCAAAATTTTTTGGAAATGTAGTCTACGAATAGGGATTGGTACGCACAACTATGAAAGGCAAAAGTCCATGAACAGTCCGCGTACGTGTCTGCTCCCTGTTTCATACGCTCTGTAGCAGCCTTTAGTGCACTGAGTGGTGCACTGAGTGGCTCAGAAGGCTGCCCATGCTTAGCTGCAGTTCTTCTTTTCCAGGGTGCAGGTAGCAATGCGGTAACTCCACACACAAGCTTGGCAATAGTTTACAAATATACCTTTATTTATTTTAAGGTTTCATACGCATCTCTTCAGTTCTCTTTTTCCACCCCAAGTGGAGCCGTTCTAATGGAACTTTTACATGCGCAGTTTCACTCTCCCGCTGCTCTGCGCATGCAAAATAATTGTAATGTTAAAGCAAAACCAGATAGATAACCGCACAAGCTGCATTTTAAGTCGCCAAGCCGAGGTGTTTTATCAAGCTGTTTGACATGCCATCACCAAGTCACAGTGGAACCAGAGTATAACCACAGGAGGGGCGTAGTGAGCGACAAATAGCGACTCCCGAAATGTCAGGACCCCCCAGTAATCTCGGGGATAGTCCAGCAGAGGGGACATTTTAAAGGCTTCATCTTTGCGACTGGCATGGCCAGGACTCCAGTGACCTGTGCTGTACGGATGAACTCGTCGCGGCGCTCTCCGGGAACCTTCGCAGTTAAACGGCCAAACGGCGTGTCAGATTTTCCCTCTTTACTTTTGTGGGCTGACTTCATTTGTATTAAGTAAAGCCTTTTATTACACTTTCTGCACCAGTCGATTTATGGGGGAAAAAAGGAAAATAAATGCATAAAAGTCTAATGAATAATTCTGCTGAAGATGATTAGAATGTTTTACGCGGTTATCGACTATCTCATCAGCTTCCTTTATTGAAAGCACTTTGGAAAGTGCAGACAGTGGGAAATGTGCCCTCGCCCGCACGGCTTAAACTGCGTTAGAAGTGAAAATGCCCACGTTTTAATTTATTTATTTTAAAAGTGCACATAAAAAGTAGCGCATAATGACGTTCTGGAGAGACAGTATGGCCCCCTGACAGCAGCTCCCGCTCCTGGTTTGATGGAGCGGCGGCTTTTTCGGAAAGCTGTTAAGAAGAGGAACGTCTTCCTTCTGGGAGCCCACCACCCTCCCCCTCCCATTATCATGAGAGCAGTGAGAGCTGTGCAGGTTGTAAATGGAGTTTGGGGGGGAAACGCAGGTCCCACAGTAACCCCCTTTCCTGCTCGGCTGGGCTCCTGTAGATTCGGGGGTTTTTCTTCCTGTACGGGCTGGCGGGAAACAAGCCGTTACCGCCACGGCCGCCTTTGCACAAAAACAAACATAATCTAAAGAAAGAGGCTTCAAAATGGGGCTCCATATCTCACACAAAATATACTTCACTTTTTAGAATAAATAATCCTCAAAATCATCAAATGCTGCTTGTTTTTGTTTTTTAAGCTAATGTACAATTAAATTGCATTTTCCAACACATGGTGATAGCAATATTTTGTGCATATGCAAATAAACATTATTACTTCTAAAATTCTTGAAAGAATGATAAAAAAAATAATAATAATGATTGATCATTCAAATACTTAAAAACTTCAAGTTGTGTTTTTCTATTTTTTTAAAACAAAAAATTATTGCACAAAGAAGATTATTATCAATCAACACTCAATTATGTAGAATTACATGAATCCCCTAATGAGCTGTATTAGAACATGAAGGCATTAGAACACCAGAACCACATAACTTCTGCCTGCACTATTTGTGTACATCCACACTGATCCCAAGGCAATACCCACCGTTTTATAATAATGATTATAGACAGAGGATTTTAATTCCATCAAGTTGTTTTCACCCATTATGTGCTGAATGGACGCATTGATTAATAGGCTTGTCACAACTTCCTGCCCAATCTCTGGCCAGTCATGTGTCCAGCTCTGGGTCAACGGGTAGAAACTCTTAACCTTATTTGTTTCTGTCAACAAACAGTGGGTGTAGGTCTGCCTGCTGGCTTTTACCTGGGATGTGAGTGAAGTGAACCCCGCGTAGGAACTGTGTTAACGTCAGCAACGCGACCCGTCGCGTTCCTTCTGAGGAGCATAGCTGTGATGTTTTCGGTGCGCCGCCATTGGCGGGAATGTGCAAATCGCCTGTTCATGTGCACTCCTAATTCACACGCGTTTGTTTGATTGAGTTATTATCGACTGACGGGAAGGACATGGATGACTAATCAAAGGCTGAGAGGCTTTTTCATTGAGCAACTCAGCACAGGACCAGGCTGATGAGATCCTCGTTTTTCTTTTGATTTTGAAACACAGTCAGACACGGTCGTGTCATCGTGTCGTCTGCAAACAGCCTGGGACACGCTGACATCTAATTGCTTTTCACGGAAAAAGCGTTGCTTTTAGGCTGGAGGGGGGTTTCACATCACCATGCACATTAATCGTCCTTTTGAACAATAAGACTCAACGTTCGCCAGGAGACGAGAGAGAGAGAGACGATTGGTGTCCTGGACTAATTATACACTACATCTGTCTACCAGTCACACCAACAGTGGTGCATGATGGGAGCCTCACTCCGGCTCATCGGGACGCCATGATGGTGCTTTCTGCTTGACAGTTAAAGCGAGACCCTGTGTGCCACTGATCTAGGAAATAGTCACCATGGGGTAGCGGTGAAGTACAATTGTCCTCAAACTGCTCTTGTAAATTGAAGGTTGCAGGTTCAAATCCCTGGTAGGACACTGCCGTTGTACCCTTGAGCGTGGCATTTAACTTGAATCGCTCAGTAAATATCCAGCGCTATAAATTTGTCGCATGTAAGAGTGCAAGCTGTGCAAGTTGCTCTGTTTGAGAAATGAACGGCCTGTATTCAATTAACATCTGTTCTTCACTTTACTTATCAAGTACATGCAAGTGTCTTTATGCTGAACTCGGGAAACTGAAAAAAATGTAACAGTTATTTTCTTTTATTATTAGTAGTAAAGTACAAATAAGTAAAGGACAAATGTTGGTTGAATGCTGGCCAATGCAATGAAATAATATAAAGGAAAATGGTGGTGTTGCTTGTTTAAAGGCCCTGTACCCTTTAGTTAGCAAAACAAACCTACCATGTGCTTCCTTTTAGGTGTAAGATTACAAATATGTGATTATAATGTTCTTAATGGAACATTCTAATGCTGATGTAGTAACAATCACGGTTGGTAATTGAAAGTGATGAAGTTCTACGAACGAATTTTGAAAAAAAATACATTCCAAAAAACCTACTATTCAAAAGATTAAATAACAGGTCAGAAATCTCACTGTCAATATGTAGCCCCAGTTTGTACTGATATATAAGAATGGCTTTTTGAAATTCATGCCAACATTCATAAGGGTTTTTATGTTTACTTTATCAAACATCGGCCTGCATTTGTGACTTTCATATTCTGCTGAGTGTCTTTTTACAAGAGAAATCGGACTCCTTCTCATCTTTTTTCCCTTAGGGGAAACAGTACTGCATTAGTGGCCCAAGTAGACCAATTGAACCTCTAATGTTAATTAAATTCAGATGAGTGGTGCTAACCCAATTAATTAAATTACTTTCAAAAACAACAGTTCTGCATTAACCCTGCCACACGTTAATGTGTTTTTAAGCCACGGGTGTAAGAATAACTTGTACAACTGAGATGTAATGACCAGTGTCACTTTTAATTATGGTATGTTAATTTCAAATGCACTTTGCAGTGACTTACCTCTCGAATTTGAATATTTGAGTCTTGCTTAGTTTGCATTAATCTGACAGTTTAAAAGGCCTTTCGCCTGTTTTATGGTTGCTCTTGGTTCATCTGTTCTTTTGTTAAACCTGTTGGGAGAGGCATGCCAGGGCAGCCTTGCATAGGCTGACAGTGTATCACTGGCGACCCATGATAAATTACTGCATAAAAATTCCCAATGTCCCCAGCGGAGTGGCAGACCTGGAGAAACGCTCCATCTGTGATGGAATTTCTCACTTTATGAAAATCTGCCTGCCACCCCCCAAGTGTGATTAAAATCGGTCAATCTACAATTGTATTTACATAGTTTTTTTGTGATGACTTATGCTTGTATAAATTGTTCTGTCTTTTTGTGGTTTTTAATTGTGATTGGCAGATGTACAAGCTGAAATGTTATGTACTTTCCTGCTGACTTTATTAATTATGAAAAATAATAATAATAATTATTATTATTATTATTATTATTATATTATTATATTATTATTTCAACTCTCAGATGTAAGATGCGCTGTGTTAGAACATTAAGAACACTGGAACCCCATAATAAGCTAACTTATTATGGAATCACTAACTGTGGGATGGTGGTCCTTGTGTCATAGAACTATACGGCCCACACCCAACCTTTGTATCAACCACAAAATGGTGGCTGTTTCTCACTCGACCAGCCACACAGCACACTACAGGACACTCAGCGACAGCCAATCAGAAAAGAGTCACACAGGATCTCTTCCTGGTGACCTGTATGTATCTGGCTGGCAGACAGAGTGATGTCATGATATTTTATTTTTATTTAACCTTTATTTATGCAGGCAAGTTCTTCTGAGACCGAGGTCTCTTTTTCAGAGAAGCCCTACTACTGACACAAAAACATATTAAATATTAAATTACGACACACAATATTAAAAAGAAGACGAATAGCCAACACATCAGCTGGCAGCACAGGGAAGAACTGTTCCAGTTAAAGTCTATGAATACAGATACAATACAGATACAATACAGACACAATACAGATACAATACAGATACAATACAGATACAATACAAATACAATACAGATACAACACAGATACAATACAAATACAATACAGATACAATACAGATACAATACAAATACAATACAGATACAACACAGATACAATACAGATACAATACAGATACAATACAGATACAATACAGATACAATACAGATACAACACAGATACAATACAAATACAATACAGATACAATACAGATACAATACAAATACAATACAAATACAATACAGATACAATACAAATACAATACAGATACAATACAAATACAATACAGATACAATACAGATACAATACAGATACAACACAGATACAATACAGATACAATACAGATACAACACAGATACAATACAAATACAATACAGATACAATACAGATACAATACAAATACAATACAGATACAATACAGATACAATACAAATACAATACAAATACAATACAGATACAATACAAATACAATACAGATACAATACAGATACAATACAAATACAATACAGATACAATACAGATACAACACAGATACAATACAAATACAATACAGATACAATACAGATACAATACAGATACAATACAGATACAATACAGATACAATACAGATACAATACAAATACAATACAGATACAATACAAATACAATACAGATACAATACAGATACAACACAGATACAATACAAATACAATACAGATACAACACAGATACAATACAGATACAATACAAATACAATACAGATACAACACAGATACAATACAAATACAATACAGATACAACACAGATACAATACAGATACAATACAAATACAATACAGATACAATACAGATACAATACAAATACAATACAGATACAATACAGATACAATACAAATACAATACAGATACAATACAGATACAATACAAATACAATACAGATACAATACAGATACAACACAGATACAATACAGATACAATACAGATACAATACAAATACAATACAGATACAATACAAATACAATACAGATACAACACAGATACAATACAGATACAATACAAATACAATACAGATACAATACAGATACAATACAAATACAATACAGATACAATACAGATACAATACAAATACAATACAGATACAATACAGATACAATACAAATACAATACAGATACAATACAGATACAATACAAATACAATACAGATACAATACAGATACAACACAGATACAATACAGATACAATACAAATACAATACAGATACAATACAGATACAATACAAATACAATACAGATACAATACAGATACAATACAAATACAATACAGATACAATACAGATACAACACAGATACAATACAGATACAATACAAATACAATACAGATACAATACAAATACAATACAGATACAATACAGATACAACACAGATACAATACAAATACAATACAGATACAACACAGATACAATACAGATACAATACAAATACAATACAGATACAACACAGATACAATACAAATACAATACAGATACAACACAGATACAATACAGATACAATACAAATACAATACAGATACAACACAGATACAATACAGATACAACACAGATACAATACAAATACAATACAGATACAATACAAATACAATACAGATACAATACAGATACAACACAGATACAATACAAATACAATACAGATACAACACAGATACAATACAGATACAATACAAATACAATACAGATACAACACAGATACAATACAAATACAATACAGATACAACACAGATACAATACAGATACAATACAAATACAATACAGATACAATAAAGATAAAATACAAATACAATACAAATACAATACAAATACAATACAGATACAATACAGATACAATACAGATACAATACAGATACAACACAGATACAATACAAATACAATACAGATACAATACAAATACAATACAGATACAATACAGATACAATACAGATACAATACAAATACAATACAGATACAACACAGATACAATACAAATACAATACAGATACAACACAGATACAATACAGATACAATACAAATACAATACAAATACAATACAGATACAATACAGATACAATACAAATACAATACAGATACAACACAGATACAATACAGAAACAAAACAGATACAATACAGATACCAGTGGCGTAACGTCGGCAGTAAAATAGGGCCTTCGGTAACCTTACCTTTATACGGATATTACTCTCAATCTGTTTCCACTTATAGTTCTTAATTATCAATCAAGCAATTTATTAACTGAATAACAAACATTGATGAATATATCAAGTTTTTGCAGTATTGCAGTGCTAGTATTTTTTTTTGTATCATAAAATGGGTAGCACTTAAATATACATAGGCTATGTAGCGATGGCCGGTGCGTTGGAAAAAGTGGGGATTACTTGTTTCCGTTTATTTAGCTTGAGTAGCCTAACAATCAAACAAAAATCTAAACCAATTATCTGAATAATCAAGACCAATTTGTAGCCTATAATGATTTAGAAATGATAATGAAAAAAAGACAATTTGAGATAGTTTAACAAGGATCAGGCAATAATCTGAACGCGTTAAAGAATGTAATTCACGACACTCAAATTAGTCAAAGCGATTTAAACATTAGAAAGCATAAATTCAAATTTAGCCTCTTAAGTGTATTGAACCGTTCAGAGCAACGCATTATTCAGGCTAGAAAAACGCATTTACGAAAATCTACGAAACATTGAACAGAGCCTTTAAAAGTCGAATCTTCGCATAATAACACGTCATCATAAATGTGGATATAGACAAATGCAACACAAGTTTGATACACAAAACAATAATGCTATCTCAAAATAACTTGGTAGCCTAATAATTTACTTATTGTTCTTGGTTATTGAGTGAATCAATTATTTGATTGGCAATCAGGCAAAGTAAACGGAAACAGATTGAGAGTGATCATCCGTTAAAGGTAAGTTTACAGAAGGCCTAGTTCTACTCCCACGGTACGCCACTGACAGATACAATACAGATACAATACAGATACAACACAGATACAATACAAATACAATACAAATACAATACAGATACAATACAAATACAATACAGATACAATACAGATACAATACAGATACAATACAGATACAATACAGATACAATACAGATACAATACAGATACAATACAGATACAATACAAATACAATACAGATACAATACAAATACAATACAAATACAATACAGATACAATACAGATACAATACAGATACAATACAGATACAATACAAATACAATACAGATACAATACAGATACAATACAGATACAATACAGATACAATACAAATACAATACAAATACAATACAGATACAATACAGATACAATACAGATACAATACAGATACAACACAGATACAATACAGATACAATACAGATACAATACAAATACAATACAAATACAATACAGATACAATACAGATACAATACAGATACAATACAGATACAATACAGATACAATACAGATACAATACAAATACAATACAAATACAATACAGATACAATACAGATACAATACAAATACAATACAGATACAATACAGATACAATACAGATACAATACAGATACAATACAAATACAATACAGATACAATACAAATACAATACAGGTACAATACAGATACAATACAGATACAATACAGATACAATACAAATACAATACAGATACAATACAGATACAATACAAATACAATACAGATACAATACAGATACAATACAGATACAATACAGCCAAGACACAAACTAGTCTACAGGGCTGTCGTCAGCCAATGGAAAAAATGACTTAATTTAGAGCCCCTTTTTACCGCCTAGTTTGTAATGAAAAAGACCATTAGGGCTTATCAACTAAATTTGGTTTGTGGGAAGTGAACACAAATTAAACAGCAACATTATTGTCAGGATACTCTCCCATTCTTTCAGTACAGGCTATAGCATGGAGTCTTTGTCAGGGAAGAATCAGGACGAGAGGTTTATCGCTCTCTGCTCCTCCAGCTGTGACCTGCATGCATGAAAAGAAGCAATGAAGTGTTTCAGACGAAAAAACCTTGGACGTCTTCGCTTTCTCCCAAAACCAGCTGTGGAGATCGCCTCTTGAGCGTGACCAGCTCTAAACTGGCTGCAGAGATCGCCTCGTGAGCGTGACTGGCTCTAAACCGGCTGCAGAAATCACCTTGTGAGCGTGGCCGGCTCTAAACCGGCTGCAGAGATCGCCTCGTGAGTGTGGCCGGCTCTAAACCAGCTGCAGAGATCACCTCGTGGGCGTGGCCAGCTGTAAACCGGCTGCAGAGATAGCCTCGTGAGCGTGGCCGACTCTAAATAGACTTTTCAAATTAGGACGGGAGTTGCACATGCCAAATAATAAACAAACAAAAAAAATGCAATTCAATTCAATTTTATTCGTATAGCGCTGTTTATAAAAGCATTCTCACAAAGAATCCGGGCCCAAACCCCCGAAGAACAGGCCTAGGGCAACATTGGCAGGGAAAATCTCCCTTATCAACAGAAAGAACCCTTGAGTAGAGCCTTATTCTGGGGGAGGGGGCAATCTGCCTCTGGCCAAAGAGATAACATGTAGATTTAAGAAAATGACAGTACCTAAATGGCAATGGAGCCGGGTGAAGATGGTGTTAGATAACCCACCAATGAGTGGCGCTATCAGGCAGGGGGACAAGAGTAGCACTGGAGCTAAACCAACAGAGCCAGGCTACCCCAGATACAGATACTCTGGACAGGTACCCCAAGCAGGGGCCATGACAAAGGGGCAGTTTCTCTAAATTAAAGATTAAAGGTGCACTTGGTGTTTTAAAAATAAAAACAAATTTAAATTAAAAATTGACGTCAAAAATCTACAATTTAGTTGCGAAGCACTTCTTTAGCTGTGTAAGCAAGCAGTCTGCCTTTTGACCTCTGTGTGATTCTACCCTCTGTGCCTATTGGACGGGGGTCGGGGGTCAGAGAGTGAAGGATGCCTGCACATCTTTGGGCAATAAGAGTATCAAAAACTTGGTGACAGTACTTCTAAACACTCATTGTTTTTCAGCCTGCCACTGTGCCCTTCATGGCTTTAATAGCAATTATTAATATTCTCTAAACGAGCTTAGATCATCTTCAGAAGAGTGGCAGATGTATGCTTTTATTCAAACTGAAAATAAAACAGCATTCACCAAAAAAATTTGAATTGTTCAGACGTGGCCTGAATTGGAACGAAGAAGAATATTTTCAGTTAATTTTTTAGAACATGTTTTTAGAAATTTTAGCAAATGTATTAAAAATCAAAAACTGAAATCTCTCATTTACATAAGTATTCATACCCTTTGCTTTAACATATTTTTAAAGTATCATATTTAATATTTGGTCGCATATCCTTTGCATGCTGTTACTTCCTGAAGTACGTGACCAATCAACATCAAAACTTATTTTTAGGTACTGTTACAAGCGATACTATAACCTCTCTGCATTTGAACTGATCTCTATGAGAATTGGGGGGTGAGACTAGATTCAGCTGCAAATTACACTGGTACAGTATGGAACACATGACTGGCGAAATGGCTGTACGTCATCAAGGGTCTAAGGTATCAAACGAGCCCCAAACCATCACTCTGCGGCCAGATATGGAGTAGATGTGGATGGATCCCTTTAAGGGTTGTTTCTCCTGACTTTTTTCCCCATAGAGTTCTATAGGAAAATGAGTCAGGAGAAATAACCCTTGCAGTGATCCATCCACATCTACTCCATATCTGGCAACAGAGTGATGGTTTGGGGCTCGTTCGATAGCTCAGACCCTTGATGACTTACAGCCATTTAGCCAGCCATGTGTTCCATACTGTACCCGTGTAATTTACAGCTGAATCTAGTCTCACCCCCGAATTCCCATCGAGATCCATTCAAATGCAGAGAGGTTATAGTATCACTTGTAACAGTACCTGGAAATAAGATATCAAGAGTCTTTTGATGTTTATCGGTCACAGACTTCAGGAAGTAACAGCATCCAAAGGATATGTGTCCAAATATTAAATATGATACTTTAAAAATATGTTAAAGCAAAGAGTATGAATACTTATGTCAATGAAATATTTCAGTTTTCGATTTCTAATACATTTGCAAAAATTTCTAAAAACATGTTTTCATTTTGGCATTGTGGGCTATTTTGTGTAGAATTTTGAGACAAAAAATGAACTCAATCTATTGTAGAATATGCCTGTAATGTAATAAAACGTGGAGAAGGTGAAAGGGGTATTCAGACTTTCCGGCTTGACTGTATATGGTTTTTGAGATTACAACCAGAGACTCATGTCCCCTGCAGGGGACAGAAATGAATTGCCGGGTCTTAGGGGGATATATTTTTCATTTCTGGGTAAATTTCTCCCGTTGACACCATAGGCATCTTCTAGCTGGAAATGAGAGGAATGTACCGTAAGCAGAACTGGCACTAGACATTGGACAATTCATTATAATCGACAGAATTTAAATATAATCCCTGTTCTCCCTTGTCTCCGCATTATTCCAGTAAAGTTATTACCGTGAGCCGGTAAGACAGCTGACGGAGGAGGGGACTGGTTGTGTTTTGTTTAAATATGGATTTACCATGTATCCATGGAGACATAATAAGTTCTACAGAGAGAGCACACTAATGCTGTTTTGACATTGCTGGATTAGTATAGCACACTATCCACAGTGAGGGAAAAGTGTGTTAATAACAGACAACAACAAAAACACTTGTGTTTACAGTTAGCTTTTTCCTCTATAGCCCATTCTCTTAGCTTAAATGGTCCGTTTAGTTAATTAACCATATACATTAGCATCTCTCATAATGCTTGGCTGTTAAAACAAATTAAGTACAGGGCACATTTACAGTCTATTGTTGTGATTTTTCAGCAACAAAATGTAAATAAATAAATAAATACATGGAAATTAGCTGAGAATACATTGGGCTAATTAAGTAATTATGAGCAAAGGGTTGAGGAACACCAGCTAACAATTTGCGTGGCCCTACAGGAACTGAGTTTGACAAACATTTTTGTAAAAGATAGTAATCAGCTTCTCAGTGCTTGTCAGTCACACGGTGGGAAGACAGGAGAATGTTAAGCGATGAAGGTTTGCTTCATGCAGGAATATTGCCGTCAGTCTGAATATCTTTCTGTCACAGACAGCAGTGTGGTAAGTAAATAAATAGACGATCAGCTCATTACAGTCTTATCAGCTTTCATATACAGGAGAAAGCAAGAAATCCGAAAAGGGCAATAACACACCAAAGTGAAATAAAAAATGATTTAGAAATTGTGGAACAATATGTCAGGATCGCTCCGAGTCCTTGGCAGAATGTGGCATCTTACAAATTTTTTATGACGCTCTTTACAGCCCCCTGAACCGACATAAAGAATTTTAACGGCCGTGAAAATAATCCTGTTTCTGAGGAACAAAACACGCTGCGAGCCTGCGAATCGCAGGGAGCGTCGCTCAGTCTCGCGGAAAAACGGCGGAGCCGGACTAATTGCATGTGACAGGCGGAAAATCAGCCGCGCATCGCGCTCTCAGTGTTTAGCGGAGAATAAGTGCTGAAGACGAGCTCTTTGCGTGAGGGGTCTGCGAGAGGGACGAGGAAGAGGGTCAGCGTTTTCTCCGGGATGAGGAGTGTCAGGCCGGCTTAGCGCTCTCATGGTAAAACAGAGTGAAATGGGCGCGGCTGTTAGCACGGCGGATGGAGAGGCGGGATGCGCGCTGACCGCCCTCAATTTTGATAAATCGAAAAGTGTTTAAAATGACAAGTTTTACCATTTTTCTACAGGACTCATCCCCAGCAGTTACCTTCTAGTGAGGATCCTTTTTGGTCCCAGGGAACAATGTGGAAAGCTGTACTGTGTTCAGATCTAGGCCTAGATCAGTGTAGTATAATGGTTAAGGAACTGGACTTGTAATCAAAAGGTTGCAGGTTCGATTCCCAGGTAGGACACTGCCGTTGTACCCTTGAGCAAGGTACTTAACCTGAATTGCTTCAGTAAATAGCTGTATGAATGGATAAATGTAATAAGAAGTTCTGTAAGTCGCTCTGGATAAGAGCATCTGCTAAATGCCTGTAATGTAATGTAGATTTATGGATTAACCATATCAGTAGGCTAATGCTTTACTTGAACCCTTTCGACATAAGGCTGACACAACATCGGCTGTTAGGTTGTCTTGTGACAGCTGTGATGTCATGTGTATGACACTGTTATGACAGCCTTATATCGAAGGTTTCACGTACAGCACTATCACCACATGTATGCCACTGATAAAGAGAGATGAATGCCAAACCTGAAGGATAGATTTTTATTCTTCCTTAAACAATTTGGTAGTTTGATCTATTTCTTTTTAAGGAGGTACTGTACCAGTTAACCCAGGGGTACTGGGGGACCCCATTTCTGAAGGAGGTACTGTACCCGTTAACCCAGGGGTACTGGGGGACCCCATTTCTGAAGGAGGTACTGTACCCGTTAACCCAGGGGTACTGGGGGACCCCATTTTTTGTGTATAAGCAATTAAATAATGAATGTATGGTGTCGGTTGGCTAAGGAGTCCACACACTTTGTTTCCAAAGCCTACATTGGCTGCAAATTGAAAGTAGACCCCTGAGCAATGGACCTAAGTTGGTTTAAGTTTAAACCCGTACAGTCTGAAGGTGAAACAAATCATTTTGCTAGACGAGTTACACAACATACAACAAAAAATACAATTACTACTAGTGGTACAAAGAAGAAGAAGAAGAAAAAGAAGAAGTTGAAAAGAAAAGAATATGATGATAATCATTTAACACAGCTTAAAACCTGAGGTTCATTGGTAATAGGATTTACAGGTCCCATATGAATTCAGTTTCCATTCATATATCTCTGGTAGCAGGTATGGATCATCCATTAGTGTCACCTTGTTGTGACCGATAATTACATTTTTTTTGGAGACAGGCTACCTCAGTTTACCAATACAAATCCAATGCTCCAGACCTGCAGACTATGTCTTAGCGCCAACCCTTTGCGGCCATAAGCTGTAACAGACTCTCTAACCATGTTTTAATTTAATGGAACTTCCAAACAAACTTTTAACCTAATCTTTGGGGTTCTATAAAAATTGACATCTCTAAATCTACTCAGATCCTTGTACAAAAAAAAAACATAACAAATAAATACAATTTTAAAAGTGCCCACCACAGCAGCTCTGTGGATTTTTTGCTGTTGTTGTTTTCTCTGGACTTGAGTTAGGGTTAGGGTTAGGGTTAGGGTTAGGCGTATTCCTGATCTCACTGCATGTATGGCTATTGGAACATGCCTGGTACAAGATATGGCTTTTAGACAGCTGTCACACCTGCTTCTCCAACACCCACTTCCTGCTGTTAGGATTTGGATCAATGTGAACCGTCCCTGGGGCATTTCTCATGAAACCCCCAACGCCCCCCCCCCCCCCCCCCCCCGCCTCACAGGCCAGACAGCCAAGGCTCCATACCGCCATTCTCCTAGTGCACCTTTGCGTTCACTCTAAACTGAAGCGAGAAAAGAAAAGCGCGGCGTCTAAAAGTGGCGGGACGTGGCGGTAATGCGCGGTAATGGAAGCCTGAAGGTGCTTTTCAGAGCATGTTAATGCCAGTTGAAGGCATTCAGATGAATTCACATTAAAATAAATAAATAAATATATCCAGTAAACATATTTGTCAGGCTCTTGTCAGAGGCATCATGGGGGGCGGGAGTGGGGTGGGGGTGTGTGGTATGGGGGAGGGGAGTACAGCTGATCAAGCAAATTTGCCTTTGTCACGTTTCCGTGACGAGAACACACTCTGTCCTACGGTGCATGTTTGAAGCGTACCTCTGCCGGTTCTCTTGAAAGCCTGTTCATATAGTTAGCCTCACAGGCCTAGCTAAATGAAGCTTGAAATTAAGGATATGTTTTCTGTCAAAGAAGAAAAAATATTTGAGGAAACGTCTCTGTGTACAAAGGGTGTACTAAAGAGTCACAGGGCGGCAGTGAAACATTATAGAGAACTAGGCTTGCACCTCCAAGGCTGTAAGTTTGAGTCCCAGGTGGAGAACCTGCTATACCCTTGAGCAAAGTACAGTAAATATCCACCAGTTAAAAGGGATTTTGCATGTAAGTATAAAGGTTGCTCTGGTTAAGAGTGTTTGCTAAATGCCTAATAAACTTAAAATCTAGGGTAACACTTTACATTAAGCTGCACCTGTGTAAATTGTAACTAGTTTGGTAACAAGAGGTTATTACTGAAGAACCCAAACGTATACGGTAACATGGAACAACAGCTAGTGGTATTCTTAATTACGCATGTGAATGTTTTGAAGTATTTTATTTATACTCATAAGCCACGTCTTCATGATACACAACAAATAAACCTTGCCTGTTAATAACATGTTTTTTATTATATGGAATGATTTCATTTCAATAGTAGAGATGTAACAGGGCTGGCCTTGTTTCACACGTCTAATTGAGAACTGATGTTCCATTACATTACATTATAGGCATTTAGCAGACGCTCTTATCCAGAGCGACTTACACAACTTCTTATTACATTTATCCATTCATACAGCTGGATATATACTGAAGCAATTCAGGTTAAGTACCTTGCTCAAGGGTACAACGGCAGTGTCCTACCTGGGAATCGAACCTGCAACCTTTCGGTTACAAGTCCAGCTCCTTAACCAGGTTCCATGTTACCTACATTGGAGTTACTCAGTAACTAATAACCCCTTGTTACCAAATTAGTTACAATTTACCTACACAGGTATGGGTGCAACTTAATGTACAGTGTTACCAAATCTATTCAATGCTGATGGAACAATTCAGTCCAGTCTATGCCCTCCTAACAAAGCATTTCTATGAGTTTTATATCCTCTCAAGGCCAGTCTAGATCTGAGCTTATGGGAGGAAGTTGGAAGTCTATTGCATTTAGTGCAGAAGAAAAAAAAATCCGTTTGGACAGAAGCAATCAATTACATGGACTGCCACTTGTAATTGTCACCTCAGACACTTAAAGGGTTAAAATGACAATTAAGTGGCTGACATCTTTTATAGTCGTTCTAACCTTTAAGAGGATTCCTCTATCTTGCTGGCCTGGTTTTCTCAGTCATTTGGACAGATCAGGTCTCACAAATCGTGACAAAGAATACATTTAAAAAATATATAATAATAATAATTTAAAAAAAGACTTCGCTGGGATATCAAAAGCTCATTACTGCTCACTTCAGAATGTTTGTCTGCTCGCATTAGACACAACAATGGTGCACAATTTATCCAAGGCGATAGCCGAGGATGGGGAGGCAAAGCCATTACAAACAAGCTCGTGATTTATTAAATCAATCTCCTCGCTAGGGCACTAAACTCATTGTGCATGCAGCACGGTCTTGCCCGTGTAAGACAAATGACTCCTCTATGCAATAGAGAAATGGCTGCACTAAACTCCCAGTAATCAACTTGTGAAATTAAACATCAAAAAATGCTGAAATTATTGTGTGTGGCAAAGTGATTTGTCTGCAATTAGAACACAGCACATCACTCAAGACCCGCTGCAGCACATAGGATGCTAATGAGTTGGCATTTTGTATTAAGATGTTTAAAATACAGCATAGACAACACATAAAACAGGGTGCATTAATAAGCGGCAGGACATTAGCAAGGCCCTGGATAATTTATCCCCTGCTACTTTATTTGTCAGTGACCTATATTGAGTGCTTTTACAGAGGTAGTTGTTTGTATTTATTGTCTTGTCAGATGCATTGATTGAGATACTCCCCCCCCCCCCCCCCTCCCCCTTTGGAAATAAACTGTAAAATTCAATCACAACTGACTGTTAGAAATCTGAGTTTTTCATGCATCTGTATAAATGTATTATGAGTCTGCAGTGTAATTTCACATTCATATGTAATTTATAATGCTACACAGCTGCAGGCTGGCTATTGGTTTCTCTCTGCCGTAACACTATGGGTACATTCACCCGCCTTACTGCTGTGTCACCAACTTTGACGAACATATTTCAGCAAGCACGGCCTTATTTGTCCTTCATGCCGTTAAAATGCATGCGTTTTGTGATCCCTGAAATTAAGAATATTTGGAGAATGTGAGAATTGCAATTCTCAAACCACAAAATACATTATGGTTAAAAATGAACTTTTTCCACAATAATGTATAGATGTCCTATAACACGTTCATACATCGACTATGCCATATGAGTATATAATATATTTGTCTTTATCCTGAAAAAATTTAATAGACTATTCTGTAATATTTTATACTATCGTAAATCGTATCGAAGGTATGTGCTTATATTTATGAATAAACCAAATACAAATACAATATTCCGCACTATGTTGTCGTTTCTTCCCGTTAAAAAGTGTAGCCCACTCTGTGACTTTGGATTACGGGTACGCGAACAGAGCAGGGCAGTCACACATTGTGCTCAATTGAACATTTTGATCAACGGTATGATTGTAAATGGCCTGTTGATGATACACCAGGTCCATATCTCCGTCATTTTGATAAAGCGAAGCGTGATTGCATTTCTGAAGCAAGGTTACATTTGCAGACACCGCATAATTCTGGCGTGCGGTGGTAATGAAT
The DNA here is from genome assembly GCA_022702515.1 of Ilyophis sp. 1 JC-2022. NCBI lineage: Eukaryota > Metazoa > Chordata > Actinopteri > Anguilliformes > Synaphobranchidae > Ilyophis > Ilyophis sp. 1 JC-2022. The sequence goes on along the minus strand of CM040400.1, from coordinate 45,055,175 downwards.
TTGCCAGTAAGCGAACGATCTGCGCCGTGTTTTACATAGATGTGCACTTCTCGTTCCGAGGCCTTCTCTTTACTCCTGGCAGAGTGCTGAAGAGCGCTTTCTTTTTAAAGTTGCACTGCGGAATAAAAATTTGATCACCCGGCTGCAGAGAGAATGTGTGTGTGTGTGTGTGTGCGTGCGTGGGGGGTTCTATTAATTGATATTCTGTTTGTGTGCTTCCATCTTACCCACCCGCCCAAAAAAAGGGAACTGTCTTTCCAACTGACAGTCTTCCATTAAGGCTTTGTGAATCAAGTCCCATCCAATTTTATGCAAATTAGGGCACGGTAGATGAGAGCCATACACAAGTAGGCTGTGTTGCCCCCATTGATAAAACTGACATGAATTACCCACAGCCTTGGTAACCATTAAATCCCCTTGCCTGGTGGCAAAACATTGTGTTGTGTAGCAAATTTGCTACATTTTTTTCGTCATTGGTTTGGCCGTACTAAAAGCTTAAATACAAAAAACACAACAAACAAAAAAAACATCATAACTTTATTGACAAAGCAAAGAATGAACTGAAATTCTGGGCGACTGAATTGGCGAGACAAAATAAAATTTGTAGGTTAGATGAAAAATGTTGACTTTGAAGTTCATTATTATTTTCTTCATAATGAGGTCATTGGCCGTGAAAAGTATTACACAAAGTTCACTTTGAGGTTAAATATGGCATATTAAATATAACAATTCTGTCAATCATAATTTTCCACTTTCCCTGTTTTTATGTAAAATAACATTTTTAAACATATCCCACTGTACATAAGACATATTTCAAATCCAATTAAAATTTTCATATGATCAATTACACACTGATATTTGATTTGTTGATATTGCCCAGACATAGCAAAATTCTCAGTGTTGAATCATCATCAAGTCCAATAGGTACCACATGTTAACAGAACTCTCTCAGAGTTGAGTTTACACTGAAAGTGTCGCTAGATGTGTGCTACACAATTTGCGTGGCTTTTTGAAAATGTGCACACTGGGATACAGTGGCCACGGGTGCCACCATTGGGGCCCCATGAAAAACTCGGCTCTTTGAGGACCCCTGTTTTTTGAAAATGTTATGTGGGATGCAGCGGCTGGTAAATGAGTCTTCATTTTGAGCTATTACACAATAAATGATCATATGACACACTGGCTACAGTGCATCAGTCATTCTATTGAGCTTTCAAAAATGAAATAGATTGCTGACTGACAGGGTGTTTTACAGATATTTCTGCATGTTAAATGGTTCATTGGTGATGACTTGGGCTCTGAATATGGGTTGTGCTGCTTTTATTAATTTATTTACAGTACATTGCTTTACGTTTAAAGAGATATCTACGATTAGGGCATATACTGAAAATTGGAAAAAAGATTATTTACATGCGTTATATGTAATTCATTATTGACGACGGCATGAAAGAGGCGACAGCCTTCATGGATCTTGTTGCTTGTGGTCTTATGGTTATTGTTTAATAAATATCAATGACATTTAGGTAAAGGTTTTGAAGTTAAGATTAAAATAATTGTACATATTTTTTTATTCTAATATTATAAGCTGCAGAGCTTGGTGTATGCTTTTTAAGTGGCCACTGTGATGCTTTTGGCAAAAAAAAAAAATGTATTTGAATCATCAGCCATTTTATTTTGGCTTTGAAATTCAGAGTGACGCGGTATTCATGTCAACACTCTATTTAGATTAGTGGGTGGGGGGTGCTTCAGAAAGTGAAATTAACAAATCCAAAACTTTTACATTGCAGCTGGACAACTCCATATTTTCAATTTCATAAAAATGATGCTTGCATCTGGCAGGTTTATCACCGTGGCAACACACCTATCGTAGAGAGACGTCTGCATGTACAAACCGACCAATCATATACGATTCTGTTAATTGTGACATCATTTAAAGAAGGCCATTGACACTGGGTCTACGGCACAGAAGGGAGATCTTTATATCTAAGATTTAATGACTGACCAAACCAGGAAAATAATTATTTAATTGAATTTAAAAAATTAAAAACATTTTTTAAACATGAATTATTACTTTAGATAATTTTTTTCCCTAACTGCATTTTCAGGGACCAGTTCCATACTGCAGAACCTACATGTTGTCAGTGGTATCCATGCAAATTTTAAAATGATCATAATACATAAGTCAGTATCAAAATGGCACCTTTTGTTTAACAAATTGCATTTTTATTTGTGAGTGAAAGGTGTTTTGCGTATCGTGATTCCACTTCACAAATGAACAAGTTGACAGGCATATTTCCACAGGCTGAGTTCCGTCTTAAATTGTTTTTGGATGATGTCAAGGGAAATCAGTTCATCCGAAAATAACAAGAGACTGTAAGAAGTAGAAAATAAGAGATGCGTATTTAATCAGCGCAGTTTACACTCATGTTCTTTAGTGTTGGTGGAAATGCTGCTCTGACATCCTGTAAACATGGCATTATGACTCATATGATGCAGGCACATTCTTTCTTGAAATATAAGCGATCTGCGGTAACTCAGATGTTATGGCTCTCAACCGTTTGGTGGAGCACGTTTTGGGTCTTGGTGTCTTGTTGGGGAGTGTGTTGGACTTGACTCCTAAACCAAATGGTAGAGATGGCTCAATCAGGTGGGGTTGGGTCATGTTGTTGGGCAGGATATCGGGACTCGGGGCAATACTAGGAGGTTGAGCTGGCCTTTAAACGGTTAAGAAGAAATTTAAACAAATCACAGATTTCCCAATGGAGTCATTTTTCATACTATTTAAAGAAAAAACACACTGTCAGACAAATGTTATTGCAGAATTAACGATACAGAAGTCTGCATGTTTTATTGTATATTAATTGAGCATGTCACAGTAAAGTTGGCCTTCAGTTTAGATATAGCTCTTTCAAAATAAAGCATGAACGTAGCCCCCTTCTTAAGTACTGTAAAAACACAGCGATGAAGTGATGCGCTGCAGGAATGGGATTTTCTCATTCAGAGCACAATTATCAGAGACATTTTAGCTTTAACTTTCCTCTGCACAACTGGGTTTAATATATCTTAACTACCATCTGGGCATTTCCCTGCATAAGAATGGCTCAGCCATATTTACATTACACTTTCCATTTACAATTTACACCTAATTGAAACTTGGAATTGATTTGAGCTATTCTGGAACATTCTCAATAAGTTTTAAGGGAAAAAACCCAAGAGGCAGGCTATAGTCAGCTTTTATCTCGCCAATTGAATGGGCCTCACACGCTGTATTTATTCAATAGTTGATGCGTACATTTTTTTACCCTAGGTTTTTCATTCCTGTAGAACCACTTTAGGTGCAATTTAAGTGGCAGTCAAAAGTGGGAAACATCTGCTCCCAGGATAAATTCTGGCAGAGCGGCAGAGTGAAGCAGATGTCAGGTTGTATACTCATGGCTTCATTCATCTCACCAAAGTGGAGGATCTTTTCTTTTTTGTTTTGCAAAGAGCTCTCAGCAAAGCTAGTCATTCTGAGATATTGTGGATATTCAGACCTTCCACATTCCAAGCCATTGTGTTCTAGAACCCTTGTGAAGAGTCCTTCGAGCAAACTCCTGACGTTGCCCCTCAAGTATATACAGCAGTATGAAAATCCATATGGCAAACATCTCATTTTCATGATATACAAACTTACACATAGGCATTACATGTTTCAGACATTTACCTAAGTGTACGTTTTTAGTGTAAATGCATTTCATGCATGTAGTCAATCATACATCTCTTTCTCTCTATATACAGTATGTGTGCATGTGTATTTGCATATAATATTATTTATTTTAGTAATAATGTCTCATATGTAAAAAAACATGAGTACTCGTATACAAAATATGTTAAATATTCATACTTTTTGTGCAGGCATGTAAAAGTGTTTATTCATTTAGTTAATGTATTTAAATGGGTGATATTAACCAATCAGTGAAGCGAGTGACAGCGAATGAAAGGAAACTCACGCGCTCGTGAAAATCCCGGAGACGCTGAGGATCCAGACCACTGGCCTGTGCTTTTCTTTTCGGGGAGGCGCTCCGGAAAAGAAGGTGCCAGATTTGACCGTTCTGGTTTGGTTCCATCGTACCCGGAGGGGACGGCGGGGACGGCGGGAGCCGGAACTTTCCGCGCGTCTGCTTCCCGCTAATGAGCCAGGCATCCCGCTTCGTGCATCTTTAATTAGGATTTAAATCTGAGTTGTTTCAAGGCCAATTAAACACCTACTGGAATTAATGTCTCTACATGTGTAATAAATCAAAAAGTAGTTGCAGTTGCCAACTTTGGACTTGGAAGCCATGTTTTGTTGGAGAGAGGATGGAGGGAGAGGAGGGGGAACACAACCCCCCCTCCAGCCCTCCCCTCTGTATTTTCTCCCAAGAATAAAACTTTTCCACTGAACTGCATCAAATTCCTTGCATCTCCAACCAAAGGGATGAAATAATGAACTCGATTTATAAGAGAAGCGATCTTGGGTGATATGCTGGGGATCTCGCAGTGATTCCGAAAATGGCCTAGTTCTGCCAAAGAGCTAACTGCTAAACTTTGGTCTAAACGACAACTGACATATCCGTGGCCCAAATTTTTTAGAAAACAAAAATGTGTATGGGTTCCCGCTCTTCCCGCACAGGCCCGGCGGTTTTGACGGAGAGAGAGTGATGCTCAGTGACAGGCCTTTCCTCTGTTGTTTGTTATCATTGCCAATGTTTTAATGCATCATGGAGGTGCCTGTGGAGTCTGCCACCCATAGTGGCACTGTCTGCCAGACAGCAAGCAGGCTTTTGAGAAAGATACAGCAATAGCAAGATATTAATCTCCCTTGTATATCAATGGTAAACGCTGTCTGACTGACAACAACTTTTTCATATAATATAAATCTGAGTGTTCTGGCAGTCGGTGAACCAGAAAAATGAGTAATTATGGGAAATAGGCAGCAGAAAAACAGCTCTATTCACAAATAGGAATATAATTTTGCTCCCATTAAAAATAGCCATTAATAATTGATGCCCTTAACATGATCTGGTTGTTTTTTAGTATCTGTTATTGCCATGAAGTAATTGTTTTGCACTTCGCATCTTTGTTGATCCTACACATCTCTCATAATCGACTGAGCATGTCGTCCCTCGTCCATTAATGCTGCAAGCTTGTGTTGTCTTGTTTCGCAGTGCTGATGCTAAAGTCATTTGTAATGGATGAGGGATGTCTGTTTTAAGTCTGGTGCCGTTATAAATGTTAATGGTGCATTAATGGGACCTTAACCTAAAGCGTTACACAGTGACATAAAATGGCCGTGGCGTTCGGTTTCCGACTGATAAACTTGGTTTTGGTTGTCATGATTCACGATCCATGCCTGGTCGTTTTTAGGGGTTTCTTTTAATTTGGGGTCATGTGGTGGTTGCCTCTGCTTGTCCGTCTGTCCAAATAATCAATGGTCACTAATCTGACACAGGTGAGGTTGATTTTAACAAGGTAAATCTGAATAACCTCCGGAAGCAGAAATAATAGTGACACAGGCAACCCCCAGTCAATATCACTTTGCATTGAGTCTTAACCCATGGTGATGGATTCTGAGTTTTGTCCTATAAGAGATATTAGGCATGTGGTGTGTTCTAATCAATGATTTGGGTGTGGACAGACCTCTGCCATACCTGACCTGATGTCTAGGTGCCATAAGTTATCGGGCATGACTAATGGCGTGTGTTGTTGATGAACAAAAGCACATGTGCTGGAGTGTGGATCAGATCAAGCCAACCCTTGTTACTGAGGAAGTAAACCAATGCACTGTGTGCTATCTCCTCCATGATTTTCTGTTTGTCAGACCTATAGAGCATCTGGAGACAGTGCATATTGACCTTAAAGACAATTACATATTTATTATTAATAGCTAAATACACTCTGATCGATGCCTTTGGAAATGGTAAAGCATTTGTAGTTCGTATTCAGTAATAATTTACCTGTATCTAGGCTTTTGTGAGCTTAATAACACAACTTGCCCATTGGCCCACAGAATGTAGAATATGGTGCATGTCAACCCCAAACACTCCCCCTCTCCAGGGAACAGCCCCCCACTCCACCACACCACACACACACACACACACACACACACACACGTAGTGTTTAACTGTTATGAGTGGCAGAGCGGTGCAATGGTTCGGGAGCTAGGCTCGTAGCTCAAAAGCCGGTGGGTTTGATTCCCTGTTGGGGGTGCTGCTGTGTACTGCTGAGTAAGACACTTAACCTGAACTGCTTCAGTAAAAATATCCTGCCGTGTAAAATGGGTCATTTATGAAAGAATCGGCTGTTTGCAACAGTGATTGCAGAAGATGACGCTAACAAAAGGGAATGTAAACGCTGTGGGTGAACTTTACAGTAATATCGTAATTTACAGTAATATCGGCGATAAATAAAGCAGAAAAACTGCAGTGCATCTCCCGTTCAGCCCGGAGTTTCCGTCCGTCCGTCCGTCCGTCCATCCGTCCATCCGTCCATCTCTCTGGCCTCTCTAAATAAGTGTGTGTGTTTTTTAAAGGCATTGTGCTGAGATGGGACTGGAGCTGGAGTCCTGGGAAGCGGTTGGCCTCCGCCGAAGCTCAATGGCCCAGTGGGAGTGTGGTGCGGGGGGCTTGGGCCAGCGGGAGGGCTCCCGGAGCCCTCAATGACCTTCTTGTGTCAGCCGATTGTTGGGGAACCTGAAAAGAAATGAATGTAATCTAAGTAAGCAAATTACTCCCGGCAGTAAACGTTCTTCCTCTGCCCTCTCTCTCACACACACACACACTCACACACACGCTCATTTAAGGGCCGCAGTTTTTCTAAGGCATAAAAAACGTTTTAATGTGCCTCTGTTAAAAACCCTGGCCAATCCCTCTCTTTATGTGTAAAAAGAAATTTTAAAAACAATTTTGCCGGAAGGTATGTGTTGAAGAAATAAGGGACACGTCAGGCTATGGAAAAATGTGAATGTTAATGAGGTATGTTGTTTATCTCTGATGGACGTCTTCGTTGGGCTGCTGACCATTTCTAAATTTCCAAAGTAGTTTGAAAATAAAGTACTTTTTTTATGTTTTCAGGAATTGTCTAATCCATATTAAAGAATGGAATATAAGCAAATCGTACCACACCAGTGTGACAACGTTTTTTGTGTGCAGTCAACAAAATATTGGCCTTAAACATGTCAAATCTCAATAATGCTATTTCTTTCTTCAATCACAGAAAAATAATAAAGTATTAAATAAACTCTGGCAGAGTAGATTTAACTCTGCTAGAGTATTGGTAACACCATGGAAAGGCCTTAGCAACACGCATACGTCCAGCAAAGCAATACGTTATCAAAACAATCACACTATCATGCTGCTTGTGATGTCATTTATCAGTCCTGGTTAATTCTATTTTCTTCTGAGGCCTTGATTTTGTTCTAAAGTTGGCATGTTTAATAAAGGTGACTAATAAGGAGCTAAAATAGTGGAAATAATGTCACTGGCTAGTGTATTCTGCTTTGGATTCAACCCAAAGTCGGCATATTCCAATATCAATACTGTGCATGTTATGTAAAACCACTGCTAAATTAATTATAGACTGCTAAAAAGTATCCAGGTTTAAATGACATATTGGAATACAAATGAGCCTAACAGTGAAATACCATGGGTTTTTTCAAATAATCAGTTATCACGGATGTCACCAGTGTACTCTCAGAAATAAAGATAGGCTACAAATATTCAAAATCATACCCTGAATGTACAATAATGTTCTGTTTGGGTATTAATAAGTACTGTTTACAGGCATAAAAGATACAAATTAATTAGTGCTGGCTAGGGGTACAAGTTTGTGCAGGCTACTTATAGGGTACCACTCCAGTGACAACCATTTAAATGTTTTTAGCCACTTTTTCATATCTTTTTTTTTTTCAGAGTGTGGAAAGATCATTCTTTTTTTGTGTGTTTTATTATTTCGGGAGTTATTTGGGGTTTTTTCTGTTTTCAGATTTTTTTTTTGTTATTTTTGAAAGCCACGTTTTATGTGTGTGCAGCGACTGTAGGCCTACGTTTAAACTGCGCCTAGATGTGTCGTTAAAATCAAATTACTTTTAATAACAAGGATATAATGATTGAATTAACGGTCAGCAGCTTTCTGCAGGAATTCTGGCGTGTGATGCGCAGGAGACCTAATGATTTCAGTGTAAACCAATACAGCGCTGTTTCCCGAGCCGAGGCGGTTTCTCCATCGTCGCAAATCAAATAAACATTCAAAGCCTGTGAGGTTTCTCACCTGCGAACGGAGACGTCATTTCAGTCAGAACTTCATGCCGCATGCAGTTTATCCTACGCAAATAAACAACAAAAGGAAAACGCAAAATCTGATGCCTCATAAATAGCCTAAATATAACCGGGAACAAATATAACCGTAAGAAAGTTGAAATCTCCATCGTGGTTTGTTTCACCTTTGTTTTCGCTTGACAGGTTCACATAATGCACTGCTGATAGGTTTGCCTTCTTGCGTTGCTGAGGAGTAGAGTAGATTGCTCGTATGTGCTTGTATGGCTTTGTCAAACTGCTCGGCAGTCCAGTTTATAGTTTCCAAGCAACTGGTTGATTGCTCCGGCAGTCCAGTCCATTTTTTTTCTCTTCAGGATGACAAGCAAATTACTTGAAAGTAATGAGAACTGTACAAGAGGAACTAAATACATCACACTTCAGTGCTCAGCATGGTAACGGTAACGGACCGGTGAGGCATCAAAGCGCTCTCGGTTCTGCCAACCGGCTGCGTCTGATGTATGTTTTCTGAAGCTGATTCTTAGTGAAAACTTCCATGCATCAAAAGAGGTGGAAAGATGTAGATAAATGGAACGGTGCTCTCCACAGGTAATTGGCCGTACGGTTTATGGGCTAACCGTCTTAGTTAAACTTTGCGTTCACAGACCATCTAAAATTTGATTACTGATGAGCTAACGTGGTTACGACAAGTACCAACCGTAGATGTATTGACCTGTCAGCCCTGGCTAATCACATTCCTCAAATATCACATCCGCTATGAAACTGCATTACGGGGAGAAACCATTCGATAAGGGACCTTAAGTTCTGATGATTTACTGACTTCCAATTCTCTTCCAAAGAAAGGTGAAGAAATTAATATTTCAGTTTCAGTCAAAGATAATTAGAGAAACGGAAAGGTCCTGGTAGAATTTAAATTATTTCCACACCATAGCAGTTTAAGAGTCCGCTATATCCTTCTGAGACCAGGCAAAAAAAAAAGAAGAGAAGTATTTTAAAAAGTAGTATTTCAATTTTTTGGATGACAAAAACATGAGTGAAAATATTTTCAAGAAAATCCTTGTAATGTAGGTTTCAGCGTAGCAGCATAGCGGAATATATGGTACTTGAGATGAACACCAGAGACACATGTCCCCTACCAGCCGTACTGGTCCTAGCCTTTGAGGGGCCCCAAGCAGGATTTGATTCCCCCACCCTCCCCCTCTCACCCCAATCAGTAGCAGCAATCGGCGGGGGTTACAATTCCGGACCGGTAATGGGTTCGGGCCTTAGGTTTTTGGGTGTACCAATCAAAACCTGGGTGGTCATGAGAAACCCAGTCCACAATGTACCACTGCCATTCCCCCACACCAGCCCCCTAAATAACATGTATATTCTATAATAATTACAGGGGCCCCTGGGGGTCTCAGGACTAATGTTGTATATTGGGTCAGGCCGGCGCTACCAACAGGGAACACGAATGAATAGGCAGGTCTCAGGTTTTACTTTGGCCCGATTGTACACTGAAGCACAAACTAGGAATTTAACAGCACAATGCATAGCATACACACACCTTTCTCTTTCTCACACACACACACATGTACATGTATACACGCACACTCACACACACACATACACATGTACAAACACCTACACACACACACCGGCGCACACACACACACAAACGCATGCGTGCACAAACGCAAAAAGGTTTTTTATGTCCAAAGGTGAATACACACCAAGGTGGGATGGTGAAAATGATTGCTCATGCTGGCAGCCTCTTCATACAAACATGGCAAAATTCAATAGTCTCTTTATAGCCAAAAATGAACATTTAATATAGTGCTAAAATAAATACTCTATTGAGCACAAATGCCACACACATACAGTAAATAAGGAATGTTTCTTAAATACCATGCTATTAGGTAGCACAAGACAAATGAAGTTTCCATGTTTGTCTCATCTGAGTAGAGACCTATAAGATTCATAATCACCTTTTAAATAATTCCACTTGCGCTGATCATTTTGCCGCCCATCCGCTGACATGGAACAGATAAAAGTAAGTAAATAAATTAATGAATAAATAGAAAAATGAAAGGCCTTTTTCTGTTGTTCCATGAAGAAAAGTGACCTGAAGATGTGCACGAGGAATACTTAAACAAACGGAGGCACTGTAAGCCTAAGGAATAATTCCCTATTGAAGATAATAAGTATCATCGATCCCCTGGGGAGTGATCTGATTTTTTTCCACTTCAATCCATTAATCTCCATTAAGAGCCATTTAAAATGTAACATTCATTGAAAAAGAGCCCTTAGCACATCTATGTCAAAATTAAATAGAACTGCCAGAATTAAGGGAGGGAGGAGGGAATGAATTACCTTATTTTTGCCATCATTACTGATTTGGTCAAAGGAAATTCATAATTGGAATGCCCTTCATGTCAAATATAAATTGGAAAAAAATTATTAAATATTTTTTTTGTATTGTAAAAATTTGTGGCAACATGCTTTTGTTTCAACACGCCCTCAACACGCTAGCGATACATGACTCCCAAATTCTCCATAAACATCAAAAACAAAGCAGATCCAACTCCACTTTCATCTTTGCCTTTGTTATATTACAATAGAAACATGGATTTGCCCCAACAACGCTGCTGTCTTGCAACACGGAAACTTTATCACTGAGGTTTCGGTCAGAAACCCAAAGGTTTGCTCCAGTTTTCGGTGTTGCAAGACAGCAGCGTTGTTGCGGCAAATTCATGTTTCTTTATACTTCATATACACATGCTTTATTTGCTAGCACCTGCATACACCCTTCTCAGGTGTGCCGATACTGCCTCTTCTTATATTAAATTAAAGCAAGCAAATATTAAATGTCTCTTACCCAGAATTCCACAGCAGTTTGTTTTTTTTCAAAACAGTGCAGTAAATTAAATTAGATTGAACAAGTAGTATAACATAATAAAATATGTCACGTTTAAACGTGTTAAACGGCGCTCGAGACAACCCAAAAACCCAATTGGGATGCACAGGAGAGTTTATTTTCTACACTGCATAATGAATGTGAATCACTCCTGTGAAGAAAAAAAACTCAGTGCTTCATGAAAGGATCTCTGGCCGTGCCTATGTGCTCCATGTTTTCACACAGAAGAACACTATTAATAGTTCACGGGCATATCTGTGATATATGCTTCTATGAACTGAAGCAGCACGTCCCCACATGTCAAAGACTGTAAACCGCAGAGAAATATATGCATATATATAAATTATTATATTAATAAATAATAGACTTTGTATTTCTACTTGGATTAGACAAAAATGTGTCCTCTGCCACCTAATTGCATGGTATTAAAGAGACCTTCCTCATTTACTCTCTAATATACTGTACATAACACTTTAATGAAGTGTGATTCATAGTTATGAATTATGAGTTATATTTATGTGAGTTATTGCTAGCTTTTATTTTGGTCTTTTTTGACTAACTTTGTCTTTTTTTCTTACTACCATATATGGGCATTCATCAGCTGTGAATCTATACTTTCTGGGAGGGAAGGTGATGAACACATAACCGTCAGTTGAGAGGAAGAAGGATGATGTGATAAGTATTGATCTTGTTTGGTAATTACACCAGGATTTATTAGTTGGGGGGGGGGGACTGTAGATCGTTTTTAATTTCAGGCAGTAACTCTGGTTATCTGGAGCAAGGTCAACGAGCACAAACGGGGCTATATCATTCAGATGAAGCTGAGGAGCATCCCTTTGGCAAGCCAGAACTATCCTCAACATGTTTTGTTCAAGTAGAAATCTTTTCTTTTTTTATGTATTTTTTTCAACAGTGGAAATCCACTTTAGGTTGAGAGAAGTATCTCTACTCAACTCGGTAAAATGAGCTGAAGATAATTGCTCCACAAGCAATGTTAATTGCCTGTGGAGAGGTTAAAAGATATATATATATATATATATATATATATATATATATATATATATATATATTGTATCTCTAGTTTGATGTAACTTGTTAATTCTGTTGTGTTTAAAAACACAGAGCACTTTATGTATATTGTCATAAAATATCATAATATTCCACCGTACCCACATATCCGATTAACTAATTATGTGTTATGGTAACAGGTAAAAGTATGAGGATCTCCATATTCTGATGAGAGCAGAATCAATTTTTAAGTCAGAAGAACATTCCACGTCACTTTCTTATGGCAGATTGTCAGTTCAGTGAGCCCAAGAGCCATTCACGTGTCTCCTGAAAGACATTGTAATGCCACACTAGTTTGACGATAGCTTGCGATCGCTAACTGCGCTGGTGGAGACTGCCCCGGGGAGCTGGTCTGTGCTCGTACGGAAGTCTAAAGTCGGAAGTCGTACTTTCCTAAATCCAACGGGCCAACAGCATTACACAAAACATCCTATCTGGCATTATGCTTTGCTCCTGAAACTTGTCATTATGTCCTTCATTTCAGTTCTGTACTCAAGTTCCGGCACACGCTTACAGTATGTGAGGTATATTAGTATGTCCCAGGTGAGCCTCTGGGACATGCCAATATGCCTTCAGAATACCATGCGTTTTATAATTATAGTGTTCAGCAATGCTTTCAAGGCACAGTCGTGCAGTGAGTAGGGCTGTTGCCTCACAGCAAGAAGGTACCGAGTTTGAATCCCGGCCAAGGGGCCTTTCTGTGTGGAGTTTGCATGTTCTCCCCGTGTCCGCGTGGGTTTCCTCCAGGTACTCCCGTTTCCTCCCGCAAGACATGCAGGTTAGGCTAATTTGTGACTCAAAATTGTCCTTGGGGTTTGAATGTTTGAGTGAATGGTGTGTGTGGGCCCTGTGATGGATTGGTGACCTGTATTCCTGCCTTTCACTCAACGTCTGCTGGGACAGGCTCCAGCCCCCCCACACCCACACACCCACGCGACCCTGGCCAGGAGCAGGTGGTTTATAAAATGGATGGATGGATGCCGTAAAGCTCTACATGAATGATCCATCATAACAGCTATATAAGCTATATAACCACTCCATGCATTACACCTTCGTAGGTATTGCATAAGCATTTATAAATGCGTTATAAATATCCCAACACATCTGATCCAACCAATTGTCTAATAATCAAGCCATTGACTAGTCGAGCCAGGTGACTTGGTGTGAAGATAAAACAAACCTGCCGTACCCCTGCGGACCTCCAGGAGGAGTATTACCTGCCGCACCCCTGCGGAGCTCCTGAATGAGAATTGGGAAACCAGTTTGGTACCTCGTATCTCCTTTTATTTAACGTGCTTTGTGAGATGTATCCCTACGATGCCACTGGTTCTATTGTAGCTCTACTTTCTATATAGATCTTTTGGGGGGCTTTCCGGTGGCTCTAAATGCACCAACTCTAAGTCATTTGGCTAAATGAATCTCCTACATGCCTAAAGTGTAAATTGAAACACTGGGCTTGGCACTGTATGCGCCGTCTAAAACAGTTTTCAAAGACATTCGTCTGACTCAGTTGTGCGAGGTTGAGGGGGCGTTGGGGTCCCCTCTGATTTCAGTAATATTGGGGTGCTAATGAGTGCAGAGTCTGCAGACACAACTGTGGCTTTACTGCGCGGTGCCTCTCAGGATCGCGAATACCTACCAATCCACTCAGAAACTCATTATCTGGGGAAACATCTTTTTATAATGAGCTTGTTAAGGCTACAGAAGCAGCAAACAACATGAACTAAACTGGTTAGATGAAGCTTTCTGCGTCGGCTAAGTTCACAAGGCAAGGACGCGTGACTGTCGTCGATGTATCGCGCGCGGGGTTAGCGCAACAGACCAGCTAGCGTGTGTACTGCCTTAAGACTGCAGGTCTATCAGAGCATTTGACAATTTAACAAAGTGAACGGTGACGGGCCGGTCAGTGAGCGATGCATTCCCACACCAATATTAAAAAATGAACAATGCAATAACGGCGCGTGCGGCGTGCAGTATATAGTGCCTGTCAGAGTGGGACGGGGGGAAACGATCAGAGGCGCTGTGTTATTGCTCCGTAACACAGGAAAGATCAAATTATATTGGTGGGCCGATGAAGGAAGGAGCGGGATAACATCTTGATGTACACAGAGGCAACGGCTCGGTGTCAGAGCGCGGGGCGGGTTGTTTATCATGGAGGGGGTAATTAGACCGCCGCTGCACATCCATCTCAAGCGGCGGGAAGAGCGCCGTCGGGTCCTGGCCTGGGGTCAGAGGTCAGAGGTTGTACGCGCTCACAGCCCTCTCTGCAGCACAGGATGTAATGTGTTACACATACACACCCACACACGTGAACGCATGCACACATGCACGCAACCCTCACACAAGCACACGCAACACTCACACGCTCGCCGGGGCAGAGAGATATGTGCATACTTTAGGGCCCTGTTTTCACACTTGTGCATGTGGTGCGCTGATGAGCACACCTGGGCACAGGTGTTATTGCTGTGTTATCACTCTGTTATTGCCTGGCAGAGGTGTTAAATCTAGGTTCAGAAAGTAAAAGTCCTACCCAGTATTTTGTTCCAATCCCCTGGATTTGCTAAGGAGGTAGAACTAATTAGTGAAATCAGCTGGCTGGGTTTATGGGTGGGAAATACATGGCAGGACTTTGACTTTCTGACCCCTGGATTTTACATTTCTGCTACTTGGTAGGCTTGCCAGTCTATGCTAAGGTTGAAGTTGGGATGCCTCACGTCTTATTTATTTTCATAGCAAACTGGCTCGTATCACAAAAATGAGTGTCAAATGTCAATGAGAGAAGTCATAAATGAACATGCAGCTTTAACAAAGGTTCACCGTATTATTGAGGCATATTAACACTAATTCTTATTATTATTATTATTATTATTATTATTATTATTATTAAGAAAAATAAGAGGAGGAGGATTAGTTTCATTGTTGTTATATCTGTGCCATTTTTGTTTTTATTTGTATACATAAAAGAATCGAATCTGAACAATGACAAACTGGCCCTATGGCCCTATCTTCACTCATTAGTCTTTACCAGCGTGGGTGAATGCATGGCCATTTGTTTTATTATCTGCTTCTTTATTTTCCCCAAAACTGAATTAATTTGAATGTAAAAGGATGTGGAAGCTCAGAGGACTGTTTGGACAAGTACAGGATTAATTTAAGTTATTTTAGTTTCACCCCCCCCCCCCCGGCATCAAATCAGCAAGTACATGATTTCTTATTTTCCAGAACATTACACAAGTAAGTAAAATTGTCCATAGATTACCCAAAAATCCCAATTATGTATTTCCTTTGGACTTGATTAGGTATCCTGTTTGTGACATTTTTCACAATTTTTTTTTCTTTGAAAGCCTACAGTTTATGTTTATGATTTCAGTAAACATGCTTTCATTCTCACACTGGGGCCCACATGAGGTCTGCTATGAGGTCATGTGACCGATACACTGATGATGGAGCCCTGTACTAGGTGACGTGAGGTATTTATTGGATTGTTACTGTTACCAAGGAAACGGACACTGCCACCAATATCAGTCTTGCAAATCATCTAAACTTTGCTTCTGAGTTCAAAACTACCCTTTGAAACTATGCAGTCTGCGAAATATCTACTTATGAGGTTTGTTTGTGTGTGTGTGTGTATGTTGTATTGTATATATGTATGAGGTTTGTTTGTGTGTGTGTTGTATTGTATATATGTATCGGTGTTTGTGTGTGTGTTGTATTGTATATATGTATGAGGTTTGTTTGTGTGTGTGTTGTATTGTATATATGTATCAGTGTGTTTGTGTGTGTGTTGTATTGTATATATGTATGAGGTTTGTTTGTGTGTGTGTTGTATTGTATATATGTATGAGGTTTGTTTGTGTGTGTGTTGTATTGTATATATGTATGAGGTTTGTTTGTGTGTGTGTTGTATTGTATATATGTATGAGGTTTGTTTGTGTGTGTGTTGTATTGTATATATGTATGAGGTTTGTGTGTGTGTGCGTGTGTGTGTTGTATTGTATATATGTATGAGGTTTGTTTGTGTGTGTGTTGTATTGTATATATGTATGAGGTTTGTTTGTGTGTGTGTTGTATTTTATATATGTATGAGGTTTGTTTGTGTGTGTGTTGTATTGTATATATGTATGAGGTTTGTTTGTGTGTGTGTTGTATTGTATATATGTATGAGGTTTGTTTGTGTGTGTGTTGTATTGTATATATGTATGAGGTGTGTTTGTGTGTGTGTTGTATTGTATATATGTATGAGGATTGTTTGTGTGTGTGTTGTATTTTATATATGTATGAGGTTTGTTTGTGTGTGTGTTGTATTGTATATATGTATGAGGTTTGTTTGTGTGTGTGTTGTATTGTATATATGTATGAGGTTTGTTTGTGTGTGTGTTGTATTGTATATATGTATGAGGTTTGTTTGTGTGTGTGTTGTATTGTATATATGGATGAGGTTTGTTTGTGTGTGTGTTGTATTGTATATATGTATGAGGTTTGTTTGTGTGTGTGTGTTGTATTGTATATATGTATGAGGTTTGTTTGTTTGTGTGTGTTGTATTGTATATATGTATGAGGTTTGTTTGTGTGTGTGTTGTATTGTATATATGTATGAGGTTTGTTTGTGTGTGTGTTGTATTGTATATATGTATGAGGTTTGTTTGTGTGTGTGTTGTATTGTATATATGTATGAGGTTTGTTTGTGTGTGTGTTGTATTGTATATATGTATGAGGTTTGTTTGTGTGTGTGTTGTATTGTATATATGTATGAGGTTTGTTTGTGTGTGTGTTGTATTGTATATATGCATGAGGTTTGTTTGTGTGTGTGTTGTATTGTATATATGTATGAGGTTTGTTTGTGTGTGTGTTGTATTGTATATATGTATGAGGTTTGTTTGTGTGTGTGTTGTATTGTATATATGTATGAGGTTTGTTTGTGTGTGTGTTGTATTTTATATATGTATGAGGTTTGTTTGTGTGTGTGTTGTATTGTATATATGTATGAGGTTTGTTTGTGTGTGTGTTGTATTGTATATATGTATCGGTGTGTTTGTGTGACATGTGTTGTATTGTATATATGTATCATTTGTTTGTGTGTGTTTTATTGTATAATGTATCCAGTGTGTGTGTGTGTGTGCTTGCATTTATGTGTGTGTGTGTGTGTGTGTGTGTGTGTGTGTGTGTGTGTGTGTGCGTGTGTGTGTGTGTGTGTGTGTGTGCGTGTGTGTCTGTGGGGGTGTGTGTGTGGGGGTGTGTGTGCTTGTGCATGTGTGTGTGTCTGTGCATGTGTGCGTGCGGGCGTGCGTGTGTCTGTGGGGGTGTGTATGCGTGTGTGTGTCTGGGGCTTTGTATGAGGGGCCGTTTAGGCCATAATTCATACTCACTCTCACATACATATATACTCTCTCTCACATACATATATACTCTCTCTCACATACATATATACTCACTCTCATATACATATATACTCTCTCTCACATACATATATACTCTCTCTCACATACATATATACTCACTCTCATATACATATATACTCTCTCTCACATACATACATACTCTCTCTCACATACATACATACTCTCACACATACATACATACTCTCTCACACATACATATATACTCTCTCTCACATACATACATACTCTCTCTCACATACATATATACTCACTCTCATATACATATATACTCTCTCACACATACATACATACTCTCTCACACATACATATATACTCTCTCTCACATACATACATACTCTCTCACACATACATACATACTCTCTCACACATACATACATACTCTCTTACACATACATACATACTCTCTTACACATACATATATACTCTCACACATACATATTCTCACTCTCACATACATATATTACCACTTCCACATAAAAATATTTATGTATGTATGAAATAAAAAGTATAGTGGAAACGGAAGGCACTTACATGAAAAGGAAGTCACTTACATGAAATGGAAAGATTGTGATTGGCTCAGAAGCTGGCTGGTACCATAGATATAAACAACTACTAGATTCATAATTCGCCCTGTTAAGTTACGTCTGCACTGCTACCATAATATGCCATACAGACTCTTGTCCAGTTCCCACGCACCATGGAGAGGGAAGACCAGAGACATGTATTACAACAGGAAATTGGAGTAGTGCATAATATACTATCGCTGCCTAAAACAGGCAGTGTATTGTCCTCATCTCTTGAGGCCAGGTCAGTGCTGTCAGTTTCTGACTGCGCCGTCTCACAGCGAGATCAGAGCGCTAGCATTAACGCTAGTGTAGCTACCTCAAGAATCCTCAGCAGGCCAGCTTGAACTTGCTCGGAGACAGTCTGCAGTCCTGCACGATGTAACACTCCACAACACTTTGGCAACTGACTCTCGGTCGAGGAAAAGGTATCAACTAACGTTAGCTTGCTACCAAGTTTAATCGCTGTGCAAACAGACAAATGAACCGTTATCATTTCGTAATCACGTAGTAATGCTAAAAGATAATCACACCACTTGCTAACGTTAGCTAACTAACCAACAAAAGCAAAACGGCCTTGGCTACTTAGATTTGCATTAAACAAGCTAACGTTAGAAAGTGATGTGATTATTTTTTTTAGCATTAGCTAGTACATGATTACCAAATTATAACGGTTCACTTGTCTGTTTGCGCAGTGAATGAACTTAGTAGCAAGCTAACGTTAGTTGTTACCTTTTCCTCTGCCGAGAGTCCCCTGTAGCTTAGTTCAGTAGGCTAAGCTACAGGGCTGATGCTGGCCTCTCAAGAAGCACTGACTGTTTCAGGTGACGATAATATTTATGGATTACTCCGATTGCCGGTTGGAGGCTAATAACTTTACTGGTCTGCCCCCTCCATGGTGCTCGGACGCTGGACAACAGCCTACCAGCCGTGGATATAAAAACGTAGATCTATGGCATCAGCCGCTGTGTAACGTTTCAGCGATACTAATATTGAAGAACTATGTAGGCTATGTAAAAAGAAAATCATTCATTACTTTTTTTTAGTTGTGTGAAAGTGTCCACATTCTGGAATGAGTTAAATAGCCTGGCCACCGTCGGGCGGTCAAGATTCACGTAAACAAATGGTAGTGTATTGACGGATGCAGACTTCCTCCGATAAAATTGACTGTAACTCGCTTAATTCGCAACTAATTTGAAACATTTTATAAACATGATAAATGTCTGCATAGCACATGTTAACCTGAATTCCAAATTTATCACAACATATACGTATTTGTAAAACGCCCTTTGAACTATTATGCTAAAGTTGTCAAAATGTTGTCAGAGCTAAGGATGATTTTATTGTTTAAAGCTGCTAGAAAGCAGTAGAGGGTGGTTCTTAATTATTAGCTTGGTAGCTCTGATTATTATAACTGTATTAGGCCAGCTGCAGTCAGATCGCCAAGCTAAGGCGTCGTATGACATGGGTATCGGCTGGAAGACGTGCAAAATATTACATTTCCACGAAGGTGTGCTCACCGCATATACATAATATGACAATGAGTATAGTAGATTCTAATGTAAAACCACAAGTGTGCCTAGAGTGTAATGCTGTGTAAAATGCAATAAACGATGTACAATTAATACAATTCTGAATGTCTTTATTTAGCAAAAAAGAAATTACTTGCATGAAATGTACAAATGGATAATATAATTTGTTTTGTAACAATGAAGTTCACAGTGCAACTGGTAGTAGCCCAGATAGCAAGGAAACATTGAATCAATGTTGAATTGATTAAGAGCTGAAAACGCCCCAAAACAAATAAGTGCTTAAATAGGCACAACATAGAACATACGTGGTCAGTCTTTCTTTAAGGCTTCACTGTCGGTTACAGTTCTGTTCCACTGTTGTTTGCATTTGTGACAAAACCAGCGGCCATTTGCAGCAGGTGCATGAGTCCAACACAACCAAGGTGGTTACACTTTAACATAACATAACATAAGGTATCACCTTAACATAACAGCTAACGTTAAAGTTACCGTTGATGTTTTTAGTTTGCGTCTGCAAAAATGGCAGATAATACCCACAACACAAGGCTGTTTATACGCAGATCGCGGCCGTGCAGATTTGCATAGGGCAACTGAGGATCTGTTTGTAATACAATTATCTATGGTACAGGCCAGCTTCTGAGCCAATCACAATCTTTCCATTTCATGTAAGTGACTTCCTTTTCATGTAAGTGCCTTCCGTTTCCACTATACTTTTTATTTCATACATACATAAATATTTTTATGTGGAAGTGGTAATATATGTATGTTAGAGTGAGAATATGTATGTGTGAGAGTATATATGTATGTGTAAGAGAGTATGTATGTATGTGTGAGAGAGTATATATGTATGTGAGAGAGAGTATATATGTATGTGTGAGAGAGTATGTATGTATGTGTGAGAGAGTATGTATGTATGTGAGAGAGAGTATATATGTATATGAGAGTGAGTATATATGTATGTGAGAGAGTATATATGTATGTGTGAGAGAGTATATATGTATGACAGAGAGAGTAAAAATGTATGTGTGAGAGAGTATGTCTGTATGTGAGAGTATGTGTATGTGTGAGAGAGTATGTATGTATGTGTGAGAGAGTATGTATGTATGTGTGAGAGAGTATGTATGTATGTGTGAGAGAGTATATATGTATGTGAGAGAGTATATATGTATGTGAGAGAGAGTATATATGTATGTGAGAGAGAGTATATATGTATGTGAGAGAGAGTATGAATTATGGCCTAAACGGCCCCTCATAGGTTTGTGCTTGTGCGTGTGTGTGTCTATGTGCGCGTGTGTGTGTGCGTGCATGTGTATGTGTGTGTGTGCGTGTGCGTGTGTGTGTCTGTGGGGGATTGTGTGCGTGCATGTGTGGGTGTGTGTGTGTGTTTGTGTGTGTGTGTGTGTGTATGTGGGGGGGGGGGGGGGGGGGGGGGGGGGGGGGGGGGGGGGATGGTATGATGTGTGAAACCTGCAGTAATGTCTGTCTGGCCTCCTGCACGGGCCCATCACTCAGTTTTTGTTCAGTGCAAAATTAGAGCAGATTACTGCCCAGGAGCCAAAGCGTCTCAGCCTCCCGCCGAACCACCACAAACTCATTCATTTCTTCTTCTGTGGAATTAACTTTCACCAGCACAACATAAAGCACTGAAATCACACAGTAAACACACTTCAGTTTGATCACTGGCTCCCGCTCATTCATTTTTTTAATTAATTCCCCGTAATCAATGGCAGAATAATAAAATAAAAAACCTAATTATAACATTTGTTATAGGCACAGAGGCATTCGTTTTAAAAATGCTGCAGGGTGTAGTGACTGAACACAAAAATAAATGATGTCCTTCATCTACCATACGGCAGATAATTTAACTTTATTGCAAAAATGTACTGGTCCTGCCAGAGTCGGTTGATCTGGTGTGAATTGCACAATATGCAGTATATGAACGATTTATATTCGCGCTGCCCAAAAGTTTTTGTGTGTGTCTGTGCATGTGCTTGCGGGTGTGTGTATACATATATCTATACACACATATACATGTATGTGCATATGAGAATGGGATCAACGGCAAGTGTTTTTTACTTGACTGTGATGTCAGGGAAGGTACTTAACTTTGATGCCGTTTGGATAAGTTTGTCTTTGGAAATGTGTAAGTGGACACGGCTTTTTCGTGTTTGGGTCTGGATGAAATGCGCCCATCATGCAGGCTGTGGAATTCAGCCGACATTAATAATTCATTCCTGTCTGTCATCCAGAAATAGGGTTTGAACCTTCTGATCACAGGCTGCAAAGTGGTGGTTCAGCTAGTGGACAGGATATGGGCCAATATCTCATATCCATCTTCTGATAAAGCATGCCTAATGTCCTGTGGGTGATTGCGTTAGTATGTTTGTGTTTCCATATGTGTGCATATGCCTGAGCTTATGTTTACAGTGTGTTTCTGTTTGTGTATGTGTGTGTGTTTGTGTGTGTGCGTGTGTGTGTGCGCACACGTGTCTGTGTGTGCATGTGTTTTTGTGTGTGTGTTTGTGTTTCTGTTTGTGTGTAGTGTGCACACGTGTATGGGTGTGCATGTGTTTGTGTGTTTGTGGACGTGCATGTGTTTGTGTGTGTGCACACATTTTTATGTGTGTGTGCGTGTGTGTTTATGTGTGTGCATGTGTAAGTGTACACGCACGTGTGTGTGTGTGTTTGTGTGTTTGTGGACGTGCATGTGTTTGTGTGTGTGTGTGCACACATTTTTATGTGTGTGTGCGTGTGTGTTTATGTGTGTGCATGTGTAAGTGCACACGCACGTGTGTGTGTGTGTGTGTGTGTGTGGGCGTGCGTGTGTTTGTGGGTGTGTGCACGTATATGTGTGCGCATACGTATGTGTGCGTGTGCATGTTTGTTTCTGTGTGCATGTGTGTGTGTATGTGTGTGAGTGTGTGCGCGCATGCATGCGATTGTATGATTATCGCCACTTGCATTCATCCTGTGGTAATCCACCTACACCTCTCACACCCCCGCGACGCTAGGATGCATGTCGTTCAAAGGAAATTACACTGAGACGCACACCTCTGTTTTATTTCATCCAGCACTTGGAGAGAGAGCTTCGGGTGTCTCATATATTCACAAACACAGTTGTGTAATGTGTGCACATGTATCCTTCATGTTTGTGTTCAGCATCGCGATCTCATCCACCCTCATCGATGAATATACAGTGCCCCTGGAGACTGGCCGCGGCTTCGGCAGCCAAGTGAGGACACTTCAGCGAGACGGACAACAGCCTCTGTGTGCAGAGAGAGGTGGGTGAAAAGGATTCATCCGTCATCTCCATTTCCTTCCCTTTTTTTAAAGTGGGGATTGAGCTGAGCAGTTTTTCATTTTATGGGGTGTGTGTGTCAGATCTCACATTGCAATTCTGTCAGTAATCTGCACATGAAATATTAATAATTTTCTAATTAAGCATTGGCTTGACTTTGGTCTGCAAGTGTATTTCAATATTTGTGCAGTCATATAAACATGCCAGTATTCTTGGTGGGATTTTTTATATGTTTAGAAGTCATCTTTTACTGTCGACTTCAGAGTATTGATTTGCTTATTTCTGATCATCATACAAATATGAATGTATGACATCATCAGAGAGGGCAAAACAGCATTTGAAATTATAATAATTTCTTAGACTATTCTCATTTACACTTTGAACTGTTTTAATGATCTTTTGTTTTAACAGGCTCATGAGTCTCCTCCTAAATAACAATAATGTAACTTTTGCATTAATTAGTCTGGGGCTAATTTCAGATGAAAAATGCATATATACAGTATTTCAATATATAAATAGGTTTTTAATTAGTTAAAATACAAAAAGGAGAAACAATGCTTGCATTAGGCAACTGTTTGTCAATTATGAGAACTTTTGAAACTTTTTATCAGCAGTTATCTTCCAAGCCATTTATATTTCACCTTGGTATTCAAGCAAGATGTTCTCATATTGTGTAGCATATTCATGTTTAGCATTACAGTTACAGCAATGAGTCCATTCAGCACTAAGGTTACATGTTCACTGTTACCCATCCGAACGATGTTGGAAGAGAACGAAAAAAAAACGCATCGCATAACTGCTAAATTAATGATGGCAGGAAACGAGAGCTTATGAGACTTTTAACCCGCTGTCTCCATGCGCAAACAATGAATTGCTCCGAGCGTTGCTCCGCTGCCACGGTCCCGCTACGCGAGGTCGTACGCAGGTTGGTGCTGCCTGAAGCCACGCAGTTAGCATTCTGCGCCGCGTGCAACAGAGCAGATCCGCGCGGCCAGGTCCGCTCAGTTCCGCGTTCTGAAAACAAGCCTTTAAAAGAAACGATAATAAAGGCTGTCTACCGGCCCAGTTGTGAGCCCTTCACTTGAGCAAAATCAAGACAGTGTCAGCAGATCATGTAGTAGTATACAGATCAGAGTTTATTATACCACTTGGCCCTAGGTGTTTTAGTCTGTCCATTTTTACTATGTTAATGCATGTATGTAGGCTACACAGTCATTAAAAGGGCAACCAAAACTTCACTCATTCATATGATCTTATTTAAAATATAAACATTACATATAGGCTACTATATAATGGATAAATTTACATGACAGCAGTGTACATTTTGACGTCATCAGATGACGTTGAATTTGTTCTATAATACAAACAAAATATGGATTTTTTTACTCCACAAATTATTGAACATTTTTACAAATTTAAGTTGCTAATTTTTTGTTTCTTTGGTTGTGGCCAGCATGACCTTATTTTCTGTGCATTGTGAACATAAATATATTTTCCATGATCATATAAATGTAGTTATATTATTGTTGACATTACTATGTGTACAGTTGTGATAAGCACTAAACATAATATAATATATTTAAAATATATATTTAGACCTTAGATTAGATTAAACTTGGATTCTTAGAGCTTTTTCAAAAAATATGTGAAGACATGCTACCATGTGGCCAAGTTGAAATTTTTTTTTTATCTCTCTTCTTGGTCAAAGTTTTAAGGTTGTGGCCAAAAATAGGCAGTCGCAGGCAATAATTGTGTCAGTAGATCTGAATGCTATTTGAAAACTTTCAACTGGTAGGCAATACCATTCCAAAGTGTATTTAAGTGATACATGTAGTTACAATAGGACAAAAAAAGTTTCCTATAATTATATTTTGTGGTTCATAATCCATGATGCATTATGGGAATTGTATTGTTTTTCCCTCTTATAAATGGCACAGACCAAGATCTGATTTTCTTTGTGTTGCATGTTGGTATTACTTTAATGACTACCAAAACACATATTCCCCATGCATTCTCACCAGAAATAAAGTATATGTACATGTATATATTCAATTCAACAGTACATGCAGGTACATGTACTTTTGTCTAATGTGTGCTTTTATTAGTGCATAGACAAATGCATTATATAGCATATCTACAGAACTGAAGTGCATTAGTTTTATTCACAGCTTTATTTGGTTAGCAGATAACCTTACCCTTAGATTGCATTTTACATTTAAAGCCTTCCCAGTGAGCAAAAGCCTAGACGTCTAGAGGGGCGGACATCTAGGTAAGATACGCTTTGACATAAATGGACTAGGTTAACCCCAATATAGCTCAGGTTTTACCTGGATATGGCCTGGCTCTGTCCTCCTCGGCTAGAAAACATTCACTTTTCAACCAAATGTAGCCGGGTTTTCACCTGAACTCTTAGACAACGCTTTACCAACTTTTCACTGACTTTTCACCACAAAAAAACTGTTCACTTGGTATTTACACCAGGATTCTGACCTAAGAAATTCCAGTTACGCACCTTTCTTGCATGTATATGTGGAGAAAATTTAACCTGTGCCCTGTCAGTCACAAGCCTCTCATTCCCTAACTAGTAACCAACACTGCTGCCCCGCCGTAACCCATAGCAACAGCATACCCAAAGACAATAAATCCGGCCCCCCTGTCCGATCACGTGAAGCTCCAAACGAACATCGGCAATACGCCCAGCAAATTATTTAGAAAACAACTCCGCCCCTCTCTGCTTGGGGAGGAAGTGCGCTTCACGAAGCGCGAGCGACCGCGACCGCAGCGTCTGATCCGCCCGCTTATCTGCTCGCATCCAGCCGTAGATTCGTAACCGTCGATCAGGTGGAGTGCGCGCGAAGGCGTGGAATCTCCGAGAAGCCCCTCGAGATGAGGCGTTCTCCGTCGCCGGTTCATCTGGGATTAGAACCGCCGTTAAGAGAATAAATCGGCCCAAAGTAAGCCATCCCCGCGGCAGAAGGCGGTTGTGAGATCCCATTAAACTCATAATAGATTTGATAATGGAAATTTTCCCTCCACGTAATTCCATTTACTCAGGGGGGGGGTGTGAATGTTGAACGAGGCAGTGTTGAAACCCTTTGAACAAGGCAAATGGGTTTAAGTTGAGGGAGAGATAAGGGACAAACGCACCCGAGTTCCCGCGGGGTCTCGTCCGCGATTTTTTCCTTTCCAAGCGAACAGCTGATCCAATATAGAAATGCCACAGATTCTAGACAGGCTTTTTGTGATTATACACAGACAATATTTAACCCCCCTACATACACTATATTCCCTGTCGGGCGCTCACGAGGAAAATGTGTCCAAGTCTTCTTCCCTTCTGTATGTATGTTATTTTTCTTACTTTTCACTCAATGCATTTTTCATTTTGTGGATATTACATGCCGTCTTAAGCAATTAATGACCTCTGACCTATCAGGTGGAGCTGTTTGTTTCACAGGGGAATCTGTGAATGGATATTCCCACTGAAATGCTGTTATCTAATTGGATAGTGAACATAGCCAATGCATATAGAGCATGTGTTGTGTATTCATGAGGTAACTAAAGAAGTCATGCGTTACTGGAGCTCTCTGCCCTAATCAGTATAATGACCATATTGGCTTAATAAGTGAATGATGGGTTGAGATGAATGACCATGTTTAAGGTGCCACATACAAGTGCTGTACAGTGACGCTTGTGAGCATTGACTGATTGACTGCGTTGGTCATTATAACCCATATCCTGGGCTGACCAGAGAGGGATGTTCTCCCCTTATTGAATCTGGTTCCTCCCAAAGTTTTTTTCTATCTGTCCCACCTTTTTCCTTGCCACTGTCAACCCTATGGGGGGTTTTCCGTGAACTGTAAAATGCGCAATATAAATACATTTTGATTTGACTTGATTGGCGTTGTATTCCATACAAATCTTCCCCTATCGGTGTCATCGACTCTTTTCTTCACGGGTCAAAAAGAATGGCTGCACCAAATTAAGGGTTCACAAAACCGCTTATATTTGCTAACAGGCCCTAGCCACAGTCATGCATGCAGGTTCACCTTTACCGAAGGGCTGTGGCCCTGTTGTGAGCAGGTCAAAGTACTTTATACACAGAGAAAGGGAGGGAAAGAGATCAGAGACCGGTTCATATGAAAAAGACGGCTTAAAAAATTGCAGTATAAAAGCATTTTTATTACTTCATAGAGCAGTAAATGGCTCCAAATAAAAATGGCTGTGTAAAGCCACACCGTAGCCAGTAATATTCATACTGCATAGAAGTAGGTGGGTCAGAGCTACCTATGTGGACATTCACAGTTGGGTGTGGTTCAGCCAAGGTGGGCCAGGATACTATTTTGGTGGCCGTGGTCCACCCTGGCCCACCTGTGTCTACACGGTCGGTATGAAGACAGTTTCAGATAAGACATTTAATTACTTTTCATTTTTGAGGAAGATCGCAAGTGCATTTGAGGCAGTGCAGTATCTGGGCTGAGCTTTAAATATGACACAGCCGACGCAAAACGCATGTACACGGTTGACCAGATGGGAGCACTGTTGCACACTGTGGTGGGAAATACTCTGCCCACTGGAAACCTTCTTTGTTGGACACTATTGTCGCCAAGTGAGCTCTGCTACTCAAAACTCCTCATATTTACACCCGTTCGCGGGTAGCGTGAGCAGGGGGTATTGTTTTCGCACCTGTCTGGGCGTGTGTCTGTCTTGTCTGTGTGTCCCTATCATCCATTAATCGAACAATTCTACTCCGATTGTGATGAAACTTTGTGGAAATGTTGACAGTTGGGGAATGACCTGAATCTTGAATTTCATTGGTCAATGCCTGTCTTCACAGCGCAAGATCACAGTTTTAGCCCCATGCATATTATGTTCAGGGTTGAGATTAGCGCACGCGCGGGTGTAGCATCTCTGAGTGCCATTCTAGTTATTTATTTATTCACTGTTTCTGTGTTCTAAGACAAATGTTCTACATTTGTCAATGAGCACATGCTAGTGTAAGGTCTACCTTTATAATTTCACTTGCCGTTCTTCGTGAAAATGACTCCTAACCACCGTTGTAAGATTGTGATTCCTTTAGAGATTTTTAACTGGAATCTGTCCTCTAAGGCATTACAGGAATGCACTGCGCACACACAAAAACAATTGGTGAAAGGACAAGAGTGGAGAAGCCCTTGGGTTTACAGGGATAACAGCAGGCAGGATGAAGGCTTTGCTAAGGCTAGCCCTAAGTGCTCAGCTATCATAACTGGCTCATTAAGGGGGCATTTTACATGGTATGTTCCCAGTACTCTATCACATCCACCTGAGCTTCATACTAAAGTACTTATTGATTTCTCTTTCCATATAACTTTCAATCAATTTCAAGCTCAGGTTATGCGCTCAGGTTAAATGGCAGTTTTAAGGCTAAGCCATTGTATTTCCTATAGGTGTGCTTGACTGATGCAGTGTTTACTGTGTTTTACCTGCATTGTAGGGGGTTTGCATTGCATTTGCATAGCCTCCAGATATACCGCAAGTGGAGGTAGTGAGGTGGCTAAATTGTCCCCTTAATGGACCCTTTGTCCTGTTTCCCATAACGACAGAATCTACAGGGTGTCCTGCATCAGCACCCCCCCCACCCAAGTTCACTGGACTCCCTCCTAATTCACGTTGGATACTTCTATCCTGTCTTAATGTCCTGCCAAAAGGCTGAGGCTGTTTAACCATCCATTGCCCAAGGAGGGTAGGTTTGTTCTGTATGTTGTACATGGGAATCTGTTATTCTCTGTGCTGCACACATTCTGTAGTTTACTGTCGCACAAGGATAACTTTTTTTGCTATGCTGCCTTACCGTGACAAACAGAACTCTGTGAGGCTCAATCATATCATAAATCGTCTTGATTAGCGAATGGTGCTCCGTCAGGCACACAGGGGCGCGGGTAACTGCTCAATATCTATAGTCGCATTCGAAAATGTGGGGATGCTGATTTAAGCATCTGCTCTACGGGAGTGAAAATAGAGAGCTGATAAATCATAGAAGCACTCCGTACAGTTTAACGCTGAGCCGAGTTGGTGAACATCCTCCTGTGGTCAAGAGAATCCCAGTGAATCAGAAAGCTCATTCATCAATGTACCAGTGTACCTAATTACCTAACATGAAACCCTTAATTTCCTTTAACGAGCAGATTTAGCTTAAACACAATTCCAGTCTTTAACCAAGTCTGTATTTTACAAGCCGTTCAAGCGTAAAATACACCGGCATGGTAATTGCATGCAATTTCACTGCTTCTGACCTGGAGAACTAGAATCATCTAGAAGCGGAGCCCGTCAGCGATAATCAGACAAATTGTAAATGCGAAGTTTATTCAAAATGATGAAGCACGACCGTTTTAATGGCTTCCTTCGCTGTTTTTTTTCCAATCAAGCTACCATGCTGGCAATTGTAAATGAGTATTTACAACAACAAAAAAAGTGGATTTTAGAATCCTAATCCTAGAAAATGCAATGAAGAGTGTGCACAATTGACCATGCATGTCTGAATATGAGGGAATGTGGTAAAATGATGTATAATAATGTCTTAGCACTTACATGTGATAAACATTTAATAATAATCTTAATCTGTAGAACATGTATCAGGCCATGGTAAAATAAAATAAAACAATAAAAGAATACACAAAATAAAACGGAATGTGGCTGATTTACTAAGACCTTTAGCATGTGTAAAACCTTTTAGCACACGCAAAGCCAATAGCATGTCCAATGATTGGTAATGGTATTTGTTTTGCACCAATAATCGGTTGTGTTACTAGTTTTGCATGTACTAAAAAAATTTGTGCATGCAAAAAGGCAGTGAATCAGGCCCTATAGGTTAAATGTTAGAGAACAATAAAAACCGTTCAGAAAAGTAAAATGAATATTTACAAAAACAAGACGGTGTTAAAACAGAAAAAAGATAAGGAAATATAAAATTAAAAAGGCTGCTTAAAAAAACTGAAAATTAATTGAATTGGGAGATTCGGGGAAGTCTGGCCAACTAATTTTCTCAAGCAGTGCTCCGGTTTCTGGTTTTGTTTAAAATATAATTACACCATGATGATGAATATATTGTGCATCTATAACAATTGGTTTTCCCATTTAATGAAAGACCCTCTTTATGATTTAGAGTCTTAAAGATTAAACAAAACTGACAGTTATATTCACGTTGAATCTTTTTTATAAACCTTGCTAATTGGATTTTTAAGCAGTGCATGTTAGTGTTAGGTATATTGATTTCTGTGTCAGTAATCTTTTGCCATTTTAATAACTATGTAGCCTAGTTTATTACATATAATTTGTGATGGTGCTTCTCTTGTCATTTTTATCATGTAGGGTATGTTTGTGTTATTATTATGATGTATAATTTATTTAATGTTGTCTCTGGTGATAAAGCGTTATTTGTTGTCCAAGGCAATTTCCCTTTGGGGGTGATAGGCTACATTTATTTTATAGAATCAATTTAGGAATCTAGGAATCAAATGTTAGGAATCTAGAAACCCAATCTAGGAATCAAACCGCAAACCCTCTGATGACAGTCATTGCAATGCCACGCTTCTATCAATAATCGATGTGATAACGTTATGGAATATAACTGACGTTTTTTGTTATGTTTTGTTTTTCTCTGTATGAGCTTGTTTTTATACGTATACCAATAGTGTGCTGTAGTAACCCAGTGAACATTTTTGTGTTGAAAAGGCGGTGGAAAGTCAGTGAAACGCAGTCTCAGCATTCAGGTGAAAACGCGGCTAAATTTGGTTGAAAAGGGAAAGTTTTTTAACCGGGCTATATCTTAAGCTAAATTAGGGCTAAATTGACACATTTATGTCCAAACGTTTCTCAACCTGAGATTTCCACCCCACTAGACTAGTCTAGATTGGGAAACTGTGGTTCAACCTCACCCTGTGTGTATGTGTGGCGATGATGATGCTTTCGTCCTCTGTTTTAGTTGAGGTTGAGCCATGCAGAGCCTGGGCGCTGGTTCCATAAAGTCTTGCCTGCTTTGGGGTGAGCGCGACGATTGTTCGGTGAGGCAATCATGTCCCAAACGTGATTCTGAGAGAGTATTGTTGCGAGCCCTCGAAAACCGAACTGTCGACTTCACATCACCACAATGCCCGATGGGCTGGCTTTGTGTGTCAATTTGAATTTGAATGGAAGACAACCCTTTCCCCCCACTGTCAGCTCTCTTCTGTAGCCTACTTCCTCCGCCTTCATCTCTCTCAGGGCAAAATGCAGGGCCATTGAGCGCGCGACCCCTGAACAACAGAGGCACGAAGCAAACAAACACTCAGATTAATTATTGATTGTTATAATTTATTTATTTTATTTTTTTACAGCGCACATTAAACTTGAGACCGCATTAGATATCGGAAACATTTAATGCCAGTCAGGGGTTTAAGAGGTCGGGGGAGGAGATCTGAAACGTTGCCAACTCTTCACATTTGGTACAAATGAGGCGACACTAATGGAAACTATGCGAAATATCGAAGAACTGCTTTTAACTGGAGACATTCGTTGCGCTCCCAAGCCTCCGTCTCGCGCAATGCGAGAGCGGACGAGCGCGGAGAGGCGGCATATTCTCATTGCATTATGTTGAATTCAATGGCACTTTAAACCATAAATCAGGGGGTACTTCAGAGGCACCAGAGCCTTGACAGACAGTCTCTGCGATGCCGAGCCTCTATCCCACTAAAGGGAAGAACGCCGTGTGTGTTCACTCAACGGTTTCCACTAACAAGGCCTGTACATAATCCTATACTGTTTATAGCCTACTCTTCAGAAAACCACATGGTCATGCTTTCCAATATAACGCGTGGCTACATCGGGCGCTGTGACCACTGGCACCTGGCGCTAGATACTTAGAGATCAGGGTTTCCAAACCCTCCAGTTAAGCTGCAGCTGATTGGTTGGAAAATGTAGGCTATGGTAGGACTACAATAAATACTTTTTGAATTATTATTGTAACCTATTCTGTGCTGCCCTCATATTTGATATTCCACACATTAGTATTATTATTTTAAATGGCAATTAATTATTTTTCCATAGAGTTCAAAAGAAAAATTTGTCAAGAGAAACAACCCTTAAAGTGATCCATCCATATCTACTGTATTTCTGGCAGCAGAGTGATGGTTTAAGGCTTGTTTGATACGTCAGACCCTTGATGACTTACAACAATTTAGCCAACCATGTGTTCCATACTGTTCCAGTGTAATTTGCAGTTAAATCTAGTCCCACCCCTCAATTTCCATAGAGATCCATTCACATGCAGACATTACAGTATCGCTTGTAAGAGTACCAGAAAATAAAATATCAAGAGTTGGGTCACAGACATCAGAAAGTCATAGCATGCAAAGGATATGCGACCAAATATTAAAAAATATTACTTTATTCTATATATAAATGCAGGGGTGCCAATAATTGTGCCACACGTGGTTTTGTTAAAAATAATAATTTCTTGATGAGGGATTTTTTTTCTCATAATACATTTACTTCAATTAAAGGTTGGATTTTTAAAATTTGTTCAGTGTGAGATTAAGCTAATTCACCAAATGGTTAATTTTTTATAACCCTTTTTACTCATCTTTACCAGGGGTGGCAATAATAGTGGATGGCACTGTATATATATATATAAGATCTATACTGTGATTTTCCATCGCACATTAGATCTATTCCCTGATTCCAAGTTTCCAGATCCTTGTTAGTTCATCTATGCCGTACTAATGAAACGCATGCAAAAAAATAACACATTTGAAAAAATGTTCTTTAATAAGATACATCAGTATGTTGCTTGTTATTTGTTTTATTTTGCAATGAACCGGTGCGGCAAAGCATTAAAAAAAATCAGATCCGTATCCGCTATCTGTTCTGTTAATTAATGATCTCTGCTGCTTGGGAACACAAGCCGCCTCTAACCTGTGTCTTAGGGCTACTGACTGAGGAAATGAATGGAGATGAAAGAAAGA
This sequence comes from Ilyophis sp. 1 JC-2022, assembly GCA_022702515.1. Classification (NCBI taxonomy): domain Eukaryota; kingdom Metazoa; phylum Chordata; class Actinopteri; order Anguilliformes; family Synaphobranchidae; genus Ilyophis; species Ilyophis sp. 1 JC-2022. The sequence continues at coordinate 45,022,148 of CM040400.1, read as the reverse complement.
AGGAGAAATAATAAATTATTCCGGGCGAGGTTTCATCTCAGGCCATTAAACTAGGTGGAGCCGGGGTTGATGTTTTCCACCTACACCGTTAGGACCGTGGCTTTTTGAAGAGAAATGGCACGACTAGCATAGTGACAGGTTCGGGGCATCCTTCGGGAATACCCAATCAATCACGAGACGGGAGGGAGGAATTCAGCTGAGCGCTGAATTAGCTTCCCGAGGAATGTAGGGATTCATGTGCAACGTCCAAACGACCAAAATGGCTCCTAGCCTTTGAAAGACTACCGCGATTATCTGGAGGAATTGGCTGTTTGTGTCAATCAACCCCCCCCCCCCCCCCCCTCCCGTAGCCTATGCATCTCCTCTTTCTTGTACTCCCGTAGGTGAGCGAGAGACGGGCGGCATTCGGGCAACGGAGACAACGGGGACAGCAGCAGCAGCAGCAGCTGCCGCGATTTTCTTGCGCTGTGATTAAATACTACTTGTGTCTTTTCCGCCGCTATAATCCGTGTAGCAGAGAAAGGGGGCTGCATGAGAAGAATGGTGAATAGAGCCCTGAATCATTCCAGCTGGCTGAATCTCAAACGGCGCCGTGGAGAGAATGGGATTGGGCTCCCTTGTTAAGTCACAAGAGCGGCAGCGTTTTAAGGAGTTTCTCCCAGAAATTGCTCCAGAACGCGCGGCGTCTTCTCTTCTCCTTCCCCCGGCGGCAGTCACATTTCGGCTGGAGGTGAGTGAATTCCCAGCCTATGTTTCGGAGCTGGCGAACGAGATACTGGTATCCTGCACTGTTTATAAGTTTGCGAGCATCCGTCTAATGTGCGTGTAGTTCTGTGGTTTCTTAGGTGTATCTCCGAACATGCATCCCTGGATTTTGTGTTTGTATGACTCTGACAGGGGACAGGGTCCTCCTTAGGACCAAGGCTTGTCATGTTACTGTATTTTGGGGGGGACATACAATGCCAGATAGATTGGGAATTAGTTTTATTTTTATCGTGATCACACGTTATAGTGTGTACTATCCTATTTATTACATGCAAACATTTACAACAGGGAAAAACTGTTTCACAATGTACACACGAGTGTGCAACCTGATAAGAACATCACGGCGTTTAAACACAATATTTTGTAAGGCAAATTAACTATATACAATTATAGTGATAATATGCATAGAATAGCCTACACAATGGAGACTGCAAAAATGTAATTGGAAAAGTGGTTTTGGGATGGAAATGCACAGACATTCGTTTGAGTTCTGATTTATTATGACAGAAAACATTTGAAAGGGTAGCGGTGGTTAACTACATCAAAGGCGATGTTGCAGAACTGTCTAAGGAACATTAGTAAACCACACAAGCGTTCGTGTCTTATGAGAAAACTTTAAATTCTGAGCTACGGTACATTATATTGGTTAAAATTATGTTGATATTGAACACAAAAATACGCGGTTTGTACAACATGTATTAGAGTAAAAATATATATAAATACAAAAGCTTTCAGATAATTATGTGTGCTAGGCTACTTTGAAACACATTTGTAGAGAGGTTTTTAAAAGTATGGATGTATTTTTTTTCCCAGTAGATTTATTAGTCCAAACTTTTCTCTTTTAAAATTTTTACCTAGGCTACACGGTGAAATAGGCTACATATTTTTCCACTTGCATCCAAGTTATGCTAAAGTTGGGTTTCCTAGGGACATGTTGGCAGTAGCTGCCCCCTAGTGGTAGAAGTTAATTTGAAGGAAAATACAGTAGGACATTTTTTTCCCCGTCCGATGCACGCTCGACGCACGCGCCGTTAAGGCCCCCTGCCCGAGGACATCACTTATCCGCAGAGATAAGTTGTAGCGCGTGTTTCCAAGTTAACATGACAGTGCAGAAAGGCAGAGCCGCATAACCCATCTGGCAAAGTCTTGAGACTTTATTCCATAAATCAAGACGCGACAAGTGTGTGAAAACCTTCACTTTCGGCCCAGATTTCCTTCTCCGCTTGATAGGGATGGGGAAGATAAAAAAGAAAAGAAGTGGGAACCATTTGTCGGCCTATGTCTTGTTTCCCGTATGTTTAAACTCTTGGGCTTGATTTCTCTGTGCGGATGAAGGAGGCACAGGTGTTAAAAAGGAAAACAAAACATGGGCGCGCTTCTGTGCTGTATTAAATTGCTCTGAGAGCTTGCTGTAAACGAGAGGGCTGTCTTTCTTGTGCATGCATATATTCAGATACTAATCCCCCCTTTTTCCTCACTATATAATATAATTCATTTTCATCCCTGCATTTCTGAGCCCTTTTGCCTTTTCCTCAGGATTTAATCAGAGAATAGGATTATCTTGTGCCTGAATCTCATGAAAATTGTATTTAATTAATTGCATCAATTGTCTTAGTGTAGCCGGGGAATTAAAACAGTCATTTTAAGTTGATATTGTTTTTTTTTTAGTTTTGCTGCTGCTTAACTGCAATTATAATTTGGAATGAAGTCACATTTATTTATTTTTTTGTTATATTTTTTTATCAGGATAATAATTACTTTCAGCATGCTGACGTGAGCTAGGAGTGGCACAGTAATAATATCTTAAGATTGATTCTGAATTAAGCCCCCTTTGTCAAGAGAGTTTGTCAGCTGCGTTTCAATGAATGTGTTTTCTTGTAGATATATACCCACGAAAAGCGTCATTGTTATTGCTGCCAATTCAGCCTGCTTATTATAGACAGTAGATGAGCAAATAGAACCTCTGGTTACTGTTTTTTTTCTTTCTCCCACAATCCCCCTGTGAAGTCAGCACCAGCCAATCGCGGTCCTGTTTGCCCAATGTTCTGCCACCCTAGGGAGCCTATGGCCACAGCTGGCAAGTGACAGTGTGCTGATTGAAAACAACCTGGAGGCTTCAAGTGCACCTCTCGGCCCTTCAGGAGTAACTTTTCTACAGATGGGGCCTCGAGGGATGTTTGGGGGCGCACTCCAAATACATGCTCTGTATTCATCGCGTCTTGGAGGCACACAAGCTTCCAAGAGCACTCTCCAGCATTGACGTGCATCTTAGGCTGTTTCTTTAAGAAAAAAAAAAAAAAGTTCCTGGTCACCAGTTCACTATGATGAGGATTATAATGTATATGCATATGTCTGTATTATAATGTATATGCATATGTCTGTAGGGGGCTAAAACAATGACTTACTGTCCCCTGTAATAATTTATCAAGCAACCCTAAGGAAACTGAGGGAGTGTTGGTTTGCGCATGCCTAAGAACAGATTAATTGAACGTCTTTTATAAAAACGCTGATTTATAAAAGTGTTTTAGCACTACTAACTAAGCAACTTTCATAGTTGTTGTTTTTTTTTGTTGCCTAAAAATAATTACTTAATTAGCAGAACCTCAGTCTCACACTGACTTTTAAATTTTTTTTTTAAACCTCCTTTTTTCACAGGTAACACCGGGAAGACTGAATGGGGAATTGAACGTTGAAATCGTCTCTCCCCGTCTGTGGAAAAATTGTGTGTGTGATCCCTCCCTCCGCCTTCTGCCTGAAGCGGACCCTGTTCCCTAAAGGTCTGGAAAGTATCCTCCTCAATGCCCTGCGATGGTTACATGAAGACGCCAGGACCCCCAGAGAGCCTCACAACGACACCCTCGCTTTAGGACAGTGATCAAACTGAAACCGTACGGAGCGAGAAACCAAGGAGCACAAGTCAATATTAACGGGAAGCGCACTGATCAACCATGAATCTCGCTATCAAGCTGCGAAGAAATCTACGACGGCTGGTCATCCTGTTGGCCACCTTCTGCATGGTCAGCATCCTCGTCTCGGCCTACTACCTGTACACTGGCTCTAGCCAGGAGCTGGAACTGTCCGACCGGGCGGCGGAGATGGACTGCGGAGACCTCAAGCTCCTTCCTTACAGGCTGGCGGAGATGAAGACCGCCAAGCCTATCGACACGTCCAGGAAGGAGCCCGTGGTGCTCGTTTTTGTGGAGAGCCAGTACTCCCAGCTGGGCCAGGACATCATCGCCATCCTGGAGTCCAACCAGTTTCAGTACCGCTCGGAAATCGCGCCGGGAAAAGGGGACATACCACCGCTCACTCACAAAGGCAGGGGTCGCTACGCTCTGGTCATCTACGAGAACATGATGAAGTACATGAACATGGACTCCTGGAACCGGGATCTGCTGGATAAGTACTGTACGGAGTACAGCGTGGGGGTCATCGGCTTCCACAGGGCTAACGAGAACACGCTGCCAGTGGTGAAGTTGAAGGGTTTTCCCCTGTATCTGCATAGCAACCTGGGCCTTAAGGACTGCTGTGTCAACCCCCGCTCTCCTCTCCTCTACGTGACTAAACCCGAAGCCGACAGGGGGCCATTGCCCGGCGATGACTGGACTGTCTTCCATTCCAACCACTCCACCTACGAGCCCGTCCTGATGGCCAAGCCCCGGCAGATGGCGGAGCCCAATGGCAATGTGCCGCCGGCCTTCTCCGGCCAGTCCCTGTACGTCACTGTGGTCCAGGACCTGGGCCTCCACGATGGCATCCAGCGCGTCCTCTTTGGGCACAACCTCAACTACTGGCTGCACAGGCTCATCCTGGTGGACGCCATTTCCTACCTGTCAGGGAAAAAGCTCTCGCTGTCCTTGGAGAGGTACATCCTGGTGGACATCGACGACATCTTTGTGGGGAAAGAAGGGACCAGGATGAACGTCAATGATGTTAAGGTGAGGAACGCTTGGGATGGGGCGTGAGGGGGGGGGTTTGGGAGGGGGTGGTGTTGGGTCTTCAGGGCTCATTCTTCTCAACAGGCCAAAGAGGCCCATTAAAGCGAGATAAAAGGTTGAATGGTCTTCATTCACCCGTTCCCCCATTCAGGCACTGTGTTACCGCTGAGCCGGACTGAGGGCTACTCCCCGGCTTTTTTGTCTGCTGACTTCATGACTCACTGAAGGTCTTTCAATCCTGGGGATTCATGTGTGACAACAGCATAAAGCCGTTACGTTATGCAAAGTGATTCACTGCCTCTCATTGAAAGAGTCCGTGGAAGCCAAGGCTATTCCGAGGAGGCTACCACACTCTCGGGTGGCTTTTTATATATATATTTTTTTTAAAGGGAGGGATCAATTCAACAGTTCAATGCAAACTGTGACCGGACTCAGCATTGAAATGGCGTCATTATGTTAGCGCTCTGGCAGATCACTATCTAAGAGTCATTGTGAGGGAGAGACAGCTTTGCAACTTTGTGCACCGTGCTGTTTGTTTTATAATGGCTGTGATACTCCAGTGCTGTCACTATCATTAGTTCTGGAATGAGCAGTTTCTTTTATTGTTGTTTACTGTTGTGAAATCTAATGCATTAACCTTAATGAAACAACACAGAATATAAAGTAAACGCCTGTAAAGTACAGATAAAATAATACATAATATATAATTTTTTTACATTATAATTGAATGCACATGAATACTGTTAGTCATGTATGGCATAGCAGTTCAACTTCAAACATATAACACTACATGCAGGACCTGCTGTCCCTGACCATGAATGGAAATATATTGGCATATATTGAAAAATATACTTTTATACGTGGGATAATACATTTGAATATATGGAGAAACTCTAAATATATTTTCAGTGCATGCCAATATATTGAAATTTTTACATAATAAAACATTCTGTTGATTTCATTCAGATATATCTTGAGTAACAGCAGTTTAACACCGTAATATGTACTTGCAGCTTACATAAAATAATAAATCTTGAATTTAATGTTTAAGAGATTTTGATTTTTGTAAGCTGCCAATAAACAATTAACTATATTTAACTAATGAGTCAAACTAAAACGCATTTTTTTTAAAATCCTACATGAATATTGTACCATTTAGTTTACAAATTAATTGAACACAAAAATATTTTGGTTTTAAATATGAATGTTGGATTTTATTTGACTTTGTTTTCAGGAAGTATTAACCAAATTTGTAAAACAGGGGATAGGTTAGCTGTAATTAGAAAAGTTAACCGTAATAATGCTAGCATAAGTCATCATCATCATCATCATCATCATCATCATCATCATCATCATCATCATCATCATCATCATGTGTGATTTTGGTCTCTGCACAGATGGCATCACCAGTCTGGCATCTGATCCTTTCAGGCAGGCTATGTTTTCTCGATGAGGAAGCACATTTTTTTCACGCGATAATTTATAATGAGAATAATAATAATAATAATAAACTTTATTTGTATAGCACCTTTCAAGCATTTAGCACAAAGTGATTTACAGCACAAAAATAGCACAATAAAGTAAAATACTTTATTAAAGTAAAAGTTAAAATACAAATTAAAAACAGAAAAAGAGGAAACGCAATAATAAAAATAGAATACAATAAATATAAATAAATTATGATGTGAAATGCAATACTGGTATGATTTATGATGATCTTAAATGGCTGTTACATGTAGTCTTTCATTTACAGGGATACTAGAACAGGGTACTAGACAAACGTACAAAGTAACATAACTGCTCATTTGATTAATGTAATTTGGAAAGTGCTCTGTCTTGTACTTGACCGACGCCCTTTAGGTTTGATATTTTGACCCAGTCTTTGTAATGTAATGCTCTGTCTTGTACTTCACCGACGCCCTTTAGGTTTGATATTTTGACCCAGTCTTTGTAATGTAATGCTCTGTCTTGTACTTCACCGACGCCCTTTAGGTTTGATATTTTGACCCAGTCTTTGTAATGTAATGCTCTGTCTTGTACTTCACCGACGCCCTTTAGGTTTGATATTTTGACCCAGTCTTTGTAATGTAATGCTCTGTCTTGTACTTCACCGACGCCCTTTAGGTTTGATATTTTGACCCAGTCTTTGTAATGTAATGCTCTGTCTTGTACTTCACCGACGCCCTTTAGGTTTGATATTTTGACCCAGTCTTTGTAATGTAATGCTCTGTCTTGTACTTGACCGACGCCCTTTAGGTTTGATATTTTGACCCAGTCTTTGTAATGTAATGCTCTGTCTTGTACTTGACCGACGCCCTTTAGGTTTGATATTTTGACCCAGTCTTTGTAATGTAATGCTCTGTCTTGTACTTCACCGACGCCCTTTAGGTTTGATATTTTGACCCAGTCTTTGTAATGTAATGCTCTGTCTTGTACTTCAGCGACACCCTTTAGGTTTGATATTTTGACCCAGTCTTTGTAATGTAATGCTCTGTCTTGCACTTCACCGACGCCCTTTAGGTTTGATATTTTGACCCAGTCTTTGTAATGTAATGCTCTGTCTTGTACTTCAGCGACACCCTTTAGGTTTGATATTTTGACCCAGTCTTTGTAATGTAATGCTCTGTCTTGTACTTCACCGACGCCCTTTAGGTTTGATATTTTGACCCAGTCTTTGTAATGTAATGCTCTGTCTTGTACTTCAGCGACGCCCTTTAGGTTTGATATTTTGACCCAGTCTTTGTAATGTAATGCTCTGTCTTGTACTTCAGCGACGCCCTTTAGGTTTGATATTTTGACCTCAGTTGCGGCTAAGCTTTAAAGCTTTCAGTTTGAGAGCACTGCAGACTCAGAACAATCGTTCAATGTTGCCTCGCTGTACTGTATGTAGGTATGTATCTCACAGTGAATCCATGTCATGTTCCAGGTGTCCAGTTAAACAGTAATAACATACGTGTTTTTAAATTTATTAGTTTTTTTGTTTTTTTCTGAATGAAATATGATTTTCTTTTGTGATCTTTAAAATTTTAAAGGTGTCAGTGTGAAAGGTAGTGTCATGAACAGATAACAATAACCACACGACTCGCGTGTTGTAAATGTACTGTACTCAATTTATTTTGGACGCACTTTTGCATGGATTACAATGCTTCTTCACACATATTTTTTCTACATATACAAAAAATGGTGACCTGCTACCTTGTGGCATCAATCAAAAAAAAAAATGCCTTTATAGTACTGGGGCCGTATTACAGAAACATTGTAACTCTGGAATCCTATCTTAGAACTGTCGCATCTTAACTTGGGCTTAAGATACGATGTTTCTGTAATACGGCCCTTGACCTGTAACTTTATTTATTTATCGATTGGTTAATTTTTCTTTTTGACCTGCAGGAGTGATCTTTCCTCTTGAAACAAGTCTCATTCATTCACCAGGCTAAAAGGGTAATGGAACCAGGTCCTATATGTCAAGAGTATTTTCTTTCTCTTGGTCTGCTTTGTCAACAGTAGCTCTTAGGTAATTGGAATATGCAAACATCACTTACGTAGTGGTGGTTGTGTGTTGCAGTCTTTGAAGAACAGAACTTGTTAAACAAATAGTTGCAGGTTTAATTAAGTAAGGTACTTAACCCGAATTGCTTAAAAAATATCCAACTGTAGGAATGTATTATACATAAAATTTAATCTATGAATGTTCCCCTGGACAATGATAATAATAATACCATATAGGCATACATGTAGATTAAAACAAGTAGCTTCCAAGCAAACTGTAAGTGATTTGCTGTTTTGTATTTCCCGTTAGACGCATATAATACATTTTCACACAGTAAATAAAGATTTTATCTTAAAATTGTGTTGAGCATTGTAATAAGCTATGCTATTGCATTACATTACAAGCATTTCAAAGATGCACACTATCCATTTATACAGCCACATACTGTATTTATTGAAGCAATTCAGGTTAAGCACCTTGCTCATGGGTACAACAGCAGTGTCCTACCTGGGAATAAAACCGTGTTCATAAAACCTTACATCACCTATACCTGCTCTGGAGCTGGGGCAGGAGCTGGACTGTAATAAGCTGAAGAGCTGAATCGCACTGAATTTACACCTGTTAAATGCTCTGAAATAACATGTCTATCATTCGCCATTAGTGCAAGACTGTTGCTTTTGAAAAAAATAATATTTATTTTTACATTTAATTTGTCCAGTTTTAATAAGGTTATCTACAGTCAAGCCGGAAAGTGTGCACATCCCTTTACAGGTTTTTACAAAAATATGCAAATTTATTTTACTGACAAAAATAGGTTATTTAGGGGTTACATATCTGTATACACCCTTAGCCTAATACTTGGTTGCTGCACCTTTGGCAGCGATTACAGCTTCAAGGTGTCTTGGGAAAGAAGCTACGAGCTTGGCACACTTGTTTCTGGACATTTTTGCCCATTCCTATTGGCATATCCTTGCAAGCTCCATCAGGTTGGATGGGGAGCGTCGGTCATTTTCAGCTCTTTCCACAGATGTTCAATTGGATTCAGGTCTGGGCTCTGGCTGGGCCACTTAAGGACATGCACATACTTTCTCTGAAGCCACTCCTTTGTTCTCTTGGCTGTGTGCTTCCGGTCGTTGTCATGTTGGAAGGTATACCTTCGCCCCAGTCTGAGGTCCAGAGCGCTCTGGAGCAGGTTTTCTTCAAGGATCTCTGTGTACTTAGCTGCATTCATCTTTCCCTCTATCAGGACTAGTCGCCCCGTTCTCGCTGCTGAAAAACATCCCCACATCATGATGCTGCCACCGCCATGCTTCACTGTAGGGATGGTATTAGCCAGGTGATGAGCGGTGCCTGGTTTCCTCCAGACGTGACGCTTGGTATTCAGGCCAAAAATTTCCATTTTGGTTTAATCAGATAATCTTGATTCTCATGGTTTGAGAGTCTTCTAGGTGCCTTTTGGCAAACTCCAAGCGGGCTGTGATGTGCCTTTTACTAAGGAGGGGCTTCCGTCTAGCCACTCTATCATAAAGGCCTGATTGGTGGAGTGCTGCCTGGACGGTTGATCTTCTGAAAGGTTCTCCCATCTCCACAAGGATATGCTGGAGCTCTGTTAGAGTGACCCTCTGGTTCCTGCTCACCTCCCTGGCCAAGGCCCGTCTTCTCTGATTGCTCAGTTTGGCCAGTCGGCCAGGTCTAGGAAGATTCTTGGTGGTTCCAAACTTCTTCTATTTACGAATGATGGTGGCCACTGTGCTCTTTGGGACCTGTAAAGCTGCAGAGGTTTTTCCGTACCCTTCTCCAAATCTATGCCTTGACACAATCCTGTTTCTGAGGTCTGCAGATAATTCCTTTGACCCCATGGCTTGGAGTTTTCTCTGACATGCACTGTCAACTGTGGGACCTTATATAGGCAGGTGTTGGCAATCCCCAATCATGTCCAATCAATTGAATTTATCACAGATGGACTCCAATTAAGTTGTTGAAACATCTCAAGCAGTATCAGTGGAAACAAAATGCACCTCAGCTCACTTTTGGGTGTCATATCAAAGGGTGTATACATATGATATTTTACATTTAGATTTTTAATAAATTAGCACAAATGTCTAAAAACCTGTTTTCACTTTGTCATTATGGGCTATTTTGTGTAGAATGTTGAGACAAAAAAATTAACTCAATCTATTGCAGAATATGTCTGTAACGTAATAAAACGTGGAGAAGGTGAAAGGGGTGTGCAGACTTTCCGGCTTGACTCAATGGGGAAGAAAAACAAACACACACGCAAACACACACACACACATACACACAATCACACCCTATTAAACTTGTGGGCCTAATTTACTTGGGAAACTGAGAGACAGTTGTATGCAAAGCCGATAGAACGTTCTGTGATTCCAGCCGTACGTTTGTGGAATGGGGGTGGGAAATGCCTGCAGCTGAACCCCAGCAGGGATTCAAATTAGGCCCTGGAAAGATGTGAATCAGACGGCCCTTTCATCCTCTGCATTGCTGTATGTACTGCCTCCATAGCTTCTAGTGCCCCCTTTGCTTTTGGGTCTGCTGTTCACTCGCTCACTCACTCATTCACTTGCCCACTCGTTCACTCATTCACTTGCCCACTCGCTCACTCATTCACTTGCCCATTTGCTCATCCACTCGCTCACTCACTCACTTACTCACTCACTCACTTGCTCATTCATTCACTTGCCCACTCGCTCACTAATTCACTTGCCCACTTGCTCATCCACTCACTCACTTGCCCACTCACTCATTCACACACTCACTCACTTGCTCACTCATTCACTTGTCCCCTCATTCTTTTTCTTGCTCACTCGCTCACTCATTCACTTGCCCACTCACTCACTCATTCCTTTTCTTGCTCACTCGCTCACTCATTCACTTGCTCACTCACTCATGCACGCAGTCAGTCACTTTATCACTAATTCGTTCACTCACTCATTCATTCACTTGCCCACTCGCTCACTAATTCACTTGCCCACTTGCTCATCCACTCACTCACTTGCCCACTCACTCATTCACACACTCACTCACTTGCTCACTCATTCACTTGTCCCCTCATTCTTTTTCTTGCTCACTTGCTCACTCATTCACTTGTCCACTCGCTCACTCATTCCTTTTCTTGCTCACTCGCTCACTCATTCACTTGCTCACTCACTCATGCACGCAGTCAGTCACTTTATCACTAATTCGTTCACTCACTCATTCAGTCGCTTGTTCACCCATTCAATCATTCCTTTGCTTGCTTGTTCATTGATTCACTCACTCATTAGCTCGCTTACTCAATCATTCACTCACTCAATCACTCACTTGCTCACTCACTCATTTGCTCACTCACTCATTCACACACTTGCTCACTCACTCACTCACTCATTTATTCACTCACGCCATTGCACACTCACTCACTCACTCACTCATTCACTCATTAGTTCACTCACTCACTCATTGGCTTGCTCTAGAACAGGTGCTTGACTGGTTTCACAGTTTTTCTGTGTGTTTTTCTGGTTTGTAACTAAGCTGCTGGAACTGGATGAAAGGAAATGAATCGATAGACTAATCAATAGAAAGCGATATTTAATTCAAAGGGCAAAGTGAAAGCCTTTTCAGAAAAGAACAGAAAGAGAGTGAGAATGCCATCTTGAAATTTTCATTAGTATGTTTGAGGCCTTATTGTTAACCATATAACCAAGGCCATACCATATAACCATTTTCCTATTTCCAAATTAAACTTTAGACATACATTTGACATCACGCCTCTCCAGAATAACGGTAGAAGGGTGTTTTGGGCCTGAAACACGGGTACGGGCACGCTGTGAGCAGTGGAGAGAAGTTTACTGAAGTCACGCTCAGTTTAATCCCTGGCTGTAAAAAGTTCCTGCGTTGCAATGTAAAGTATGCTATGTGTCCTCTTCAGGCAGATATTAGCACTGAAAAGAGCAGCTTTTCAGCATCGAGGCCTTCTTCGTCACTCTCTGCTTTTGCTGAGAGCCAAGCTTTTATGTGCGCTTAGAGTATCGCTTGGAAATCTGCTTCGCATGTGTAAGTGTTGACAGTACACATTCTTAAGACTGCCGTCAACACTGCACACATTAGATACAGCCAGTCTATCTTACAGTAACGCGTATTAGCCACATTTGCTATTGTGTCGTGCCATCTCTGCAGGTAAAAAGTTACCTATAAGGTAGATGTATAAGAAGACATCACAAACTGCTATATCTGTATTAGATTGCGGACCAGGGGGGTATTTCACAAAGCAGGATTAGTGACTTAGCTGGATAACTACACTGAGTAAAACCCAGAACACTCCCAAATATGGAACATTGACTGAAATAAAAAGAGCTGTTCCGGGATTTACTCAGTGCAGTTATCCAGCTAACTCAGTGATCCTGCTTTGTGAAGTACCCCCCAGGAGGGGGTGGTGTTAGTAGAACTACGATAGCATGAATAGTATTAAAAGCATTAACTAGCATGAAATGCATTCGTTTTATATGTTCCTATAATATGACTCAATATTAATATGAAAGATTATGATCTGTGGCTCTTACTGCATAACTGCAGTTAGCATGCGCAGGCTAGTATCAGAGAGGTGGAGTTGGGTTTAATTGAACGGGTGTGGGGGTTGGGGGGAGGGTGGGGGGGGGGGGGTACGGGGGCTACGCCCCGTACCTCTGAGACCTCTGAGGCCACCCACGGTTTTTCCCGGCGAAGGGATTCGAGGTTCCCCAAAGGCGCGGCGTTCCCGGCGGGATCGTCTCTTAAAGAACGAGGCGCGTGCTGGTGTCCACCGTGTTCCCCGGCGGAAGCGACGGCGGGCGATGGAGCGCGGCGTAGTTGAGCTGAATTTTTGCCGACACACGGGTTGGAAAAGGGCCGGCGGGAGCCGCCTGCGCTTGTCAGAGCGAGTCCCGTCCCATCCCGCGCTGCTCACCCCATCCCCCCCAAACCCCCGCCCACGCCCTGAGACGACGGCCGCTCGATTCCCTCCGCCCGCACCTCATCAGTCAGACCAGGACATGGAAGATTAGAGTGTCACTCTTCTCAGTTCACTGACACATCCCCCATCATGCATCTGAGTAATGGCTTCGACGTCTAGGGGGACAGAGAGGGGGGGGACGGGGGAAAGCGAGAGATGGGTAAGGGTTGGGGGGGAAGGGGGGCCGGATCTGACAAACGGCCATATTTTATGAGTGAGGTCTCTGGTCTGGATAAACTGCAGAGCCTGCATAGCTATGTAAAGTGTGCTGAATGGACTCCAGGCTGCATACCTGCTCTTCTCTGCCCATCTCTCCTGAGATTCGGTCTGCTCTGGGCCCAGCGCTCGCCGGACCGCACTGGGCCGCGCACGCAGAACCGGGCCTGGGCTTCTGGGTCACCAGGGAGAGTGAAAGTGAGAGAGAGAATTGGTGAGAGAGAGTGAGAGAAAGAGAGAGTGGGAAACGGAGCGGAGAGAAGGAAAAAGGGCCTGACGCGGGAAACACGGGCACTTTGTACCTCGCCTTTCAGGGCATGTTTTTTCTTTTTTTTCTTTTCTTTCCAGAGCAGGTGTGAGTTGAAAGTCAGGCCTAGGGGAAAGATCTCAGAGAGGGAGAGGAAGCAAGGCGGAGAGAGAGAGGCAGAAACAGAGACAGAGTGAGAGAGTGAGAGAGAGAGAGAGAGAGAGAGAGAGGGGGGGAAGAGAGAGAACAGGCCTCCCCGCTCAAAAATTCCCCCCAAATTCCTTATTCTGTTTGTAGACAGCAGCACCGCAGACTGCACCCTGCTTTTCCGTTTGCGAGGACCACTTAACCGAGAGTGTCAATGTGCACACAGATGTTAGCCCCCTCCCCCCGAGGACAGACCACACCCCTGGGGCAGTGCATCAAAGGAGCTGAGTGCCTCTCAACCTCGCCGTCGCCATGACGCTACTGCGTTCGCTGTCATCCGTTGCCAAGCGCGGTTCCCGCCATGAAAGTGCACATCGTAGCCTGCGCTTCACGTGAATATGAATGAGTGTCATTAAATGGATACGAGTCCTTATGGTAATGCCGCGCTCGTGTTCTCGCGTAAGCTAGCGTCGCATTGTCAACCCGCGTAAACAATGTAGAGGAGCAGCTGCTAATAAGCTCGCGTCTTTTATTAGACGCGCGTCATATTTAAAGCCGTAGTCAGAGCCACACAGAGCGCCCACAAGTGTTTGTGCTGTTCCCAGGTTTTATTTAGGCAAAGATCACGACTGCGTCAGAGGGCGAGAGACGGCTTAACTTTGTTTTGTGGGTGTTGTGGTGAGAATCTCTACGATGGCGTTGCTTTGATTGTAGCCTTACTTATCACTGGCTTTAGGGGTACTATTTTAGCCATGTTAAATGCACCTTCTGTGAGCGGCCTCGGCTTAAAGCAATAGTGTACTCAAGTGACTACGTCACGCTGGTTTCGGAAGTAAATTCCCCATTCATTTAGAGTGTAGACATTAACTAAAGCTTACTTTTAAACCATTTCTAGTGATTATGTCTTACCGTCAATTTCCCGGATTGTTCAATATAACGCCCGTTCGCAAACTATATCATTTTTCTGGACCAGCTTTGAGTATATTTTACGTTTTAGCATTTTTTATGTGAACATACCAGCGCTGGCACTGTTTAAAAACTCCACGTCCCATAATTCCCTCCTAACAAGCAGCCTTGGCTCCAGACATTGTCATATAACGTTAGCCAGCAGTAGCACACAGCTCCGTTTTTAGACACTTTTTTCTAACGTTAGCTAGCTAGCTTGAAGGAATAAAAGCTAGAATTGCTTTATGTGGTTAACTGTAGGATAGTTTCTGACCTTGTCGGGCGGGCTTCTCTACTTAGCAAGCTAACGGTAGCTCATCTTCAGTGGCAGTAGTCTACTCCCATCTGCCACAGAGAAGACAGACGAGATGATGATATCTTATTGGTCGAGAACCACCCGTGCGTTGCAGTACTGGATATGCAGTCCGTTAAAGTGGACTACAAGTCGAACTACAATCATTAAAACATTAGCCTACTTTAAAAAAAAAAAATTGCGATATATGGTCTATATCCTTGTACCACACAGGCTAATCCAGGAATGTTTCGGCTCATTCTATAAATCAGATTTTAAGAAATAGTCCATAGTCTCCGAAGCCCATTTTATCTTACATAGGGAATTTACTTCCGAAACCAGACTCCGCCCACGACTGACGTACTCACTTGAGTACTCTATCCGCTAAATATCTACATTTTAGCCGCTGGTGCAATAGCCGAGAGCTTAAAAATCGTTCACAATCGCGCTGTATTCTTGAACCATGTGCAGTAGGCTACGCTTGTGATATATATCCCGATATCCAAAATTGACTGATCGAAAATCGGTTCCGTTTTTCAGATCTTGATATGTATAGTTAGGGTTTGAACAAGGGACTGATCCTAAGTACCCCGACCCTGAAACGCTTTATGAAGGTCTGAAAATGTCTGAAAATAAAGGTTATATCGAGCTTTTGCTGAGCTTCCTTTTCCAGCCTGTTTCTTTACACAGTTTTATTGAAGAAGAACTGGTGTGGCTGCAGATTCTGTTTCTGATTCACCTAATAAAGGATTGGACACCATGATTAGTTCATAAGGTGTTTTTTATCCTGGGCTAAAATAACAGCCTTCACCCATATCAGCCCTTTTCAAATAAAGCCTGGACAGCCCTGTCTTACTAAGTCCCTGGTGTTGGGTTGGGGGGTCAATTGCATGTCTGTTAGGGGAATTAATTCAAATTCAGTTAATGAATTGGACAATCTGCATAAAACATTATTGGCATTTTTCAGTTCATGAGCTGAATTTTAATTTGCTTCCTGAATTGAAAATGAGTTTAATCGAAACCCCGCCCATGGATCGCAGGCAAGCTGGATGCCAGCGCCGTTCTCGAAACGGTAAACACACCTACCAACCGACCTGTTTGGGGCCGCGGTGTGGTCAGAAGTTGCCGGAAAGGGTCGGCACGTATTGCACGGTCGACCGCCTTCTCACACAAGCGAGGTTCCATGCCCCCTCCTCTCCATTACCCCCCACCCCCACGCCCCGCCCCTCGGATCTCCGGGCGACGGCCAGGCAGCGCCGGCCCAATCAATTAGACGTGAGAGATGGAGCTTAACTGCACTCTCCGCAGATGATCATTTTGGATACATAAATCACGGTGGCACATACCTCCCCCCAGCCCCCAGCCCGTAGTGCCCGCACTGTGCAGAGCAGGATGCCGCGCTGATAGCTTTGTAAAACAAATGAGCTTCTTAAGTGGAATCCTTCGTCACACAGCGCCGTCTCACCCCCAGACTTCATTAAAATGGAGACTCGTGAGGAAGGAACTGGGACAGGAACACAGGGATTTGAATGGGGGTGGAGAGGGGTGTGCGGGTGGGTATGGGGGGGGGTAACAAATAATTTTTTTTTATTACTTACTGTAATTATTTTGTCTGTTGTTTTTTTACGGTGAGTACCGGAGCATTCTGGGTTTTTAGTGGAAGATTTTTTTTGACTATTTCGGACTTTAAGCACACGTTGTTTGCAGTGGAAGGGTGGCTAATGTATGCATTATTTAGAAAATACTTTGAAAAGTTTTATTAGGGGGAAAGTTTATTGTAATTTTTTTTAAACCCCAATGCAGACACACACACACACACACACACACAAACACACACCCACCAAAGCACGCTCGCCCACACACACACACACACCCCCCTGCCGCCTCTTCATGCCGTGTGCTTGAGTAACACTATTACACAGCAGTGCCAGTAAGTGCTCCTCATTGAAAGGGGGCTTGGTGAGCTCAACGCCTCCCAAAGCAGCCAGACGTATGGTGTCTGCCATCGTTGATTCGGTCGCGGTGACTGGACCGAACGGTGAACGCACAGCCCACAGCCGAGGTTAGCGTTAGCGTTAGCGCAGATCACACGCATCCGGGCCTAGCTCGCTCACCTCTTGCCTTCTCTTTTATTTTCATTTGAAGGAGTATTTGTTTTCCCAGGGAGTGCATCAGCAGTGTATTCCAGCTGTAGAAAATACATATTTTAATCGCATCCTCACGCTAGCCCGTTCTCCAGATGTTTCTTGCTTCTTTCGGGCATCTGGGAAGCCCCGAACCTCCCCATGCTCTCTTTCTCTTTCTCTCTCTCTCTCTCACGCATGCTCTCTCTCTCTCTCTCTCTCTCACGCATGCTCTCTCTCTCTCTTTCTTTCTCTCTCACGCATGCTCTCTCTCTCTCTTTCTCTCTCACGCATGCTCTCTCTCTCTCTCTCTCTCTCTCACGCATGCTCTCTCTCTCATGCGCTCTCACTCTCGCTCACTCTATCACGTGCTATCTCTCGTGCACTTTCTCTCTCTCTTTTTCTCTCTCACTCTCAGTTCAATTCAATATTGCTTTATTGGCCTGACTGCATTAGTTACAACGTTGCAAAAGCAGGTGAAATAAGAGGAGTTAAAATCTCTCTCACTCTCTGTCTCACACTGTCTCTCATTCGCTCTCTTGTGCTCTGCCTTTCTTTCTCTCTCTCATGCTCTTTCTCTCTCAGAGAGGTTGCTGTGACAACAATATGCTGAGCATATTGCAATGGCAGAATTAACGTTTACATCATACAAATGTGTTCCTTAGCACTCTTCTTTTTCAGTATCTCACACTGTAGATATGCTGCATTTACTAGTTCAAATGACAAACTTGCCTTGTAATGTTTCCAGGCATGGTTAATAATTAAATATGTCTGTTTTGGAAATTTACGTGGTCAGGCCCGTGGAAGTCAGTAAACAGAAATGTGAGCAGATAGAACAGGCTGTCGTACATACAGTATTTCCAAGAAGAGATCAACAAAGATCGATGGTTCTTTTTTTAACGCAGCCTGACATAGCAACCGTGTGTACACACGCACACACACGCAAACCCTCTCTCTCACACATACACACACACACACAAAAACACACACATTCTCTCACAAACACACAGACACAAACTGAAACACACACCCTTACACCACACACACATACTTATAACATACACAGCCACAGACAAACACACACGCACTTGTAACACACACACACACACACACACTTGTAACACACACACACACACACACACACTTACTACACGCACACACACACTTGTAACACACACACACACACACACACATTACATTTTACTGTTTAGCAGATGCTCTCATCCAGAGTGACAATCCAATACAGCTGGGTATTTATTTACTGAAGCAGTTCAGGTTAAGTATCTGGCCCAAGGATACAAAGACAGTGTCCCAGTTGGGACTAGAACCCATAACCTTTTGAGTTATAAGCCCAGTCCCCCACCCCCCCATACACACACACACTCACACACCCCGTCCCACACACACACACACACACACAAACAGTGTTTAGCATATTAGCATAGTGCTGCCACTTGCCACACAATAAGGAATAAGGAATCCCAGATGCACTTTTAGAGCAAGGCTCACAGTGACATTTCTTGCCTCTAAGAATGTAAACTCAAAGGTCACACTATCCAGGTGTCATTTGCTTGAGTGAGGACTCCCTAAAGACCTGTGAGAAACACAAACAGTCTCCAACAGGAGGCCTGCAGTACAGTACCTGTCTCTCAAAGACCCCCCCCCCCCCCCCCCCTCCATTGTGCCAGAAGGTTCCGGATTGTTGCAGTGTATTCCCTGTGTAAAGGTATGCTTAACTCTTTGAAGAGTTTTTTTTTAGTTAGTTTAGTTTTTAGTTTAGTTATTTTTCAAAATTATAAGTCAGTGTTCTAGAACTCCATTGCTTTCATTGTATTCCATTTGCCAGTAGTGATTGTTATATCAGCATTAGAATGTTCAGTTAAGATCATTCTAATCACATAGTTGTGATCTCAAACCTTAAAGGGTTAAAGCACAATTATAGAAGGCGGACGACATGTTCGTCATCATCATTCCAATTCTCGCTCTGTTTCCTGCTGGTCCTTTTCAGATGGTGCTTTAAGCGAGGCAACGGTGTTCCACACTTTTCTCTTACTGGGAAATGAATGAGCTTAGAGACCACTCTCAATGTCACCGGCTTAAATAATAAGCAGCGATTGAATGCTAAATAAAATGGGCCCCGCATTGATAAGATCACCTTTAATTCAGCGGCAGGTACCTCATTCATCGGGGGTTCATTATGGGGAGTGTAAAGCATGCATTTTCCCGTTAGGTATAGTGGCTGAACTCCCTGTGGGCTCTAGTGGAGTAAAGCTGGCTTAATGCTAATGGAAACACAACAGTAAACCTGAGCTAATGTGCTGGGCTAATTCAAGTAGCATGACAGATGGAAACAAATACGAATCTTTAATTCAGTCTATAATTTATTCAGTCATGCTGCCAGTATTGAGGTCTATATGAAAATGGTTTCCCCAGTGATTTTATTGATAATGATATTTCCATTGTCTGTCAATATATAAAAACAGATAATGCACTGATTCAGTTAAACAAGCGTGGACATGAAGTAAGCTCATTTAAACAAGGGTGGTCAAAAATTCAGTGGTCCAAAATTCTTCATGGAATTCCTATAGTGCAAGTTCATATTCACCAAAACACATCGATGAAGTGTAGTAAAAGTGTAGCTTTGCTGAAATTATGAAACCTAGTTTAAAAAAATGAAACAAAACCTGGTTTTACATTATTGCACCTTGAACATATCATTGATGCAAATTCCTGCACAACACAATTGGAAGAAATGACGTGCCAGCCAACAGGACAGGCCCTTCCTACCTACAGGACATAGTTCAGCTTCTCCACCCTAGCTCAAATTCCCCATTCCTCTACGATCTGCTCAGTCACTGCCTGCTTTCTGTTGTCGTCAGAAGACGCACCTCTTCAGACTCTACCTTGACTGACCCACTAATCTAGAAAAACTTTCATATCGCTCTTGAATCTTGTTTTTTGAATCCTGTACATTGATTCTCTAACACTAGTGTCTTGATAGTACTGACTTAGCCTTGAGACTTTGCCATAGCTTACTGTGTGAACTATACTCGATGTTCATGTCTATGGATGGCTGGTACTTTATGATAGAACTGTACTTTATCTGACCCGTCTGTAGGTGTTTCGATGACCTTCGGTATAGAATAGAATTAAAAAAACGTTTATTTTCCCGCTAGTATGCACTTATTGTATGTTGCTTTGGATAGAAGCATCTTTCTAAATGGACGTAATGTACTGTAATGGAAAAGTGACCCTCAGCGGAAGAGGTAGATGTGGTCGCAAGTGGTCAGCAACGGTGGTTTGCCTAGTATGACCTCAAACCCTCCACCTTCTATTTATAAATATTTTAGCTTGTCTTCCAGACACTTCCACAATGCTGCTCCATTCTCTGCTCCCTCTTTCGACCTGTGGGCACCCCATTTGATTATTTTGTTATCCATCCTTCATTTTTCATCGGTCTTTCAAGAGAGTCATGTCCCAAAAGGCAGCACCGGATGGATTTTCACAGAGGTCTCGACATCAAATACACAGAATTAAAATCAAATGCAAAATATGCAGTACACGCTTGGATATGGTTCACGATTGGAAGAGGTGCCCTGAATTTGGGGGTCACACACAATGCTCTATCCTTCCCCTTCTGCGTACAGACACGGGACCTGAGAGGGAGATATGGCACGGCTTCAGTCCTGCTCAGTAATCTCTTTCAAGAGGGTGCGACGCTAGACAAAATTATTTACGGTAATCCAGTGTGCCGGATGTTAGAGGGGGTGACAAATGAGCTGAATTCCTTGGAAATGAGGACACAGGCTTGGAGCATGCACTGCCTGCTGAGTGTATTCACAGGCATGGTGCTTGGAGCATGCACAGTCTGCTGAGTGTGTTCATAGGCATGGCGCTTGGAGCATGCACTGCCTGCTGAGTGTGTTCACAGGCATGGCGCTTGGAGCATGCACTGCCTGCTGAGTGTGGTCACAGGCATGGCGCTTGGAGCATGCACTGCCTGCTGAGTGTGTTCACAGGCATGGCGCTTGGAGCATGCACTGCCTGCTGAGTGTGTTCACAGGCATGGCGCTTGGAGCATGCACTGACTGCTGAGTGCGGTCACAGGCATGGCGCTTGGAGCACGCACTGACTACTGAGTGTGGTCTTGAGGAAGGTGGACCTGAGCGGATTGGTTTGCTCGTTCCCCTCTGATATTTTATGACCGTTTGGTCATCGAAATATGACTCAGAGTCAGACCACAGATAGAGGTAATACAAGGTCAATGGGGCCGTGATCTGCTCAGGGACTGGACTCCGCTTTACTCTCCTCTCCTCTCCTCTCACTGCCTTTCTTCTGCTCTCAGCTCTCCATCTGTCTTCGCCCCTTTTTCTTCTTGTCATCTCGTTCCCTTTCTTCTCCTCTCCTCTCTTTCCTCCTGTCTCTCTTCCTCCTCTTTCCTCTCCTGTCTTTCTTCTCCTCTCTTTTTCATCTTTCTATTCTCATCTCTCGTCCTCTCTTCTCCTCAAATCCACATCTCTCCAGCATCTTTGTGCACTCTCTTCATTTATATTTCAACGTAATTGAGCAGCAAATTTGTTGAATTAAAGGTTGAATTAATGTTTGTTTTTTGTGCGCGCATGTGACTATTGTACAAAATCTGTGATTCAGACGGCTCCCCGAGTTCCGTTTGAAGGAAGCCAGCATCCTGGTGCTAATTGAATCACACATGAGTCGTGGCGTGGGATACGGCACGCTCCCTCTCCGTTAAATATGGCCCCCGTTTGGCCCCTTTGTTTTCTCTTGTGTGGCGCCGTTAGGCGGATTAGATTTTTATCCCTCTCCCATTGTGGTTATCCCTCTCCCAATGCCTCCATTCACTAATGCACTGGGAAATGTAGATCTGATAAAAAAAGAAATGCATTCTTGTCTTTTTGTATATATATATATAAAATTTTGTTTATTCCTCTATATGACTGTGTGGCTAAACCACGCATCCTGACGGCCATCACGCATATCTTTGAAAGACAAATGACGGAGAATGGTAATGTGCACTTTTTCCCACACATCAAACTCTCAACAAAAATGACTTGGGAGGCAGAATGAGAATATTATGTTTTGGGAATTGACATTATGCCTATTAGAATTGCGTTGTTGTTGTTGTTGTTGTTTTGTGAGATATGTCGGCTATAGCTGTGCTTATAAATGTCTGGCAGATATCTATGTGGGCAAATTCAGATTTAATGGAGGCCCAGAAAAGGGAAAATGGACAATTAAATTGCCACCCTGGGTTTTGTTATTCATTTGTTACGGCCGTCGTTTCTGCACATTGCTGCACATATTTCTTCAGACACGTCTGAGATTACTCTGCCTGTGTATGGTTCACTAGTCAGACGTGCCACATATTTCTTCATTTGCAGTAATTTACGGGATTGTCGCCCGTCCCTCTCCAAAAAACGCGGGCCTTGCTATCGCTAATGGTAACGTCGGCAGCAGCGCGGCGCGCCTTTCTGTGGAGGGAGCTCATTCGGTGAGCCGCTAATGAAACTTCACATTCATATCGCCGTAGCAGTGGGTGTCATCCGTTTTGTACAACCCCTCCCCTCTGCACACACATCACACACACACACATACACGCACTTATTCCTCATAAACATACCCCCCCCCCTCCCAAACCACTCCACTCCACTCCACTCCACTCCACCCGGCCAACGGTGACATTTTGTCCTAATTAATCTGCTGCTGACTGATTGGTTTAATTGCAAATACTGCATATGTCACAACCGGCACCAGGACAGGGGAAAAAACCCAGCAAGGATGCCTATCGGGCCTGTCGGCCAACTGCCATTTTGCAAATCGGCACTACCATTCGCCAGCTGCCTCATCTCAGCAGTCCGCTAGGGGGCGATATAGTGCCTATTTGCTAAATAGTTCCGGCCCTGACAGCTGTGCGGATGACTAGCCTTTAGCAGATAGCTAGTTGGCAGTGTGGTGCTGGCAGAATTTTTGCTGAGCATATCACCTGGGAAGCATTTAGCCTGCACCACCGTCAATATCCTGAAGGTGTCACTGTGGGCACTTTTACTGCCGTTATTGCCAATAAGCAGTTAACAGAACACAACCAGTTATACAATTCAGAACCAGTTTAAGAGCCTGTTGGTGCAAGGGTGTTGTGGCTTCATAAAATCCTGTATCACCCAATTGCTGTTCGAGGACAAAACTACAAGTAGAAAAAGAGATCTTTCATGACAGATGAGATCCCCACATTCTGCAGTCGTTCCTGTGTAGGTTAAGGAGTTCCAGTGCTGGTCACTGTACAGGCACCACGGTCAAGTCTGGCAGGAAGAGTTGTTTCAGAATCATTTGGTGTCACGATTCCATTCAGATTCTATCTAATGAATCAAAATTCAATTACATTTTCAATTCAAAAACAAACAAGCAGCCTTCTTACAGCTAGCGAAATGTTAATGTGATAAGCCTCCACCTTTCTTTTTTGCAATTATTTTCGACAGTCACACAGAACATTCAATGTTAAGCAGTGTGAGTCATCCATCTCGTTATTGCTGATAAAATGTCTGACTTCAGCGATCGAACGAATCGACCTCTGCACAAAGGATTTAATTTGCTCCTCTAGATCAGTTCCTGGAGATTGTCTTTAGCAAAATCTGTTTGTTTTTTTGTACCCTGTATGTTTGGTCGCCTCACAGTGAGAAGGTACCGGGTTCGAATCCAGGCTGAGGGCCTTTCTGAGTGGACCACGTGGGTTTCCTCCCACAGTCCAAAGACAGGCTTGTTAGATTAATTGGAGACTCTAAATTGCCCTTGGGGTATGAATGTGTGAGTGAATGGTGTGTGTGGGCCCTGTGATGGATTAGTGACTCGTCCTGGCTGTGTTCCTGCCTTTCACCCAATGTCTGCTGGGATAGGTCCCCCCCCCCCCCAACCCAGACCAGGAGTAAGTGGTTTAGAAAATGGATGGATGGATTGTATTGCATGCTACACAAGTATGAGGTTGAGTGCCTGATGGCTCATAATGGCTGCTTGTTTTCTGAGGTGTTCTGGTCTTTATGTGGGTGGTTACTGCAGGTGCTAACAGGCTGCTACAGACTGGATTCATTTGGCTTGGTCCCCGAACGTTGACTTGATGAACTCAAGTATTTGTTTTCTCCGTTGGATCTGCCAAAAAAATCGCCAAAATTAACTCTGCAAACTGTATCTGTGACATAAACATTTTGAGTCAAAGTTCAGGACAAATGTAAAATGGATCCTGGCCAATGTCTCCCTAACTGATGTTGGAATCACACAAGCAGATCGTCCTTTTTTCAGAAATCATTTTCCATCTAACGTTTTTGTGCAAGTGAGCTATCATTTGAAGAAGATGTTCGGCATGACCGAAAAAATGCTGACATTTCAGAAATTTCTTTTTTATGGAATTTTTTGTGTCTTTCTGTTTCATCCAGATAGATACAATTTCTCAAGGACATTTCCAACAATTACGTTTTTTTTGTCATTTCCACCTGTCCCCACCCATAAGGGTGGCTAAACAGCCAAACTAGCCTGTATGTGCAAGGAAAGGAGGGTGTGTGTTATGTGTAGGGCCTGTATGCTATGTGTAGGGGTAGGGGTGGCTAAAGGAACAGCCAAACTGGCCTGTATGTTATGTGTAAGGGAAGTGGTAGGGGTGGCTAAAGGAACAGTCAAACTGGCCTGTATGTTGTGTAGGGGTGGGGTGGCTAAAGGAACAGCCAAACTGGCCTGTATGTTATGTGTAGGGGAAAGGGTAGGGGTGGCTAAAGGAACAGCCAAACTGGCCTGTATGTTATGTGTAAGGGAAGTGGTAGGGGTGGCTAAAGGAACAGCCAAACTGGCCTGTATGTTATGTGTAGGGGAAAGGGTAGAGGTGGCTAAAGGAACAGCCAAACTGGCCTGTATGTTATGTGTAAGGGAAGTGGTAGGGGTGGCTAAAGGAACAGTCAAACTGGCCTGTATGTTGTGTAGGGGTGGGGTGGCTAAAGGAACAGCCAAACTGGCCTGTATGTTATGTGTAGGGGAAAGGGTAGGGGTGGCTAAAGGAACAGCCAAACTGGCCTGTATGTTATGTGCAGGGGAAGGGGTAGGGGAGGTGACTAAAGGAACAGCCAAGCCTGCCTGTGTGGTATGCCTTACGGGTATCGGCTCCAGGCATACTTTCACTCAATCTCCATTTGGTCTAAAGATCAGTATCTCCCTCGGGAGCCATCTCCCCGGCTTCCCCCCTCAAGACGTCTTTAGCTTCCTGTCAGAGATTTAACATGTCCCCACCCCCGCCCCATTCCCCTTCTTGTGCGCGGTGAATTGATCGCTACATAGGAGCTATTTACTTCGTCCTCCTACTTCACTACTTATGTCTGTGATGCTAGCTGTTGTTATTCTGGCAACAACAAGCTGTATGTATGTATGTGTGTGTGTGTGTGTGTGTGTGTGTGTGTGTGTGTGTGTGTGTGTGTGTGTGTGTGTGTGTGTGTGTGTGTGTGTGTGTGTATGTGTGTGTGTATGTGTGTGTGTGTGTGTGTGTGTGTGTGGTGAAGCCAAGGGGGGGTGCAAGATGACACGCTCTTTCAGGAAAGCACAGCTCCTTTTCTTCATTCACAGCATTTCCTCTTTGTGCTAAAGCTACAGAAATGACGAGAATAATTGCTTCTGTAATGAATAACAGCAACGTATGCAGCCAGTCTTCACATTTCACGACCCAGGTGAGATCTGACTTGATTACGTCCACGATGCCATTACCTTTGATTTCCAGTTGCACTCTGCAGATGATTCAAGGGCAATATATCCTTGAAAATTACTTTTTTTTGTCAGAGTCAAGTTACTGATTAAATAGAATATGTAGAAGACTGTAGAGGCAACAAAAATACATTTTTCTACACGTCTTGACCCAGATGGTTTTTTTTTTAATTTTTTTTTTATAATCACAACATTCCAGTGACTTGTGGCTTAGATCCGCCAGTACAAAAATTTTATTAATCAATCAATATCCATTAAATATAGATTCATATCCTGAAATGTATATTTGTGTATTTCATGCATAAAATAGAAATATAGAAATAATAAATATACATAATTTTGACTTAATTACTTTTGACTTGGTACTGAAAATGTAGTTTGTATTATAATAATAATGTAAACATATCAGTGGATGATAGTTCAATAGTCCCATTGAATGGGACACTGTGCTATAGGAGGTGCTGTCTGTTTGATGAAATGTGAAATGCATGCTCTTGGGTCATTGAGGTAATTAAAGAGAGCTGTTTATTGCACAGGTGAACAGGTGTGTTCCTCTGTGTCCTGTTCCTGTTCTTCCCTCCGTCAGGCTAATTCAAATCCCTTTTCTTATTCTTTTTTTTTTAAACCCTGGCCTCGACAACCCCAGCTAATGACAAATGCCCCAAAACTGCCACCATGCATCAGCAAACAGCCATCAACCTCCAAAGTTTAACATGAAGTGTGATCATTAATAAAGATGAATAGTGTGCTATAAATGCAATTCAGTATCATGAGGGAAATCGTGGCTCACTGGTTTGATGCCAAGTTCAGTTATAGGTGTTGAAGTATATTATTTCAATATTTATGAGTCTAATCAGGAGCGGCAACTAATATGCGATAAAGACAACTGCGGGGCACTGGGAAGCATAGCTAGAATTATTATTTAATTTCTAGGCAGTTGTAAGGTTTCATTGATTCTGAAACACGATAGATCACGCTGGTTTTTGTTTAGTTCAAATAAATTCACTGATGGTCTCTTCTGTCTAGATAAAGAATGTTTTATGCATTTGCTTTTGACCTTGTCTAGTGTTCTGAAGCTGTGATCAAGCTAGTCAGTTTTTGTTGATCAGCATGGTCTATTTGGTCCCTCTAGTTTTTGGCTCCTCCTACTCGGTAGCTATGCCCCCTCCCTCTGTAAATTAACCTTTATTTTCTGTCGTTCCTGTTTTCTCTACCTTCATTATTTCTGATATTTCTTGCTTTTGATAGTGTAGATCACTCAGGTCCTCCTTTAATCACTTCCTCCTGTGCATCAGCTAGTCTCTGGAGGGGTTTTTCTTGCTTTGATCAGGGTTTATTTGAGAGTATTTCTCCCTGGTTATTATCTCTTGGTGATCCCCAGGGTTCAGTTCTGGGTCCGATTCTGTTTTCTGCTCTGTTGCTGTCTTGCCTTTCAGTGGCTCATCATCGTAACTCGAATTTGCATCAAATCCTTAGTTATTTCTTAAGGTGGATTCTCACCAAATCCAGCGAGGTGCATCGGTCGGACGCATTCTATAAATTTCCTATGGAGAGGATGCGATGCGATCGCGCAGTATGTTCGCCGGTTCTGAATTTGAATAGGATAGATTCCAAACCTACTTTATGCAAATTAATACGTTCGCCGTTGCTCGCGAAACTCTGATCAAACGGTCAAAGTAGGCATTTTAGATCAAATATGAATCAAGATTTAGCAACTGCATAGACTATTTCTACTATTTCTGGCCTCAAATGTTTTCAGAAATGTATTTTAGTGGACCGTTTAAGTGTGATAAAACAAAGTTTATTAACAGGCCGCCATATTGTTCCTGTTTGAAAACGCAGGCAAAATACGTCTAGCCAATCAGGTGCCGTTAATGTTCCTTGTAGGCTACTGAACCCGTCTAATAGCAACATCCATCAAACACACAGTTTGGGGGTTCGGCGCATCCCCATGTGTCATCGCCAGATTTGGTGGGACCCCAGCTTTAGTGTTTGTCGACGAAGAAAGTTTACATTAGTAAAATAGGGATCACATATACTCTGATGTAGGCCGAATTAAACCCTCCTTAGTATGGGTGGTGCTAGAGCCAATTTTGCATCCTCCAGCAGGGCTGCCCTCTATGCTCGTCCCTGCCATAGTTGGCCCTGCCACAGTACCAGGCCACATGGCTCCTCCACACACGACGACAGCCCTGTGTTCTTTTCTTTTTTACATTTTGATTTTAAATGTATTCTAAAATGCCTGGAAGAGTACCCCTGAAAGAACTGCAATATTATTTCTGCTGCTGCTCCAGATGCTAGCTACTTCTAATAAAACTCCTAAGGTGCCCATTTATGCCACTGATGCTGCAGTTCAAAATAATGCAAATGTAATGCAAATGTAATGCAAATGCTAAAAATAATTTGTGCTAAAATTAGGATGAAAACGATACTCCTTTTTCATCCAAAACCAGCCTTTGCACCCTCCAGCCTGCTTAACATTTGACCTAACCTGAGTAATGATGAGACCCCTCCCTTAGTCTGCCTGGTTTGGCTGGGCTCAGCTCAGCTCCGAGGGGATGCTAGCCCCCGCATAGCGGGTGGTGCAGAGAAGGCGACGGATACGGGTTCAGACCGCCGGGGCTTGGGCCTTGTCCTGACTCCATTCAAACTGACAGCCGTGAGAGGCCTGTCATGTTTTTATTTTATTTTATTTTTTCGCTGTATTGCTTCCTGCCAAGACCAGGAGAGCTGGAAGAGACATTTCACATTCCTGATCCCGGCTGCCAAAGCCGGCGCATAACCTGGGCGTCTGCTTTTCTCCCCTACCCCCGCCTTCTGGGAAAGATATACGGCACGTGGGCCCCGCTCCAACGGCGACGCCTCCGCAGCGGACGCTCGTGGGCTCCTCGGCCAAGGAGATAACGAATGGCGAATCAGCATCACTGATGCGTTCGATTGGATACGTTGAAGAGCACAATCCCCCATTTCACATCCATACTGCACGCTGTTTTTCTGGGCTTCAGAAAGGGGCACGGTGCTGGAAATAGAGGTACCACCAGTATAGCTGCCATTTAAAAAGTCTTGCATAGGGTGGGTAATCTGGCGTAAATTTAGCTGTAGAAAAATCAGGGTAAAAATTCTAATTGTGTGAGTCTGTGGATTTGAAAACACTGGAAACACATAATTTGGAAATTACATTTCCACAGAATACATGTCAGGGAAATGTATTTTCCAGCTGTTGTGGCTTGTGTACAGGTAATTCTCCTGTATATATCAAGCCATAGGTAGATCGCTATGACAGCGTCTATGGCAAGCCGTTTTAACATTTATTCCTCGAGACTTACTAGTAACTATTCATTAGATACTAGTACTTATTCTTTAGTTACTAGTAACTATTCAAATAGTTACTAGTATCTATTTCAGTTTTACTAGTAACTATTCATTAGATACTAGTACTTATTCTTTAGTTACTAGTAACTATTCCAATTGTTACTAGTATCTATTTCAGTTTTGATAGTAACTATTCATTAGATACTAGTACTTATTATTTAGTTACTAGTAACTATTCCAATAGTTACTAGTATCTATTCCATTTTTACTAGTAAGAAATTTTGATTTTTTGCTATTGAATTCTATGGGGCTCTGCGGTTCAGATATCAACTATTTGCTTCTGACTAGTAACTATTCCAATAGTGACTAGTATCTATTTCAGTTTTACTAGTAACTATTCATTAGATACTAGTACTTATTCTTCAGTTACTAGTAACTATTCCTATAGTTACTAGTATCTATTTCAGTTTTACTAGTAACTATTAATTAGACACTAGTACTTATTCTTTAGTTACTAGTAACTATTCCAATAGTTACTAGTATCTATTTCAGTTTTGATAGTAACTATTTCTGTTTTACTCGTCATCGGTAATGACTAGTCAAAATGACTATTTGATAGTTCAATTAACATTCTTACTAGTAAAAATGGAATAGATACTAGTAACTATTGGAATAGTTACTAGTAACTAAAGAATAAGTACTAGTATCTAATGAATAGTTACTATCAAAACTGAAATAGATACTAGTAACTATTGGAATAGTTACTAGTAACTAAAGAATAAGTACTAGTATCTAATGAATAGTTACTATCAAAACTGAAATAGATACTAGTCACTGTTGGAATAGTTACTAGTCAGAAGCAAATAGTTGATATCTTAGATCGGAATAACAACTAGTATCTATTAAATTGGAGATATCCTCAACTCGAATAACAACTAGTAAAAATATATTTGGAGATATCTTCATTTGGAGATATCTTCATTCAAATAACTGAATGCATTTACATTAGTGATGTGCAGTTCGCGAACGAATCGGTATTTTGAGTCGACTCTTTATGCTGAGTCGTCTGAGTCGACTCGCCAGTTCGAGGGAATCGTGCTAACCCACGGCTCTCGACTCTCGGCTCTGGCTCTCGGCTCTGGCTCTCGGCTCTCGGCTCTCGGCTCTCGGCTCTTAGCTCCGGCTCTGACTCTGCCTGCTTTCTACTACAGCCGAGAGACACTCCCCCGAGACACTCAGCAGTGGTTAATGCGCGGCGTTGAAGTCGAGCAGCGATTGATGCGCCCAACAAAATAGGTCACACGAATATCTTCTTTATAATGCTTTATGAATACATTTAAAGTTGATCTAAACAATATTGCACACAATTTTGTGAATGAGATAATCGCCCCAGCTCATTCAAAGTAATTTTGACTAGGCTACTACTAACGGTTAAAGGATAGGTAGCAATAGTAGGCTAGTAGTCGGACCTAACTCCGTTCAGCACGAAATCACCTCGACTCAGAGCCGTGAAACAAACAAAGCCCTTTCAAGTTTTAACGGAGAGGAAAATAAATGCTGTAGGCGACAGCATTAATAATCGAGTTTAGCCTACTCAGCGTGTATCAACCAGAAACCATATATGCAAAGGATATCTAATTATATTCCGAGACGTCGACACTTTAATAGCCAACTGTTTATTATTATATTAATACATTTGGCTGTTTGCGAGGAAATTGCAGTAGGCTATAAAACAGAATTAATATGCGATTGTGTTCAGCTAAGTTAGGCTACTAAAAATGACAGCAAATACTTCAAAATGACAGGTTAGGCTACTAAAAATGACAGCAAATATATTTAAAGTGGTGGCATTTTTATTTTAGAACTATTGACCAACAACAACAGTGAACAGAATAAATAGCCTACAATTGTGTATGATATAATAAATAAAGTACAGTTAAAATAAACACATTTAAATAACCCTATGGTTAGCATAGATTAAATAGCTCTATACAAATATAACCATTCAATGTCTATTATTACCTGTAAGATCTAATGTTACAATCTGATCGAAAAAACGGAGATGGGAAAGTCGTAAATAAACGTAACCTGCGATTGCAAACTAGCTTGAGACAGTAGGCTACTGTAAATTGAGAATATTAGCAATGAGTATCATTCAGATGATTTGGGTCTGAATAAAATATCAAGGCTAGTTTACAAACTTATTTTGTCTACTTTGTTACCAGCTAGGGTCTGCTGTCTGAAACAGCTTCTAATTCCAGCTCGCGAGTAGCGCCGCTGAAAGAAAAAGATGCGGCTCTCGGCTCTCTCGGCTCTCGGCTCTCACGGCTCTCTCGGCTCTCGGCTCTCACGGCTCTCTCGGCTCTCGGCTCTCACGGCTCTCACGGCTCTCGGCTCTCACGGCTCTCACGGCTCTCGGCTCTGGCTCTGACTCTGCCTGCTTTCTACTACAGCCGGGAGACACTCTCCCGAGACACTCAGCACTGGTTAATGCGCGGCGCGCAGTTTCTGATTGCTAAGTTAGAACCTACGTAAGAATATATATATTTTTAATTTGATCTAACAATATTGCACACACTTTTGTGAAGTTAATAATCGCCCCAGCTCATTCCAAAGTTATTATGACTACTAATGGTTAAAAGAAAGATACGTAGCTACAGTAGCTATACTACCCAACTGATCAGCACGAAATCAACTCGACTCAATTTAAGAGCCATGAGCCGTAGCAATATTCCACGGCTCCAGACAGAGCCGTGACACAAACCGAAGTAATTTTCGAGTTTTAACCACATAACTGTTCTTATAGAGTTCTGTGGTTTTAATAAAGGGCAAAATGAAGTACACCATTAAGCTATTAATCGGGTTTACTACTCAGCGTGATTCAAACGGAAACCCTATTGACAAAGGAATTATGTTAGCCTATATCTAATGATATTCCGAGACGCCGACTGTATATTACGAAATTATTAAACTTTTTGCGAGAATTGCAACCGAATTCCAGTCAACGATGAAACAATTAGGCCAAATTTGCGATATTGCGATTGTGTTCAGCTAGATTAGGCTACAAAAAAATGACAGAAAAGACTTATTTAAAGTGGTGGCATTTTTATTTTAGAACTCTTGACCAACAACAACAACAGTGAACAGAATAAATAGCCTACAATTGCGTATGATATAATAAATAAAGTACAGTTAAAATAAACACATTTAAATAACCTTATGGTGTCCAAATAAATAAACGACACAGGCTCCTGTACATCATATGTACACACTGACACACACAATAAATATCTGGCTTGTTTGTCCAATTTGGCTGGCTATCTCTCTTATACAGTCTTCCATCCACCTAATTTTCAGTAGACCTAGACTACTGGATTCTGGGATCTGATAAAAAATATAAGATTAATATTAGCATAGATTAAATAGCTCTATACAAATATAACCATTCAATGTCTATTATTACCTGTAAGATCTAATGTTACAATCTATGATCGAAAAAACGGAGATGGGAAAGTCGTAAATAAACGTAACCTGCGATTGCAAACTAGCTTGAGACAGTAGGCTACTGTAAATTGAGAATATTAGCAATGAGTATCATTCAGATGATTTGGGTCTGAATAAAATATCAAGGCTAGTTTACAAACTTATTTTGTCTACTTTGTTACCAGCTAGGGTCTGCTGTCTGAAACAGCTTCTAATTCCAGCTCGCGAGTAGCAGTAGCGCCGCTGAAAGAAAAAGATGCGGCTCAAACGGAAACGGCTCTTCTGTATTAACCGGAACCGGAAGTACCAAAATGGCGACTCCGACTCCGACTCCGATCCGACTCTTCAAACTGAATGGTACGAATAGAGCCGACTCAGAAAAAAGAGCCGAACTGCCCATCACTAATTTACATGAGGCAGACATCCAGCATGCTCTCCGGTTTGCCGACCGCCAATAAAATCGCTATACAGAGGATTGGGGGTTCGAGCTGAACAGGGCAGACGTTTATTTTCGACAAAAACAATGTGCAACTGTTAAATACTTTTGATTTATTACAGTTATTATTTTCACATTAATAAACGTATGTTTATTGCAAAGGCAACGTTTCAAATATAAACTGTTCAATGTTTCACTTGTACTACAGCGAAATGCTGAAAGTCAGACGGACACTGACATCACGTGAAACAATTCAGTCACTGGACACCACGGCAGAATGCAGGCTAGCTACGATGGCCATTTGTCAAGCAAAGAAAAAAGTTTTAACGCAGAATATCATCTGGTTAACATCGCGTTGTTGCATTAATGTAAAAAAATGTAAAAATATATATATAAATAACTGTGCCATGTGTTAATCTCACACAAATTCCGACAAAAAACATTGTCTGCTTTGCTCTTACGGTCATGACTCACTGTGGAAACCGAAACCTCAACACTCGCCGGCCAACATTTCTTTATTATGTTATCTCGTCAGCTCTGTTCAGTTTATCCTTTTCACACATAACATAATGTCACCATAAAATTAACTACTAGGACAATTAAGAATTGACAATTAAAAATTAATGATAGCCTGCTAGAAGCTGCAACAGCTGAAGACACCGAATTTATAAACTTTTAATTCCCCAAACATAACAGTGTCATGGTTAGTCACTTAAAAAAATTACAATAGCCTCCGAACATGCCTCTAGTCTACACTAATCTGCAGACAATGTAGTTTACGGCAAACACTTTTAAATAAAGGCTCATGGTTTTAGTTTCATCGGCTTGGTTTTTAGCCTATTGGTTTTCGATTTCAGGCTATTTTGTCGGCTACAATTTGCCATGCGTAGGCTAATTTACGATCTGTAGCCCATTTCTTCTTCATTATTATTATTATATTACTAATATTTATCCAAATTTTTGAAGAATGCAAGTGTTATGTTGCACGTTAACTGTGGATCCACCGTTGGCTGAATAAAGTTGTACTTGTTGCTTTTCGTTAATGTTATTGCCCTATAGCCTGATAAGTAGGCTATCTTAATGTTGTAATCAGACTAACATGATTGATTATCACCGTGTTGCGTTTATTAGTCTAATATAAGCTAAAGATGTAGTTTTTAGGTCTTTTAGTCGGTAATATAATAGTGCAGTGCATTCGTCTATTGTAGGCCCTAGGCTATTTTATAACGGATTTCTTCCGTTCTTTCTCGGGTATGAAAAGCTGTATATTTGTGCAAACATAACTTATGTTTCGTTGAAAACATCACTATATTTCCCTGCTAGGATTTCTGCCGATTTTGGACTTTGGAATAGACTTGGCATACTGTAAAATTGTATTGAACTGCAAGCGAGAAGACACCCAGTGGTCGACTCGGCAGACAGCAGGGTCCGGCAATTGGAATAAATGTTAAAACGGCTTGCCGATATGGCAAGCCGTTTTAACATTTATTCCTCGAGACTTACTAGTAACTATTCATCAGATACTAGTACTTATTCTTTAGTTACTAGTAACTATTCCAATAGTTACTAGTATCTATTTCAGTTTTACTAGTAACTATTCATTAGATACTAGTACTTATTCTTTAGTTACTAGTAACTATTCCAATAGTTACTAGTATCTATTTCAGTTTTACTAGTAACTATTCATTAGATACTAGTACTTATTCTTTAGTTACTAGTAACTATTCCAATAGTTACTAGTATCTATTTCAGTTTTACTAGTAACTATTCATTAGATACTAGTACTTATTCTTTAGTTACTAGTAACTATTCCAATAGTTACTAGTATCTATTTCAGTTTTACTAGTAACTTTTCATTAGATACTAGTACTTATTCTTTAGTTACTAGTAACTATTGGAATAGTTACTAGTAACTAAAGAATAAGTACTAGTATCTAATGAATAGTTACTAGTAAATCTGAAATAGATACTAGTCACTATTGGAATAGTTACTAGTCAGAAGCAAATAGTTGATATCTGAACCGCAGAGCCCCATAGAATTCAATTGCAAAAAATCTCAATTTCTTACTAGTAAAAATGGAATAGATACTAGTAACTATTGGAATAGTTACTAGTAACTAAAGAATAAGTACTAGTATCTAATGAATAGTTACTAGTAAAACTGAAATAGATACTAGTAACTATTGGAATAGTTACTAGTAACTAAAGAATAAGTACTAGTATCTAATGAATAGTTACTAGTAAAACTGAAATATATACTAGTAACTATTGGAATAGTTACTAGTAACTAAAGAATAAGTACTAGTATCTAATGAATAGTTACTATCAAAACTGAAATAGATACTAGTAACTATTGGAATAGTTACTAGTAACTAAAGAATAAGTACTAGTATCTAATGAATAGTTACTATCAAAACTGAAATAGATACTAGTAACTATTGGAATAGTTACTAGTAACTAAAGAATAAGTACTAGTATCTAATGAATAGTTACTATCAAAACTGAAATAGATACTAGTAACTATTGGAATAGTTACTAGTAACTAAAAAATAAGTACTAGTATCTAATGAATAGTTACTAGTAAGTCTCGAGGAATAAATGTTAAAACGGCTTGCCATAAAATGTTTCATTTGTACTACAGCGAAATGCTGAAAGTCAGACGGACACTGACATCACGTGAAACAATTCACTGGACACCACGGCAGAATGCAGGCTAGCTACGATGGCCATTTGTCAAGCAAAGAAAAACGTTTTAACGCAGAATATTATCTGGTTAACATCGCGTTGTTGCATTAATGTAAAAAGAATTCTATAAATAACTGTGCCATTGGCTACATGTGTTAATCTCACACAAATTCCGACAAAAACATTGTCTGCTTTGCTCTTGCGGTCATGACTCAGTGTTGAAACCGAACCTCAACACTCGCCGGCCACATTTCTTTATTATGTCTTCATTAATTTCTTCTCGTCAGCTCTGTTCAGTTTATCCTTTTCACACATAACACAATGTCACCATAAAATTAACTACTCGGACAATTAAGAATTTACGATAATACATTAAGAATTAATGATAGCCTACTTAAAGCTGCAACGGCTAAAGAGACAGGATTTATAAACCTTTAATTCCCCAAACATAACAGTGTCATGGTTAGTCACTTAAGAAAATTACAATAGCCTCCGAACATGCCTCTAGTCTACACTAATCTGCAGACAATGTAGTTTACTGCAAACACTTTTAATTATAATATTAATAAGAAAAATTATCTTTGGTAGGCTAATTTCTTAGTAGTAGGCAATCTATTGTTTTCTTTCTGGCTAAGATTTCTGGGAAATATGCGTTGTCCAATTAAGCTTGTTAGCCAACGTTAGGGCCGAAACATAGCCTACCTCAGGCAAATACGCGAACGTGGACGCTTCGAGCTACGCGAACAGTTTTTCTTTTGCCATGACATTTGTGAAAGTCAAACTGGAGTAAAGCACAGATTGAACAAGAAAGTTGTTTACTGTTGTTGCCTGCTATAGCGTCCCTCGCTGCAACGCTCTGGTTTGTCTTTCACAAATGTCATGGCAAAAGAAAAACTGTTCGCGTATTTCCCTTTTTTTAGGCTGTACTAACTATTTGGGCTGTATGTCTTTCTTTCAGCTAGAATGTGCTTGCGTCTAGCCTATTGTGCATGCATGTCTCCACATAGACTTGGTTAATTAATTTACATGCTTCTTCATGATCCATAGTTCAGGTGGTGCTGTTCATTGTATTTCATTAGACATTAAATACAGCTCATCTACAAACTATTTTAATGTAATTGTGGGCTATCAATAGGAGAAAATATGTTCTCATTCTCGTCAGTAGATGGCGGTATGGTTACGCGAATTAGAGGTCTCACGGGTCCACCCGAATACCCGAGACCCGAGCGGACACGGGTCCAAAATTCTGACTTGTCTCACGGGTCCGGGTCGGAACTGATATAATAGCCGCGGGTCTCGGGTAAGCACATGTGAAACTGATTGGCCCGTGAGGACCCGATCACAT
Organism: Ilyophis sp. 1 JC-2022; assembly: GCA_022702515.1. Classification (NCBI taxonomy): domain Eukaryota; kingdom Metazoa; phylum Chordata; class Actinopteri; order Anguilliformes; family Synaphobranchidae; genus Ilyophis; species Ilyophis sp. 1 JC-2022. The sequence continues at coordinate 44,984,992 of CM040400.1, read as the reverse complement.
TTTTTTTATTTATTCTGTAGCCTAATATTATATTCTGTATTATATTATATATTTTAAATTCTGTAGCCTAATATTATATTCTGTAATAATATTCCATATTATATTCTGTAATATTGTAATATAAAAAAAGAAACCATATCGTCTGCTCTCGCATCTTTGATGAGCAGCGCGTGCTTATTGTATTTCATACTGTTTCTCGTAGGCTACTGAAGGAGGCCGTTCTCAACCGATCCCATCATGCCAGACGATTGTCTTAGTTTATTTTTATTAGAACTATGGAAAAACAAATTTTTCGTATTCTATCTTAAATAAAGGCTCATGCTTTTAGTTTCATCGGCTTAGTTTTTAGCCTATTGGTTTTCGATTTCAGGCTATTTTGTCGGCTACAATTTGCCATGCGGAGGCTAATTTACGATCTGTAGGCCATTTTTTCATTATTATTATTATTATTATTATTATTATTATTATTATATTACTAATATTATTGCCCATTTATTTATTTATCCAAATTTTTGAAGAATGCAAGTGTTATGTTGCACGTTAACTGTGGATCCATCGTTGGCTGAATAAAGTTGTACTTGTTGCTTTTCGTTAATGTTATTGCCCTATAGCCTTATAAGTAGGCTATGTTAATGTTGTAATAATAATAATAATAATAACTTTATTTGTATAGCACCTTTCTAATGCAAGGATACAAGGTGCTTTGACAGGCAAAGGAAAATGACAAAATATATATAACAAACAGAAGAACAAGAACAATAAGTATACAGAAATACAAGATAATAAAAAAGAGAAGAATAAATGAATAAATAAATAAAATAATATTTTTAAAGTAAAAGCTAGTTTATAAAGGTGAGTTTTCAGGTTATTTTTGAAAGTGCATACTGAGTTTGCAGTTCTTAAGTTGAGTGGGAGGCTGTTCCAGAGTCTAGGCGCAACCACTGAGAAGGCACAGTCACCCTTCGTCTTTAGCCTAGAATCTGGAACAACCAACAGATTCTGATTAGCAGATCTGAGTGTCCGGTTTGGTAAGGAGTAAGAAGCTCAACTATATAGGCAGGTGCTAAACCATTTAATGCTTTAAAAGTAATTAGTACAATTTTAAAATCAACTCTAAAAGTAACTGGGAGCCAGTGTAAGGATGCTAGAATAGGGGTAATATGTTCTCTCCTATTTGTCCCAGTTAATAGCCTGGCGGCTGCGTTCTGCACCACTTGGAGCCGGACCATAGTTTTGCGTCCCAGGCAACTATACAGCGAGTTACAATAGTCTATGCGTGATGACACAAACACATGTACAATTTTCTCTGTATCTTGGAGATGTTCCTCAGTTTGTAGAAGCATGTCTGGACTGATTTCTTTATGTGACACTCAAAGTTAAGATGTTGATCAAAAATCACACCAAGATTTCTAGAAACAGATTTTACATTTAGGGCAAGAGAGCCTAAATTAGACTGAATGAAATCAGAGACATGCGTGGGGCCTATGATTAAAACCTCAGTTTTATCCGGGTTGAGCTGGAGGAAATTTTGAGATAGCCAGCTCTGAACATCATTCAGACAGTCCTTCAATAGAGCTAATTTGTTTAATTAATTTGGTTTGATAATCAGACTAACACAATTGATTATCACCGTGTTACGTTTATTAGTGTAATATAAGCTAAAGATGTAGTTTTTAGGTCTTTTAGTCGGTAATATAATAGTGCAGTGCATTCGTCTATTGTAGGCCCTAGGCTATTTTATAACGGATTTCTTCCGTTCTTTCTTGGGTATGAAAAGCTGTATATTTGTGCAAACATAACTTATGTTTCGTTGTGAAAACATCACTATATTTCCCTGCTCGGATTTCTGCCAATTTTGGACTTTGGAATACTGTCAAATTGTATTGAATTGCAAGCGAGAAGCCACCCAGTGGTCGACTCGGCACACAGCAGGGTCCGGCAATTGGAATAAATGTTAAAACGGCTTGCCGATATGGCAAGCCGTTTTAACATTTATTCCTCGAGACTTACTAGTAACTATTCATTAGATACTAGTACTTATTCTTTAGTTACTAGTAAATATTCCTCATTAATATTTAGCAGCCAATTTACATGCCACGTAGATATCACGTTGTCAATGTTACTAGTACTTACTGGGTTGGAGATATCTTTCGTCTGAATAGCTACTAGTAACTAAAATATAAGTACTAGTATCTAAAAATATTGTACTAGTAAAAATGGAATAGTTACTAGTAACTATTGGAATAGTTACTAGTAACTAAAAAACAAGTACTAGTATCTAATTAATAGGTACTATCAAAACTGAAATAGATACTAGTAACAATTGGAATAGTTACTAGTAACTAAGGAATAAGTACAAGTATCTAATGAATAGTTACTAGTAAAACTGAAATAGATACTAGTAACTATTTGAATAGTTACTAGTAACTAAAGAATAAGTACTAGTATCTAATGAATAGTTACTAGTAAGTCTCGAGGAATAAATGTTAAAACGGCTTGCCATAAGCGTCAGTGTTTTATGAGTCATATCATTAAAACAAGACAGCAGTGCATTATTTTCTTTCTTCCTCTCATAATTTTTCCTGAATTCAATGGTTCTTTTTCCCAGAATGCAATGCATCATACATGCAAGGGAATGCTTCAAGGGAGACTGCAGGTTCAGTTACTTTAATTTGACTTCTGCAAAATAAATATACTGTATGTGTACACAATGCTTTTGTACTATAAGGACAGCCTATAAAAATGAACTGAATATGGGTAAAAGGATCTTTCCAGTGCTGGCACCGTGGACGCCATTTTAAATGATCATATCATCTCAATCATACCACCTGCTCTGGTATTGTTAGCAGAGGCGACCACTGGTTTATCACACAGGTGCACATTCAGTGGACACACTTGTCTTTTTACATTGCATTTGTGTTTTTATTGTCAACTGTCGCTTTAATGTTATTTTTGTATTTAACCAAAAGTTCTATGTGTTAAATAAAGGATGATAAATAATAGATAATATTACTGCCATTTAGCAAATGCTCTTATCTGGCGACTTGCAGTCACGTTAAAACATGAGGGATGGAAGTGCCGTAATTCTGTAGAGGGAGGTGGTATAGTCTCAAGAGAGACAGTCCAATCCCAAGAGAGACAGACAACAAGTGCGAGAAGCGCCGACTTGATTTGCAGCATGACAACTACCCTATTAAACATGAAACATTATTAATTAGAACACTACAGTTATTACCTGTTTCTTAATGCACCTTTTAGTAGTCGTGTATTTATTTATTTATGTAGCAAAGTGCTCTACAAACCAGGAAATCGGTTAAGAGGAAATTACATGTACAAGAATGTAAAATGACAAAAAGGATTATAGAAATGGATTAAAATGACCAAATATGATAAAATACCTTTTGGATAAGCACCTGCTATGTTTTATTTTTTATTATTTCAGATTTTTTCCCAAATTTGTAGCCAATTGAACCCCTATTCTAATTAAATTCCCCTGTGTAGCACCGCTGCACAGCCCCGTTAGCCGGTAGAGAATCACCGTTACACAACCCCGTCAGCTGGTAGTAGGAAGGAGGGCGCCTCGTCCTCTGCAGGGCGCGACTCCTCAAGCTCCTGACCGTGATTCCAACTCGCCCAGTGCCGTTATATGCACAGCGATTCTCCCTGAGCCCCTCCCCCCACCCGGAAGCAGCCGCCAATTGCTGCTCCCACAGCACCTGCTACTTGAGCATATTTTACCTCAGTACGTGTGATAAAGTCCCTGACTTTAGCTCCAGGTCAGTAAAGACAAGGGCTGCACGGCTGAGGTGATGCGGGTTTGAACCCCGGCTGTGTCCTTAGTGATAGTGATGCAGAATTCACAGAGGTTGGCTTTGTCTCGTCCAGGGGTAGGACAAGTTTAAGACTCCTTGCTTTACACTTGTATGAGTCCCCGATGCATCCACCTCCCCCCCCCCCCCCCTTCTGCCGACACCCGGGGTTCTTCTTGTTTTAGCAGCTGTCAGTCAGAGATGTGAATCCCCTCTAATCATCGTTTCCTCGGCTGTTGTGCCGTGTGACTTTGTGACATCGAAAACAGTCACAGACCCCCCTGTGGAGAGCTGTTGCGTTCCTCATTCGGGACCCTCATTTTTAAGTAAATGGAAATGGTGTGGTGGGTGTGTGTGGGGTTTCACAAAAACCAATTGAATGGGTAAAACCACCAAGCCTTAGCCTTAGCCTTCATCCAAAAGTACAACAAAGAGAATCTAACATGACAGGAGCAGGACACATACATTGTCATTGGAGGCTCGCTAAACAGCCTCGAAGGAGGTAAATCTGTCCGAAAAAGTTACCCTCTTACTAGCTTTCACTGTAAGAGATGATTTCCCTACCACTGGTTGTGCTGCCTCAGACCTGACGCACGCTCCTGTGAGGTGCGCTGAACCGCACGACAAAATAAAAGATCTTGAAGCGGCCTCTAGCTTGTTGTATTTCCATCTGACAGCTTATGGCGGCGTTCTCCAAATACTCCCACCTGGAGGACTGACTCTATTTAAAGTGGTGAATATATACGGGCGAAATATGCCCGCATACTTATTGTAACTGTAAGCTAACAAGAAAGCTAACTTTGGGGAAAGTAGCATTATAGGTATAGCTAGGTAAAGATGATAATGTTACTTAATGCTATTTACTCTTTACAATACTAATTGTAGGTTTGTTCAGTTAACTTTACACTTATTGATTACATAATGGGCATTTAGCAGACAATCTTATCCATAGCGACTTACACAACATTTAGCATTTTTACATAGTATCCATTTCAGCTGGATATAGAATGAAGCCACTTAGGTTAAGCCCTGCTCAAGGATACAATGGCTGTGTCCTACCTGGAAATTGAACCTGCAACCTTTGGGTTACCATCTCAGTTCCCTAACCATTATACTACACTGCCGCTAAATGGGCCTCGTGTGCCATCATGCTGAAACTGTTGTATTCCTGAGGCTAAATGTTCACCGCTTTTTTAAGTCGCTGTGGGTAAGAGCGTCTGCTTAGATATTGTAATGCAAACTATGTGTTAAACAAAGTGCTTTTTAAAAAATAATAATAATAAAGTACAACTGTAGAGTGTTTGGGCTTTAAAATATTTCAGTAGGTAAATATGTGTAGCATCGTTCTTCAGCTACTTGTTCCTGAGGGAAGATTATATTTTAGAAGGGGCACATGTGAGCCAAACATATTCCACATACTGTATGCAAATCAGTGTTTGACTGAGATGCTCAGACACATTGTGCTTGTGCGAAAAAAAAGTAGACAACTTTGTAAATGTGCAACAATTATCTATTTTTTCCGTCTTGAGTGGGAGGTATCCTGACACGGTGCAGACCCAGATCTCGACATCGCTGTAAGGTTTTGATGCGCACCATGTTTTCTTCTCGGCAATCAAAGCGCCGAGAGCAAGAGGCTAGAAATCAATCAACATTTGTCCTAAACTTCAGCTACAAATTAAAAATGAGTTGTTGTTGTTTTTTTCTATGAAAACACAACTTGAGGAATTCAGCAATCACTATCTGGGAAACTGAGTTTGTGAAGAAAGCTTCTGTTTGCCTACGAGTCAAAGATAAGGACATATTTTGATTGAATAGGGGCCTAAGTCTGCATGTATAGCGGATGCATTCAGCCCCATGGGATGCTATTTGAACAGCCCTGGTGTAGAGAGGAGAGAACAGGCTCATTGTAAACAGATTTGTTTTCCCTCTCACCCAGAAGGTGTATTCTTTATCCGTAAAGTAAATGTTTTTTTGTGGGTTTTTTTTAAACGGGCGATAAAACTCCCGTAAAACGCTGTGCAGCTATCTGGTCCTCTCTTTCCCCCCACATCTCTCTCACTTTGGTTCCGGTTGTGATGGGTTGGCTGATATTGACTCATTGATAAAGCCTTTATCATTCCCTTCACAATGTGACCATGGGGTTGTCTGCCCTGCAGAGCTGCGGGATAAATATTCATGAGCTTCTGCTTGGAAATATCTCTAACCCAATCATAGTCTGATCTGGGAATATTGGATTTTATGATAAACATCAGCTGTGAGCACAGAGCCATACGTTTCAGAGGCAAACATTATTCTAGATTAAGCGTCCATCAATTTAGATTGCCTTATCGAGTAAAAATGTAAAACACTCTAACACTCTCCGGAGCAGCAATTACATTTGTAAGCAGTTTACATCTGCTACAGTGTACCCCTTTATTTAATTCAAATTTTGACGCCCCTAAAACAATGAGGCTTTCAATAATTAATGACATTAGGCGTCTAAGTATCTGCGAATGTCAACACTATCAGAAACATTGAGGAACGAGAGGAAATGGGAGATATTGTGGTTTAGGAGGGTCAAACAGGACTGTGCAATACAGTAATTCATATAGCATTACAATGTAAAATGACAGGCGCTAACAGAGTCCAAGCTTTGTGGTGAGAGAAGTTGTTAGCTTTTTAACATGTGTGTGTGTGTGTGTGTGCACGTATGCGTGTGTGCATATGTGTGTATGTATGGCTGTGTGTTTGTGTGTGTGTGTGTGTGTGTGCACGTATGCGTGTGTGCATATGCGTGTATGTATGGCTGTCTGTGTGTGTGTGTGTGTGTGTGTGTGTGCTTTTAGATGTGTGTGTGTCTGTGTGTGTGTGTGTGTGTGTGTGTGTGTGTGTGTGTGTGCACGTATGCATGTGTGCATATGTGTGTATGTATGGCTGTGTGTTTGTGTGTGTGCACGTATGCGTGTGTGCATACGCGTGTATGTATGGCTGTGTGTGTGTGTGTGCTCTTAGATGTGTGTGTGTGTGTGTGTTTGTGTGTGGTTACATGTATTTATATGGTTAGATATAGTTCTATTTGCCTGTAGCGGGACCCACAGGCAGCAGAGCTGGTCGCTTAGCTGTGCACCCGCCTGGCTCTCCCGCCGTAACCTGGGTTACCAGGTTGAGTGATCTACCCAAGCGAGAGAGACTAACAAGTTCAGCACGTCTCTCCATGCCCCATAAGCAAATAGATAGATTCTGCAAATCGAACTGACACCACTGATACACACACACCTACATATACACACACACACATACACCCACACACTCACATGACCACCCCCCCACAGAGACACACGCATACTCAGACACACACACACACATATGCAGCCAGTAATTTATATTGATTTGATTTGCATCTAAACCCCCCTCCGCTGTCCAACAAGAAATATGAAAATATTTTCTGTTGGCTCCATTAATCTGGCATCTGCCACACACCTTCCATAAATCACCCCACCTCACTAGCACAGGCTGTATTGATCAGAGCGGTACTTTGGCTGGGGAGGGGAGACTCTAATTACTCTGGCTGACTTTGCATTTTCACACTGTCTAGAAAAAGAGAGAGGGAGCGGGAGAGAGGGAGAAAGAAAGAGAGGGAGGTGGAGAACAAGAGACAGTGTGATAGAGAGAGAGTAACAGAGGGAGAGAGAGAGTGAGTAACAGGGAGAGAGAGTGGGACAGTGGATAAGAGAGAGGCAGTGATAGAAAAAGTGAGTAACAGAGGGAGAGAGAGAGTAGGACAGTGGATAAGAGAGAAACAGTGATAGAGAGAATGAGTAACAGAGGGAGAGTGAGAGAGAGTAACAGAGGGAGAGAGAGAGTGGGACAGTGGATAAGAGAGAAACAGTGATAGAGAGAATGAGTAACAGAGGGAGAGAGAGAGAGTGGGACAGTGGATAATAGAGAGACAGTGATAGAGTGAGTAACAGAGGGATAGAGAGAGAGTGGGACAGTGGATAATAGAGAGACAGTGATAGAGTGAGTAACAGAGGGAGAGAGAGAGTGGGACAGTGGATAAGAGTGGATAAGAGAGAAACAGTGATAGAGAGAATGAGTAACAGAGGGAGAGAGAGAGAGAGAGAGTAACAGAGGGAGAGAGAGATAGTGGGACAGTGGATAAGAGAGGCAGAGAGTGAGTGTGAGAGAAAGAGATAGCCAACAGAGAGCGAGTGAATGAGTGTGTGTGTGTGTGTGTGCTTCTGTGTGTGTGTGTGTGTGTGTGAGAGAAAGAGAGAGTTAGTTAAATAAATATTGATTTGATTTGATTTTGAGTTAGAGTGTGCGAGTGACAGAGAGAGAGAGAGATAGAGAGAGAGAGAGAGAGAGAGAGAGAGAGAGAGAGAGAGACAGAGAGAGAGAGAGAGAGAGAGAGAGAGACAGAGAGAGAGAGAGAGAGAGAGAGAGAGAGAGAGAGAGAGAGACAGAGAGAGAGAGAGAGAGAGAGAGAGACAGAGAGAGACATCCACACCTTGCCACTGGTCAGCCTTCATTTAGAATTAGAGTTGCTGTTTCCCAGGGTAAGCTGTTCTTTCATGGCTTGGTGCAGAAATACTGGTTAAAATTGAAGGCAAGGCTGCAGCTTCAGTCCAAGGCAGCCCTCCACCCCCAACCCCCCCAGTACCATTCCTCCCTCCACCCATCCCAAGGAGTTCTGACCTTCAATTAAAATAAATTTGTGTTGTCTTTTGTCCAAGAGCCAGGAAATAATGAACTAATTAAGATGAGGAAAGGAGTATTTAGGTCTGGCAGTCAGGGGAGACTGTACGTTTCACCAGCAGCCAATACCGCTGAACGGCACGCATAAATACTCTTAAACTGCTGCGCTCCGGCCTGCCCATGCATTCAGTGTAAATACATTTACATGGCCCAGCCCGTAGGTGGCTGGGGATCCCCGTTAATCTACGGTTACCGACAAACCCAAACGCTAGTCACCACACGCACAGCGCTGCCTTCACAGCAAATTTATGAATGGGATAGACATATGTTTGCAAGGCCTTAGCGTGCACCACACTATGGCGAGCTTCATTCCCGTTGTGCAAATATCCATATAGACCTGATATTTAATTGGAAAGGACACTGACACATAATCATTCATTAAGGGGAATGTACTGATCGCACTTTATAAATACCGTGTCTGCCAGGAGTGTGCGGCTATCGCCCTGAGCTGGGGGATCTGTCAGTGTCACCCCCGGCTCACTCATGGGCACCTGGGCCCCAGATTGTCTGTAAAGTGAGACGCTTGTCCTTTTGTGTAAAGCACATATATACCAAAACAAAACTGAATTATACTGAAGTAAAACGGAAGTGCAATCAATGTCTGTCTATACCGGTTGTGTCATAACACTTGATAATGCGGAACGCATTGATTTTGGGTTTCTGCAGTTATATGGGTTGTGAGGACAGAAAGTTGTCAACAGCAGGACGACAACAGAAATAAGGTGTGATAATGTTTTTATAGAAGTGCCAAAAATAAAAAAGAATTATAATTTTAAAACATTTTTTTTTTTTACAAATATAATAATAATAGTACTACTACTCATGCCTTGCCAATGGTCTTTCCTTACCCAGAACCTCTATATTTTCCCTGGAGAGATTGAAATAGTTTTACCCCCTCAGACCATATCATTACTTATATAAAAATCATCAAATTTCTGCTTACTTGGAGTATTTATTAAAATATCAGACGTCTGTTAACCTTGATAACTGGATAAATGAACGTGAAACCGCAAAGAAAGCTTCGTTATATTTACAATATTTAGAGTTTCCCTCCAAAATACACGCGCTTCCACTTGTTTCCTCATAGGTGGATGGCGAACATTGGGGCGGAGAATTAAAAATACCTCAATTAGTTATCCCTCATCCCTGCTGAAAGTTCCAACTAAAACCTGGGATCCTAAAATGGTTTAAGCTGTGTTTTCGACGCTGGTCTGTGGCTGGTTAAAGCTGGTTAAGCTGGTAGAGTAAGCTGGTGGACTTGTTGATTGTGAGCTGGTCAGCTGGTCGACCTGCTAAAACCAAGAAGTCTCAAAAACTATTTTCAGTGGGGATACAGGTGGTCTAAATAACTCAAACCATATACTTCATCTATTTAATCTAATCTTGTTTATTAACATTAACCATGACCCTATCATTCCAGATGATCCCACCCTGTGAAACTCTCACAGAGTCCTCCGCAGAGTGTAATTACACAAGTGTGAATATCAAAGGGAAACAGATTGTATTTGCACCTGTTGTGTCCAAGTGTACAGATGTGGTTTATTTCGAATGCTCTTAGTATCCACGGTATCAGGTGTGAACCCAAAAGAAATGAGCAGATGTTACCGTTGACATTTCCGCATTTTCTGTGTGTCGTGTCTGGGGGGGGTGGGGATTTGGTGGAAGTTTTTTTTTTCTTCTCCCCAAATCGCATTTTTCCTCTAATGATCCTCCGGCGTATGTGTCCGGGAACTCGGGAAGATCTCGGGCCGTTTCTCCCAGCCGTGTCTTTACAGCGGCGTTCCGCGCGCTCCCAGGGGACGTGCACGATTTGAGGTAAACAAGCCTTCGGACTGCGCCTGCAGAAGCTGACCCGCGAGCGAGTGGAGGATTCGATTGTGCATTGTTGCACCTCTGTAGCGTTCTCCGGTGACAGGATATTTGACTTTGCGCGAGGTGGAAGATTGTTACATTCCCAGTTCTCCCACCCTTTTTCTCTCCCCAGGTCTGTCGCTCAAAGGGTTTTACAGCACGTTAAATTACATGTCGTGTAAATCCACGGCTTTCACTGCACGCGTGTGCACGTGATCCAGGCATAAACCTCTGAGGATTTTTTTGCCTGTCTAAATATGACAGGGACATTATGCACGTCACAGGCTAAGAGCATGTATTTCTATTGCAAGTTGCACTTTTGTTATTTGTTTCAAAATATAAGTGTTCCCCTGGTTTGTCTGTGAAAACAGAACCTGTGATTGCATCACACGTGATCGTCAGCACCGACACTGCCTCTGTTGTCTGGGAGCGGCAGGGGGGTGTTTCACAAAGGAGGATAAGCAAGTTAGCCAGATAACTATAAAATAATAACCATGAAATAATCTCAGAAACTTTCTTCAGTATCAGCAGACAACAAAATGTACGACTACATCACACTCCTAAACCAGATTCTTATGCATTTTCATCGACTGGAATCACACTATTGTGACGATACAGCCTTACAGTTCTCAGTTATCTGGATAACTTTGTGGAATAACCCCCGGGGGGCTAACGAGTTAGCCGGCTAACTTTTGTAAATATTTGGAATTTGATGACTTCCGATTGGATGAGAGTCTGGGTTACTTCAAAATATTTACAAAAGTTCCCACTTTGTGAAATTCCCCCCTGGTTTGGGCCAAAGGAAGGCGGACCTTCACTCTGTAATGAGTCTTGGTTTGAGCTCTTAACTTCTCCCGTGTTTCGCCAGTGACACAGACTTGCATTGTAAAAGTGCAGGCTAACAGCTGTTCTAAACGTGATTGCTGTCACCTGCTCGCTTTTTTGTGTGTGTGTGAACGTTAGCTTCTGTCGCTCACACACACAGTGAACCACTAGGCCTCTTAGTGCTTCAGTAAACAATGGCCGATGCTAATGGTTTATTTTTCCTCACATTTTTGGAAATAATTAATGATCCCCTTCTTCCTCACGTCTTGCCGTAACCGAGGCCCAGTTCCCGAGGCAAAACCGTGGCTGCTCCCCAAAGTTTTGTTTGAGAGGAAAATAACTGCATTATTAATAGGCCTGAGAGCGTTTGATTTATTTTGATAAACTTTAACAAATGCCATTTCCTCCAACTACCCAAAAGAAATATAATAGCCGTCTGTAAATTTTGTACATAAAAGCCCAAACAGCAGCCATTATGCGCCATTATGCTGTTTTTTTAATTTTTTTGTTTTTCTAGTTTCCATTTCGGCATCAGGCCCAGGCAACTGAGAAACTCTACCTTTCATTTGAGGGATTTCAGGTTCTCCCGCCAGCTTAACTGCGGATGAAAGAGGAAAGTTAGAAAAACAATTTTTGTCTTCCAATATGTCAGTCTGAACATCCCCATCGTTTCTCTAAACTTGTGGTTGCACATAGTTCTTCTTTTTACTGTGACAGTGGGTTACTGTATGCAGTTTGCATTATGTTTACATTTTAGGAACTGAGTTATTTGGAGGAGCTGATTTGATTAGTTGTTTTGATGGGTTTTGATTGGGTTTTGTATTGAATGTGTTGTTGGGTTTTTGTGCCTCTGTTTCAATTGTAAATTTCTGCGATATTTTTGTTTAGGTGTGGTATGGGAATGTGTTGGGCTTTGCATATGTTTGGTGTTGTATATGATAAGGGGTGGTATTTGTTGTATATGATAAAGGGTGGTATATGTAAGAAGTGGGACTGAGTGTTGGGTTTGATGGTTGTAATGTGTGTATTATTTGGGAGTGAATAAAATTTAAATAAATCAATAAAAATTTACATTTTAGGCCTTTAGCAGAAGCTCTTATCCAGAGCAATTAGTCCAAACGTATAAAAGGCCTAGATTTGTAAATCACCAACCAATTTATAAATATTTTAGGCATAAGTACAATGGTTATAAACAACCATTCTATAATGAGAACTAAAAAAGTAGTCTTATTGGGTCAGTTTTGTTTCACAGTCATTTTTTTTTTTATATTAAAGCAATCTATTAAAAAACTAACCTTATGTGTTTTATGTGACATTTAAATTTTCTGTAAGCAAAAGCAGTTAAGGTAGGCTATTTATGTATTCACCAGAGAAAAGCCTGCCCTTTCTGAAACACCCTCTGTCTGTCCTAAACACTGCTCGCTGTCCGTGGGCTGAGTTATATGTGATGCCATGTAAATAACTGTCGATAAATGCTGACATAAGAGGGAAACAAAGAAACATCTGTAGTAAGTATTGAATTAGAAAAGAAAAAAAAGATCCTTCCAAGTTTAATTGTTAATCCCCAAGGGGGAAATAGGGTTTCTGCCAGGAGCCGGGCATGCCAGTGAGCAAGAGATTCAAACAAATTAGTGCGCACAACCGTAATTACAGCAGACTAATGACGAACGCGCGTACGCCCTCTTTAAAGATAGAATATGCAGTGCGCGACCTTGGCATAAAGACAGAGTTATGCTTTTTTGTAAAGAGTTATGGACACGTTAGTTTGTTTTTCTCTGTTTTTCAAAGCCATTGACTGTTTTTTGTTTCTTCTTCCCCCCTCTGTATTTGTGTTTGTGATCATGTAGGCCCTGTTGGATACGCAGAATCTACTCAGATCTCAAATTACAAATTTCACCTTCAACCTTGGATTTTCTGGAAAATTCTACCACACTGGTGAGCTACCACAGGGGTCTGTCTCCGCACCACACTGTAATAACTCATTTATTTTGTGTTTTTAAAAAAGATTTTTTACCCCCATAGAGAAGGCATTTATTTTTGATCCTCGTTAATCAGGTAATTGCAACAGAGACTACATTTCTCAGCAGTGTTACTGTAAATCTTGATGATGCCACCTAAGTCATTATTCTGTATTGGACTATAACTGACAATGTGTGAAAGAGGAAAAAAGACAGGAATCAGTGAATTATTCAAGTATTTTTTTATGTAACAGGGAGGTACAAGGTTAGCTCAGGCCAAGAGGATTATGATGACGGATATGAAACTGGTATCAATTACTCATAGATTAATTGAGTTCTCTCTCATAATGCCTATAACCCTTTTACTCATCCTGGACTATGGACAATTACTGATAATTCACTTTAAAGGGAAAATATATGATCAAGGACAGGCCAGTGTTCAGTGAATGTAGCACTTTCACATATTTTTGTAAATGCTGCATGGATAAATATGGGTGAACGCTTGTCACACATTTCAGTCAGTTCAGCCAGTGAATTTATGCACTACAGGCCACACACAGTACTACAGGAGAGCAAGTGACTATTTTACACCCTACAGGCCACACACAGTACTACAGGAGAGCCAGTGAATATTTAATACCCTACAGGCCACACATAGTACTACAGGAGAAAATCAAGGAGGTGAGGTGAATACCTCTCCCTGTTTATGACTGGTTGCTGTCGGCAACTGGTGGGATGATGGGGAGGAGTCAATGGAGCGGTGACCTAGGCAATGCCGGCTTTTTAAAATTTTCACCACTTTGTGTCATATTGGGATACAGGGCCATAGGGTTATATTATAGGGCTGTATAGCTATACAGCTATAGATCTGTAGGGCTATTGTTCAGTACTGGGTCATTCAGGGTCTTACTATTTTCTCCTTACTTTTAAATTTTTTAGCTTTTAGCCTATTATTCTATATGTCCTTAAAGTGATTTGAAATATTCAATTTCTTATTGATAAACCATCATGTGATGCTTAAAGTACCAGTGGCAATGACTGAAAATGCACTACATCTATTCAGATAAAAAGCCCAGACTGGAGTTCATTAAACTGAGTTCCCTGCAGCAGTTGCTAGGTACCGATGGGTAAAATCCCAAGCTTGTTTAAAAACACACTGCAGCGATTGGCTGCGGGCCTCGCATGCCACCGGGACCGTTGTGAAAAGTTATTCATCGATTTGCCCATTGAGAATGTTGCCTAAAGATGGCAACAGTTGCCATTGTTACATTTGCTTCATCGCCATGACAACAGTGTCTGAGCCATGCTAAGATCAAAGCCCTGCAGCTTTTAGCTGTTTTAACCGTTTCTCCTTCCCGTTAAAGAGGAGAAGAAAATGATCGGATTATATTTCAAGTAAATCTGTGAACCTAGATCACGGACAGATGGCCTATAGTGGTGCTGGCTACACCATCCTTTGCTATATTTATGAAGGCTGTGTATGATCAAACTGAAATTTTCTGTGAATTTACACAAGGTTTAGACAGTGGAGCATCCTTTTCACTTATGTCATAATTGAAACGGGTGTTTTTTATTTGTGTGATTGGTTTGCGGTTTAAACATTGAAACATTTAAAACTACTTTATCTATAACCAAAAAAAAAAATAATTGTTTTATTCACGGACAGTTTAGCATTTTAGCTGTGATTGTTGAGCTCTGCAAACGATATTTGTGAGAAAAATAAATAACCAGTTAAAATTAATTATACTACCGCCTTCACGGTTACTCAATTCTCATTCGTCAAGGAGCGGCCACTTTAAAATGACTGCTGTTTCACACCCGGTTATATCCCTCCGCACTCCGCATAGCCAAGTAGTCCGGTCAGAATGCGCTCTCTCCTACTAAAACCCACCGTTCTTTGTTGGAACTATTTTTGTGGCAGAAGCTATAATCGTTCAAATTTGCATATTAAAATAAATGTAAATATGATTTTATGATGGGTAATTAATTGTTTTGGCAAGTAGCAGCCGGCTCGTCAGTTGTTTTAAAATAAGCCCCTTCCAGGTGATAAAGCAACGTCCACGTTGAGTCAGGGTCAGATCAAGTGACTCGCTCGCTGTACATCATCCCTTATTTCAGATTGAATCAATGACTTGTTTTCTACTTTCATCGCCATGCCTGTACCATGTGTGAAATACTGACCTTTGTCCAAATATGTGCTGATTAATTATTAACAATGAATTTGTAATTGCATGGTGTGGTTTTATAGATGCAATAAAGGATAGAGCTGCCGTTGATCTGTCAGTCATATAATTGTTTGAATCAATAAGAAGGCTTTCTGTCCACAGAAAAAAACCAAAAAGAAAACATGATTGGCTTATGTCAGTGACATAAGCACATACTGGTACACCCATTTTTATTTTTCTCATTGTCCCATTACTGCACTAATTAAATACAGAAACACAATGTATAAAGACATTCATCTATAAAATGTAATTAATGCCTGTTTGCCCCTACCCCCTCCCCCCAGGGACTGAGGAAGAGGATGCTGGGGACGACCTTCTGCTGAAGTACGTGGACGAGTTCTGGTGGTTCCCCCACATGTGGAGCCACATGCAGCCCCACCTCTTCCACAACGAGTCCTCCCTTCTGGAGCAGATGATCCTCAACAAAGACTTTGCCCTGGTGAGCGAGCTACCCTGCCCTGCCCCGCCCCGGCCTGCCCCACCTGGCCCTGCCCCGTCCCGCCCCTCCACCGCTCATCCGCAGTGCAGCCAGGTGGTTTCAACAGGCAATCCTGCCAGCCAAATTACCTCAGCGTTAGGAGACCATCCTTCTGCTTACCATACCCACAGCTCCATTTCCCAAAAAAAGCTCATTTTGTCAGCGCTCCGAGGTGCCGACCTCATCTCTTTCGGAGGCTCCGAGCCAGTAAACATATACATTTGTAAGAGCCACGGGTTCAAATCCCTGGTGGTACGCTGCCACTGTGCTCTCAGGTTGCTTAATCTGAATTTCATCAGGATGCAGCCAGGAGTAAGGTGAAAGGGAGAATATTGGGAAAATGTGTGTTGTACAAGACACCCTGGTTACGTTTCTGGGCTAGGCAGCGATGTAAAAAGTACTAAAGCAGTAAGTTTGGTTACGTACAAATGAGACAGAAATAGGGAAGCTACCAGGCCATTCCTTGAGGGACGAATCAGATTCTGGATTCCGTGCCCGACTTCCGCTAATTAATTAGCCCAAATCGTTTACACGATCTGACGTTTCGGCAACATTTATAGATAAGCTCGTAAATGAGATCTGACGGCCATTCTCGTGTCGCTACACAAAACATTATTCGGTGGTCTAATCTACATGTGAACTGGTGTTGGTTTACACAGATAATTAGCTACTTGACATCTAATTTACTTGCTAATGGACGTCTAATTTGAGTGGGAGATTTTCATTCACTGTGCATGTGGAAATTCAGAAATGCAGGATAGTTGTTTTTGCGTGTATATTTTGTCGTGTGTAGGGACACACGTCGGGTGTGGTGTGGAGTTTGTGCGGTGCAGTGTTTGTCAGCTGCTTGTCTTTTCCACAGTTTCTGAATGAGTTGAGGTCGAGGGGAAGTTGCTTAAAGGGGGTTTAGCCCAGAGAGACGTTCAGACAGGCCTTAGAACGGTCACTTTTCTCTTTTTTTTTCTTTTTTTTTACAGCTGTGGCCACAAAATGGCCACCTGCAGCCTCAGGGCAATCCGCGGTGGCAGATTTTACACCCCATTTACATGTGTCATTCCAAAACAAAACAAAACAAAATACACAAAAAGAAAATAACTGTGTCGCTGCAGGCATAGATCACGTCAAAATGTAGGCCTCCAGCGCTCCACAGAACTGTTAGAAAGCGCTCTGATCTGCGCACACATAATAAAGGGGGATTATTAAACCATAAAAGTCACCCGTGTGTGCTGGCAACCTGACCTACATCGGGTAATTACTATTATAACGGCACCACCGCGCGACACGATCATCCGCCACGCCATGCCCAGGATGCGAGGACAGATATATCCGCCGTGATAAAATGCGTTGTCGAGGGGTTAATGGGTCCGGGTTACGGGACCGGACAGCCCCGAGGTCGGTCAGCCGTGTAAACGCTCTCGTCTCCGACAATGTCGTCCAGCTCCAACGAGCCGTGGCCTTAGCACCATTACCGCGCCAAGAGTCATGGGGGTTAACAGGGAGTCGCGGCGGTACGAGCACACGGTGCGTATTCTTTCCGTTTTTCCTTGCAGGTAATGGAGGCAGGGGAAAACTCACCGGGTCTCACCCCTCATAGCCTTGTTTCAGTACTTGCCGTTGTCATAACGCACGTTATTTCTGGAGGCGCTGATTGTGCATATCTAGTTACATTCGCGCAAATGTTTAACCCAGAGAAATTGATTCACGGCAAAACGCCTTTCACCCTCAGTACACAAAACTTTCCGCTTCTATCCACTGACATGTGATACAACATTAGAAACTGAACTCCTGTCGGCTATAAGGCAGTGCTTAAGCTTGTAAAAAGAAATGAGATGTTTTATCTCAAGAGGTCTATCCTGGTTTATAAATATAATTTCCCAAAAAAAAAAAAAAAAAAAAAGGTAGTATGTGTATAAGGTAAACGTGTTAAATGAAGCACACTATGCAGGCTACTCTTGCATGAAGTAATTTAATGTGTTGAAGTAAATGGCAGTTAAGTAACAATGATGTAGGTAATTTAAACGACAGAGGTTACCCAGCGGGAAACAGTTAGGCGACACAATGGTGCCACGAACGGAAGGCTCTAGAAGCCACGGAACGCTCCAGATGTGGGTTTCATGCGGCCGCTTAATTATTCATCTGTTTGGAGGGGCCTTAAAAAGGTTAGCCTAAATATTTCATGATTGGGAAAAAAAAAGACATGGTGTGGATTTTCCGTCCTGCGGCGAACGGCGTCCCGGAGGATCGGTCGGCTCGAGGGCGTCACGTGACCAGTCAGGCTGATTGTTGTCAGTCCAGTAAGCGCGGGGATTGGCTCGGCCGTAGCTAATTGAGTCTGAGTGGGAGAAGCTGAGCCTCGTGTGGCGGAGGTAACGGCTGCTAGCGCAATATCCTGGGAGATTAGGCTTCCGCCCCGTGTACCCGGAGTCGTATTAACTCTCCGAAACTCAGCTCAAGGTCTCTCCAGCTCAAGGTCAAGCTGTGTATGACATACCACTGGGAGCCATAAGTAATACATGAATCTGTATTTAAATGCATTTCCATTCAGGGGTGGAAAATTATCAGGGAGAGAATATCTTTATGTACACATACTGTACAGCATGCATGCACACACACACACACACACACACACACACACAGTTAAATGCAAAAATACTGAGACAGTGACACATTTGTTGTTGTTTTGGCTCTGTACTCTGTGTTCCTGCACATTGGATTTGTTTGTTTGATGTTAAAGTGCAGACTGCCAGCTACAATCTGAGGGTAATTACATCCATATTGGGTTATCCATGTATAAATTACAGCCCTTTTTATACTTAGCCCTCCCATTTTAGGTGAGCTAAAGTAGTTGGACAAATTGGCTGCTCAGCTGTTTCTTGGCCAGCTGTGTGTCTTTGCATCATTAAGTCTTGCACAAGAAAGCCAAAAAGGGTCTAGAGTTGATTCTAGGTCTTGAATTTGCATTTGCACTCAGTTTGTGTACCGATGTATTCACTGTGTGTGTGTGTGTGTGTGTGTGTGTGTGTGTGTGTGTGTCTGTGTGTGCGCATGTTTTTTTGCAGGAGCACGGTATTCCAACAGACATGGGCTACGCTGTGGCGCCCCATCACTCGGGCGTGTACCCCGTTCACATGCAGCTGTACGAAGCTTGGAAGAAAGCCTGGGGTATCCGCGTGACCAGCACGGAAGAGTACCCCCACCTCAAACCCGCGCGCTACAGGAAGGGGTTCATACACAACAACATTATGGTGAGTGTCACCATGACTACACCCACATGCTACAGGAGGGGGTTTATACACAACACACAACAACATTATGGTGAGTGTCACCATGACTACACCCACACGCTACAGGAGGGGGTTTAAACACAACAATATTATGGTGAGTGTCACCATGACTGCAACCGCACACTACAGGAAGGGGTTCATACACAACATTATAGTGAGTGTCACCATGACTACACCCGTTACCATGACTACAACCGCACACTACAGGTAGGGGTTCATACACAACATCATAGTGAGTGTCACCATGACTACACCCGTTACCATGACTACAACCGCACACTACAGGTAGGGGTTCATACACAACATCATAGTGAGTGTCACCATGAATACACCCACGCAGTATAGCAAGGGGTTCATACACAACAACATCATGGTGTTGAGTGTCACCATGACTACAGCTGGGGGGGGGGGGGGGGGCCAAGGATGGCCATATTCTCCTTAAATAATACATTGTTATTTTTCAGCAGTTAAAAATAAACACTATGATATTTTATTCAGTGGAGATTTTTATTTATTTATTTTGAATGCTTGTGTTATCCACTATGGGAGCTGATGATGGCAGACCTCTATTGCTCGTGTTTAGAAATGCCATACATTAAATCAAAAGGCGATTTTATTATTTTGCACTCTTTTGAAAAAGGTGAGTGTGCATTGTTTTCTTGTGGATGA
This sequence comes from Ilyophis sp. 1 JC-2022, assembly GCA_022702515.1. NCBI lineage: Eukaryota > Metazoa > Chordata > Actinopteri > Anguilliformes > Synaphobranchidae > Ilyophis > Ilyophis sp. 1 JC-2022. The sequence continues at coordinate 44,965,156 of CM040400.1, read as the reverse complement.
TCTAACTAGTGCAATAAAAGATGTGATTGCACAGGGTTTATTATGCCCACTCAGATGCATGACCTGACATTTTAGCTGATTGCAATGTTCCGGAATGGCAGCTGATAACTGTTTTTCTGTTCCTTTATGAAACCTTTTACTGACCTAATCCATGAGTGAACTGGCATTTGTTCTTCAAGCTAATTAGCCGGGGCAATTGGTTAAGAAACAACAACCTGATTACAGATGGGCCTTTTGGGCGTGAAATTACCCACACTGCAATGCAGCATAACCCCTGCCCCCAAACCTATACCAGCCAAAACAAAGGTCCTCTCAGTACTCTGAAAAGAAGCAGAATACCTGATGTCCGGACTCGTTCTGCCCTGGAGGTGATTGGTCACTGTGGTGATCTGTGGCCTGCAGTGGGGGCAGGAGAAAGACAGGGACCGCCTACTTAGGGGCAAAGCACTGAAGCTGACTTCCCTCTGTGGGCACCCTGCATAGCGACTGTTTCTGGCGATCGTCTAGTGGCTACGCCCACTATTCTGCTAGTTACTAATGGGGTCTGCCAGCACTTGAGCCAATTTTCCCAAAGCTCAGACAGCCGTAAAAGTGAAATAAATGTGTCTCTGCTATCTATGGGTCTGACGGGGACCATCTTTTGTTCAATAATCAGGAGGTAATTTGACTGAGTTTATTTCTGTTGCCTGGCATCCTGAATAAATAACTTTTTTTATTGTACTGGAGGTAAATCTGGTTTGGGTTTTCTAATTAGTGCTGAGTGGCGTTGGCATTCTTTGGGTATAAATACTCAGTTTTCTGCTACGGGAGGTTGTGTGTCATTGTTGGGCGGTAGGAGGACGTAACACTCTCCAAATAGAGAGGTTCAAAGAATACGGAGAATCAGAGGCTCCAGTCCCAAGATTATGCTGTAACGGATCTTTAGTTTTATTTTAAGATGAGTGCTTATTATGATTTTCACTGATTTATAATTGCAATAAGATTTTTTTTAACTTTTTCAAATCCATATTTTTGAGCTCTGTGTACATACAGAGAGAGAGGGGACAAAGGAGAGAGGAGGGGGAAATGAAGGAGAAAGGAGGGGGAAAGGAAGGAGAGAGGAGGGAGATAGATTGAGAAAGGGAGGAGAGAGGAGGGAGAGGGGGGGGGAGGTAGGAGAGAGGGAAATGAGGGAGGGGAGGGAGGAGGGGGATGGAGGGAAGAGAGAGAGCGAGAGAGAGAGAGAGTGAAATTGTGATTACTAATGTATTGTAAGGGCAGTGTCTGAGGGCCTGATCTCCCCAGGCTTATGTGTTGTAGTGCGCCACTGAGAGAACCTTACCGAGAGGCCATTTCCAATATCACCCCCTCTGCCCCCCAAACACACGGCACTCATAAAATATTCAGCTGCAGTTATACCATAAAATAAAGTGGTTTACAGTGCATAGGGCCCTGAAAATCAGTGCTCGCTGACCCAGTGTACTGCTGAGTACATACTTACATACTGTATGAACATCTTTACGCACTGCTCGCTGGCCTGGTACACTGCTGAGTACATACTTACATACTGTATGAACATCTCTATGCTGTGCTCACTGGCCTGGTACACTGCTGAGTACATACTTACATACTGTATGAACATCTCTATGCAGTGCTCGCTGACCCAGTGTACTGCTGAGTACATACTTATACTGTATGAACATCTCTATGCACTGCTCGCTGGCCCAGTGTACTGCTGAGTATATACGGTTGAAGTCGGAAGTTTACATACACTTAGGTTGAAGTCATTAATACTTATTTTTAACCACTCCACAGATATTATATTAGCAAACTATAGTGTTGGCAAGTCAGTTAGGACATCTACTTTGGGCATGACACGAAAAAGTAATTTTTCCAACAATTGTTTACAGACAGATTATTTCACTTTTAATTCACTATATCACAATTCCAGTGGGTCAGAAGTTTACATACACTAAGTTGACTGTGCCTTTAAATAAATAAATAAAAACATTTTTGGTCGCATATCCTTTGCATGCCATGACTTCCTGATGTCTATGACCCAAAAACATCAAAAAACTTCAGATATCTTATTTTCTGGTACTCTTACAAGCGATACTATAACGTATCTGCATTTGAATGGATCTCTATATGGGAATTGGGGAGTGGGACTAGATTTAGCTGTAAACTAGGCTGGAACAGTTTGGAATACATCATTGGTAAAATGGCTGTAAGTCATCAAGGGTCTGAGGTATTAAACAAGCCTCAAACCATCACCCTGCTGCCAGAAATACAGTAGATATGGATGGATCACTTGAAGGGTTTCTTCTCCTGACTTATGTTTCCATAGAGTTAAATAGAAACATTTGTCAGGAGAAACAACCCTTAAAATGATTAATCTATATCTACTATATATCTGGCTGCAGAGTGATGGTTTGAGGTTCATTTGATACCTCATACCCTTGATGACTTACAGCCATTTTACCAATGATGTATTCCAAACTGTTCCAGCCTAATTTACAGCTAGATCTAGTCCCACCCCCCAATTCCCATATAGAGAACCTAAGTGTATGTAAACCTCTGACTTCAACTGTACTTACATACTGTATGAACATCTCTGTGCAGTGCTCACTTGCTCTGTGTACTGCTGAGTACATACTTACATCCTGTATGATCATCTCTATGCAGTGCTCTCTGGCCTGGTGTACTGCTGAGTACATACTTGCATACTGTATCATCATCTCTATGCAGTGCTCTCTGGCCCGGTGTACTGCTGAGTACATACTTACATACTGTATCATCATCTCTTTGCAGTGCTCTCTGGCCCAGTGTACTTACATACTGTATGAACATCTCTGCAGTCGCACAAACAAACAGAAATCATGAACCACATTATAGCCGGGGCACGCAGGCCACATGCTCAAAATCAATTTTCTGTTAAATTGTTTTTACCGAGCCTCGCGCCCACACTGCATTGAGTTGTAATGGTGTGTACGTGTGTGTGTCTGTGTGTGGTGTGCGTGTTGGTGGGTGTGTGTGTGTGTGTGTGTGTGTGTGGGGGGGGGGGGTTGGGGGCAGAATTCCAATTATTGCACAGGAGGGCTCTTGAATTAAAATTTTACTCTTCGATAAATCATTTTACTGGCCTGGCCCTGCAGAACAAACCGCACGCACGATGCCCCTTTCCTTCCTAAAGCTGCAGGTGATTTGCTAGCCAATGTTTTATTTAATATATACTTTTGCATTATTTGTGGCAGACTTCCTCAATGCAACTGCAGTCATAACCCTGGCCCTCCCCTGATAGTAAATAACAAAAGGAAACTAACAACAACAAAGGGCGCAATCCAATGATGCACACTCACCTTCAGAAAGTGCCAACAAAGCCTATCATTGTAGTCAAATATTCCACTGGTTTCCTTTTGGGTTCTCAAAAAAGGAGGGGAGAGATGATGTAATATGTTTCTGATGTGTCTGTGATAAGTGCAGCTGTCTCCACAGCATGTCTTTGCGTCACGGCAAGATTAACCAGCATGAGGCAGCTCTAATCCTTTTATGAGCTAGTCCAGTCAACACCTGTGAATAACTCTAGCTGTGCACTCCAGTCCCGCCCAGCAGAACCAGGATAAGGACAGATTTAAGAGACGGACATCCCCAAGTCTGAACCGACTTTAAAAAAAAATGTTAACTAAAAAAAAATTTGCACTCACGTCAAGAGGCACAGATCTTTTGACATTTGACTTCCCCTTTAAGTCTGCATGCACTATAATTCTGTGACATTCGAATATGTTCCAGGACTCAAAACACTCCGATGGCAGTTTGAATATTGGATAAAAAAAGCAACCATCCACTGTGATGCAATACAGCTAACCACACATGTGTATTCTTTGTCCCTGGAGCATACTGTAGACCCAGGGCCATTAATCTGGTGGCCCAGGAGCCAAATACTGACTGCCAGAGACATAATATGCTTTGCCCTTTGATCATTAAGAAGAAAAATAACTATTATTCAGGTGCATCATTTGTGATTATGTCTGGGTTTATGTATGTACAGTGTCAGCATACCGCCTACTTGTGACAGAATAATAAGTAATCGCTTTGGATTTTAAAAAGCCATGTAATTTATTTACGTGCATGCACAATGCATCTTGTTCTTACATTAATAAATAGTATTACAGTGGAAAGGTTTGCCTGTATGTACCAACAGCCCTGCGGTGGACTGTTTACAAACTGATTTGGGCAGAATCTGCCTTTTTTTTCTTTTTAGCACTTCAGCCCTTTATTTATTTATTTTTATTCTGCCAATTTGGCTCGGTCACATTAAATAAATACTCAATGACCCATCAACAGCTGATTTAATATACCATTAATCCTTTAACCAGAGAGCTTCATCTCAGACCGTTCAGCAGGTCCAATCTGATTTTTTGCTAAATTGCTGGCTGAGAGGGCTGCCTGATGGTGACGACTCTGCCAGCGCGCGCGTCATCTCGCGGATTGCGCGCCAAAAAGGAGAATATAGCGCTCCAATCGCATTTTCATTCAACGGCGACTCAAAGTATCAGCCAAAAAACCCTGCGATGAATCTCGGCCACGCATTTGCCGTGAAGGATTTAGTGCGCTTTGCACGTAATTGAATTTAAAGGAATGGGGGTAGATTAAAAATATTAAATCAACGCCACATGCAGTTTATTTGCTCCTTATAAATCATGAAGCTCAAGTGAACCATGTAAAGCCTGTGCTGTCTTGTGGCCTCGGCTCAACGGCAATTGAATATTAACGGCGTCAGCGGAAATGCGCCCGGGGGCTCTGACAGCGAACAATGAACCAATGAGAGTTTAACTTGGGGTCCGGAATAGCGGGGGAACACGGAAAGCCGTATCCAGAGGCACAGACAATAACGCAGATTCAGGCTGAGTCCCTGTACGCTGCGGTATGACGGACGTAGGAGGCTGTCAGCGGGTAGCGGCGCGGTTGGAGAAGAGAGCAGATCGTAAGGTACAAATCGCAGGTGGGACATTGCCCCGTTGTACCCTTCAGCAAGTTTCTTAAGTGGGTACTGCCTCTGTAAATATTCATACAACGTAAAGCATAAAAGCCAGTTCGTAGTTTGATTTACATCCTCCATATCTGGCACCCTGCGTAGCAGATTCTCACCAACGGTCCACTCGGGGCCTGCGCAGTAGGCGATGTGATAGCCGACGAACAAGCGAATAGAATACCCTATGTGACGTTCTGAATGCGAGTTTTGCAAAACTGTTTATCCGCGGCGCCGTTCCACGCTTTGCTCGGTGTTACTTTGCAAATGTTTGGGAGTCAGAGGCGAATGTTTTACTGAAGTCCCTGCCGCCCGTTTCGGTGTTTACCAACAGTGGTGTGGGAAATGCTCTAATTAGCGCTCGAAGCACGCCTCAACGGCTCTCTGCAAAGGCAAAGCCGGGGGACAAATATTAGCAGCAGAGAGCTTTTATGTTTTTCTACCTACTTGGCTGTGGAGGGGGGGACGACTGTGAGTGTGTGCGTGTACGTGTGTGAGAGAGAGAGTGCATGTGTGTGTGTGAGAGAGAGAGAGTGTGTGTGTGTCTGTGAAGAGAGAGAGTGTGTGTGTCTCTCTGTGTGCATGTGTGAGCATGTGTAGGTGTGTGTGAGTGTCTTAGTGTGTGTGCGTGTGTGAGAGTGTGTGTGTGTGAGAGAGAGAGTGTGTGTAGGTGTGTGTATGTGGCTGTGTGTGAGTGAGTGTCTTAGTGTGTGTGCGTGAGTGTGTGCGCATGTATGTGTGTGTGACTGCATACTAAAGGGACGAGAGCTCTGGGCGCTGGGAGAAGCAGCGGTGGCTGTAGCGAGGACGCAGTCTTAACGGGGGCGGATCTCTGACAGCCGCGTGGGAGTGCAGGGAGCTGGTGTCAGGTTAATCTCGCCTTTTTACTCCTGCCCATTTGGCCTGTCTGGGATCCTGGCCCTCAATGTGAAAAAACGAGATTGCGAACCCGTGTCACGGTGATATACCGCTATTGCGCATTTTTGCCCTTCGCGGGGGAAAAAAAGGGATTCAGCATTGTGTTATGAGGCCCTAGTATTGCTTCCAGTGAAAATGAATTGCGGTGTGGAAATTGTGGTGTTTTACTGTCTATCCTCGACGCCTTGCCCCATCCAACGGAAATTTACAACCTGCTGGAACCGATAGAAGGCCCTCCCAACAATTCCATGAGTATCGAAAGCAAACCAGGCAAAAATATAGCTGTTAACATAACCGCGGAGATTGAAGTAACGGCGGGCACTGCATCAACGTGTGTCTCTTTGATTGTCTTGGGGGGAGCAGGAGCTTTGTTACGTGCAGAAAGCCAATATCCACTATATCATTGTGGCTATTTCTTTCTTTCTTTTTTTTTTTTCTTACTCCCCGAATGTTCTTTAAAGGAAGTTGTTTATAGGGCAAGACATGGAATCTGTTCTCTCTGCCGTCATGTAACAGTCGCGGTCTTCAGTGAATGCCTAGCATGCTCATTGTCAGCTTCCTACCCACAATTCCTCTTTATTCTCTCCTCTTTCATTCTAAAGGGCAACCGTGGCAGTTCTCTAAAATGTTGGTAGGCCATTCCGTTCCTGTAGAGCCGGTGTGTATACAGGTTTTTTGTTGCGATTAATTAGGCTGCCTCAATTCGCTAATTAGTTGTGTACAGCAGTGCCGGTTCACTCGTAGGTTAGATCGCTGTAAAAGGTCGCACATAAGTACACACAAAGTCTCCAGCTGTCATTCATAACCTCGTCCAGACATTTAGCTAGAATGTCAGATCACGTGAATGACTGGGCTAGGTAATGAAGAGAAGTCAGCGTTAAATCCAGGAACATATTCGGCTTTTGTATTGCACCCCTTCTGTAGAAATATTACCAATGAAGCACCTTATTATACAGTAAAAAGTCACTCTAACAGAGTACATATGATAGGGACCATATGTACTCTCTAAGAGTTGATTTAACGCTGTCATTGTAGTACATTTTTCGTTTTAGTTTGATATTGGATTCAGTTTTTTAATTATTTTTCCTCAAGAAAATCTGCTGTTTTTAAAGTCCATCTTTACTGAAAAATACACAAATGCTGAAAAGGTTGAGAGGGGCTCATCTTTTCTAATGACTGAATTGTTTTGGTCTGCACACCGGTTTCTAACCTTAAAGCCTGGAACAGGAACACAATCCATTTTCAGTTTCATTCTAGTTCACTTTCTGGATGTGCTTCCACAAGGCAAGTACTTATTAAAAGCCCACCAGACAGTAGAGACTCAGCTTGGACATTAATGTACAATTAACCAGTATTAAAGCCCTAATCATTTTTTTCAGATGGGCAAACCAAACGGTCAGAGAGTAATCATTTAAAAAAGGACACTTTTAAATACGTGGATGGAGAGTAGATGAGTTGTGAATATTTTAAATCAATTGGTGAATGTCCAAAGAGTCACTTAATTCTCCCCAGTTTGTTTGTTTGTGTATTCTGCCGTGCAAAGACAAAAGGGCGTAACTTCATCTTTGGTCGAAAATTTGTTTTTTACATTTTCGGAACTATAAAGACCCGCTTTATCATGTGGAGAAATATCTTGAGTCAATTGTGTTGTTTTTTTGAGAAAATAGTGGGTTGTCTTTGCCATAACTTCCAAAAGTGCTACAGAAGCCAAGGCAGAAGGACGTAACATCAGTTAAGGTTCCTTGCCTTTGTTTCATGGCACTGTGAAATGTTCGAGTTGAGTTACGGTAGCTACTCTGCCTTTGTTTTGCTTGCTGCGCATCAAAGTGGAGTTACTGTTTATGGCGCTGACGTTACCTGTGTTATACCTTTGTATAATATCTGTCACCGAAGTATTTCTAACACACGCATAATAGCTTGAATAAAGTGAAGTTACTGTTTACCGCGCTGAAGCTATGGTGTTTTACCTTGGTATTGTAGGCTATATGTTAATCACTGAAGCATTTCAGATACACATAGGCAGACTGAATAAAGCTTTGAAACGCTGACACCCAGGCAAAGATAAGAAAGACTAGCCTACTGAGGATAGATTAGATAGGCAATCTACAAAATTACTAGCTTGCTCGAGCAAACGTTAGCTAACGTTACATGCTAGCTAATGAGAGAACTGGAAAACTGCTCCCATATGCAATCAGAACTGCGTTCAAAGCATCCAGGACAAGCGAATCCTGCCTGTCAATTCGTGCAACACAACACGGCTGAATGTCTGACTGCCGAATATAACAGCGGTAACGTTAACGGATCACTGAATCGACACACCTCCTTGTGAGAAGTAGGCTACACAGTACACACACACGCACGCATGCAAGCAACGCACAATTAAAACGTTAGCCTACCTTTTATAGCCCAGTAAAATATCAATTGTAAAGCACAAGGATGCCCTTCTCTCACGTTCAACAAGTTAAATCCAATTAGGCTCTCTCTCACATTCAATGCTCTTACATTCAGCAAAGTAAATCCATAAATCGAGTCGAGTATCCGTGTACTACTTTATTGCGTAGCATGGTGCACTTGATAATTTGGTTGAAAAAAGTTCTCTGGCATGCAAAAACTTTGCTTATCATCTATGTCTGGATTCATCGCATCCATCCAATCATTCAAGTCCTAAATCTGTCAACGTGTTAACCAATTGGCTAGATTTTTGTCTTTATTTATATCACAGTGACGCCCTTTTCACCGTATAGTACATATTTGACTAATAAATACTGAAACTTAGGCTACATACAACATCTCAAATTTTACTGATATTTAACATATTTAACGTTATCATTTTGTAGACCATACAACGACAAAATACCTTAACTTCCGAATAAGGAAGTTAAGTTTGAGCTCAGGATTAATATGTACATAAAATAACTTCATAAAAATACAAACAACTGCCACATTTCCAATAATCTGCCTACAACTCATTTGGCTGGGCAACAATACAATTTTAAAGCCATTTTTCTCAGTTCTACACTCTGGGAAGTTAAGGCCTTTTGCCTTTGTAGGGCAGTATTGTGTTGTTTATTTTCCGTTACTTTATCATTTTCCTTATATGTGTTTGTTTGTGTTCATTAGTATTACTGGTTACGTTCCCATTTGACACTCCACTTCAGTTCCCTTGTCTGTCTACGTTTCCATGTTATCCAAGAATCCACTTGCTGTATTTGTGTTTACACATTTCGGTACATGCGGGTTTTCCCCTGTATTTCAAGTCTTGTTTTCCTTTCTTCTTAACTAATTATTATTGTACATATACTAATCCAACTAACAATACTAACTGTGTGTTTATATTTATATACTAATGATAACTAATAGATTAATGTGTATATATAACTAACGAATCACATTTACTAATGTAGGAGATTTAGAATTTTGTACTAACATCACTTAATTACTAATCACTCTCTTGTTCCACACTGCAGTTGTCATTTTCCCTTAGCTTTTCTATCTCTGCTCTATTCGTTGTTATTCCTTAAACTCTCTTCAGCTGTAGAATCCACCCCTCGTGCTGTGCACTCATTTACCTGCTAATCCCAGGCTGCATGTTATCTATGTGTTTGCGTGCATTCCAGTCCGTGTCTTCTGTTCCCCCTCGTTATTGAATTATCGTTTCCTATTGTGTTCACGTGTTATTTTTACTAATCTTTTGGATTTCGATTTTGTACCGTCTGATTACCTGGCTACTGATCTTGGACACATGTTTTTGCCTGCTACCTGTGGTCTGCGTTTGGGTCTTTCTCAGAACATCACACAGTTTGGAAAACAACTCATTTGGGAGGAAAAAACTCATCAAAAACAATTGAACCAATGACAGCATAACAACAAAAAATAATAATAAATGAATGAAGAGCTCTAGAGAGCTTGCTCCTGAAAGTCCCTCTTAGAATGCACAATAGATTAAAAAGCACCAAAACACTATGTGGATGGTCTTAGTCAGACAGGGGGCTGAACTGATTGTGGTTGCATGTACAGTTACTGAGAGAACCAGAGAATTAACAGTGGCAACAGTGGTTTTTATACTGTGGTGGATTACAGGGAGAGAGACAGGGAGCGGCACCTGGGTGGATTAGCGATCATCACCCTTGGTTGTGCTAGCCTGTAGCCTGCTGTCCGTGGTCCTGAACGCCAGTCCCAGGCTTTGGGAGACAGTAGGAATGTGATCACGGCCAGTGACATCACAAAGGCCCACCTATTTGCTGGCCGGGGTGGGGTAGGTGCCCGCCCCACCTCTCCTGGGTGCAAACGAGGCAAAAAAAGGCACAGCATGCTGCACGCCATCCTCATCTGACTCCCCAAGCACACCTGAGCGGTATTAAAATGTAATGATAAGCCGCTGTAAAAAGTAGAGTAATGGTGCATTCCTCAAAGGATGTATGCAGCGATATACATGCATTATCGACTATGTGCTGCGTGCTATAAACACTGAGATGCTAACAGCCCGCGGAGGAGCTGATCGAGGGGACGCTGGAACTTTCTTTTTTTGGCAGTTTGGTCCCTCTGAGGAAAGCAGATCTGATTTTCCCAGCAGCCTCTTCTGCTGCCCGGTGTTATTCTCTGCGGCATGATACGCTATTACGCTAAAGGTCTCCACTACAGGGAGGCCAGCCTTGTGATGAAAATGCCACCCTTTAAAACGAGGAGAGAGAGGAGAGAAGAGAGAGAAGGGGGGGGGGGAGAGGTAAAAATTAAAATAGAATGTATTGACCTACTACTCTAAAAGCCAGGTCAACCCAGAGAGATTAGAATGTTGTTGTCATGACAGTTATACTAGTTGTTTAACATTTTCTGATTGTAAATCTGAGTTTATTTTTTTAAATGTATTGCCGTACACTTTTATGCACAATATTTATAGCTGTGTTTCCCTCCCAATGAAGCATCTTGACTTTGATCAGAATACACTGACCTCTAAAAGCAAGGATTTGACGTTTGAGTTATGGTGTACCTCTTGACCCATGGCAGGGCAAAAGTGAGGAGAGAGAAAGAGAGTTCTGAGCAATACAGCAGACCAAAGAAACAAAGAGAGAAAGACTAAAATAACCAGAGAAACCCCACATAATTTTAGGCCTCTTCTGCACTGGTGGAAAATTTTTAATTTGTGTGAAATATGAGGACATTTTGAACAGAATCTCTTGGCTGTTTCCTTGTAACATGGTCTGGGTGTGTAAGTGTGTGTTATGTATTGACTTTGTAACACAATATACAGTATATCACATGCATATACACACACATACTATATATCAAAGTTTGTCACTATTTGCAGATTGAAATAATGTAGAAATGTGTAACTGGATAAGTCACCTACAATGCACTACTTTCTTTCAAATAATTTAGATAATTTATTCAGCGCCAAACTTGCCATTTGAATCCATCTTTCCCTTACAGCCGTACAGAACCAGGTGACAATAGGGTTAACCTGGAATCAAAGTTTGTTTACCTCATAAGAAGAAAAAAATAGAGTTGGATAGTGCCCAACTGCACCACCGTTGAGTAATTCATTATTATTATTTTTTAATTAGTTATATTTTTATATATTTATGCAGGTACTTCCTCGTCAAACCTGTGGCCTGTTTACACATACCATATTCTACAAGGAGTACCCTGGAGGGTCAAAGGAGCTGGACAAAAGCATTAAGGGAGGGGAGCTCTTTCTGACCGTTCTCCTCAACCCGGTGAGTTTACTCTTTGACCGTTTTCTCCTCAACCCGGTTAGTTTACTCTCTGACCGTTCTCCTCAACCCGGTGAGTTTACTCTCTGACCGTTCTCCTCAACCCGGTGAGTTTACTCACTGACCGTTCTCCTCAACCCGGTGAGTTTACTCACTGACCGTTCTCCTCAACCCGGTGAGTTTACTCTCTGACCGTTCTTCTCAACCGGTGAGTTTACTCTCTGACCGTTCTCCTCAACCCGGTTAGTTTACTCACTGACCGTTCTCCTCAACCCGGTGAGTGTACTCTCTGACCGTTCTCCTCAACCCTGTGAGTTTACTCTCGCTCACAATCGTCCATTTTGTCTTTATGTAACCCAGGAAGTCTCATTGCCATTTAAAATGTATGCAGCAAGCACCATGCACATTCAGACAATACAATCAACAGTAAAAAACGGAAACATTGCAAGCATTACACAATATTTACAGTGCAGATTAAAACAATAAAAATAAAGATAAAAAAGTTTCCTTTCTCAGACTGTTGTGTGGTACACTGAAGCTCCTAAAAAAAGACCTACCTTTATGACTTAAGTTAGCCATGCTAAATATATAGTGGTTTAGTATGGGGGTTCAGAGTCCTTATGTTCATAATTTTAAAATAACGGATGTAAGAATAGATCGAGAGTTGAAAGCATTTAAGAGGATTTTGTCAGAAAATAAGAACATTTATGACGCTTTTGCTAGCTGCAGTGGGGGTTATACCAGTGGTACATTTTAAAATGACAAAGTTTCATGTTAGTCGCTCTGCAATCCACCAGACTAGCAGTGTAATGCTGCTGCTGGTCATTATGGCATTTTCACATTCAAATGAAAAACAACAGTTCACTGAAGCCTATGAAGTCACCGTGTAAAAAAAAAAAGATAAATAAAAAGAATAAAAAAGATTAACTTGATGTCAAGAGCTGACACTCAGGAGGTTACTGATAGCCAAAGTAAACTTGTGTTTATTGTACATTTAGATTGATTTGCCATGCGGTAGCTTGGCTGATTTCTGCGGAGAGTAGGGCAGCACATTTTATTTCAAAATGAGATCACGCCGGAGCGCTGTGCCGTGCCATTCTGGAGAGCCGTGTGTGTGTATGTGTTTGTGTGTGTGTGTGTGTTGGAAAGTCATCTCATGACAGCATTAGTTCCCGGTCCCAGACGGCCAGAACTGAAGAAAATCTAAAGACACTCTCACCTTACCATCTGTGCTGGGTAATTACTGCGGCGGCGATGAGCGCTGCAGGGACGAGCCAGCTTAGACGTCGGTCACATTCTCGCGAGGGCTGTTCGCTCAAGTGTTCGACACCTTTCTCCTCAGCGTTCGTTCAACCAGTAGACCCGCATATTCTCCAACCGCCTCCCTGCATATTCTCCAACCGCCTCCCTGCATTTCATAGCCATAGTTTGTTTGATCCCAGAATGCATTGGGGGGGGGTTCTGTACTGTTCTGCTTTTGTAAGGCTCAGATTGTGGAGGTGTAAAGCCTTTTGTTATGAGAAGATATGGGTGCAGGTTCTGAACCGTGGCCCCAGCTGGTTGTTAGTGAAATGGGAGATATGATTATCCAGCTTGGGCTAAAGACCCAGGTCCCAAACCGAGGAAACCAATCACACCCTGAGGTCGCACTTTAGAGAGTCTTCACACGCTAACTCGTGTCTCTGAACTCCTCTACCTTGGTATTCGAGGCTAGCGCCGGATTAAATCTGCTCAAGTGTGTTGTTCGAGTGTGTGGCTGCACCTGGGATTCAACCTGGCAACCTCCCATTGCGCGCTAGTCCGCGGCAGCGCTGCGCTGGGCGGAGAGTGAGAGACGCCAGGTGGCTGATGGGAAAGGGAGGTGCAGACGCATTTTTCGCCTGGAAGAGGTTATCAGACACGCTTCAGCAAGGGTAGATTCGCTGGCAGGGGCCGTTAGCATAGCTGAATCATCAGATGTTATTGGTCGCTTGGTTCCAGTTATGAATCTAAAAGCTTTTCATTTCTGAAACCTTCTTTTTTTTTGGTGGATTTTTTCAGTCCCAGGAATCAATACCTTTGTGAAATGTGTAATTTTTTCCGTAATTGGACGGTAAATGAAAGTATGGATCGTTGACTCACCGTAACCGCGCCTCGTCGTCAACATCATCAAACTCTCCCGATGTGGCCGGAGCCCTTCAGGGGTCATTCCGGGGCAGCAGGAGGGGCTGTCTGTTTCCATCACACTCCCAACAGTCAAGGCTGTGGACAAACACTTCATCTGCTTTCAAAAGAGAGTTATCATTGGCGCTGAAGTGTTTTGTGTTTCCATAGCAGTGCTGCGTTTTCCATCTCCCGTTTCCCTGTTACAGAGATACAAGTTATTTGTATCTTTTTAATTAAGCCTCACAGTATGTCATCCATTTTGAAGTCATCACTCACAGAGAGACATGCTGTGTTGAGCCTGGCAGATGGAACCTTCTACAATAATAATTTTAAAAAAGCAAAGCATATGCATAATATGCTGTATCCTGTCTGCCTTGACACACTTTTTACAGTTTCTGTATTACTTTAGTGATCATATATGCGGTGTTAATTATTGGCAGTCCTGGGGCGTCTTTCATGTAAGACAATAACTGGTTTAATAATTGGTTGGATGAAGCGAGTGTTTATAAATCCTCCTCATGTGGGCCTGCTATCCTTGGAATGTCCAACATTCCCCTGCGATTTATTTAAGTGGTTAACCCACCCCAGAAAACATTGAGAAAATACAAACTTTAAATGGTAATTGTGAGGTGAACCCAACTTTTATTTATTTCTGTGAATAGCCTAAGGTGTTGATTTTAGAGTTTGTTTTCTCAGTAAAAAGTTGTTGATTATGCCTCAGAGGAGATAAACTGTAGAGAATATCAGTGGGGACCATCAAGATACACTGGGAAGAAAAAACTGTTTCAAGGAAACACAATAAGAAACGATAAGATTTACAATAGGCATGAATATTTTCTGCGCTTGAAAAATATCCTCCCAAGCCATTGGCTTTTTCCTTCTGGCCATCTTCAGAGTGGATATGCCCTGCCACAAATCCCTGTCTAACTCAAATAAACCTCACAAAGATGCTAATTCTGTTTGTTTTATGAGAGATGTGCGCTTCCTAAACCAATTCTGATTTGCATTTCCTGTCCAAATAAGACAAATAAGCGTCTAATGCCTGGGATGCGCTTCGTGAATAATGCCGTTGTATTAAACAAATCCATAAAAGTCAATTGTCAGTCCTGAAACTCAGCAAAGCGCAGGGCAGGATTGCGCAGGCTTAGCCCCTCAGAGGGCTGCTGTGTGTGCCAGCCTGGCACTTATCCCCCTAGATCAGGATAATCATTTGGCCGAATTTAATCAACAATTGTCCTTAACTTGGCCTTACAGGTAAATGCAAGGCTTTCACACAACTCCAGTTTGGCCATTTAGTATGAGTGATGGATAAACTCGCTGAACTTGGAAAACTGTTGGACAAAAAAATAAAAATAATAATGGCCCTTGCTTTTAATAGTTAGCCACAGTTGAGGACAAATTTTGATTGAATACGGGACATTGTCTTTACTGGGGCAGAATACATTGACCTGAATTCCCCATTTGTTGCTTACTGATAAGAGAATGGGGGTGACAGTGCAGAAAAAAACCCCTCAAATATACCAGTCTAAGGCAAATCCTGCACTATTCAATACAAACGGATCTTTTGCTACTGCCTTTGGCATTTGTTTACAAGACTCAATAAGACGTAATTGTGAATACGGGTAATCTGTAAAATACAAAGAGTTGTTGGCGTCCACGAAAGTGCCTGTAAAGTTAATTAACTTATTCATGTGTAGTACCTATTGTACAATAACTGAAATGAGAGGAGCACTGTTCTAGGGACCCCCAGATGTTTCCTTGAGGAACGTACAGAGGATGACGGTGTTTTGTGGGAATTTTATCAAATATTACCAGACTTTCTTGCAGTTCTGAATTTCCACAGAGATTTTTTACAGCGAGCAGAAGCGGACAGAGTCCTGAGTCGCGTCTCTACATCGATGCTTCTCATCACGAAAGGATTTTCAGGGGAATCACAATATCAGGATTTGGAAATAAAGTTGCGTTACTGAATCATTTCTTTTTTATTTATTCGACAAAGGCTCTGCTTCTGCTGAGGGTCCCACAATGGCAGAGAATGGTCTGGGCCCTACTTAAAAACCAAACAGATAATAGAATTTTTATCACAGAAAATTGTAATATATTCAGGTCATAACAAAGTCTGACAATGAACAAACCCAAATCTGTGCCAAATCTATAAAAGCCTGAAGTCTGGCACATGTACCGAGTCTCTATCGGGTATCGCTGATATCAGACATTTCACACTTATAGAGTAACATTTAAAATATTTTTTTCCACAGGATTCTAGAGAACCATATAAAACCTGAACTAGTGAATTATACAGTACAATCTTAAATATGGAATATGCAATGGTGTAGAACATTACTGTCAGTTTACACAATGTTAATAATTAATTAACTTCTAGAAAAGGTTTTGGGGAAAAAAAGATCCTCTGAAAACATTAATAAAAGGTATAAAGTTTAGCCAATAACATTTGCACTGTAGGTTGCACTTATAAATCAGTGGTCAGCTGTTTTATGCATGCAATTCTTTCTCTGGCAAGATATGCCATATAAATCCTGTGTAACTGCTCAGTGTCAGGGAGTTTATCAAATCTGTCCAGGTTAGGACTGTAAAATATGAGTAACTGTGGCTCTGATGGATTTCTTTTATTTTTACATTCGAAAATGTACATTTTGTGATGGATATATCATGTGCATTGGTCGGAGATGGGATCTATTTTATTTAAACAAATTGCCCAATATTTTAGTATGTTTCCTCAAAGCTCCCAGGCTATAGTATTAAATACATAATGCTATCATAATATGGGCATCTTTATCAATCTGAGAGAATAATTTATTTTGTGAGTTTTTTTTTTGCTTTTCATCATTAAAGGACTTTTTCTAAGTAAAAATAAAACAAATCTTGATGATGTTGAGGATGTGACGGTGTGTTACTAAAGCCCTGCAGAGCTAAAGCTTCAAATATGCCGAGAGAGAGAGAATCAGGGAAACCTAAACTGACCTGTTAATTTTGTGGGAAACCTTGGTCTTCGCTGTATTCATGTTAAACTGACCGTTTCATTTAAAATTTACAATCCACAGTCGAACTAAGGAGATGTGGCGGTCCACATTTTCCCAGAGTGAACTGAGTAAATTGAGTTTTTAAATAGAAGTGAACAGTTAATGAACGTGTCTCTTCTTGTCTGTTTGGATTAAACCAGTGGTTCTCAAACCTGGTTCTTCTTCCGTTTCTAGGTGAGGTGAGTTAACTGTGTAATAATAGCTGCTTTAATTGGTAAAATAAGAGCTGAGTATCCAATGAAACTAGTAGACACTGCAGCCCTCCAGGCCCAGGGTAGAGAACCACTGGATTAAACAGCACTGTATTATTTATACAGTGCCCACAATAATTATTGGAAATCTCAATTACTATGAGCATGAAGCGCAGGATTAAATTCAGTAAAATGTCTTCTATGCTCAGAAAGAAAAAAGAAAATGACATTGTTTAATTGAGACACCGTTGATCGGAGGAAAAAGATTTTGTGTCACAATTATTGGCATCCCTATATCTAGTGCTTTGTGCCAGGATCACAGTGCTGGCTCCTCTCCTGCAATGTTTGACGAGGTTGGAGAACACACTGCAAGGTATCTCAGACCGTTCCTCCAGACAGAATCTCTCCAGATCATTGGTCCTCAAAGTTGACTCTCCTCTTCAGCTCATCCCACAGGTTTTTAGTGGTGTTCAGGTCAGGGGCTGGGATGACCATTGGAAAGCCTTGACTATGTGGTCAGTCACCCATTTTTGTGTGGATTTTGAAATATGCTTTGGATTGTTGTCCTGCTGGAAGATCCAACTACGACCCTCTTTTAGCCTTCTGGCAGAGGCAGCCGGTTTTGGTCTAAAATCTCCTGGTATTTTAGTCCATGATGACATGTATCCTAGCAGGGTTCCCAGGGCGTTTGGAGGAAAAAGTGCCCCACAGATCCACCACCGTAATTCACAGTGGGGATAAGGCCATTTTCTGCATAACTACATTTTAAAAAGTTTCTCATATTTTTCAGGGTTGCCAATAATTCTATCTGGCACTGTAGGTTATTTAAAAATAAACCTCATCATGTATTATTATTACAAATTGCAGCATGACCAGCGTGTGGCCAAACATGCCGTGATTTATTCAATCTTCCCCTCAATGTCAGCACGCCTGCACTTCGCTGTTTACATTCTCAACAACACAGTTTCATTTATTTTTATGATTCACTTGGACTTTTTAATCTGTAAGACCATATTTCCACATTCTTTACATGTGTCAATGTGTGCCAGAGCCGACTGACTGCTGCATGAAGGTTTACGTAATGTCAAAGGTCAAATGTCAGGGCAGAAGTGATAAGGTGTGTGTAAGTGTGTGTGTGTAGATGTGTTATGTGCATGTGTGTGTATATAGGTGTGTGTAAGTGTGTGTGTGTGTGTGTATATAGGTGTGTGTGTGTGTGTGTGTGGGTCAGCATGAAGGAGAGAGGAGAACAGAGACCGTTCCTTCCTGAGATCTGTCAGTATCCCGTCAAAACCCCCACATAATCAGCGCCCAGCCATGTGTTTGGGTCCTGCTATGTGGAGCCACTGGGGGTAGGCTTGGTTTAATCCATGACCGTGGGGGTAGACCTGGTTTAATCCCTGACCATGGGGGTAGGACTGGTTTAACCGTAACTGTGGGGGTAGGCCCGGTTTAATCCCTAACTGTGGGGGTAGGCCTGGTTTAACCGTGACCATGGGGGTAGGCCCGGTTTAATCCGGGACCTTCCCAAAAGCGGGCCTTCCACCTCTTCCGGCATCATATCCCTGCAGATGGAAACCATAAAGCCTGTCAGAGACGGGCCTGAGATGGCAAGCTGCTCCACTTTGAGCTATTCAGAGGAGTTTGCCAGGCTGCAAGTTGTACGTCTTTTTGGCGCCTCATCAAATATTTACTGCGGCAGCCTTGCGTTCAGCTCGACACCCCAAATTCACTGAAATCCAGGCAGCCAAGTAAAAAGGGAACCTCTTTTTATGGCAAGGCTCTTCAAACTGGGGCGTGTGCCGCCTTTTCTGGAAAATGATCTTTCACGTATTTTCCTAGCTCTCTGATCATTACTGTTGCCGACAGCACCGTTATTGTTTTGACAAACTCAATCACAGTTTCTTACTCACGCTCTTTCACTCTCCCCTCTCTCTCCGTCTTTCCCCCCTCTCTCGCTCTCTCTCAAAAAAAAGAAAGTCTTTCAAGGTGCGCATACTTGTTTTGATGGAGCGGGAACAGTTCTGTTGGCTCGGTCTGAACCTAACGGGCTCTACAAAGGGCTATAGACAGTATTGTTTGGCGTGTAGCGTAAAGGTTAGAGAAGTGGGCTCTCGCCTTCAAAGCTGTCGGGTTGATGCCCCGTTGCGCTGCTGCCATTGTACCCCAGAGCAAGGCACTTAACCTCACTTGCCCCAGTAAAATCCCCTGCTGTATAGATGGATTGTATGTAAGAATGCATGCGGGAATGGAAGCGGGAAAAGTTACTCCTGATAAGAACTTTTCACTGATTTTTCTTTTATCCTTATAATACATAATATGGTATTGGTGTTTCAGCCTTAAATAAAAATATTATTGGTTGCCGTGTCACTTGGGAAATTTCATATTGAATATAGTTCCAGACCGAGCCAGTGGGTTATTTTGAGCGTAGTACAAGACCCTACCAATTTACAAATATATATATTTTTTGTTGGTACAACCTTGACTGGAATATATACAAGTCCAATTTATTTGCAATTCAGATTAATATTTTAAGATATGTATACATGTTTGCATACTGACTGCTGTTGTTAAGCATGCAAAGCCATCTCCCCTGTCAAGAACATAAGATTAGAATGTAAATTTAAAAATTCTGAGTTTCATTTTTTTTTAAAAACATTTTAAACAAAGTATCATTTGATTGTAACCGTTTTAAAAATACTTTTTAAAGAGTTTTATAAAATATTTTTTGTATAAATAGTAATTAGCACTAAATTCATTAAAATGAATTGCATGAATACTAAATTAGTATGACTTTTACCATTACTGCAAGTATTGCTTGTTTCTTTGCAAATGGATGCCATATTACTAAACGATTGTGTGTTAATTAGTGAAAGAATGTGGCTTCAGAGATGAAAAGAACATTAACAGCCAGTTAGACTTGTGGTGAGCTTGATATTTCACACACAGGATCATGGTTGCAGTGCAAGCTTGTTGGTTTTACTTATTTTCATTGCGTATTGAAGGTGTTTAGGTAGCCAAAGGGGATTGACTCATTTCAATATTCTCCTAACCAGCGGCATGCTGTTCTGGGGCTTTGGGAGTGGAGCTCACAGTGTTTGTTTATGTTAGGCAACAGAGGGACAGGCTGAACCATGCGGGGACAAACACACACACACACACACACACATGCACATACACACACAAACACATACGCACATGCACATATGCACACAAACATACACACACATGCACACACACACACACACATGCACATACGCACACAAACATATACATACAAACGCACACACACACAAATGCACACACATAAACACACATACGCACACTAATTCACATACACACACTCATGCATACGCACACTCACATGCACACCAACACACACATACATACACATACGCACACAAACATACACACACATACGCACACTGATGCACATACACACACTCATGCATACACACCCAAACACACACTCACATGCGCACACACACACACACATGCGCACACACACACACACACGCACGGACACATTAAGCTAGAGATGTTTATTGTGTATTCAATCATAATTTTGTCTCTTTTGTCCCATGACTTTGCGTCTCTCCTTGATGATATTTCAAAATCAATTAAGCTTCTCATAACTGGATGACTTTAATTATTAACGTGAGCAGACAGACGAGCCGACCAGGCTCTTTAAAACGGCTCGTCTCCACACACCCTGGAAGAGCCGGTGTGCTGTTACAGTTATGCCGTTAATGGCTTTTTATCTTTTTCTCAATCGGACTACTTTGAGGCGTCACTACTGCATTGTTGTCAGTAACTGATAAAAACCATTAAACAGACGTTGAGCTTAACCACTGGAACGATGTCACGTAAGATTCACATTTGAGGGGGAAACAAAATGGATGACTAGACTAGAGGAGAAAATCATCTTTAACCCAAAAGTGAGATGTGCAGTGTAAGGGTCGTCTCCGATGTTTCGCGACGGTATATGTTAAACGGTCGTGGAAACGGGTGCGAACCTCTGAATGTTGAAAGGCAAAATAGAGGGGACATCACTAGACGTTTGAAGGCGTCGTTACATTCCATTTCTCAGTAGGTCACTACTGCGGTGAAAGTTCTCTCAGGTGAGCGGAGGAGCGAAGCGGAGCGCCCCCTACGGAGACCAGGCCAGGTGATGGAATGGGTTCTGGCGCTAGACTGCCCCCCCCCCCCCCCGGGTGCTGGGAGCAGCGAAAGGGAAGCCGGAGGCGACATTGACCAATCCCTGAACAATGTGCTCTTACATTAAGGAGCCCGGGGATCGATGGGCATATCCACGCTGCAGCAGAAATCCAATAGGGCCAGTCGTTATTCAGCGAGCTCAAGCTGGAGAATAAACAGATTCTCTGAGCGCCGAGGGGTGGGGGTGGGGTGGACATTAAATGGCAGGGGGTCTCACCCCCAGACAAATCATTACGCCGGTCAAATAAATGTTACCGGGCGCCGCAAGCCCCCCCGGCCCTTCTAGGATGTGCGCCGGACGTGGACATACAGGAGTCGGCCGGACGGATCGGATTTTTCCGGAACCCTGCGGGGTGACGGTCTGAGAGCCCACGCTCCGCCCCGCCGTCGCTCCGGACCGAAGGTTTTTCCAGTTTGGGCTGCGAGGCGATGGGAGCAGGGGGTTCACCTCAGCTGCCCCTCAGCCACGCGGAAACGGGCATCAGCGCGGCGTAGCCCGGGCGTTGTAAATAAAGCGGGAGACTTTAGAGCGAGGGAATAGAGCTAAAGCTGCATTGACAGCCGCTCGAACTCCGCCGTGCGCCACGGGCTATGATTTATCACTGTTATTCTGTGTATTTATTTGTTTGTTTAGTTTAGGCGAAACAAAAAGAGAGGGAAACGGACAGAATAATACAACCATGATTAAAAATCTCACACTGCTTTAGAGTGAAGGGGAAAAGGGCTTATGTTCTAATTTGGTTTGTGGGGGTGGGGGTTGTAGGATATGTGAATCATAGTCTTCCACAAGTAATTTGTTAACTTCAGTGGGTGCCAGAGTGACACCCCCACATGCAGACCCCCCCAACACACACACACACACACACATACATACACACTCGGTTTTACCACTCAGCCCCAATACTGCATATTAATGCGAGTGTGCTCTGGAGCGCTGCGCCACTATATGAAACGAGTCTCTCCAACGACCCCACTCAGACGAAGGCGGGGCTCCTCATATGACTGTCAGGAATGAGCTGTATAAATGAATCAGGGATGACATTTAATGGTTAGCATCGCTCCCCTGTTTATTAGGAGGAAAGAAAATTCCAGAATATCAGCAGAAATTTCTCTCTGCATTAGCTCAAGAGTTCTTGTACGGGGGAGGAGGGGAGGGGAACCAATCAAAGGCGGTTATCGCAAAGGCCCGTCGCGCGGCGCTCCCTTGGATGCAAGGTACGCAAAAAACAATAACAAACGAACAAATAAATATATAAACAAATAAAGGCGGGGGCGGAAGGAGAACGCGGCGCATCTCGGCGGAGATTACAGGGTAGGGGGGAAGAGTTATTTACATGGTCATTCATTATTTAAATCGCATCACAAATGGAGGTTTGGGCTGATGGTGTCTCTTGGCAGAAACACGAGGATGCATTAAGTAAACAGACCAGAAGTGGTATTAAAGAGGCTGGATATTGCGAGAGTTCAATATCTCTCCGGCAATCGGATTTTCCCGGAAACGCGCTTCCCTTTTATTGCATTTCCCGTCGCCAGCGGAGACGCTGCTGCACGTTACGTCCCGGGGCTCGTGGGACGAGTGAACTCTTGCTGTGATACGCGGTGCTCACGATGTAAACCAGAGCGCGCCGACTCTCTGGCTAAAATATCCAGTTCACGGCTTTTTATTTTCCTATTATCTTTTACATATAATTTGGCGCCCAACACGGGGCTTTC
This sequence comes from Ilyophis sp. 1 JC-2022, assembly GCA_022702515.1. NCBI lineage: Eukaryota > Metazoa > Chordata > Actinopteri > Anguilliformes > Synaphobranchidae > Ilyophis > Ilyophis sp. 1 JC-2022. The sequence goes on along the minus strand of CM040400.1, from coordinate 44,942,211 downwards.
TATATCCAATTCCCACCCCAATTTGGAATGTCCAATTGTCTCCCCAAACCGCGTTCATGAAACAAACCCACTTCACTGGATATACGGATATCTTACCTCAGTGCAAGCCCACGGGTTTCTTTTGAAATATCCAGTTCAGTTTACGGCTGTTGTCACGTCTAGCCAGCGCCTAACGTGGACGGTACGTTTGCGTGTTGCATTCGGTAAATCCACGATGTTATTGTCCCAGGCTGTGTCCGAATCAGAGCTCTATCTACTGCGCCCTGTCTCCTGTGAACAGTGCACTGGCATAAGTGTGCTGTTTAATGTGCACTGTTTAGCAGTCCGCGAAAAATATTCTTAAAAAGTCTTACAAGATCTGGCAACCCTGTGCCCCACTCTGCGCTGCCATGTCACGTGTTATTTTTGTTGTATTTTAAGAAAAACGTCTCAGCTGCGCCTCATTTTTTTTTAAACGAAGCTTTGCGTCATATTTATGTGACCAAAATGTTTGTGTACTTCTTCAAAAGTGTGGTCCCGATTGTACTCAGTGAAACCCCGGAAGTAGGCTAAGTCTGTCATCCGGGTGTTTGAAGTATACTGCAATTTGAAAAATCTTTGCGTACTCTACGACTTTCTCACACTATCTACTCACCAAGGCTTCTCAACAGTGTGGAAGAGTGCTGATTGGGACACGGCCCCTGTTATTTTTTCCCAACGCGTGGGATGATTTGACGTACGCTGAATAGCGTCGTAAAAAAATTTGAACATCAGAATGAAATAGTAATTATTAGGCCTGAGAGAGAAATGCGCCGGCAAGGAGAATGGCAAAACCAAGTAGACGTTTACCGAAGGAGGCAGAACAAATTTAACTGACATCATTTGCTCTATTGGTGTTCAACTATTATCTGAGGGAGACCGAAGAGAGAAAACAGCGTTCCTGAGCATTGGAAGAGACTGGAAGTGAGCTTATGTTTTAGAAGCAATAAAAATCTCAATCAAAAATTCATATATCTAGAGTTAAGTACTTTGTAATGGAAACGTTGTGTCCTGTCACGACTCTTTTTATATAAAACTTGAGGCTCCTGTGTAAATCTGCCAAGAAATGAGAGAGAGAGATAACCTTCATCTGAAATAGTTTTTGAAAAACCAAAAAATGTAGGCCTGAGGATAGATCTTTTCTTTTTCAAATTACACAGCAAATGAGGTGATCGCCTGAACCCCGATTAAACACACTTTGCTGTGAGGGGGAAGAAAGCGGTGCTACGTTAATAAGTGTAGGCACAGCGGTTGGCTATATATGCTGTGAATGCATACACTACAATATTCACCCTGCTGCGTTAATTCACCATATAAATATAATGCTGTAATTTTCAATATGGCAAGTTTATTTGTATTTTAAGAGAAAACAATTCAGCACCCTGACATACTCTATACGTATACAGATGGATTTTTTTTTCTTCTAAATAGGACTTTGCACGCTAAGCAGCCCCTATAAGTAATTTACTTTGTTTATCATCTCTGCTTCATATATGTGAATTTGTTTTTTATCGCGGGCGCTATTTCAACCGGGCGCGGGCCGTTTCAAACGTCTCCCATTCTTTCCTGCCGAACCTTTGCAGTCGTCTGCACACAAAGTAATTCACCGCCGCGCCCAATCACTCCGGGTCATTAAGAACATCGGAAACCTTGCGAAACGGACTCGAGCGATCGCCAACGCTGCGATCCAAAAGAAAGAAGCGCCTGCCTGGCGCCCGTGGCACAAAGACGCGGCGGGTACCCTCCAAACGAGGCCGCGGTACAAAAGGTTGTGATTAGCATCTCTGCGTGGTTTGGCTCTGCTGTTTGGAGCAAGTAGGTCAAGGCGAGATGGAAGCCCTCGGTGGAAATGGATTTGAAAGCTGAAGGGTTTTTCTGTCAGGAGAGCTTGAGTCATGGGCTATACAGCATAGGTGATGTGCAGCGTGAGACACAAGACTGGGGGGAGAGGAAGAGGAGGACGATTCTCTTTACCTATTAGTGATTCAAGCTGTTAAGACTGTCAGGTAAATGCTTGAAATATAATGTCATACAGTACAATGTTCAGTGTTAGCATTTTGGCAGTATGGTATAATGGTTAGGGAACTGGGCTTGTAACCGAAAGGTTGCCGGTTCCGTTCCCAGGTAGGACAGTGCCGTTGTTCATTGAGCAAGGTACTTAACCTGAATTTCTTCAGTCTATATCCAGCTGTATAAATGGATGATATGTAAACAATGCAAATGATGTGTAAGTCGCTCTGCATAAGAGCGTCTGCTAAATGCCTGTAATGTGAAGTAAATCAACTCTTACAGAGTACATATGGTTCCTATTGGTCTCATATCCGTAGTCTGTCAGAGATGAATTAACACTGGAAATGTTACTGTGCAATCATCGTAAAAATAATGATCACTTATTGTATTCTTCATAATTGGTACTAGCTTCGCCCGTTGAAGGGAGGATTTTGGTCAAGGGGGTTGACAGAGACTGGAGAGGAAAGGAAGGAAGCAGGAAAAAGAAGAGATATGAAATTAGGTTTGTGGAATATTGGAGTCATGATACTAATATTTTTGTCATTAAATTTTGTATATTTTAATGAGCCACTTTTTTGAATCAGGCAAAGAAACACCTGAGAATAGAAACAACCGGTGGTTATTAGTTTGTAATGCTCAGTCATATATGTGGGATAAAGATTATTTATATTAGTCTGAGCCAATCGTTTCTTACAAAGCTAATGTTGTGGTGAACCGAGTAAAAGCTTCTGTGATCCACATTCCTCTTCATGGTTGAATATCTAAAATATGCAATGGATGGATATTCCTGATAACATTTTGGAGGAAGGCTCCAGAACATTATTTATAATTCTGTCAGGTCTTGAACTGGCTCCAGGAAGGAACAGCTGGTTGGAAAGCATGGAACACCATCTGGAGACCTATCAGATAGAATAGGTAGACAAGGACCAAATTGTCTCTCTGTTCACCTTGCCAAATTTAATCGTCCAAAAAAAAAAAGAACGGGGCGTCACGTGACTCGAGCTCTCCTCTGGACCTGAAATAGTGTAAATGAATGAATTTGGGGGCCGTGTTGATCCTTCCGATTCTCCGGGACCTGGGAAGATTAATTGGGCCACATGGCTTCCGCAAACACGATGCTATGTCCGTTGGGGGGGAGGGGGGAGGGGGGTGTTGCTACGGCAGCAGCACAGCCTGCGTGGTGTGTGTGGAAATGAGAGGGTCGCATTACGGAGGTAGTGCCTGACTTTTAATTAACCCGACACGGGAATGCTTGTGTCGGGTGTTTTGACACAAAGCCAGTGTGATCTTTGCGTCACCGATCTTTGCTGCAGTGTGTTTGTTTTCTGAGGCGATGCTGTGAAAGCACAACGCCTTCGTGAGCTGGAAGGGGTGAACCGGGCCATCAGCAATTATAAGGATAAAGGAGCGCTCGGCACACGAACGGCAGCGCAGCACGAGACAGTGACTTATTCTCAACAGAGTTTTTTTTTTAATGTTGGGAGTAATGCGGTTTGGGAAATACAGCGAATATGAAAAATGGATTGTGTGTTTTTTAAAATATTTTGGTAGTACCTTCTGCCTGAAAAACTCTGTTGGGGAAATCATTGGCCACTATAAATGGAAGGACGTATACGAGTGTGTGCTTGTGCATCTGTATGTGTGTGTGTGCGTGTGTGTGTGTGTGTGCATGTTTGTGTTTTGCACGCATATTTGTGCACGTGTGTGTTTGCACATATCTGTGTGTGTTTGCGCATCTGTATGTGTGTGTGCTCCTGTGTGTGTGCATGTTTGTGTTTTGCACGCATATTTGTGCACGTGTGTGTTTGCACATATCTGTGTGTGTTTGCGCATCTATGTGTGTGTGCTCCTGTGTGTGTGTGTGTATGTGTGTGTTTACACATATGTGTTTGTGTGCTTGGGTGTGTTTACACATCTGTGTGTGTGTGTGTATGTGCATGTGCACACATCAGACAGATAAACAGATATGAATATACTGTACACATTAAAGGGTCTAATGATTTTATTATCTGAATACAGCACTATTGAATTAATAAGTCTCTCAAGTCCTGTTGCCTGCCGAAATAGCCTCAATTTATCTACTTCAGCCAATAACAACATCTGTTCATAGTAGCCAATAGCGGGACACCCAGGCAGAATTATTTGCAGAGAGGAAGACACAGTGCTGAGAGTGCCAACTCGGTGCGTTTACCATCATCAGAAACTGCAAAATTATGCAGATGAAATAGTATTCTCTTGTGAACGTGAATCAACTGAATTTCTTTCTTTTTTTATAAAGTCAGCTATTTTGCTCACAGCTCAATCTCACAACTAATCTTTTTTTTAGCAACTGATTAGTAATTCTTTGGTGCCCAAATAAATATTCTGGTGAAAATGTAAGCCTGTTAATAAGTGAGTTTTTGAAAAAATAATTTTTGACCCAAGCACCATTTGCATATTCTTTAAGCAGGTTTGAGTAATTGAATTAAATGACTCACAATTTTTCACATGACTGAAAAAATAAACTGGCCTCTCACATGACTGGCTATCTAGCTTGTGAGCTGTGTCTTAAGGCCAGTGTTTTGTTTATTGCTTGTATAATATCTAAAGTACATATTCATATAGTAATATTTGTCATTCTCACTGCATGCCCAGTCATTTTCTTTCAGATAAGAAGGAAATCCTGGTGTTTTTTCCCCCCACATTGTAGCAATGAAATCTATTAGGCCAATTCAGTATGCAAGGGTTTTCTGGGATCTGTTCTTAGTGCTTGTTGGGCTGAATGGCTATAGTTACATAAACACAGGATGCATACTTCAGAAGAGATTCAATTCAAAGAGCTTTATTTTAATTGAATTTAATTCAATGAATTCAAGTCAAAGAGAATCACCGCCCTGACGAGTGTACAAACAATAAAAATAAGTAGCTATGATCGTAACACATGTCATTAGAAGATTAAGTTGAGGTAGGCTAGTATGTAATGACTGATTAATTAACAATTAGGAAGAGAGTAGGGTTAATAAGATGCCTCGATGAGCCAGACACAACGTTCTAGTAAACAGAAATATAACCCAGACAGGACTGTGGCCGGCTACCAAAAATGACACAAATGCCTGTGGGCCCGATGAAGTGTGGACTTTGGCGAGGTATTTCTAAACGTCCGTTCAAGTTGGCGAGAGCTGGAGAATCCATTAGTGCAACAACTGAAGCACTGTTCCGGGACGTTCTTTATGTGCTGCTTCAAATTTGGAACAACATTGTCCGTCGCCAACAGGCAGAATGGTGATTTTTGTAGCCGGGGATGTTTCACCGTTAACATCGCACTTGTTTGGAACAGGTGGCTGTTGAGATCCGCTAATGTTTACATTGTATGGATGCATTAAACTAATCGCCCTTGACAGCTATGAGCCCGTGCAGATGGTATAAGTATCTGCGCGGTGAATCTTCACAGTGCCTGCTCTGCACCCATTCTGGAACAAATAGACTTTTTCAATATGTGAGCGCACTCTGGCAGAGGTTTTCTGCTGAATCACCAATACGGGGAAGATATTTGGTTCAAGTCACTGGAACAAAACGCAAAACAGAACGAAGCAAAACAGCAGATAGTATTTGTTATGTCCATAATGTCAAAATTGTCTTTGTGCCAACCTTGGTTGGACAATAAAGTTCTAGTCTATTCTATTCTAATGAGGCATTCGGCATGCATCTACTTATAATACCTTAAAATGTTAAGTCAAAGATTTATTCATGTTTGAATGGTTTAAATTAGGTACACAGTGGTACACAAACTTGCTTGTCTGAACTATACCTGTATGTACAGATATTTAATATAATTAAATTAAATATATATATAATAAAACTATAATTTATATTTAGAATTGCTTCACTATCGGGGAATATGACTCTTTCTTTTCTGATATAACAAAGGCCGTAGCCACTACTACTGTGTGTACAATAAAAATGTAAATGTAGTAAGATAAGTAGTTGCCCGATTGACTTCAACACATTAGAATATTTTCAACCCAGTCCGAATGAAAAGCATAGTAACTATTTTGATAGCAAGCGGTTGATTTGCATGTGAAAGTGTGTTGGTAAATAAGAAAGTTCCAGTGAACTTAAATATGTCTCACGGGGAAATGCGCAGCGTGGCATTGAACACTTCCCAGGCTGGTATCCCATGCTGAATAAAAACCAAGCTTTGAGGAATAAAAACATTAACACTGACCGTGTTCCATTGGTGTGAGTACATATTATTCATTCAGTTGAATTTGTTTACATTTTTTATTATTTTTTTTATTGTAAATGATACTACTGGAAAGGTCCGTCAACAAGGGAGGGAAAAGGTGTGGCTTGTGTTGTATGTTGTTGCGATGAAAAAGGGCATTACAAAGAGACGGTGTTAATTAAAAATGAACCAAAAAAGAGAAGGCCCGAGAATGCTTTTGGAAAGTAAAATGCAAAGTGGGGAGAGAGACAGCGATATTGTACTGTATGTAGTGTACACGCCGCATATATGATTTTCATTTTGGTCTCTTAATAAATCCAAAATAGTTTTAGCAGGACCTAAAATACCTTTAAATGAAAGCATTATAGATTTTATGTATTATTATTATTTTGGAAAAAAAAACTGTAATCTCCGGTTTTAATCACACGCCAGTTGATAAAATCGGTTATAAATGTTCAGTCTCTCCTCTCTGCATGAATTGGGTGGTGTCTACACAGAGATGGGCAAAGGCACTGCGCCATGCAGAGAACAGTATTAGGTTTTTATTTTTATTGTCATATATTTAGCTGGCACCAAATAAATCCTAAACTAAATAAGTAATTACATTTGTCCGTATGCAGTTGGGGGGAGCTTGTGATGGTATGGTGCACTTTTTGGGGGAAGAAAATTATATTTCATCTGAAGGGTCCATAGTGGAGACCACACAATTTAGGAGGAGTTAAAGCCAAATGTGCTGTGGGGTGGTTTTTTCATAGTACTGCGTGTTAACACGGGGGGGGGGGGGGGCATGTTAACCCAGGGGGCTGACTGGGTTTATTTATTAATTTTTTTGCTGGCATGAAGTTATGAAGGGTCAAGGACAGGAAATCAATTACAGACGCGGTCTTTTTTATTATTGTCTGTAAACCTTTATGAAGGATGCCGTCTCTCTTCATCTCTACACATTTTCTGTTTTTTTTGTACTGTTGCTTTTTCGTCGTGTTTATAGTAGCCGGTCCTTTTCTGGCCGTGCGTCTCCGGTTCTTTGCTTTGAAGTGAGAGCTTGCTTCTAAAACGAGCCGAGAACATTGTTCTTACTTATTGCGCTGACCAGGAATACGTTCGTGACAGGAAACCGTTCAGACCCGCCGCACCCCCTGGTAGTGTCTCTCTGCAGTATTTCTGATTTATTTTTCTGCGTCTCAGTCCGGAGCTAATGCAGCGCATCTGGCGGCCGCTTTTCGGGTCACGGGGGGTGTTTTTCCCGCTACAGAGGGAATGCGAATAAAAGGAGCTCGACATGAAAGCGCTGAGCGCGGTCAAACCGCAGAAAAGCTTCTCCGCTCGACGTGTGGGCCAGTCGTGTCGTATCCCACATATCCTTTTATGCTGATGTCTTTTCCACAATGCCTTTCTGTACCAGTCTTCCGAAACACAACAAGCCAACGGCTCTCTGTTGATCTAGGCACTGAGCACGAGGCAAGGCTTGCGATGTAGCACTCTGCTGCTAAATGTAAATCTATTGCGCGTATGTACTAACGTTGCGTATGGTGCGTTAAAAATATCACTCATATTATATGATATACGCTATACGCTAGGGGTACGTAGCACGTTTACGTTTCGTGGCAGTCGGCAGCGCAGCGGGGGTGGCATAAATACGCATATTTTAAGGCACAAAAAGTTGTTGTTAAATATGCTTAAAAATGTTGTGCGTGTCGGACGATACGCTGAAGGTATAATACATACGCTGAATATATAGAATTTATAGGTGAGTTACGAGGTCATGTAAGTGAGGACTGGGTGTGCTAGGCGCAAGATATAAGCACATGAGACATTATATAGCGCGTATTGATAGTGTACGTATGACGCATGAGTAACGTCTGACGTACGTAGATCTTACGTTGGACGTCTATAGACGATTGAAAGTACAGCCTGACGATTGAAGAAAGACAGCACCTCAGAAAGGAGCAGCCTGATGGCAAGTGCAAAGACAGTATGGTGTAGTTATATTGATTATTTATATGGTAAAGTATAGTTTATTATAAAAAGTTTTTAAAGCAGTTATTATTTACAGGGTATATTATATACATAAAACATAATATAATAAAATGAATATGAAAAAAAAAAAAAAAAAAAAAAATTTTAAAAAAAAAATTTCATTATATATGATGATCATAATAAATAATTAACATATGGTAATAAATAAAATAATTTATATAAATAAAACAATTTTAAGGAAATAATTAATCTTAACAATATTCGATAAATTAAAAACTTAATTTAATTGATAACATAAAAAAAAAAAAATATAATAGATATATAACAGAACAAAAATCATGTGTTATTCCTCAATCAAAGATTTATTGTAACATTTGTTTTGAAACATTGAGAAATAGCATAACAAAAAATATATAAATGACATTAAAGAAGGCGAATATTGCTACAAAAAACAGAAAAGAAATTGCGCTGCCGTTGAAGCGAAAAAAAAAAACCGGCACACACAGAGCACTAAACATCTTGAACTTAAAAGGAAAGGCGAAAAAAGGCTAACTAACCCTACTAGCCTACCTTACCTCAATGTAAAACATATATTATTATAGAATCCTCTAGATAGACCTACACTAGACCATATTATTTTTATTACTTATTTTTTCTAGATATTTAAAGCATATCTGGTGAGTCGTGTGCCGTGTGCGCATTTATTAGCTTCTCTCTCTCTCGAACCTCAAACGTCAACATTGGCTTATTGCCATCTTTTCCCATTTTGTATACCCTTATATAATACTGAGTAAGTAATACAGTACAGTCATTAAAGAGTGTCTTTTCTTTGTGGTGTGTGTGTTGCGTGTTCCCATCCTGGAGAAGAACGAAATTTAAAAAAAGACTTCGATCACGTCACTGTCACGTCACGTGACACTGGACCACTGGACATGCGCAGTTCACTACATAACTACGCCATATACAGCACATTACGCACGTACTCTCTGGATGGCGATCTCATCTCATATCTACTATAGGTTAACGGTAAGTAAGTGAAAAAAAAAAAATTTTTTTTTTCACTTTTTTTGTTGTGAAAAAAATTTATTTTGAAATACATACACAACTCATACGTTTCTCTCATACGCTATAGTGTGACAGGGCCCTAACTGAAGTGAATCGCTAACCGCGCTAAAGTAGCAGAAATACATTAGCGTCCGCTTCTTAACTGGGCTTTATATACATTTAAATATATATTTAAATTGATAAGAATGAGACACGAGGCTGCTGGGTGGCTCATCTTGTTCCGGTGTTGACAGTGGCATGCAGCCCTGCAGGGCCCTGGCATCACCCAGGGATGGGTTGGCAGGGTTAACGATGTCTCGACACGCACTAGCGACCCCTGCTGGTCGAGCGGGTGCTCGCGGTTCGCCTGTTGAGTTGAGCGTGAAGCGTCTTCCGCTGACGTGTTGCTTCTGTGTGAGCCCGGCTTATCGAACGTAGCGTGTGGCATCACAGCACTTGTCTTTGCCCCTCCCAAAGTGACAATGGAGTAATGAGTGTTGCAGTGTGAGCGTGAGCGGCCATTCCAAAATTGGTGAGAAAAAGGAGGGGAAATGTTTGTTTTTTTAAACGTGTGAAACTTTTTTTGGGGGACTGCTGGCTCCATTTCATTCCATTTCATTCCTTCATTTCCAAGAGCTGGGGAAGTTAATGGTGTCTTATATCACTGCAGTCATGTGCTAGTTTGGTGTTGTTTGATTTAATCATTTAACTAAAAAAGGGCTTAGTCATAGAAAACATCTGAAAACAGAACGGTTCCTGCCCCAATGAACAAAGTCATAAATCTGAATTTTGATATTCAAGACCCTTTTCAAGACTCCCATGAAGTCCACATTGGCGCGTTCTGAGCTATATCAGTTTGAAATTGAGTGCGTGATTTATTGATGCGTTGATTGATCTCCGCTATCAAAAACAATAAACAACAAACGGTGTAATTTGTCACTTTTGGTTCTGAGACGCCGTGAAGATGTTGTGCCACCATCTAATAAATATTCAGGCCGGCTGCTCCCAGGGTGGCGCTGGGGATAAATCAAAGCGCCATCGTCAAACGCAGACTCGGCCACAGCCTTCAAATCCACCGGGGCGTGATTGCGGCTTTTATTGCCAATGACTGGAGCCTCAGAAGCTGCCAGTCATTATCTTGAGGAAAACCTAGTGACATTTTCGGTTGCGTCTGCAACGGACGAGGTAAATGTAATTTCAGCTCCACTCCTCGTAAACACGGACAAATTACATCATAATATATATTTCCTCTGAACTGGGAAAGAGGAGCGCAATTTGTTGAAGGGCTTTAATCATAATGGAGAAGGAGATTCAGATGAAACGAGATCAGTGTTATTGTTTTTGTTGTTCAGTAGGTAGATGCTCAACGATAATAATTGGTACTGTCACCTGAAAAAAATGCTTAATGAGCAGCTGGGCCAAAATCCTCGACAAATGAAATTTACCTGAAACGCCAACTGAAGGATTGGCTTGCATGGACTAAATTATTTAGACCAGTGGTTCTTAACCTTATTGGAGGTACTGAACCCTGCAAGCTTCATCAGTGCATTCACCGAACCCTTCCGACAAAAACGGCTCGACATTGCTAGTGTGAACCGTATACTGTGTGTGTCTTGACCCCTGCCGAACCCCTGAGACTGACTCAACAAACCCCTGGGGTTCGATCGAACCCAGGTTAAGAACCACTGATTTAGACGGTATGTTCAGCTATTGGGCTGCTGGGTGGCTGATACTGTTAAGGCCCTGTGCCAGTGTGTGGATGGGCCCCATGGTCTGGTATCTGTTAAGGCACTGTTCCAGTGTGTGGATGGGCCCCATGGTCTGGTATCTGTTAAAGGCACTGTTCTAGTGTGTGGATGGGCCACACAGTCTGGTATCTGTAAAGGCTCTGTTCCAGTGTGTGGATGGGCCCCACGGTCTGGTATCTGTAAAGGCTCTGTTCCAGTGTGTGGATGGGCCCCATGGTCTGGTATCTGTTAAAGGCACTGTTCTAGTGTGTGGATGGGCCACACAGTCTGGTATCTGTAAAGGCTCTGTTCCAGTGTGTGGATGGGCCCCACGGTCTGGTATCTGTAAAGGCTCTGTTCCAGTGTGTGGATGGACACCATCGTTTGGTATCGATTACGGCACTGTTCCAGTGTGTGGATGGGCCCCATAGTCTGGTATCTGTTAAGGCACTGTTCTAGTGTGTGTATGGGCCCCATAGTCTGGTATCTGTTAAGGCTCTGTTCGAGTGTGTGGATGGGCCCCATGGTCTGGTATCGGGTTAAAGGCTCTGTTCCAGTGTGTGGATTGGCACACACTGTGATCCATAATTTTGTGTACGGACAAATTGAGCAGGTTAACCAGAATGTAATTATGTTCATAGGCGACTTGGATGTACTTTCAAAATCAGTGAGTATTTTTGAACCTAGTTTTGCTTCTGGAGGGCGTGGTCTGCTCTTCAGCTCTCTGTAATTAACAACCCCAGAGCTAGAAACTATGTCACTTTATTCAAATAACAACGTGTTTGGGAGGACAATAAATCTCCAGGACAGAAATCGAATACCCCCGTGTTCTAGATTGTTCTTAAGACCGGGTGCTCTCTGCTGAGTCTCTCTCTCTGTTGCCAGGGCACTCTAAATGTGCAGTTTCCCTAATTATTCACCATTTGCTTTTTTTATGTTAACATCCAGCCATTCTCTCTCAAAGGCCCATCTTTTTGACTTTATCAAAGTGTGAAATCAGCGTTTAGATGTGATGCTTTACTGTAGATTGTAGATCCCAGGGTACCTGACTGCCGAGTATTACTATGAGGATTGAAGGGAGTTTAGGAGAAAACAGTACGGCGTTCAACCCCCTCCAGCTGCTGTGGAAAAACGTCTTTGCGGTTGACAGCTGTCACGCCGACACGTCTTGCTATTTTAAAGCGAGTGTAATCTTCACACGGAAAGATCTCTTTGTAAAGTTGGTTTGTCCCTTATTTAAAACGCGAGCAGCCATTTGATACTTTCTCCAGTGAACAACCCGCAAAATTACCGAGGCGTAGCGAGACCACGGCTGGAACAACGGCTCTTTTCACAAGAGCACAAAGACTGCCCTCCCCTCCTCTCATTCTTTCTTTTTTCCAATGGAAAGTGAATTGCCAATCAAATAAAAAATACATTGGAAAAAAAAGGTCTGTTCACCTTTCTACCGCCGTGTGTGATCCTGGGCTGGCCGGCGATTGTCATGGAAAACCACTTTTACTTTGATGTCAGTCAACAGCGGGCCGGGGAGAATTCGACTGAATCAAAACTGTGGAATCTCAAAAGAACAAGTGGAGAGAGGCGGTGCACTATTCATGGTCTCCATACTGAGGAATGTGCGGGCACTGTTAGCCAAACCGCACTTTGTTTAGGACTGCCCGGGTCTCGCGGCGCAATTATGTATAATAGTAATGTAAAATAGGAATTAACGGGCAGAAGTAAAGAGCCACAAACACTGATCTGTCTGTCGCATTACGGACTGAATTGAACGAATGTTTCAAACAGCCCTGGTCATTTAAAGGTGGTTCGTTTGAATACGGTGTGCCATAATGTTAGGACACCTGTTAAATAAGGTCTGAAATTGAAAGCAATTTACAGGGTGTTTCAAATTAATTTGACTGCGTCATTTGATATTGTATCGCTCTTACAAATGTGTAATGTGTATTTAATATTGCAGAAATATCAGTGGAGGCAAAGCCATTGTTATGTTGTAGATTGTAGTTAATTCAGTACCTTTTATAATAATACATCAACATATTGAAAGGTTTTGCCTTAAGAAAACCTTGATACAAAGGCATATAGGTGATAAGAATAGTTTTCTAAGTACTGCTAATTGCATTCTGACAGCCCTGTGGAAGGATTGGAAATGTAAAAATCGATGTGTAGTTAAATTTGGCTGACACAATCTCTGCTATTTTCTGATAAGTTAAATAAATAATTCTCCCAACTGCCTTCGCAATAAAATTTCTCAGATTGATTTCAGATCTCGCAAGCATTACGCGGTAATATTGCCGGCTGCTCGAAAACAGCACTGATTTAAGACACGGATTATACACTGAAAACACAGGGATTGTGATCAAACTCTCTTTGCCAGCCGCTTCACTTACTACAAGCCAGTAAGTGATCCTTTAATTCCCTCAAAAAGAAATGTTGGGACAGCCCGTGTTGATGTGTACATTGGACATTAGCGCTGGCTGTAGTGGCTAATAACGGATTTGTGAAGCAGTGCTTTAGGAATGAGATCATGGCAGTGACAGAGTTAAGATGGCCGCTATGGTGAGTAATGACAGATTTGTGAAGCAGTGCTTTAAGAATGAGATTAACTGTGATAGTGTTAAGATGGGCACTATGGTGACAGCATAAAGATCAGGCCCTGTCTTGCCCTGCGACAGGCAGCAGCCACATCTGTGCTTGTGATTGGCTACTGGACAGACCTCTGGTCACACACCCCCTGTTGACTTCTGTCTTCCGCACCTCCAGAAAGCTTGGGCTACACCTCCCCCCTCCCCCTCTACTCTCCTCTTCTCTCTCCCCATCCATCACCTCATCTGTCAGTCCTGTCACTCCTCCACGCCTCCTCCAGATCTCCCTCTCCAAATCGGCCGTGGCCTCGCGTGTCAAACTGCATGCCTCACACGCGTGTGCAGGTTCATCGCAGAAAGGCTTGCGTCAAACAGCCAATCGAATGCTTAGCTGCATTTTTATTTTTTTTAAATCATTTTTTATTGACCCAGGAAAAAATATTAAAACAGGAGGAAAGGTTTGTGTGTTTTTTCAAGGCCAAGGAAAGTAAAGAGAATAAATTAGCATATTATGAGCCAGAGAGAAGCATTCCAATCTCACACCCCCTCCCCAATTGAGCTGCCAGAGAAATCCTTATTGGGGGGTGTGTGTGACTTTATCACTTTAAAATATCTGAAGGTCAAACCTTTTTCATATAGTAATGCATTCATCATCTACACTAATAAGTGACATGGCTAATTGTGGGCTTAGCATAATGAGAGGCAATTTCATCCATAGCATCTGAATGAACCTATTGAGTGTATCCTGAACGCATATCGCTGTCTCTGAAAGCCATTATGTCTGCTGTTTCGTTGCTCTGTAGCATCGATCATCTCCTCCTGTTCCAGGCAAATGCTGTCTTGATATTTATGCATTCATATTGTATATCACTCTGCAATAAAAGCTTATGAAAACATGAAAACAGTATGTGCAGTGTAATCGTTCAGCGAGAGGCGTATTTGGGACAAAATAATTCTGCAGCTGGATGCATTAACCATGACCTTTGTTGTACAGTGATTACACACACATACACGCACACACACACACACACACACACACAAATAGACATACACACTCACACACATACATTTACACGCACAAACACAAAAAACAAACATGCACACAAGCACGCACACACAGGCGCACACACACTCATACATACACATGTAGACGAAAGCGCACACACTTCAGTATGCTGTTGGGTCTCAAGCATGGGTTTGGGTTTTATGGAAACTATCATACAGAGAGCCCCAATAACAAATAAACAATTGATTATACATGAAGACAAGTATGCAGGGTGAGATGGTTCAGATGGTTACAGTGTGCCTTATTTTAGTATCACTTTAGCCTCCTTTCAAAATGAGAGCCTTGTATGGATAGCTTTGTGTTTTAACAACGTAACATCCAGACAACATTTACTTTCAGTGTTCACATTCTTCTTCAACTGAAAAAAAAAAAAAAAAACTACAATTAACAATTATACCATTTGTTCAAAGGGAGAGTAATTTTAATTGTCCAGGAACTCTACTGCCATCTAATGGGGGCATGTGGAAGTTATTTTGTGCTGTGTCTAAGCAATCTCTCTCTCTCTCTCTCGCTCTCTCTCTCGCTCTCTCTCTCTCTCACACCATCATATTTTATGTGCAGATAAGCATCTTTATGACCCATTTGTCTAACTATGGGAATGACCGGCTGGGCCTCTACACATTTGTAAACCTGGCGAACTTTGTCCAGTGCTGGACCAACCTGAACCTGCACACCCTACCGCCTCTGCTGCTGGCCCGCAAGTACTTCCAGCTGTTCCCCGAACAGAGGCACCCTCTCTGGCAGGTCAGCTGTGTGTGTGTGTGTGTGTGTGTGTGTGTGTGTGTGTGTGTGTCTGTGCCTGTGTGTGTGTGTGTCTGTGTATGTGTGCGCGTGTGTGTGTGTGTGTGCGCGTGTATCTGTGTATGCGTGTGTGTGTCTGTGTGTGTGTGTGTGCGTGTATCTTTGTATGCGTGTGTGTGTCTGTGTATGCGTGTGTGTGTGTGCGTGTATCTGTGTATGCGTGTGTCTGTGTGTGTGTGTGTGTGTGTGCATGTATCTGTGTATGCGTGTGTGTGTGTGTGCGTGTGTGTGTATGTCTGTGTGTGTGTGTGCGTGTATGCGTGTGTTTGTGTGTGTGTATGTGTGTTTGTGTGCGTGTGTGCGTGTGTGTTTGTGTGCGTGTGTGCGTGTTTGTGTGCGTGTATGCGTGTGTGTGTGCGTGTATGCGTGTGTGTGTGTGCGTGTATGCGTGTGTGTGTGTTCAGGTGAAGGAGATGACCTGCTCTGCTTTATCATAATTAATCTTTGTTGTCTTCAGAACCCTTGTGATGACAAGAGACACAAGGACATTTGGTCAAAGGAGAAGACATGTGACCGTCTCCCCAAGTTCATGGTGATTGGTCCTCAGAAAACTGGTAAATAAAACTTATAGGGACATCATTTACCAGAAAATGTTCCTAAACCCTTGTATCCTGCAGTAGTCTGTTTGAGGGAAATAACTTACCCTAAATTATGCCCACCGGAAAGTGTCTGAATATCTAACATGGGTTGTTGTGGATTGAAGTGTTTGTGCAATGAACCGAGGGAGGTTTTGGAATGAGGAGTAACTAACTATGAGCCACTCTTTGTAAAATAGGCCTTAGCGACGTTGGTAACTACGCAGCGCTTTCTCATATGGTTTCATCTATCTCCTTTGTTTATGAAAGGGCATGTGGTTTTTCAGAGATTCTTGCACTTGTGTGAAGGCGTCAGGCGTGATCTCCTGTGTGTGGAGATTCGGAGCATCGGGGTCCTACTAATGTATCAGTAACCACAGATGACTATGTTTTATTAAAAACAGGGATGTGGGATATTAGAGATATCAGCTCCCCCCACAGATTGGCTTTGATTTGACAGGGATTGTGTTGACATATTTCTCAGAGCAGAAAGCAGGGAGCATTGTGGGAGATGAGACAGAGGAGACATCTCTGAATGTCTGACTACATCATGCTTCTGCCTCTGCCATTGTGCAGCTGTTACGCAAGTTAAGTTTGGCTTCAACGCATCTCTCCCTCTGCGTGCCGTTAGTCCGTGTTGGGCATTGATTGTTTGTCGAAAACCTACCGTGTTGCATGTAGAAAAGAAAAAAAGGCTGAATAAAAAACCAGCCCAGCGTTTACTCTCGGTTCACGGTCTATATAAAATAAAAATCCTACGAGAAAGAAGAGGGGTGAGATCTTGCTGCGCTAAAAATAGTTAATTTGTGTCAAAGATATCTGCCTTTTTAGGAAGAACATCATACAACTGAGACTAGTGTAACAGTGAGCAACAAGAGGAAAAAAACACCTAAATGTGTGTGTTTGGAGGGGACTACGCTGGTGTGTGGAAGCAGTCCTGAGGTCGGCATGTATGCATGTGAGGTGACCGCACATATTATTTTTACTCTTCTGTTACCGTTTTCCATTACCAGAGAGTAAAAACAGGTAAAACGGTATGGAAATCTATGTTACTGGGCATGTGTACAGCATATTTATCTGTTTCTTAATAGACCATAGGTACAATAACTGAATCAAATGTACCCAAAATCACCCCGTTTTTCAAGTGTGCCCAAAAATTATTATTCTTTTTTTCTTCCTCTTAAGTTGCGATTGAGCTTATTGAGAAATGTTTGGACAGGAAATTACAGTTCTCCACTATCCTGCCTTCCTGTTAGTGCAAAGTATTTGTCCGGAAAAGGGAGTGCTGATTGGCTGGTATATGATGCCCTAACTTTTGGAAGGATTTCTATTTCAGTGTTTACCGTAATATCAGGGGTGACTGGGAAGATGAGTGCAAGGACTGCCATCATAATGATTATCACTGACAGGAATTGATTTCTCTCTCTCTCTCTCTCTCTCTCTCTCTTTCTCTCTGTCTTGCTCTCCCTCCATTTCTCTTTCTATCTCTCTCTCCCTCTTTCTCTCCCTCCGTGCCTGTCTCTTTCTCTCACTCTTCCCTCCCTTGCTCTCTCACGCCCCCCCTCTGTCTCTCTCTGTCTTTCTCCCACTCTCTTTCTCCCTCTCTGTCTCTCTTCCTTTCTCTATCTCTCTTTTTCCCTCCCTGCATCTGTCTCTCACTCTTCCCTTCCTTGCTCTCTCACAACCCCCCCCCCCCCTCCCCCCCTACTCTCTCTTTCTCTTTCCCTCTCTCTCCACCAGGAACCACAGCACTCTATCTCTTCCTGATAATGCACCCATCCATATCCAGCAACTTTCCCAGCCTGAAGACGTTTGAGGAAGTGCAGTTCTTTAACAGTAACAACTACCACAAAGGCATTGACTGGTAATGGGCCGTGCTTGTGTCCATCGGTCAGCCCGCATGGATCTGTGTGTGATAAGAGCCAGTAACAGAAGAGACAGGCCCTGCCCAGCAATCGCATTCCCTCGGAAACTCCAGCGTGCAATTAGAGTGGATTTTCAGACTGCCGGCTATATAAATATTTGGGATAAAGTGTGTGAGCTAACAGAGATATGGGCTTATCGTTCTATTGCAATGTGATTGATGTAGAAAAAAGAGAACAGGTAACTGAGTGCTACACAGAGGAACTGAGAGAGCTGGGAAGTGAATCACAGCCAAATTCATTTCTGCAGCAGTGATCAGCTACACAATTAAAACGATCAGTTTCACAGTTGAAATGATCAGCTATGCAGCTGAACTCTGGATGGTTCAAATTATCTGTCACAGTTAAAATGATTGGCTATGTGGTTGAAATGATCTGTTTAGCAGTTAAAATGATAAAATATGCAGTTGAAATGATCCGTTTAGCAGTTAAAATGATCAGCTGGATGTTTAAAATGATCAGCTGCGCAGTTGGGAGGATCAGCGGCCAGTGTTCCGCACGATCCACTTTAATGTGTGTGCCTTAATTAAGTCCAGGGATGTGGGCAATAGTCCTGAGCCTGCTTTATCCAAAAGCACCGTGCCAAAGTGTGTTACTGTCATCCCTTCTACACTTTCACAGTAGATAATCAATTCACACCCTCTGCTGTGTCTTCCACACTGTGTGTGCGTGTGTGCGTGCATGCTAGAGGAGAAGGGCTCGTGTGCATGCGTGCTAGAGGAGAAGGGCTTGTGTGCGTGCGTGCTAGAGGATAAGGGCTTGTGTGTGTGCGTGCGTGCTAGAGGATAAGGGCTTGTGTGCGCGCGTGCTAGAGGAGAAGGGCTTGTGTGCGTGCATGCTAGAGGATAAGGGCTTGTGTGTGTGTGTGCGTGCGTGCGTGCTAGAGGATAAGGGCTTGTGTGCGCGCGTGCGTGCTAGAGGAGAAGGGCTTGTGTGCGTGCGTGCTAGAGGAGAAGGGCTTGTGTGCGTGCGTGTGTGCTAGAGGAGAAGGGCTTGTGTGCGTGCGTGCTAGAGGAGAAGGGCTTGTGTGCGTACGTGTGTGCTAGAGGAGAAGGGCTTGTGTGCGTGCATGCTAGAGGAGAAGGGCTTGTGTGCATGCATGTGGGCTAGAGGAGAAGGGCTTGTGTGCGTGCGTGCTAGAGGAGAAGGGCTTGTGTGCGTGTGTGCTAGAGGAGAAGGGCTTGTGTGCGTGCGTGCTAGAGGAGAAGGGCTTGTGTGTGTGTGTGCTTGCTAGAGGAGAAGGGCTTGTGTGCGTGTGTGCTAGAGGAGCAGCAAACATTCAGCATATCCCTTCTGCATCAGACAATACCAAGCATGCGGATGAAGATGCCGATTTGCCATCTTTAAAAAGCTAATGTTACCCTCAGGTCACTTTTCAGACGAGAGCCTCCTACTGCCAGCTGGCTATAATAGAGCACATTATTTATGGGAATTAATATTTTATTAATAATTTAACCAAGTAGGCAGGGAGCAGGGAAAAGTTCATTTCCTTTTTCTGGTTTTTTTTTGGACACAAAAGAGGTGAAATACAGAAGAGCAAGATTTCCTTTCATTTCCTTTTCTGATATTCTTTTTACGTAATGTGACAGCAAATGAATTTGATGTTTAATTTAGAGTATATTATTTAATGTACTACAATAGCTTCAGTAAACATTGTAAGCGAAGTTAATACTTAATGCGGGTGCTATGGAGCAGGAGACCGCCTGAATCTACCGTCAGACACAAGCAATGCTGCTGAATAACATGCTTTGTGCCGTGCTTGCTTAGGATGTTTTAACCGTGCAGAAGATGTGGAAGGAAGTATAAAACAAAATGTTTTCGAGTGCTCTGGTGGGTTAAGATGTCTGGTGTGTGTGGAGTATCGTTTAATTCATCACTGCCCGCATACCAGAAATTCACCAGATACGAATACACGAGTTTTACTGGCTCTGTTCACACTGCAGTGATGGAGCTCGTCTGAAGGAGTGTGATAGGTGGCTCTAAAATGCTGCCATGGTTACAGGTTGACCCTTCTCACACTGGAGTGAAACGGTCCCAGTTGGGCCGTAAGGCAGTGAAAAGCCATCTTATCACGCAGTGTTAATGTGGTTATAATGAGGTAAACTCAATAAATCAGTCAACCAACCAGTAAATCTTTATTGTACCCAAAGGGCAATTCATTGTGTCGCCTAGTTAACAATCACAACAAAAAACTATAAAAAACAATATGCATCGATAAAAAACACACACGTATATAAATCACTGAGATGAACATAGAACCCATACGTGTAGTTATTTGATTGATTTATTGATTTTACCTCACTGTAACCCCTCGACTACATATTTTAATGACTATATCTTCTATTAACACCCACAAATCATAGAGAACCCCAACTTTATTGCCATTACGTTCCAATTTTTCAAGGCAAGTTATTGTTTTCATACCAGACGCCTTATATATGCTCTGAAACCTAAATATACAACACATTATCAATCCACACTGCTTTATGCTGACTGAAACAGTTCAAGTTAAGTCACTTGCTTGCCTTGCTTTACCTACCTGGGAGTTGAACCTGCAACCTCTATGGGTTAAAAGCCCAGCTGCCTAACCACAGCACTGGCAGTCCCGCAGTAATGAAGAACGCAAGAACAGCATCTTTCTGGGTCTTCTGCAGGTACATGGAGTTCTTTCCGGTCCCCTCCAACGTGACCACGGACTTCCTGTTTGAAAAGAGCGCCAACTACTTCCCCTCAGAGGACTCCCCCCGACGTGCTGCCGCTCTCCTCCCTAAAGCCAAGGTGATCACCCTGTTAATCAACCCCTCGGACCGGGCCTACTCCTGGTACCAGGTGAGTGTTCCCCGTCCAGAACCACACCCAGGGGGGCCCATGGCCTACTCTCAGTTCCCAGAATGCATCTGTGGTTCCGTTTGGGCAACCGGGGGGGTATTCCACAAAGCAGGATTACTGAGTTAACTGGATAACTGCAGAGTAAAACCTGGAAGCCTCCCATATCTGGAACACGGACTGAAGTAAAAAGAGCTGTTCTGCATTTTATCCAGCAAACTCAGTAACCCTGCTTTGTGGAATACCCCCCTGGTCATGCAACAATATCAAACACAGCACAGGATACGACAACATCTATGATTTGTGTCGTGGCTCTAGGCAGGCATAGTTATTTAACGTCGCATTTAACGCCTGATAGATGTCGCATGCTAGTCTGTGAATGTGGTTAAGCTAATTCTGGCGCGCTGTTGTTCATACAAACTGAAATGGATGCTCATATGTTTGTGGATAAAGTTGTTCTGGATAAGAGCATCTGCTAAATGAACACACCCAACGTTTGAGACGAGAACGGCAGCAATGAACAAGATGCAAGTGGAGACGAGCGCCAATAAATGCCTGAAGAATAGTGTAAATGTGTATACATTTGCTTGCATATGCATGTGTGTGTATGCGTCCGCATGCATGCTTGTGTGTGTGTGTGTGTGTGTGTGTGTGTGTGTGCGTATGAACTGCGTGATGTCGTACACTCTTGTGCGGTGTGTAATATAGCTGAGGCTCGCGTCCCTGTGAAATCTCCTCTGCAAATCATTTTAATAGATAAACGTTCCCCTGCATGCAGCGCACATGGAGGACAATGGCGCAGCGATGCCCTCACCTTCAACTTCTTCTTCCTGCTCAATATATCCATCAGACGTAGCTACAGCTTCAGAAATCAGCGCAGGCCTGAAATATAAAGGCTTTGGGCTCACATGCTTATTTTTTTTTTTTTAAGTTAACTTTTTTTATTGGCGGCAGAGAACATAGAGAGGCTTAGTAGAATATAGCAGGATTTTTACATTTCAGTTATTTCTTGAGGAAAGGTATGCGTGCGTTACATTGAAACCCGCGGCCTTTTGTGGAGGGATTTCAGAGGCAAAGTGGACCACACCCCTCCTCTTTTATTCCTCCTCCCTCTTTCCCTCTGCGTTTAATTGACCGATTCTTTCATCCTTTGTTCCGTCTGCTATCGAACTGACGTCCTTTTTCTTAATTCTCGGCAGCGCGTTTAAGCGAGCGTTTCTTGTCGGGATAGGCTTACTTATATAGCAGCATGGGTTTGACTGGCACTCAAGTAAAACGGAGCCCTTGCTTTAAGTCCTCAAGTCCTCCGAGTTGAGGATAAAACGTGTTGTATAATATTATGGAGGTTTCGTGTTGAAGAGCTTGATGTAAGAATACAATGACAGGTTTGAAAAGCTATATGCTAGTTTATTTTCTGAATGTAAATATATTGGAACTGCTCTGCGTAAAAACATGAAATTAGTTTGGGTATTGTCAAATACGCACTGTGAATGCACAATCATAAATCAATGGAGAGGGCCTAAATGCACGGCAAAATGTTGGTGTAAATCTAACACTGCTGGTGTACATTTAATACCCTAGGGTGTTTATATGAGACCGTGGTGTTAAATGTAGGCTACCTACGCCACCATTTTTTGTCAATTCAAAACCCTTGGGTGGTAGCATTGTTTTAAAATATTTTTTTAATTGAAGGTGCTACTTGCGAATCCTCTGTCATTCTCCTTGTTTTTCCGGTTCTGTTGAACAGTGAGCAGCCATTGAGCTTTATCAGCGGGTGGGCTGATAGGTGGGAGCACGAAGACGGAGAGGAATGTCATCAACGGCACATCCGCGGGGCCTATGTGCAATTATTATGAGCTAGGGAGGGAGATAGAGAGGGAGGGATGGGGAGAGAGAGAGGGAGAAAGATCTCGTCCAAGCTGTCCCTTTAATTTCCTCTATTAATAGATGAGGCTTCATTCGAAATGAATTTTACCAGTCCCGGGGAAGTGAAGAGACGGTCGCGGCGTATAGTGTTAATTGACTCACTTGTCCCCTTACGAATTTACTCTCCCCCCCCCCCCTCTCAGAATCCCCGGTGCGGTTCTTAATTGCGCGGGTTTGAATTAACACCTGCGAGAGCTGATATTGATTTATGGAGATGGCTGGCTCAAACCGAATTATGAAAGGGCGCGTGTGTTTTTTTTTGTTTTTTTGAGTGTGGAAATAGCGTCTGGAGATTAATCGGCGAGAAGAAAAAGAAGAAGAAAAAAACATTAGGCCTGAGCACAAAAGTGGCTTCTTCGTTCGTTTGGTGACACGGAATACCATTACACCGGAGTTTTTTGTCCGCGCTATAAACACAGTAAGCTGATGCAGTCGGGTGGTTCTGGCTTGTAGCCTATTTATCTGATGGAGTGAGTGTGCTGTTAGACCATCCTTAGCTGATTTTGCATTTACAGAATTATTTTTTTCTATGAGAAATGAACCCAACGACAAAAAAAAAACATGTTTAATCCTCCAAGTAAGACCTGTTTCTTTTGGTATAGGCTACAGCCAAACAGAAATATTCCCAACATCAACATAGATATTCATTTTATATTTACAGTGGTTGATTTTAAATTGTTTAACCGCTGCAGCACCAGAGGGCTCACGAGGACCGCGCGGCTCTGAGGTACAGCTTCTACGAGGTGATCTCCGCTGGTCACCACTCGCCCGCCGAACTACGGTCTCTACAGAACCGTTGCCTGGTACCGGGCCTGTACGCCATTCACATCGAGAGATGGCTTACCTACTACCCTCCCAGTCAGGTACCAACGAATTACCTGCACACAGCAGAGTGTGTGTGTGTGTGTGTGTATCCTGCACACAGCTGAGTGTGTGTGTGTGTGTGCATTACCTACACACAGCAGAGTGTGTGTGTGTGTGTGTGTGTGTGTGCATTACCTGCACACAGCAGAGTGTGTGTGTGTGTGTGTGTGTGTGTGTGCATTACCTGCACACAGCAGAGTGTGTGTGTGTGCATTACCTGCACACAGCAGAGTGTGTGTGTGTGTGTGTGTGTGCATTACCTGCACACAGCAGAGTGTGTGTGTGTGTGTGTGTGCATTACCTGCACACAGCAGAGTGTGTGTGTGTGTGTGTGCATTACCTGCACACAGCAGAGTGTGTGTGTGTGTGTGTGTGTGTGTGCATTACCTGCACACAGCAGAGTGTGTGTGTGTGTGTGTGTGTGTGTGTGTGCATTACCTGCACACAGCAGAGTTTGTGTGTGTGTGTGTGTGCATTACCTGCACACAGCAGAGTGTGTGTGTGTGTGTGCGTTACACACATGTGTGTGTATGTGTGCACACGCATGTTTGTGTGTGTGTGTGTACACTCAGTCAAATGTTCAGTATAGCCACAATTAGAGGACCTTTAATTCTAACAGAGTGCATATCGTCTCATATACATACAGTATATACCCTGTTAGAGTCTATTTAGTTTTGCTCTGTATATATACAGTACTTGTATGGGTAACTTCTCTAGCAGTCTTGTGTCCAATCAACTCTAATTGAGTACATTTCACACTGATGCACATGTCCCTGTAAACTCACATAAACACTGTTAGCGTTGTATTGACTCTGAAGGTTTTTACTATGTGGTGGCCCACCTGGGACTGGAGCATATAACCTTGTGGTGCACCGGCCTGACCTCAGCTCTGACCCCTCCCCACCACAGCTCCTGATCATAGACGGACAGCAGCTGAGGACCGATCCTGCCGCTGTCATGGATGAGGTCCAGAAGTTTCTGGGAGTCTCTCCGTACTACAATTACTCTCAGACCTTAACGTGAGTTATCGCCGTGGAGACGGGGCCTTGGCCTTCTCTCCCCTAATTAAAGAGGCTCGTTATACCGTCCCCCAGCTTCCTCCCGCTCTTTAATTAAAGATCATTAGGAAAAACAGTCCCCCCCCTCCGATGTGTGGTATTTCAGTTGGATATAAAAGGAAATAAAGGGGATCTCTCTCACTTCGACAGACGACCGGGTTTGATTTACGTGCACATATCGGTCGTGCCAGGGGTGAAAGCCGGAAAAAAATTGTATACTAAATCGAAACGAAAATCCGATTGAATTAAATAACGGGGTGAATAACGTACCTACGCCAGGCCAGCGGATCTTTGATTGACACGTTATTACAGGTGGACCTCAAATGATAAATGGGCCATCCTGTTTAATGAGTTTGGTTGCATTTAATTTAACGCGATAATCAGTGGGTAGATTTTTTTTTTTACTTTCACCCTTCATGCCAGTGCAGGGTCGGAGATGAGTAGCCTATGTGTGGCGGTGTTGCAGAGCCTTCGGGAGTGCCCAGGCGGGGGGGGAGTGGTGGTTCAGCCAGGCAGGCCGCCCCATTCCCCCGCCTGCCCGGGTTCGACAAGCGATCCACGGAGGCCGGAGATATAAATATCAGATATCAGCTCATCTCAATGCCAGGAGGCCCCCACAGCAGGCGCCGTGGGGCTCAGAGACGACCTGAGCCTTGTTCCGCTCGGCCGACAGGTCCATCAATCACCGGGCGGCTGGGGGGGGCGGGGTTAATCTCTGCCGCACCTCTCCCACTGAGATCCTGTGCAGTCGCTGCTAAAGCCCCCCCCCCTCCCCCTCCCAAAACGGCGTCCGGTCAAGGTCACCTTGCTCCTCTATTGAGCATCTTTTCTGTGGGCCGGGAGGAGACAGAAGCACTGCTGCCTCCTGTACCATTTATCTTTAGAGAGTCTCATCCTTACATAAACACAATATTACAAAAACAAACTGAAGCAAAATACATTATCGGGATATTGCAATACATCACAATATATGGGCCAATATACTATTTATTTCTGCCTTCTGTTATTGCAATTTATTTGTTCTTTTTTTTATACAATATATTCAGATATACTCAATTTATTGTTTTACTCTTCATATTTTCATTATAGTACAATTTTATTGAAATTTATGAAAGGGATGTTGTTTCTCTCCTCTACTGGCCCTTTTAAACTTCATTTCAGGAAGTAACGTCTGAAGCCCTTTTTTGTGTTTTTTCAAGAGCTTCTATATTTTTGAAGACATGGAAGCCTGGAATCTATTGGAAAAACAAATCTAGGGGGGGTGGGGGGGGGGGATTGGGGAAATCCATTAAGTCAAACACACCAATTGAAGCGGTAACACACAGGAGCCTAAAAGGGTAAGGACTTGATGTAAAGTTCTAACTCTTGAGTATAAATGTGCTTTGTGGATTCTGCCTAGTGGCTTTTCGGCTTAAAACAAATGTACTTTGTAAAAAAACAAACAAGTATAAAGGACAGGGAACTTTACATACAGAGGGTTCCACATGGACTGCTGTGGACGTATTTTGATGGTTGGGGGGTGGGGGGTAGTGGTGCCCCCTAAATTCCATTACCCCTCAAGTTCCATTACCCCTGGCACTGCAGACTGAAATTTAAATATTGGAGGACTCATTAGAGTCAAGATCACAGGAACCAGCCATATTGCCTCCCACTGTAAAAAAATTATAAATGATAATATCGAGCAAGATTTCTTATTCTATGCCATTTAGGGAGTTTGTCCTTGCCAGTGTCACCTTTGGGTTGTTTTGTGGGGCTTTAGGCTGGGGGCTACTGTTAAAGGAGCCATTCGCCCAGAAAATTAATTATGATATGTTTATACATACCCGGAGTGCTATCTGTCCATTCGCTGAGAACTCACTAGTTTCGTAGATTTCCGCTGCAGCTCGCCGTGATATCACCCTGATACAAGGGACCTGAACAGGCCCAAAATTTGAGTCCAAAGAAAAAATCAACAGCAACGTCTCTATCCAGATATAATGGCACGGTTACTTACGAACACCCACAGACCTTGTTGTGCAGTTTTTCCCCGAAAACTGCTTTCTACCAAAGTACGCCAACTGTGTATATCTGCACGACGTATAAACCCAAGCACGGCAGTATTCTAGCGCGCACTGTGTTGATATAAGCCCCAGAATACTGGCGTGCTTTGGTTAAGACTTTGCGTGGATATGTAGAAACATATGGACATTAAATGTTTGGGCCTTTTAAGGGTATTGTGACACATTTGTAAAATGTGTGAAATGCTTTTTGGCTCGGTCAGAATTCTAATAATAAGATTTTGTTAGTAGAAACTTCTGGAAAAACAGACAAGGTTGGGACTGATTCCATTTCTGTTTGGTCAGTTCTTGACCTGAATTGAAATTCAGTTTGTTAACTGAAAAATGGAAATGTTGTTTTATGGCAATGGTTCCCAAACTCAGTCCTGGAGTACCCCTGTGTATTCCGGTTTTTCTTCCAACCACAATTGCCATCCCAGCATTTTAACAAGCTGTTACTTTTTCTTAATTATGTGCTTTTCATGTGTAATTAGGTGCTTTTTTCTCATAAGCCACACTATGTCAGACATAGCTATGTATGCCATTAATAATAAAAGTCCCATGTTCACGTTGTGCTTATATTGCAAACAGTTGCATAAAAACAGACATATTTTTTACTGATCAAATTAGACTGAGTTGAATCAGTCAGTTCCTAACTAGGTTGTTGAATTGGCTACACGTGTTTCAGTTCTTTCAGAATTTTTTTTCTTAAACTTATTAACACATTGGCTCATTGTCATTTGCTTCATCTTTGAATTATTCATTATCTACCAAATGGTTAGCTTTCGTGGTCATGTGTCCACACTTTCACCAATCAGGAGCTATTGATTCAACTCCGTCTTTAATTTGATCAGTAAAAAACGAATGGCTTTAATTTGACCAGTTAAAAAAATTTGCTACCTCTTCTTATGTTATTGTTTGCAATATAGCACAATTAGTACAATATGTACATGGGACTTGTATTCTGCATGGCATGCGTAGCTGTTTCTGACAATATGTGCCTTAAGAGGGTAAACAATCCCACAAACATGAAAAGCACCTAATTAAAAAAAATTAACAGCTTGTTAAAATTCTGGGATTGCAATTGTGGTTGGAACGAAAAACAGCGTACACAGTGGTCCTCCAGGACGGAGTTTGGGAACCACTGTTCTGTGGGGATTGTTTTGTTAATTAATTGACTTTCGATGAATCTCCTGAATTGAGCCCAACCAAGCACGATGGACTGCCCTGCGATGAGGATGTTCAGTGTTCTTCCCATTTAAAAAAATTTTTTTTGCCTCAATTGCTCGCTTTTTGAGGGTTCAGGCCTGGTTTTATGCCAAAAAAAAATTCTGTTTCCTCTGTAAGGCATCTTCGTGACAGTGTTTCTGTGAAAAGTTAGTCAGCAGCGGCTTTCTGTAGAATGTCTCCTGTACCCCCCCCCCAATCCCCTCACCTGGACTTCTCTTCCAGGTTCGACCCGCAGAAGGGGTTCTGGTGTCAGTTGCTGGAAGGTGGAAGAACCAAATGCCTAGGGAAGAGCAAAGGCAGGAAGTATCCGGCCATGGACGCTGAGGTAACTGGCTCCACCCCCCAAACCAAACTACCCCACCACCCTCCGAACCAATGGCACAGGGATGGGTGGGGCAAAGGTGGGCCACGGCCAATTAAATTCTGGCTAAACCACCACACCCGGTTGTGAATGCCCACCTAGGTAGTTGGCTCACCTAGTTCTATGCAGGCCCAACTACACTGCTCAAAAAAATTAAGGGAACACTTAACACCAAGTCAATTAAACCAAACTGGTCATGCTGGATGATGTTGCAGGCAGCATAACATTTGCCACGGCGTCTCCAGACTCTTTCACGTCTGTCACATGTGCTCAGTGTGAACCTGCTCTCATCTGTGAAGAGAACGGGGCGCCAATGGCGAACCTGCCAATTCTGGTGTTCACTGGCAAATGCCAATCGAACTGCATGGTACTGGGCTGTAAGCACAGGTCCCACTACAGGACGTCGGGCCCTCATGCCACCCTCATGCACACGAGTAACCCGCTGGAGGTCATTTTGTAGGGCTCTGGCAGTGCTCCTTCTGCTCCTCCTCGCACAAAGGAGCAGATACCGGTCCTGCCGCTGGGTTGTTGCCCTTCTACGGCCCTGTCCAGCTCTCCTCGTGTAATGGCCCGTCTTTCGGTAACTCCTCCACACTCTTGAGACTGTGCTGGGAGACACAGCAAACCTTCTTGCGATGGCACGTATGGATGTGCCATCCTGGAGGAGCTGGACTACCTGGGCAACCTGAATGGGCTACAGGTACCGCCTCATGCTACCAGTAGTGACAAGGGCACCAGCAAAATGCAAAACTAGAGAAAAATCAGTCTGGAAGGATAAGGAAAGAGAAATGGTCTGTGGCCACCACCTGCAAAACCGTTTACTTTTTGGGGGTTGTCTTGCTGTTGTCTCTCCTGTCCAGCTGTTGTCACTTTCATTTGCAATTTGCAATAGTTTACTAACGCTTTCTAACTGGACAGATCGATATCCCAGAAGTTGAATTGACTTGGTGTTATACTGTGTTGATTAAGTGTTCCCTTCATTTCTTTGAGCAGTGTATATGAATATTTTTGGCTATACTGCAGCTCCGAACCAAACCGCCTGCAGTAACTACAGATGTACAATAAGTATTTTAGCACCAATTTCGCAACCTCCGTTATGGATTACTGCCACAGACCCTGCATGGGGACGATAGTTGGTAATAAAATGCAGGGTCCAGCCAGCAGACGGCGTGTGTTTTTCTGGGTACAGAGCCACGGACTGCGAGGCGTCTCTTTTCCATCTGGCCTACAAGCCACAGCAAAGCGTTTAGACTGGCTAACAGGGCAAGGAGGGCCTGCATCCGGAAGCGCGGCTGACCCAGGAGCTAAAGAGCCACGGGCTAATGACAGAGTGCTAATCTTCAGTAATTAGGGATTGTAGTCTTACAGCAGGTTGTGGAGAACGGTAGGTTTGGTCCCGAGTTTGAATCCAGAGCGAGACAATGCAATTGCACTCTTTTTGTGTAGTGCTTGTCCTATACCTCCTTGCAGGTATGTAATGGATCATAGACTGTGAGCTTGTGTCCTGAGTGTGGCACACAAAAAAGATTGTATATTATTGTTACTTTTTACACGCACACACACACACACACACACACACACACACACACACATAATTTGTCTAAGCGCTCCTCTTGTTTCTGCCTGTCCTCCACCTTCCCTCATATTAAGACACACAGAGGCACATTTTGGGGGCACGATCTGGTCGCCTTCCCTGACTGAGACAGGTGCAGTGCTTATGGCCTAAAGTCAAAGGTTGCCCAGCAAAATGGCCCTAAAGCTGCACCCTTCATCGGCTCTACAGGCAGAACAAACTCCTGCTCATTGGGCCCTCCTGCCTGCTTGCTTTACTGCGACACGTCTCCACCAGCTCCCCTGTACGTCTTGTTCATCGTTGTCGTTCCTGTCTCAAATGTTGCATGCATTCATTTAGTTTAGTTTAAAAAATTTACAGCTTTTAATTAATTATTTTAGTAGACGCCCTTATCCCGAACGACTCCAGAGAATATCTGAGCATCCGTTTGAGTTTGTATGAGCAGCAGCGGGACAGACTTGGCTTCACGGGCTAGCGTGCGTCTATGGCGACATTGCTGAGGTTAACGGTGCCAGTCGCATCTCTCCTGAGCTTGACAGACAGACCAAACTCCTGCTCCTTCAGCTCGTCTGCCTCCCTTATTTATTGGTGCACTTCTCCGTCGGCAATCCTCTGCATCTCGTTCATTTTTGTCATTCGTGTCAATCCTCCCTTTCCCGCAGAGTCATAACGTTGGCTGTAGACGAGGTTGTGACGCCGTCGGAACGGCTTTTCTACCGCGGGCTGCGGCGAGTAATTGCAGATATTTCATGCGTGAGCTACCTGCAGACGACGCATTCGACGGGCCCGCGGAAACGGCTGCAGAAATATGAGCTCTGCTGCTAAATGAGCCTCCTCTCGGTGAAGGAGACGTTGGGCTTTAAAAGGCTCTCTGGGCCTTATTGACCGGCAGTAGTGCAGTACTTCGTAGGGCATTGCAGACAACAGCGGAGGGGAAAAAAACAACATTTTGGTGCTAATTGACTTATTTCTTTCTCTGTCTGAATTGAATTATTTTTTTCCACCAGAATCGGGAAAACATCTGTAGCGTGTCATTATTGCATTACTGCATGGGCTTATTAGGCGCTGTTGATGTACAAAACCTTCTGGTTTCATGTGCAAGCTGCAGTTTTTAATAGCTGTTTTTAGAGCTAAGTTATTTAGCTATTTAGCGTACCTTGTCTGGTCAGAGCCCGAAACCATGAAGGGGTGAGCGGAACAGAGAAGAGAATGCTACTTCCTGTTCACTTCTTCTTTCTCTCTCTTTCTTTAAATCCTCAGCTTCGTCTGTTCTGGGCTCTCTTGCTTCTTTCATCATACATCTTGCCACATACACTTAATATCTCATTTGAAATGCTTTATGTTTATTTTGCATGTAATGGAGTAGAGTTTCTTTAATGTACTGCCCTACATGCTAGTTTCTGTTGCTAAGTGCATTTAGCCGAGCTTAGACCTGCTGATTGCTATATTGATTGTTGAGGACAAATATAAAAGCTAAATTATTGCTGCTCGCGCTGAACAAACCCCACATGTATTGTGTTTTTGTGTATCCTTATTTTCTGTGCTTGTTTGGAGCTTCCAGATTTGGTTGTATCAGGTTTTCTCCTTGTGCGGATGGAGACCTTGCTGACTGAGGAGGAGATTCAATATCATTGTCATCATGGGGGTGTCATTTTACAAGCCCTCTTTTCTTATCAGGGATGTATCTCTGCTTATGGATGTCCTACACGCCATCACTCACAATGGGGCAGCCATTTTCATTTCTCCTCCTCACACATTCCACTCTCTCCTCCTCACACATTTCACTCTCTCCTCCTCACACATTCAACTTTCTCCTCATTCTCACACATTCCACTCTCTCCTCCTCACACATTCCACTCTCTCCTCCTCACACATTTCACTCTCTCCTCCTCACACATTCCACTCTCACCTCCTCCTCACACATTCCACTCTCACCTCCTCACACATTCTACTCTCTCCTCCTCCTCACACATTCCACTTTCTTCTTCTCACACATTCTACTCTCTCCTCCTCACACATTCTACTCTCTCCTCTTCACACATTCCACTCTCACCTACTCACACATTCCACTCTCACTTCCTCACACTTTCTACTCTCTCCTTCTCACACGTTCTACTCTCTCCTCCTCACACATTCCACTCTCACCTCTTCCTCACACATTCTACTCTCTTCTCCTCACACATTCCACTCTCACCTCTTCACACATTCTACTCTCTCCTCCTCACACATTTCACTCTCTCCTCCTCACATTCCACTCTCTCCTCCTCACACATTCTACTCTCTCCTCCTCACACACTCTACTCTCTCCTCCTAACACATTCTACTCGCTCCTTCTCACATATTCCACTCTCACCTCCTCCTCACACATTCCACTTTCACCTCCTCACACATTCCACTCTCACCTCCTCACACAATCTACTCTCTCCTCCTAACACATTCTACTCGCTCCTTCTCACACATTCCACTCTCACCTCCTCCTCACACATTCCACTTTCACCTCCTCACACGTTCCACTCTCACCTCCTCCTCACACATTCCACTCTCACCTCCTCACACGTTCCACTCTCACCTCCTCCTCACACATTCCACTCTCTCCTCTTTACATATTGAACTTTAAGAGGGCACAGGCTGAAATGAATAACACCCAGGGATAGTGCTTGGTTGGCCACAACGATACTTTATAAACCAGCTTCATACAGGCCAGTGAATCATCTTGCACACGTATATCCAACCGAAAAATTTGCATAATTTCATTTTCAAATACCTGCATTAATTTTAGTGAAAATTGGCTTCTTAGATGTTTTGTTTCAGTGCACAAGATTTCTTTTGGTGCTGCCTTGTGTCTGTGGCAGTACACTCGTTATTGGATCCTCGCACACAAATTAAATTATTCATATTTATTGAACTGTTTAAAGGAAGTGAAATGTAAAAAAAAAAAAAGAAACTTCATACATTCAGTGAAATAACCTGCTGTTTGAAAATAAGTTCAGTTTGACTTTTGACAATGTGGGAATGAGACATGAGGGCATCTCCATGGTGACGGATCCCGCGGGAAGAGCGGAATCTGGCAGGAGATCAGACACTGCGAGCAAGTTACAACCTAATTATCAGGATTCATATTGGCTGTAGGGCGGCAGGCCTCCTCCGGGCCAGCTTTAGAGAGGCATCTCTCTCCCTGGACAGAGGCAAGCCCGTTCTTCCTCCATATAAATCAGCAGTCATGAGCCGAAGGGCCGGCCTCACCAAGCGTTGAGTGCAGGCAGAAATCCCGCCAGAATCACAGAGAAATGGCCGTGGGGGGGACCAGCAGCTGTCGGGTGATGCGATCAGATAAGTGGCAGTGCACACTCGGGTAGTGGGTGGCGCCCTGTTTCATCGTACACTAGTGACCCCCTCTGATCAATCAAGGACGTGCAGTCCGCCTGCACAAGCTGCACATTAAATATCTCTGTGAGCTTGCTATTAGTAGTAGTAGTGGTGGTGGTGGTGGTGGTGGTAGTCATACTTGTAGTTTAATACTTGCTCTGTGAGCTTTACTTTTACAGGTAATAGTCATGGGGGGAGCTGTGTTTGTAACCAGGAAGTTGTATGTTTCAAACCTGTGCCGTGGGGCTTATGAGAAATATACAGTACGTAGAATTAATTCAGCTGTATAAATGAATAAAGTGCAAAGTGGAGGCTATGCGAGCATAAAGGCTGCTACTGAGCAAGTATCATTGACCAGGATTCAATCAAAATTTGTCCAAAAGTTAAAGACAGATGTTGATTGAGTCTAGTGTATAACGTTCCGTTGAGTGAAAGCTTAAGTGGTGAGACGCTCTTGTTTTTTCTCCCTCTTCCTCTCTACAGTCCAGGGCCTTTCTGTCACGGTACTACAGGGACCATAACGTGGAGCTGTCCAAGCTGCTACACAGGCTAGGCCAGCCCCTACCATCCTGGGTACGAGAGGAGCTGCAGAAAGTCAGATAGCAGAGCGGGAAAAAGAGCAAGAGAAAGCATGAGAGAGCCAGCGAGAGCGGGAGGGAGGGAGAGAGAGAGAGAGAGAGAGCGAGAGACTCCCGACCACAATCCTGCCAAGAAAAAAATTAAAAATTAAAAAGAAGGGGGAAAAAATGAGAAGAAGGAATAAAAAAGGGGACCCAGATTTTCGAGCACCTCTTCAGGAACGCAAGTCGCCTCTCAACGTTTCCATGTGCTGGCATGTGGGGTCAGAACTGTGGGAAAACCTGTGGAAGGAAGATAAGGTGCTCCCTGTGGCGGGGGGATAAGCAGGAAGCGCACGCGCGCGCGCACGTGTGTGGTGTCACGGCCTAATTCAAGCCTGTACGGAGCGGGCATGCACTTGAGACTGCGGTGACTTTATTTTAATTTTTTTATTTTTCTTTTCTATATATTTTTTTATTTTATTTATGATCCCAGCGCAGTGCTGGTGAGCTGCCTGGTATCCGTGGTGATAACTTTGCACTAAGTTCCGTTCCACGCCTCCCACACTTGAGTTTTCTTTCTTTCTTTTTTTTGTCTTGTATATTTTAGAGGGAATAACAGAGAAAACACACACAACAGCTTGTTAGCTAAGAGGAGTATGCCGAACGTAAACGTGGGCAGGATCTCAGCTGTGCTCGGGGTCCAGTTTCATTCATTTCAAGTCGAGTGGCGGCAGGCTTGCGTTTTCATGGGACGACGTTCAAGTCGAGCGGCGTTTTCGACTGCCGGCTACGACCACGTCTCTCTCTCCTTCACACGCCGCCTCGCGAGCGTCTCGCGCCCCCACGGCGGGTTTTTTCCGCCGTCCCTGTGGAGGAGAAACGCTGCGTCATTTTCACCCGCCTCCTGTCTCTGCTGCGCTTCTGAATATAGCCATGGAGCACAGATGTATGTTGCAGTCAGAACATGGAGAAGCAGAAGGCAGGCGAGGGTACTGCGTTCCGGAAGGTGACATCACAGCCCCCCTCCACGGACTCAGAGATTCAGACTAGAGTCTTCCTGACATGGAAAAAGGAACCGTTGTCCAGTACTTGTAAGACACACAGGACCAGACTGTTTCTATCTACAATGCACTTTGTTAAATAAAGATTGTTGTTTCCGTAGTTACTGTGCTATGACTTTGACATTGGAAAAAAAAAAGAGAAAACCCTAAAAATAATTTTAAAAACATAAGGGAGTGAAAGTCATGAAATCAGTAACACTTGCAGGCTTCTTTGTTTTTTCACAGCTTAAGGACAGAGTGCATTGTGGTAAGGACAGAGCTCATTGTAGTAAGGACAGAGCGCATTGTGGTTAGATTGATTCTGGGTCTTGGTTGTAAAGTACACTCCTCAATTGTGATTACAAATGCATCTGAAAATTCTGCGCTCATTCAGACAACTTTGATCACACTAAATTAATCACACTGGTGATTAATCACAACTCCTGTGAATTCAGGGATATTCTGAGTGTCCGAACACAAACCTGTTAATGTTTTTTAAGAAACGTATTTATTTTTTGTTCTGCTTTTCACTGGCATGTGGGTGTATCATTCAGTGAAATTGAACAGTGCTCATTAAGTTTTTTAGGCCCGTGGCCAATTGACTTTAATGGGAAAAGATAATAATCTCCTCTCCTGTTGACCTTCTGGTAACCTTGACATTTTACGTCTGAATATAGTGCGTCATGCCATACTTACCGTAGGTATGTGGAATTTACAGCAGTGTCACGGTTGAATGTCATGCTTATATACATCGCCCAAGCCGAGAGTTAGGACTGATTAATGAGACCAATGCGCACAGAATTCAAATGTATCATATTTCATTCACGTTTCATATTTTAGTTTAGTTTTTTTTTTCTCCTTCCTTTTTTTAAGCTATCAGTTTGCCCCATTGGCAGGAATAATAGGGAATCCCTTGGTTACATAAGATTCATTCTAAGAATTGATACGGTTTGTGTCATGAAGATTTAGTCGCCAGTTTGAGCTTAGCGTTGCTTTTTGGGTGGCGGCGTATCTGCTGGTTGGGTTACTTGTGTTTTTTCTGTTGTTTTTTTTTTTTTTAAATAAATGCCTCAATATGGTGTGTAATTGCTTCGAAAGAGTGTATATATATACATATATATTCAAATAAAAAAAATTAACTGGTTAACAGTTTAGTAAATTGCACTTCCAATTGTTTTACTTGAATGTGTGTGTGTGTGTATCTATGTTTATGTGCCTGTGTGTGCATGTATATGTGTGTA
Source organism: Ilyophis sp. 1 JC-2022 (assembly GCA_022702515.1). Classification (NCBI taxonomy): domain Eukaryota; kingdom Metazoa; phylum Chordata; class Actinopteri; order Anguilliformes; family Synaphobranchidae; genus Ilyophis; species Ilyophis sp. 1 JC-2022. The sequence continues at coordinate 44,906,204 of CM040400.1, read as the reverse complement.
TCTGCATGTGCATGCGTGTGTGTGTGCAAGTATATTTGTGTGTGTGCGTGCATGCATGCCTGCGTGTGTGTGGTGTGTATCTGTGTGTGTATGTATCTATATGTGCGTGCGTGCATGTATATGTGTGTATGTGCATGTATATGTATGTAGATGTGTGTGCGTGCATGTGTGTGTGTGTGTGCGGGGCATGCGTGTGTGCGTATGTGTGTGTGCATGTATATGTGTGTATGCATGTATATGTGTGTGTATGTGTGTGCGGGGCATGCGTTTGTGTGTGTGTGTGCATGCGTATGTTTGTGTGCATGTATATATATGTGTGTGTGTGCGCATGTGTGTGTGCGTGCGTGCGTATGTATGTGTGTGTGTGTGTGCGTATGTATGTGTGTGTGCATGTATATGTGTGTCTGTGCATGTATATGTGTGTGTGTGTGTGTGTGTGCATGTATATATGTGTGTGTGTGTGCGCGTGCGTATGTATGTGTGTTTGCATGTATCCGTGTGTGTGTGTGCGTGCGCGCGTATGTGTGCATGTATATGTGTGTGTGTGCGTATGTATGTGTGTGTGTGTGTGCATGTATATGTGTGTGTGCATGTATATGTGTGTGTGTGCATGTATATATGTGTGTGTGTGTGTGCAGGTATATGTGTGTGTGTGTATATGTGTGTGTGTGTGTGTGCGATGCCTTTGTGCTGTTGAACAGAGGGAGCACAGCTGTCAGTCACACCAAAGCTTTGTCCAAAGGGTGTTTTCTCCACAGTCTCGTATGCATTCAGTGAAGTGTCACAAATGCCACTGCGTTTTCATCTTCTTCCACCGCTATGACTTCTCATTGTTATTATTAATATTTCAGCCAGTGCGCCAGGCAATTACTCAATCAAAATAACAATACCAAAGAAAACCACAATAACACATAAAAACAAATTAATAAATCTGAGGTGTTAAACAAGGCGTGAAGAGTGGAACATTAAGAAAGCAGAGTGAACCTTAGAGATATTTTATTTTGTCTACCAATGAATAACACCATCTGCAGCGCAAACTAAATGTGTGTGTGTGTGTGTGTGTCTGGCATGAACTAAACCATTCATATATCATGATTTCATAAATTAATTCTCTGCAATCCATATGTTTGAAAAAGGGAACATACAAGCGTTTCAGCGCAAATATCGCACAGCTTGTGGATGAACTCTTGTGTTGATTACACTTCCCTTGTGCTAGAAGATGTTCGATATCACAGAGAAATCATTGATTAGCTTGATTGGGGAACTGAAAGACTGAAAGACCAGTGATTTAGAAAAGACTCCTTACATGTGAGAATATCCTAATTTAATTCTGATACTTGTTTAAAGTATGGGAGGCATAGGTTCAGGGGTAATATTTTGAACACATAAAATGGTATATGGCACGTAGAAGCAATGACATTTTGGATGTTATTTTTCACCGTGTTGACTAGCGTTCAATTTTTTTCATGTTTTTCAGTCCAGGGAACTTTTGTTTTGTCTTTAAAAGCAAAGGTTTGTTCTGCCGAAACATCGCTCAATTGGTTATGCAGTTTGTATAATTAACTAAAATATTTATTCCCCTGGAGGCCTTGAAAATGAGAGGAAATGGTTGGTTTTAAGCAGAGGCTTTGATGAATATTACGTTATTAAGCAACAAGATGGCCATGCAGTGGAAAATTAATGTTTACTTTAGTCGACTAAATCCTCACAGTCTTTCTGACAAAGATTTTGTGTACGAAATATGGTTGGAGCAGATGGTAGCATATACAGTTGGCTTATAGCAGGTTTATTCTAAACCTGTAAGATTGCCTACGACCACCCGTGAATACAGTGGGGATTTTGGTTCTTCCTTGCAGGTACGCCTTTTCATGTGCGTGTACTCTGGGACTAAATCAAGATAGACATGACTCATACTTCCCAGAATGTTTTTTTTAAAACTTTTTTTTGTTGTTGTTTTTGTTATATCATCATAGTAATATTCCTAACAGATGGAGCTTACTCCTCGGACAATTATAGCCTTCTGCAGAAGCACACTCATCAACATTCTCCATAACATTGCACCTGTTTTAAATACAAATACTTCTGTGTTATTAACTAAAGTACATTTCCCTATTTGTCTTCTGATAATCCTAGGGGCTTATTCATGCCTCATGCTACTATAAGGAAAACTGTGGAAATGACTTGCCTATTAGTAAGGTATATTCCCACACCTGTCAGGTTGGTTGGAGAAGACGGGGCTTAATAAGGCAATCAACTTATTTTTCCCTCTAAATACATATGTGGTTGCGTAGAAACAACATTTAATGAAATGCGCCTTGTGTGCAGGGGAATTTCAGCACTGCATCCATTAAAGGCCATTCCGTTGAGAAGCTGTGGTGTTAGTGTGCCCCCTAGTGTCGAGAAGCCTCATTAAGTCAATGGGATATAGCGATAAACAGGTGTAAGTTGAGTATCTTGAATTTACTTTTTAAATGTTTGTTTTAATCAGGAGTAGCAAGATAATATAAGATTGTTCAATGACAGTTGGACATCAGTACAAAACTGATCAGATCAGAAGCATGTAGCATTACCTTCTGCCCAAAATACCACTGCACCTCAACTGTGTGGGTGTGAGAGAAGAGAGAGAGAGAGAGAGAGAGAGAGGGAGAGAGAGAGGGGGAATTGCTGACAACAAAGACTAGCGCTAATTTCAATATGTCAGCTAGTCATTAGACTCCTGTTGGCAACCAGCAAGATATTCGGCAAAGGTTAATTGGAGAAAATGATAATTCGCTAAAATGTATTTAGTTACGTGGTGATCGTAGAATAATGAGAATGAAGACCGCAAGCGAGTGAGCGAGCGGCAAGCCTGACAGCCACACGCCGCGAATGTCTCGAGCAGACATCGCTCCATCGACAGTCCGTGGGCAGCGGGTAGCGCTGCCGCGTGCTCACAGCGGGAAGACGCCACACTGGACACTTTGCTTGCAGAAGCGAGCAGGGACATCTCCCGTCAGAGCTTATTTCCTAGATGTTGTAGCTATTTTGAAAAAAGTATAATTGTAATGTATTATGTCGCTTACTTCAGGTAAGGAAAATATTGTACCTACCAATCTATAAATAAATAAATCTGACAGAAGGGCTATGAAAGAGTCTGCCAACACTCGATACTGCCCTCTTGGCCAAGAATCTGCACTGTCAAAATTTCAAGGCAACTTTTTTTAGTTGTGAGCTTAATTTAGATTTTCAAGTAAAGTTACGTCAACTAACATCATTAGTTGTTTTGTTCATAAAACTTAAATTGGAATAATTTGACCTCAACACTTTTTGAGTATTCTCAAACTTTTTTTACAGTGTGATGGGAGAGGATTTGTTATTACTATTATTATTATTATTATTATTATTAGTAGTAGTAGTAGTAGTAGTATCTCTTTGATATATTGGTTAAATAAAGGGTAGATGAATAATACAAATAAAAAGCCAAATAAGGGTTGACCTCTCAGATCACAGAATTTTACCACTTGGCAGTCTGAGTTGTGTATTTACACTCAGAAGCTCTAACCAAAGACAGAAAGATACACATATTTCTGTTAGGTAACCCCTTTTTTGGGGTTAACAAAAATGTAGGCTAAGTATTCTTGATAAGTCAGACTCATATGACAGCAGTAGAGTGTGAGTGATCAGTAAAGGCCAGAGGGGATTGTCACATTTGAAACCAATTAAAGGTGCATAACTGTCCGAGATAATTGTTTGGACGTCTGAGCAGTTATCTATTCACTGGTAATAATTTGGGTTTCATCACCATATTTGATGGTAAATCTAGAACATTCAGTGCAGTCTACTGAGAGGCTGAAACAATATCACAGCAGTGGAAAAAATTTAAATGTTTTTAAGTCTACCAGTCACACACATATAGTGTTATCTCAGTAGGCTACACCTGACAACTCCAGCTGCATTTGTGTTTTGCAGCTGCAAGTGGAGACACTGTGTTTTTGTACATAAATATGAGACATGACAAACACCACAGAGAGCTGGCGTTTGAGCTTGTCAGACAGGCCCGGTGGCCGGGATTGACTTGGAGATGCAAGTTTTTGTATATTCTGAATCGCACTTTCTAAGACATGTTCACACATAAAGGCCTTCCTTATAAATAAATACCCTGCTCACCCCCCATTTCAGAGTACTGACTGAATGCCAATATCTTGTTTATAAATGCATTTTTGTACATTGCGAGTTGCACTGGTTAAGGCCAGCTGCTACAGCTACACCAATAATATGTAATAACCATATAATAATATGTATGTAACCTCTATGACTAATGATGACAGCTTCATTCAAAACTACTTCTGACAGTTCTACTCACAAGAATAGCCACTAGATGGCACATATCTCACAAATACTGATGACCACATCCCATTTAAATGGGTAAAATGAGACAGAATACAATGTCCTTATAACAGTGTGTAGCCTAAGCTACTGTTGTTCCCATTGTGTGTTTCAGAAGTGTCATAAGGTTTTTAATGTAGATTATTAAACTAGGCCTACATTACTTTAATATTACACATTTGTCGTCAAAATAAATTGAATAACGCTTCATTCAACATAAAGTTCTTTGAACATAAAGTTAGCTGAACCAGACCTCGGTCACAGTGCAGACGGCATCCAATACTATGTGCTATGGACTACCTTATGAAATAGAGTAAAACTTACCTTTCCCCACAGGTATAAACATCGATTTATTCACTGCAACAATACACTTTTTAATCTAAAGCATGCTCAACGGGAATTCTCAGCATCTCTGAAAATTCACCAGGTTTCTCGAAACAATGGCTAGGTTGTTGGGACTCTTTCTTTTAACTATGTGCGATGTAAACATCGCTGGCTTGTACAACAAACAGAGAGGACAACTAGATCGTTGTCATTCCTGTAACCGTTGTTTGGTGCGCCGGTGTTATGTGCTCATGAGAAAGAGACACGGGGGCCTTTAAGCTTCACCTCACGCTCCAGATATAATCACGTCGAATCTTTTAAAAACTCTTCCCAAAGTAGCCTAAAAGTAAAGCGAATGTTGTTAGAGTTTTACTTTAAAGGTGCTAGGCCTAGCTCCTTTAAATACAAGTTTCTTTAAATAAGAAAACCGCGGTGTCAAGGCTCCAGCAGTAATAACTCATTTCAATTGTCTAGACAGACAAAGCGTTTCACCAGAGATCGAGAGAAAATCTCCCGGCTGCCTCGGGACAATCAACCGGCCTGGCTTGGTTTTCACTCCGGCAAAATTCAATTTCACCATTTCAGTATAAACAAAGACGCAAGGGTCAAATTACTTTTTGGCTTCACTACTTAAAATGTCTCTCTTTCGAATAAATGAAACCTTGTGTGTATAAAGGCTTTCAGGAGTTATGTTACAACCTTATGAAGATGGGGTAACAGAACAATTTTATTGTAAATATGCCTCTCTCTTTTTGGAGCGTGGCAATTGTGTTATTGTGTAGTACAACAGACCTTGGTTTCTAGGATATTGAAATGCTTTCCTGGACTTTTTCATCTGCCATATCTGGAGGATTGTATTTATTTATTTTAGAAAAGCTTTGCAGTGAATGTGGGTTGTCAAGCAAAAAAATCATGCAATGGACCCCTTTGAGGATACACACAGACACACGCACGCACACACAAACAGCTGTATTTGAAATGTTTAATTCTCAGTATTCAATGCATTTTCCATGAACATTGTACTTCACTTTCTTTAAAATATGTAAACTATGCTCAATATTGACATTTAACCTGTAGAAAAGCAACGTCTAAAAGTAAATAATACGTTAAAAGCTAACTTACAATCCGGTAAATCCGACCGACAACGTCACAGGTAGTTTAGTGTTAGATTTCTGTTCCAGACTCACCGAGTTAGCATCATCGGGGAAAAAATCATCATAATGCTCATTTTAATCAGAAATTAATTTTTTTCAGCTTAGCGTCTCTCTTGTTCAAAACTGGAACACCCCGAAGACAAAATAAATTGCACTCCGTGTCACAGGAGTAACATCGTAATCTCACCACAACAATAGCACCATGTCATCAAGGTCAACACTGAAAGCACATAAGTTAATACACTTAACAAAACAACAAATGCTAATGTCCTACACAACGATTAATTTAACGGTGAAATGGCACAGAAGAGTTTCCCCCCAACCCAGTCCTGCCGAGGAGCCCCATCTGCATACGCGATACCCCCCCCCCCCCCCACCCTACCACAGTGCACTGTGTGACCAGAGGCAGCGCTGATTTAGAATCGTACATTTTTTTTAGTGCGAAGTTTGTAACTTCCACGACGCTAGGAGTCGGAGTGTGTAGTGTAACCCCGAGATGGGGCAATTGTCCTCTTTGTCCTCTGTGATAGAGCTTATTCCAGGGGTGTAAGGTACAATACGGGACATAGCCTATTTTCCCCCCAAAATATTGTGCCAGCTTCATTGCATTTGCATTACATTAAGCTTTTTAGCATTTTTACATTTTACACACAATCCATTACAGAGCTGGATATTTACTGAAGCGTTTGAGGTTAAGCACCCTCACTGAAGGGTACAACGGCAGTGCCCTAGTTGGGTATCTAACCCGGAACCTTTGAGTTGTGAGCTCAGTTTCCTAAGTATCACACTACACTGCTACCCAAGCCAGTTTCTGCTCTTAGCCCAGGTTTTTTATTTGATAAGCTTATGTTTCATGTGGTCGAATACAGGAGTGAACCTGCATTGGTGTATGGAGCTGTTCAGTAAATGAGGCCAGGGTGGTTGATTGGAACAAAAGCCAGAATATCTGATGGCCCTCCAGGACTGTTACTGTGAACCCCTGGTTTTACTGTATCAAGTGGTCCCATTCAAACAGAGAAGTGCTGAAACCAACCATAACAAAAGTTAAACAGGAAAAGAGCAAAAACAGCACATTACAGGTCTGACATCAGAAACAAAGACAGACAAAGAGATGTAAAAAAAACGTGCCACTAGTTCTTTTTTGGGAGACTGTAAAACGGTCAGAATGGGCCGCCTCTTGGGCTGTGTGAGTGCAGTTGTTCATTGTTCCTGAGGGGGGCGCTAGAGGCTGGTCACTCGTCCGATCCAGGGCACAAAGGCAGAAACTTTGGTGTAGACCCCGGGCGAGTCCTGCAGTCTGCAGGCGTGGCCCCAGGAGGTCACCCCGTAGACCACCCACCCCCCGCCGCTGCTGCCGCCGGGCCGCTCGCAGACCAGCGGGCCCCCGCTGTCTCCGCGACAGCTGTCAACCCACTTGTCCTCCTGGCCGTTGCCAGCGCACAGCATCCTGCTGGTGAACTGGCCCGGGTAGCTGGTCTCACAGTACCTCCGGTTTAGCAAGGAAATGGAAGCCTGCTGTAGGGTCTTTGAGTAGGCCCGCCCTGTGGAACACACACCAGCCAATCACAAACCAGCCAATCACAACCTGAGCCTATCCCGCTCAAGCCTATCACAGCTCCTCTGCAGGCTACAGTGCTAAACACCTACAACTGTGCAATTATGAGGTGTACAACTATAGAAGGTCTGTAATGTCTTTTGTTTTTATAAAGATAAGGTAACACATTTGAAGATATCCATACACTGCCTTCAGCAGCAAAATGGTTTTATTTTGTTGCTAAAATTTATATACTGAACTTTATGAGATAATTAGAGAAGAAGGTCATAACTAAAATCCTTGAAGGGATATTATTTTTTTGGTAATAAAACCATTTTTCCTGATAAAAGAGGTGCATCCAAATATTTGCCCATTCAGTCTCTTCTTTACTGAAAAATATTGAAATCTTATAAATTTCTAAGCATTTTATTTAAGTTGGAGGTATTTAAAATACTTGTGTCCTTTTAATTGTCCTTTTAATTGTATAGCATGGATATCATTTGTTTAATTTAGAAATTCATCTGACCATGAGGACCACATTAACATTTAAATATAAATTGCACTGTAAACATCCTTCCTCGTAAACATGAACATCCTTTACTTTGAAGTGTTGTTTAGCGTTAGCATTGTTAGTATTTGGGAAGGAAACAAATTTCCCCCACTCTCATGAAGCCTGCATTTGCATTGGCGAAGCCATTGTTCCAGACTCGATCTAACCTCTCAACAAGTTATTATTTTTACATGATAACCGTAATTAAAAGTGCACTTTGCTCCCACTGGTGTCTTTGCATTCATTTTTTCACTTGAAGTGTAACATCCGAGCTGGTTCGTGAGCTCAGGCCAGCTTCCCTCCACGTTATGGGAAAATATATCACGCTTTAATGCTGTTCCATATCTGCCCATTAGAAAAGGCAGGGAGCCAGATGTCTTACTGAGTTTCAAACACAAACTTCATCTCAAATTACTTGTTCCACCTCCTCCCGCTGAAAAAATGTGTATTTTGTCACTGTGGATAAGCAAAGGAGTTATCCCTATCTCTAGTGCTGAGAAAATTAATGAAAGACATAATTCAAACAACACATCCAATAGTTGCGTGACTAATAGCTTTGAATGTTATAATGTTCCCCTTATGGGAATCATTTTGTAATTGTTTACTATAAACAGACTCGGTAGGCCGGAAGGGTTTATGAATATTTGAATGTCAAAAGAAGAAAATTGTATTTATACAACTACTTTCGGTAGTTTATTCTAGATTAATTGAGTTTTAGTTTTGAGATCACAGCTGGCATTCAAACTGGTGAACAATTCAGATATAGCAACCAGTACACCTCAAAATGTGAGCTCACTGAGCTAATGTTAACCCTTTACAGGGCACAAAGATTAAGAGTGATTTCCCATCGCTGTGGTGAATAACTGGAACAGAATCGCTGGTTGTGAGAGAAATGGCAGCTGGGTGATTTTTTTTTCCTGACAGGTTGAGAGAGTGCGGACAAATTTAAATGTGAAATATGAAAGATCCTTATCTCCCTCAGCTCTTCATCTGTCCAAAACGTCAAAAAAAAAGAAAAAAGCCGCTGAAATAAATTGAGGCGAAATGACTGCGTCTGCGTCCGTCACCTGTCAAACGGTGAAAATGGAAATGCGCTCCCCGGATACAACGGGCGAAGAGGCCAACGGCTCGACGTCTAGTGTCCCTCAAAACCGCTTCTTAATTAGGCAAGAGGAGCCGGCCTCGTGTTTCAGAATCACAAAGAGGCTCTGGTTGACAGGCTAGCAGTCAGAAGGTGGATTCGTTTGACGTACAGGGCTGTTGCTTCCAACTGAGAGGCCGAACCGTTCGATGGGTGGAATATTTGATTTTTTTTGCCTATAGGTTGGACAGATTGAACGGAATGGGGCATTGTGGGACACATTCTGAAATTTTTTAGTGGTTCACTCATCACTTCTGATTGCACATTTTCAAAAGAAGGGGCAAGGTCCAATACAACAGAAAATATCCCGCATGCTCCTGGATATACCCGGATCCTCACGAGACGAGGGTGGCCAGAATGCTGCTTTTCATTCGTCTCCTCTCATCAAAGGGATTATTTTTACCTTTATCTTTCAGAAAAAGCAGGAACAAAAAAAAAAAATGTACCCCAGTACAGACCCTACACGTGTTCTTATTTATTTCTATTTTTGAAAGACTGTCCAATATTTGTAAAAGAAGGATCCAGAAACCTTTGCAGCTTGGAACATTAACATTGGTATATACCAATCAGATAGGAATCTAATCAATAGTGGTCAGGTTATTATTAGCTTAGCATTCTGTTTAGCTATAGATGTGCTGTCACACACTCTCTCTCTCACCCAGAGGATATTGTGGTTCCTGTAATATACACTGCTCAAAGAAATTAAGGGAAAACTTCATCAACACAGTATAACACCAAGTCAATTAAACTGCTGGGATATCGTTCTGTCCAGTTAGGAAGCGTAAATGATTGTGAATCAATTTCACCTGCTTTGGTGCAAATGAAAGTGACAACAGATGGACAGGAGAGGCAACAGCAAGACAACCCCCAAAAAGTAAATGTTTTGCAGGTGGTGGCCACAGACCATTTCTCTCTTCTTATCCTTCCTGACTGATGTTTCTCTAGTTTTGCATTTTGCTAGTGCCCTTGTCACTACTGGTAGCATGAGGCTGTACCTGCAGCCCATTCAGGTTGCACAGGTAGTCCAGCTCCTCCAGGATGGCACATCCATACGTGCCATCACAAGAAGTTTTGCTGTGTCTCCCAGCACAGTCTCAAGAGCGTGGAGGAGATACTGCGAGACGGGCCATTACACGAGGAGAGCTGGACAGGGCCGTAGAAGGGCAGCAACCCAGCGGCAGGACCAATATCTGCTCCTTTGTGCGAGGAGGAACAAGAGGAGCACTGCCAGAGCCCTACAAAATGACCTCCAGGGGGCTACTCGTGTGCATGTTTCTGACCAAACTGTCAGAAACAGACTCCATGAGGGTGGCATGAGGGCCCGACGTCCTGTAGTGGGACCTGTGCTCACAGCCCAGCACCGTGCAGCTCGATTGGCATTTGCCAGAGAACACCAGAATTGGCAGGTTTGCCATTGGCGCCCTGTTCTCTTCACAGATGAGAGCAGGTTCACACTGAGCACATGTGACAGACGTAAAAGAGTCTGGAGACGCCGTGGCGAATGTTATGCTGCTTGCAACACCATCCAGCATGACCGGTTTGGTTTAATTGACTTGGTGTTATACTGTGATGATTAAGTGTTCCCTTTTTTTGAGCAGTGTATATACCCTGGTTTAAGTATACTTTTTCCAGATCTTTAATTTTGTTTCTCGATAGTTAATAATAATAATAATAATAATAACAATACAAATAATAAATTACTATGATTATATTCATAATAATACTAATATATATGCTAAAACAGCATGGGTCAATTGCAATGCACTCACCAGACCACAGAACTGCCTTACAACTGGAACAGCTAATCTGTATTTCACAGATTTGGATAGCTCTTCCATTTGTAATGCAGTTCTGTGGTTTAGGGGTTTAAACCTGAGGTAAGCATGCGGCAACTGACCCCATAAGTTCAATGGAGACCTGAAAAAGGCCAGCCCTCGTGGCTACACTGATGGGACAGGCAGGAGGGCGGTCGGCCATGTTTGGGTGTCTCACCTGTGTCCCCCCAGCCGGTGATAAAGCAGTTTGAGGCTACCCTGAGCACCCTCTCTCTGCGCTGGGGCAGGCAGGCGGGCAGAACATGGCGGCTGAGTACCGCGCACCGGCCCTCCCGCCCAAAGAGCCGCACCAGCGCCAAGTCATAGTCGTTACTGTGGGGCCTGTAGTTCGGGTGGAGCACAATCTCCTCCACCCCGTACTCCGCCTCGTATTCCTCCGGCACCAAGGTGTGGTAGTCCCCGACCCGCACCTTGTAGGTCCTTGTGCTGTTACCGTACCTGGGAGCAGCAAAGGATAGAAACAGAATAGAAATATTATTCTATTTTATTAAAGATGAGTTGTCCGCCATCTTGAGGTATTCTTTCACCTTTATATATATGAATGGGCTGAGTATCATGTTCTTAATTTCTATTAGCTCTTTTTTATTGCGTAAGCTCTTGGTTTACAATAATAAACAGCAATCATCCGTAGATAAAGAAACAGCATTGAACAAAGACTGCTGCACTATACTACTCATTATTAATCTGGACTGCTATACCCTTCATTCATAACTAAAAAAGCAGAAATTATAGCAATTCTCCTGGCTGGTGGTACTTTAGACCTACAGCCTGATGGAAGCTTCTGGAAAGAGGAGGGATTACAGGAAAAAGAAGATGTATGAAGCAGCAGTTACAGAACTGGCCACAGAACTTGCGGTGTTGGAGTTACCACGTAGGGATCACTTAACTTTGTTATGCCCTTAATGTACTTTGTAACAATTTCCAGCTATATAAATTTGTTAAACATACGCCATTTTCCATGAAGGCCTCTGTTCAGGAAATCAGTAAATTCCTTGGCAAAACAAGGCTAATAAATCTTGTGGCATGGTCAAGAAGGACATTTATTAGATGAAATTCTTATTTGTCAGTGCATTTAACGATTATGTCTTAAGCCTAACATGATTTAATGGTATTCAGTAATCACTAAATATGATTATGACCTCAATGCCTGCAAAAGCCATAATAAGTGCAGTCGGGTATCCCACCATAAACAATAAACACATATCAGTGTCACTGCCAGTATGTGTGGCTCCTCAGCCAGGGCAAGCTTTAATTCTATCCTGTAAATTAAGTCTTAAGGGAGATCTCGTTTCGCTTTGCATTAACACGAGATGTCTCTGCACTTTACACAGATTTCTACTCCATAAAATAAACCACATCCTCCTGGACATCCTGTGGGTTCAAGTTTGCATCTGCCACGCCCCTCCCCCCAGGGGCCAGCAACTCCGTGACCCCGTGGCGGTAGCAGAAATAAACAGCGGCCGTCATACCGCAGTCTAAGTGGCAGCGTCGCAGGCTTCTTTCCTCCGATTGGCCAGTGGGTATGCAGCACACGCAGGTACGCCAGCGTCCCATTGCCTGGCAACAGGGTCATTGCACAGGCTAAAGGGCATATCCCAAAAGTCCGAGCTCTGATCGTTAGAGGAAATGTCTAAATCGGGCACAAACTTTGTGAGCTTGTGTTTGACACGGGCTGTGTTGGGAACGGCTCCCTATGGGCTTTAGAGTACACTGTTTAGGGAATCGGCCATTTTGTAGCATTTCCCGATTCTCATTTTGTGTTCTCAATTGAGAATACGGAAAGCCATCAAAATAGCCAATCCTCTAAATAGTGCACTATAGAGTGTATGGGGAGCCATTCCGTAAGCATCCTGTGCTGTGGGTGACGGAAATGACCTCTCTCACTATATCTGTCTGTCTGTCTAGTTAAGCAAGAAACACACACTGACAGACACACACATACACACCACACTTCGAGCAGGCCAGCAGTGGAAAAGGCAGAACCCTGCCAGGGCCGGAGTCTCAAGCAAGTGTCCAGTTACACCATCAAGACTTTTCCGGAAACAAATCTGCCCCCCTGGAATCCAAACGACTTCCTGCTGCTTGGATGGCAGGGGATCAGTAGACATTCTTCCTAGCGCATGCTAACTGAGCCCTGGGGGCTTCTACTCCGAAACACCGCATCGGTCGCGATGAAACCCCATCGCCCCTCCGCCTAAGTCCCGAGCTCTTCTTAAACCTTCCGTTTAGCAGCTCAACCCTCAACACTCAATGTGTAACTGAGAGATAATTAATTTGATGGGTCACGTAAGGTGGGGGCGCTAAACCAAGTGCCCCTGGTCGAATTCCCATAAAAAAACAGGCTCTCTACATCTGACCACTTAATAGTCCCCTAAATCAGACTGGCTACACAATCCCTCCATATCCATACAGACATTGATTCCTGTAAGAAGGAATTTGGGTTCTCAGTGGACCTAACCTGGTAAATAAAGGTATAATCAATAAAAAATAAACACGACAGTCTTTATGACATGATATTCCACGTCTCACTTCCATTTAGCCCTTTAACTATTGGTAAATATAGTTTTATCTGACAGTGTTACTTGATATCGAAGAGCAAAGGCTGTAAATAGTGATTAATTTCTCCGCAAGTGTATTCAACCCCAACGCATAACCTGATTTCGGGCACGACTCGCGGTTAAATATTGACAAGTTGACGATGTTAAGTATCTCTCTCCTACCTATTACATACATTCTGAAGTTTCACTCTTACGAGCCGATCTCTCAAGATACCGTTTCATCAAAAAAAATGTTTCATCAGCATAATTATGTTACCAGGCCAGTTTTATGTAAGGGTTGCTAAAATCCACTTAAAATATCTCACTGAAAGATGCACAAGCTTTTCCACTCTTGGTTATAATGGTCGATGCCAGAATCCCGTGGTTTAGTTATCCTTGGGTTACAGCCAAAAGGGGGCGCTACGCATAAAAATAATATGACATTTGGTTTAGTCCTGGTGCGTGAGCGACACTTCTGTCATCAGTCTATTCATAGGAAACGTTTTGAAATGTGAAACTTTCAATCGTCACTGACACAGATGCTCCCAGTAAACATATCCCCACTTTTACATATTTACTTTTTAAATCTTAGTTTGCTTTGACTGTATTTACAGTCATTCACATATTGCACTTTAGGGTGTAGAATTATTTAAGTTTTTTTTTTGAAGAGGTGTTCTGAGACAAATTTCTTATTTATTTATTAACCTTTATTTATATAAGGTAGGTTGACTGAGCACACATGCTCTTTAACAGAAATGGCCTGTTAACGCAGGGAAGAAACCGGAGTACCTGGAGGAAACCCACACAGGGGATTATGCCACTGAGAAATTCTAATTCTCGTTAATTAGTTACACAGATGCCAGCTCATAAGCTCTTGCCATTATATTTAATATTTGTACGGGTCAAGAAAGTTATCTGATATCGTTAATAAAGTCAAACAATAACCTCCCCAGTCTGCATCTGTAAATGAATATGCATTTCATGAAAGAAAATCTGACAAAAACATTTTCACAAAACACTTCAGTTCTAAATTAATTTATGGCTGGTCATGTTACTAGTGTTACTACTTTTAATTCTCAAAGCTCTTCCCCCTTACGTATGGAAACTGTGAAATGAATTACCAGGGAATACAGGTAGGAAGAGAAACCTGGGGGTTACACTGCGAAGCAGGATTATTGAGTTAGCTGGATGACTGCACTGAGTAAAACCCGGAACCACTCTTTTTACTAGTCCATGTTCCAGATTTGGGAGGGTTTCCGGGTTTTACTCACTGCAGCTATCCAGCAGCAATCCTGCTTTGTGATACAGGCCCCAGTTTGCCCTGTGGCTGAACAGGAAGATGTCTGACTGACATCGCATGGATATATGTTTATAATATAATATATACTCTGGTTTCAATCAAGCAATCTCCGCTTCTCAGTGTTGAGCCAGATATCCTGGAAAATATCGGTAACTGGCGTTTTACCACAGAGGAAGAAAAACCCCCTCCCTTTTGAATTTATTTTTTTAAGACACAGGGCACTGCAGAGCCAAGGTCCCTGTTTGAGGGGGACGGCGTAGATTTCGCCAGCTTTCTGTCTCGAAGGCTGAGGCGGAGCGTGGAAGACAAAGCGCTCCCGTTTATTTCCGCACGTCCAGAACATTCGGACAGCTCTCGCTGACTTTTGACCGGCAGTTATTGATGGCCGCAGTTACTTCTGTATTCTGTCCTTATTTACCTGCCGGGGGGGGACCCAAAATCCCCTGTAATTTAAGAGCTTCCCCGGTCCTGACGGCTGGACGTAATTCAGAAAATGCAGGGGGGGTGGCTGGCCAGGGAACTGCGCCGATCCATTTCTCAGCATTACGGCCTGTCTGGGGCGTGACTGTGGGTTCACCACACTGACTTATGAGCGTACGTTTGACTCGGCCACTCAATCACGGATCCGGCGCACGCACCAGAGAACAGCATGCGGTCCACACCACTGCGTCTGGGCTCTGTAAAAAGAGCCGCACAAGTATATTGGCTGAATATAGATAGCTAGTTGACGACCCGCGCAGCTGATTAAGATGCTCAACGCGTTGTTGCAGTTCATTTGTCCCTGCTCGTGACTCACTGTGAAGCCGGGTACCCACAGCCGGAGAGATCTATCATCAGTGCCGACCCTAGCCTTTGAGGGACCCGAAGCAGGATTTCATCTTGGGGGCCCCCCAAACCCAACATCACATAATAATTAGAGGGGCCCCTGGTGGTCGCGGGGCCCTAAGCACACACACCCTCCCCCACGTACCACAGTTTCTGACCCACAAAGCACCAGCATTGCATTTGACGTAATAAACGGTTTTCTGCGTTTTTGCTACGTGTCTGCCATGAATGCTATGTCCACTCTAAACAGATGTGACATTCTGGTTTATTAGCCTACTTGAGATACGTTTGCTCATGATTTCTGTGAGCGTGCCGTGGATGCTATACTGTAACCATAGCAAGAAAAAAGCTGCAGGAAAAAAGCTGTCTAATTGGTTGATCCAGGTGAGTGATTGACAGAGCTGATAGTTAATATTGTTATGGGATTAATGGAGCCCGCTGGGTTATAAGCAGTGATTGGAGGATAAGCAGTGATAGAATGAGCAGTGATTGGAGGATGAGCAGCGGTAGAATGAGCAGTGATTGGAGGATAAGCAGTGATATAATGAGCAGTGATTGGAGGATAAGCAGCGGTAGAATGAGCAGTGATTGGAGGATAAGCAGCAGTAGAATAAGCAGTGATTGGAGGATAAGCAGCGGTGGGTAGAATGAGCAGTGATTGGAGGATAAGCAGTGGTAGAACGAGCAGTGATTGGAGGATAAGCAGTGATAGAATGAGCAGTGATTGGAGGATAAGCAGTGGTAGAATGAGCAGCGATTGGAGGATAAGCAGTGGTAGAATGAGCAGTGATTGTAAGATAAGCAGTGGTGGGCTGGATGAGCAGTGATTGGAGGATAAGCAGTGGTAGAATGAGCAGTGATTGGAGGATAAGCAGTGGTAGAATGAGCAGTGATTGGAGGATAAGCAGTGGTAGAATGAGCAGTGATTGGAGGATAAGCAGTGGTGGGCAGGATGAACAGTGATTGGAGGATAAGCAGTGGTAGAATGAGCAGTGATTGGAGGATAAGCAGTGGTAGAATGAGCAGTGATTGGAGGATAAGCAGTGATAGAATGAGCAGTGACTGGAGGATAAGCAGCGGTAGAATGAGCAGTGATTGGAGGATAATCAGCGGTGGGCGGGATGAGCAGTGATTGGAGAATACGAGGATAAGCAGCGGTGGGCGGTATGAGCAGTGATTGGAGGATAAGCAGCGGTAGAATGAGCAGTGATTGGAGGATAATCAGCGGTGGGCGGGATGAGCAGTGATTGGAGAATACGAGGATAAGCAGCGGTGGGCAGTATGAGCAGTGATTGGAGGATAAGCAGCGGTAGAATGAGCAGTGATTGGAGGATAAGCAGCAGTGGGCGGGATGAGCAGTGATTGGAGGATAAGCAGCAGTGGGCGTGATGAGCAGTGATTGGAGGATAAGCAGTGGTGAGGTGGGCGGGATGAGCAGTGATTGGAGGATAAGCAGTGGTGGGCGGGATGAGCAGTGATTGGAGGATAAGCAGCAGTGGGCGGGATGAGCAGTTATTGGAGGATAAGCAGTGGTGGGCGGGATGAGCAGTGATTGGAGGATAAGCAGTGGTGGGCGGGATGAGCAGTGATTGGAGGATAAGCAGCAGTGGGCAGGAGGTGTTTACCTCTTGAAGCAGTGAGCTGAGGTGAGGATCCAGCAGCTGCTGATCAGTGTGGCTCCGCACACCAGCCTCCCCTCCCCCTGGGGCACCCTCAGCCGTATAGCAGCCTGCCACGGCCAGCCACCTCTGAAACACACACACACACACACACACAGAAACACACACACACACACACAGAAACACGCACATGCATACACACACACACACACAAACACACACGCACACCCGCACACACATGTACACACATACAAATGCACGCACATACGCACATACACAAAGACAAACACACACACACGCATGCACACACACGCACACACAGAAACACGCACAAACATACACATACACACACATACACACACACCCGCACACACATGTACACACATACAAATGCACGCACACACGCACATACACAAAGATGAACATGCACACGCACACACACACACAGAAACACGCACATACATACACACACACAAACACACATACACACCCGCACACGTACGTACACACATACAAATGCACGCACATACACAAAGATAAACACGCACACACACACACACAGAAACACGCACATACATACACACACAAACACACATACACACCCGCAGACGTACGTACACACATACACACACACGCGCACATGCGCACACACACACACACACACACACACACACACACACCAAGTTCAGGATTTATGGAGATTCAACAGGGATGGCGAGGCAGGCCAGTCCATCACACAGGCAACCCTGCCCTCCACCCCTGTGCTTCATTAGAAACACATTTCTGTCACACGCCACTCTCTTTGTTTGGCCTGCATCACCAGTCAGATCTATGCTGCATCACCTGCTTCTCATTTCAATGTTTTTCAACCTTTAATAATAAAACCCTCAGCAGAAGATGAATACACTTCATTGACATGAAAAGAAGACCAGAGACACTATTAACCCTTTACGGTATAGGATCACAAATATGTGATTAGAATGTTCTTTACTGAATATTCTAATGCTGATGTAATCACTACTGAACACTGACTTTCCAAAAACATTCCAAAAAGCCAACTCTTCAAAGGGTTAAAATGGCGGATAACCTAGCACTGCACTCGTGTCACTAATTAAGACCAAGGTACTGCCTAACCAGTGCAGATAGCTTATCTGTGCCTACCATCAGCATGACATCAACAGGAAAGGAAATGAAATGTTCATATTTTAGGATGTGATCGCCTTTTAAAGCTCTCCATAAGTTTCAGCTTACCTCAAGGAATTCTCTCCTCCAATGATCCTTTTCTGCCGAGTGTGTGTTAACCTTAATCCGCACAAGGAGGCAACGGGATCTACAAGAGATGACAGCTTCCCTCAGAAAACACAGCCTATCCGGATTACTTACTCGTCCATGTGACAAAACCATTAACCAATGATGCGTGAGTGCAGGTGGAACTTCACACGAGTAAACTTCATCTGGAAACATTTAGTCAATATTTAAACCAGGCAGAGAAGGCAATGTATAAACCCACATCTTAGACTCCTACTTCCCGTAGGACTATTGAATCAATAAAAATAATAAGTCTGAGAGCGCTTTTTTCTGATTTATGGCCACATTGGTGAGGTTCTTGGATCAGGTAGCCGTTTCCTCTCTGGAGTAAAACCGCAGCCTCGCACATCAGCCAAAAACACGCTTTTTCACCTAGTTTCAGGTTATGGTGGCTGTCGTAGGAGGCTTCCTCTTCCTGGATCAGCTACAGTCGTTCACTCGCTCATGTTTGCTTTCTCCAGATGGTAAAGCGGAGAGCACGCTGTAATTGCCTAACCTTTCTCCCACAGAGCCAGCAGATGTTGGATGCGCCACCTCAAAGTGCAGCCCACTGCTGTTTATTTTTCATCACTTATGCTGTGTGTGTATTAAACAAGTCCCTTTGTTTGCCGGATCAAGGCATTCCAACATGCGCGTGACTGAACTAGCCTGAAATATTCATGTTGCTTTGAAACAAGCAGAAAGAAAATGATACCTTGCTTTTTCATGCACATTACGTTAGCCTAGTCTAGTTTAATGAATAAAATATTCATAATGCAATGTTCAATACTGATAATACATGAATATCGGAATTGTAGGGTGTCAGACAAAAATATTATTGCATTTGTTAGCTATTAGACACGGTCATTATAATAATAAATGAACGAAGAAATAATCCCAGGGTGGTCGGATGTTCAAAGCATTCATTAACCTGGGATTTGTGTGTAATTTCTGTGCACTCGAGCACATCCAAATAAACAACTTTTTACTTTATTTTGTAGAGTTTCACTTGTTCTGAAGAATTTTAAGGTCTTAAGTTCTTATTAAAATCAATGTTAAAAATAAAGTAACATTGGTTACAGCGGTTAAATCGTGCACAGTCTGTGATCTTTATGATAAAAGTACCGTCGGAGCACACACACCTTTGACGGAGACGTCCTGCTGGCCGTAGTTACAGATCACCCCCGCGTCCTCGGTGTGTCGGCAGTTATGCGTCCCCACCGGCTGTTTGATGCAGTCCGCCAGCGAGCGTTCCCCCCCAGTGCACTTGACGTTGTCCACGTGGATGGGACCTTCACCCTCCCCAAAATAGGCCATGGTCCTGGCTTTGGACAGACCCCTGGAAAAACACACAAATGCAGGTGTTAAACACGCTCCGTCATGCATGATGCACATGATTTGTAGCACATTGACTTGAAAATTGTCCATATGTCAAAAACGAGCCGAATGATTCCGAAAACACTGCATACGGGAGTGTCACCAGCTGAGTGTTCCTACTACACATGATAAGAGAAATTAGGAACATCTTCACAGCAGCACCAAAATATCATGACCTCTGACCTTTACATACAACTGGCTCATTTACTGAATCTGTCCGCTCCCCTGAGTGTGTCATATTCGGATCACCATGATTGGTTTATATTGTGATTCACTGTGAGTGGATCACTGCGATTGGTTCATATTAACCAATTCATCTAACACGGTTATATTCCGTACAGTTATATTTTGCATTCCACAAGCCAAAACAAGTAAAGGAGCAATGGTGTATAATTCTGTGAGCATGAATAAAGGACCCCCCCCCACCCCCCCTGGTCCCTCTGGCACGGACACGGGCAGGTTGGGGCCCCCGTGTTTCATTTAGAATATGAGCCAAATGGGTCTCTACAGACTCGCCATGAACCTAACGCGTCCCCAAAAAGCTCAGCCTCTATCAGCACTTCAGAAAGATAACCTTCCATTCAACCCCTGTCCAGCCCTGGTACTGAAATCCTCTCCGCAACCAGCATTTCAGGCAAAACAACGGCGATCCTTATCGCCACTGCCGGTATCCAATGCGCCTTCCAACGCCTTCCAGATGTGTCAGCTTATCTGAAGCACGCCTGTCAGACACGGAAGAATAATCGTCTCCCGCAAAGAGGCGGGTAACGGAGCTCGATTAAACATCCCGCTGGTCCCCCCCCCGAGATGGCGGCTCGTTTGTTGTTTTAAACCGACGTAGTTTAGCACACTGCCTCCAGAACCTATTTCAGCTAGAGACTTATTCTGCAGCAGCTGATTAGGCCTAATTAAACTGATGTTGGGTAATTATTTGTTTAAAGGGAGGATCGGGCATTGACTTGCTAATGCGATCTGGCGGCGGTCCAGTGGTTTTTAAAAAAAAATTATGCTGCTGTGCTGAACACCGTGGGGGTTTTCATAACCGCCAGGCGGTCCCAGTTGCTGGGTGCGTTTCACGAAATGGTCTGAACTCATGCCTTGAAAGGCATTTCCTGTTTGGTGTGACGGGGGGAATTCACACACTTTGGAATCACACACCTTTCACTGGGAAGACTGCTCATCGCCAACCAAACCACACAGATATTGTTAATAAGCGCGTCAAAGAGTAATGTGTTATGCTCCTACAAAATTAGCTATTTGTGGTTAAAACATAAAAGTTAAGTAATAAATTACGTTTAATTAGGGTGACCAGACGTCCTGTTTTTGCCGGGACAGCCCCATATTTCCAAGCCTTTTCAGATGTCCGGACTTATTCTGGGAAAATACGTATTTCAGTCCTACCATATTTCAATGGGTTTTCTGACCGTAATTGCCATTACTGTAGGCTCTCATTGCATTATGTATACGGCTCTCCGAGGACTCTGGTCACCCTGCACATAAAATGAAGAAATATAACGTTACAGTATGTTGCACAACTTAACAGATGCTTGCCATTCTATTTTATTCTACGTAAGTAGGCTATACCTTATGAGAAGGTCCAAGTTTCATTTTATGTAGTTGTATCTATATCACTGTGCAGGAAGAGACAGTGGCCAAAGTATCATTGAACACTGCAGATTAAACTAACATACAGGATTAAAGAGGGAGCCATAAACCCTTTACTGAATTCTGACAGTAGACTCTTGATGACTTAATTTCATTTTCCGTACGAACCAGAATGTTTTCCCCACGGGCCGAGATTATCCTTTCAGCAAAAGACAGCGAGAAATAATGAGAAACTTGGGTAAATTTCACAGAGCGATAAAAGGGCACATTGGTCCATTCTCTGAAAAGAAATCTCTTCCAGGTCGTTCACTTTAATTCAAATAGAAAAAGGGAGGTCACATGTTCAGACAGCACCATTAGAGACAAAGGGAGTGAGTCATTTTACCCTACAGCTGTTATTTCACGTCTATATCAAATTAGAGACACAAATTATTTGATTTCTCTGAAAACCATTGTAGGTTTTTAGCAAAAAGGTACCCCTGGGAAAGTGTTTTGCTTGACAGATCACGCACTTTGCTAGTGAGACAGATATGGCCCTCACAAGACAGATGTTTAAATATTATATCCATCCATGCAATCTACCTGAGCTTTATTGAGATAATAGTAAAATTAAAGCTCAAATGGCAATAGCTAATGCACGTTCAGGACAGATAATGAGCAGAAAAATGCAAACGCGGCCCGCACACCACCACGACCGCTGCCTAAATCAAAGGTTTATTACTGACCGTAGCAAGATGATTAACGGTTGGACTCACTCTGGGACCTGGCGTAGACCCAGTGCGGGCTAAAACAGCGCTCACGTTGTTGTGGGAAGTAATAAACCGTTGATTTAGGCAGCAGTAATTTCTGCGCGCGGACTCCGGAAAGAAAGAAGAGGAAGAGCAGATGTTCACCAGGGCTGGCAGCGACTGAGTCCTGCTCTATGACAGAATAATACTGTACAAGCCAGGAAGACCACCTCTACGACTGGACCGTGTGTTTACACTGTGTGTTTACACCAGGGATGTGTGGCTGGACTAGGCATCTCCCACCAAAACCGCAATGATTAAACTGTGCATGATTATTCATTCATCTTTACTGCAAAACTTACACAACTTTATTTCACAACTCGTGAGAGGTGAATGCTGTAAAAGCCAGGAAGACCAGTGGGTATTCCACAAAGCAGGATAAGCAAGTTAGCCAAATAACTCTTCAATATCAGCAGCTAACAATATTTATGAGTAAATGACACTCCTAAACCAGATTCTAGTGCATTTTCATCGAGTGAAATCTCCCTAATGTGACAATACAGCCTTATCACTCTCACAGTTGTCTGGATAACTTGATAATCCTGTTTTGTGGAATATCCCCCAGCTCTCTGAGTGGACTGTGTGTTTGCACTGTGTAGCCCCTGAGTTATGGAAAGCCTTATCATTGTAACGAAAGAGTCATTTTAACTCTTTCCTTCTGGTGATCTGTCATCTCAAGTGGTGTTTACCCTGCTCCTAAAAACAAACTCACGAACCCTGCAGTCATCCTACCAACGCTCTATTTACATCTCAATGCATCAATATTGGCTCGCACACATCTGTGTTCATTCAACCCCACACAAGTCGAGAGCCAAACGTGTTCTTTCTGTTTAAGTAAATGCTTCCAGTCTGGTCCCTTTGCGCACACAACACCAGCTTCTGGATTCAATCAGCATCCTTAACTATGACTTAAATATATGTGTCATTTTATCAATGCAAATATAACATTTATTTATTATTATATATATATTTTTTACATTCACTTTGGTCACTGCTGTATCAAAATGTGCTTTTGAGCAAAGAACCTGCACTATTTGCATTTAAAGTTGTATTTAAAGACAAATGTTGATAGAATCCAGGCGTAGTTTCATTGTTTGTCATAAGGCATAGGGTCCCAAAACTTGGTCTAGGAGGGATGCAGGGTATTCTGGATTTTGTAGTCATTTTAAGTTCAACAACCTGTTCAGACCCAGGAAACCAGATGATGTGAGGTAAGTGTGTAATTAACTGCTTTAATTGATCAATTAAGCTGTAAGTAACAGTGAAAACCAGCACACCCGTCAGCCCTCCAGATACAGGATTAGAGACCCCTGCTGTAAGAGGTTAGTCCATTCCATCTGACCCAGAAATTCATAAGAGCTGAGATGGAACTAATGCATTCTGGGACTTTTTTTCCCAGACAGGGACTCTTCTCACATACGTTTTAGTGTCTGGGTAGAAACGGAGGTAAACATTGGTTGTGTCCGAATCAGAGCCATATCTACTGCATCCTGTGTACTAGCATATTGTGTACTGTGTACTGCTTACTGCAAACTGTTTAGTGACATGCAGTGCAAAAATATTCTTATTATCAGTGAAAACCTGAAAATAAGTATATCATCTGGGGATTTTAAATACACTACATTTAGAGAACATTTCGCCTACTTAACAATGTTCTCGTCCAGCGTACTAAACTAGCATACTCAATAGTACAGAAGGGTGTTGATTCGGACACAGCCCTACAGTTAAAACTCAGCCGTGATTAAACCCAAGTTGGGAGGCAGTTCCGGTGTTTTCCACACCAAGATGAATTCTGTCTCGGGCATCTCAGATGTTCCTATGAGCTCATAAACGGAACGAATGCTTTGTGGATTTTCCAGAATTTTCTCCCGCCCCGCCTACTCCCCCCGCACCGGCCCGGGACGCGCCGTGACCAAACGAAGAGGAGATCGGGTGCGAGATTCGGAAAGGAGACTCACGCGTAGCCCAGCTGTCTGCACACCACGTCCGCGTCCCTGTCGGTCCACCCGTCATCGCAGATGGTTCCCCATTGGCCGCGAATGTAGATCTCCACCCTGCCCTCCGTCGGAGTCTCCCCACCAACCAACCGGAGAGGCACGCCTGCGCCATGGCAACAGACAGAGGTGAAAAAAACAGCGTTGAACTGGCTGAGAACCAGGGATGTGCGGGCAGACCAGGCAAAGTTGGCATCGCTTCTCCTGTGAAAGTCCACCAAACACACAATGACTCAATTGTGTATAAATGTCCACTAACCTATAATACACAAATTGTTATGCAACGTTACTTCAAGATTTATCTTCTGCATAGTGTAAATCATGCTCATCATTTGCTCATATAAACACCAGCAGTGTGGGGTGAAGTATCTAGTTTTGAAGGCACTCGGTAGGACACGCCCCCTAAAGGCTGAGGAGATCTGTGCCTTTCCATCAGTTTTTCCCACAGAATTTTTCATGCATACATAATTTTCTATGTGCTGAAATGAGTGAGGTCAGGTGACACAGTGAAGGCCGTGACACCCTGTGACTACCTTACCGACCCTGACCACGCTTCCCAGGTGAGGTACCCTCACTGCCCAGGTGAAGTACCTAAAAAACCTCATATGTCCAGGGGCATCGTAGTGGGGAGAATAGTGGAACTGACTCCCCGGGAGAGGGGCATGGCTTTTAAAAGGCCTGGACTAAAAATATTGCTTTGGGAAGGGGGCCCACAGAGACTGCATTTGCACAGGGCCTAGAATTTTGTGCTACACCCCTGCGTGCCCACCTGAATGGTAACCGCTTACTGCCGTTTTCTGAGTGGCGGACTGAGAGACGCATTCCTCCTAATTCCTTCTCTGTTTGGAAAGCGTCTTAGCTAATGGAGTCGGTGCAGCTCCACTAATGGTACACGTCATCTCTCTTTGCTCCCTTTGACAGAGATTGATAAACTGATGAATGTGGGTTTTCAAATGTTTCCACTAAAACTCTGCTGTTTTATGATTATTGGCTGAGTGACAGTCAAAACAAAACCGTACTATGCACAGAGTCAACAGTCATCAACTGTAGAGGTCTTCCTTGGCCTACCAGGCCCTTTGCGATTACTGAGCTCACCAGTGCTCTCTTTCTTCTTAATGATGTTCCAACCAGTTGATTTTGGTAAGCCTAAGGATTGGCCTATGTCTCTGACAGTTTTTTTCCCCTCTTATTTCTCTGCTTCATAATGGCTTTGACTTGAATTTCATTGGCACAACTCTGGTCTTCATGTTGACAATAACAGGCCATCAAAGGCCTAGAAACAAGACTAGATACTGAAAGCTCTGTTTTACCTGCACTCAACTCACAGCCTCATAGCCTAAAAAACACAGAACACTGCAAAAACCAAAAAATAAGACTTAAGCATTTTATTCTAATATTTAGATCTTATTACTTTTTTGCTAAAAATGACAAAAAGATTGCCAATGGGGTGCGAAGGTTTTACTCATTTCAAGATTCGCCAATGGGGTAAGATAATTTCACTTGTCAAGCAAAAAGTAATAATATTTTCTACTTGAGAGAAAACAAAAAGATTTTAAGTCACATTACAAGACTGAAACACTTGTTAAGACGGACATTGTTTGAAGTGAAGGACTTTGGTTTGGATGTGGGAGTCACGCTGATGAGGTGGGGTTTGATCGAAATGACAGCGGGAGGCTGAGAATATGACTCAGAGAAGTTTAGATTGGGTGTCTCTTTACCGCCAGCTACGCTGGTGTCTTTAACCAAATCCGTCTCGCAGCGAGGACCCCTCTCCTGTTACCATGGGAGGTAGCCGTGGGCACCAGCGTTTAGTGTGCCCGCCCCAGAGAGCCAAACTCTGTTTGTGATGTTTCTTTTCCTTTCCTAGATGGGGCATTAAATAATTTTGTAAGCTTATCGCACACTTGCTATTTTAAATCTGAAGTGACAGGAGGGATTAAGGCGTGTAGCACAGAAGATATTTGCTTAGGCTGAGGTCTAAGCATTAGTGCTCCAGAGCTGAAGCAGACCTTTCCAACATAAAAAAAGCTAAATATTATCTCTGCCCTGACAGCTGTTGATCGGCCCTCCTTAAAATCTTACAATGAACTGTCAGCAGATACGAAGCTAACGATGACAGTTTCATACGGCGTCTCTCGCGCCCACTAAAAACAGCCTCAAGTGCTTCTCCGAGGAGCGCGGCCGTATTCGGGAGAGGTTTACAGGTCACCGTGTGGGCTTGCATGGCCATGAGGTCATCCCGCTAGGTTTTCGGGAGAGACTGCCCTCAGAACAGGAAGTGTCTGCAGTGATTTCCTGTTGCAGTGAAAGCGGACACGAACAAACGGTTCCGCATGTGGCGGTGTACGCCGTCGGGTCAGCGAGGGCGGGAGCGGTTTCGCATCGGCCTCTCGTTTTGGGGAAGGTGTCTGACCACATCCCCGCCAGGCGAAACGCTCGTTAGTGTGTGCAGACGAAGGCGATAGGTGCCTGGGGAATGGAGCCAGGGTTAATGTACCCCCATAAAAGTTGGGGAAACCACAGGACGTCCCGTGGCAGCCCATTACAGCCGCATGACTCAGGTTACGTACGTCCGGGTCGGACGGATCGGTTAATTTCCCCGTTGGGCGTGTTCGATCTGCTTGATGTTCACACAAGGCTTTTCCTTCCCCTCTCTTACTAAACGTCATTCATCAGTAAGGCTGTTAAAGCAGTCCTGCATGAGCAAACGTCCCTCTCAGCCAAAGCTCAACATTAAAAACTATTCAAATGCTGCTTGCGTTAAGGCTGCCATTCGCAAAGGCCTCCTTCTGCTCGGGCTCATTCAACATTCAAAGCTAACCAAATGTATTTTCTGTCAAGAGTGAATGTCACTTCCTGCTAATGCTAAACATCTGAAACTATCACTCCTTTCTTGTTTTATGAGACATTGATTGAAGTAAACACTTTCAACTAAGTCCTGTGAGAATTATCATTGGTCAAAGAGCAGCAAGTTTAGTTAAGAATCAATCCTGTACATATTTAACTGGTTGTGAATGGTAATTCATTAACTGAGTTTTGGAATAAAAAAGTTAATTGACACAAAAAAAAAGCAAGAGTCTTGGATTTTTTGTTGTTGTCAAAATACAATAAGAATTAATACAACTTTCAGTGAAATAGTTTTACTTATTGTTGAAAAAGAATCACCTTATAATATCATAAGTAAAACATAAACACTGTTTATGAATATGTGAATCAACTCACTATATGAATCCAAAAGATAGAGCAGAGCGGAAACTAATTTACTTGAGCCAAATTCACTGCAGCAGTGCAACACCTCGCAGGTCATCGTTCCGAAGCTTCAAAACGAACGTCGATCTTCGCACTTCATTAGAAATGACCCAACGTCTTCACACATCACCGTGTGCTAGAAACATCCCTGAACGAGTGTACACAGACGGGGAGTGTGTGTGTGTGTGTGTGTGTGTGTGTGTGTGTCTGCACAAGGCAGAGTGCTCTCCTGACAGACAAAGTCCATGTGTCCGTGGGCGTCATCAATAAAACTCATGGAAAAAACCCCCCATTGTGGAAAATATTTCTGGAGGAGATCATAACCATATGGAAGGAGAATATATATATATAATATATAATATATATTCATTTGTTTGCACGTGTGCTATAAATTATTCTTGTTCTTCTTGCTGCTCTTCTTCAGTAGTTCAATTTAATTAACTATTTATTGTTTTAGTATAACAATATGAAGGAAGATTAAAAACTCAGGAAGGGAAAGGTTTTATTCCTGATAAAATGAGTGAGAAATGAGTCTGCTGCTCAATCTGTTGCTTTGACTCTTCCCATGGTGGTCATTTTTATATATATTTTTAAAGTTGCACTTTTTCAGCTTTTTTGGAGAGGACAGTGCAGAGAGACAGGAAGAATGGGGAGTGAGAGAGAGAGAGAGACATGCGACAAAGGTCGCGCGGCTGGAATTCGAACCGCCGACGTCACCCCTCGCAATGAGCATGCAGACAGCGCTCTTACAGGCCTCACCGAGACACCCCACTCACTGGGATTTTGACTGTGTTGAACAAGATGTAATTTTCAGCCTGGTGTGACCCAAAGCTTAATGATTTCTCACTGTAAGTACAGTTTTTAGAAAACTAGCTATTGCTATTGTACTGTCTGGGATCAGCCTCTATAATTATGTCTGGTATATTGTCATTGTCAGAAAGAAAACATTTGAAATTGCCACAAGACAGAGTCACTGGGCTGTTAAATTATGTCTTTGTTATACACGCAATTTTAGCCTAATGCCTGCTGTAGCTTCTATGCATGCCTGAATTTCAGCCAAATATATATTTTTTTAAACCTGGTGGCATCACCTCAGAGTGGAGGATCAAAGAGGATCAAAAGCCACAGAGGGATTAAGCCAAGCATGGTACATTGCAAATTCCAATGATAAAAAAGATTACCATGATAGAAATTTGCAGTGAGAGAAATTTAGTGCAGTGTGCTGTGTACCCATACGTTTCTACACACGCTACTTCTCTTTTCTCACACAGGAAATAGAGTGACGAAGAAACAAACCAGACGGCCCTTTCAAACCCATTCCTCCTGAGAAAGAAGCCAGACTTAACTCCATCTAGGACAAGGCGTAATTAGTGTAACCCAAGAAGCTTACTCATTCCCTGTAATTATCATACCACTGCAAGGTTGACCTCAGGGGATAGGCAGGTGGAGAGGGATCAGTGTGGAGGTGTGGTGGGCGGGGCTTACTGGTTTGTGGGTGTGGCTTACCTGCTGAGCGGGGGTGGGGCATTATGGGGGGAGCATAGTGGCTGGGTTGGTGTTGTAGGTAGGGCTTAATGACTGGGTATGGTGGGTGGGTATTTTTGGTAGAGCTTATTGGCTTGGGGTGGGTCAGTGTTGTGGGCGTGGCTTAATGACTGGGTGGGGTGAGTAGAGCTTATTGGCTGGGGGTGGGTCAGTGTTGTGGGCGTGGCTTAATGACTGGGTGGGTTGAGTAGAGCTTATTGGCTGGGGGTGGGTCAGTGTTGTGGGCAGAGCTTACTAGCTGGGACACCGTGGGTGACGCGCTCAAGGCTGCAGGTGATTGACACGTCCTCCTGGTGGGTGCAGTCGTGTTTTTTCCACTCCCTCCGACCGCAGTGGGTAAGGGCGGGCTCCTTCCCCGTACAGCTGACATCGTCCACCAGGATGGGCCCCGCCCCCTCCCCGAACAGCCCCGGTGATGCTCCCTCTCCAGACCTGCAGCGCACCAGAAGGTTGCAGGTTCAAATCCCCAGCACAGCATCGCTGCACCCTCAGTCCCAAACCCCAATCCCAAGCTCCTTCAGTGTACATTCAGATACATCGGCAGTACAGTATGTTAAAATGGCCGTCATAAAACAGGGGTTTGAGAACTTTGAGTCTAGACCCCAGTTTTGGGTCAAGGAACAGGCTGAGGTATGTTTTTTTTGAATGGCCTGTATTTTATCCATTTTCCAGAGATATTGTAAATATTTCCTACAGTCAAATTAAACTACATGTCACATGTACATAGGAAATATCTATATCTCTGGTAAATGTATAAAATAGACATGCAGTAGTGCAAGTGACACTGTGTATATACACATTAGATTTACATTTTAATAAGGGGTTACAAATGATAAATATAAAATGCTTCACTCCGGTTGTCACGTTGGAAAGGATATTTTCTATACATTACACAGAAGAAAATGTGCACCCGATTAAAACGTGATGGAATGCGATACCCTTTTTAAAATCACAGCCTCACAAAGGTGACCCAATCTGTCTAACAGACCCGATCTGCCTTTTAAAGGTTAACGTTTGATTGGTCTGACAGACCGGTAAGCTCGTCGGGAAAACCCGCCACACGCGGACGGGGCAGATCACATCAAACAGAGCCTTTGTCGCTCTCCCCAAACCAGATCCCATGAAGCTCTTAAGGGCTGGTGTTAAGGCCAGTTCAGAGCAAAACTACTACAGCAGATGATATGAAAATGGAAACTATTTATTTAAAATCGATGAAACCTGTTTTTTTAAATGTACAATATTCTTCCTTCACTTCTCTTTTCTCTTCCTGAAATGCATTTTAAAAGGGGGGGCCCTACTTTTAAGACCTTTTTTGGGGGGTTCCCCCTCTCCCAGCGCAATTCTCTTTCTTTTTCTTTTGTGCAAACTAAATAAATAAATCCTATAATGTTAGGCTACACAGTTAGCACCAAAACAATAGTTGGCTGAGCAGCTTTCCTATGTCGAACCCTGGACTTGAGACTGAAGCAGCTGTCGGAACTGTAAAACTCGTTAGCACACACTGAACAAAACTTATTCTACAACCGTCTCATCGTCAACTTGTTTTCTCATCTTTTTCACCTGAACCACACTTCACAGTGTCGGGTGGGGGTTAGAGTGGAGTCTGCCTGATCAAAAACAGGCCATTATATCACATCACATTTGATTACTGGCAATCAAATCTTATCCAGGGTGACTTACACAACTTTTAGCATTTTTACATTGTATCCATTTTGAACAGCTGGATATATATATATATATATATATATATATATATACTGAAGCAGTTCAGGTTAAGTACCTGTGGCTCACGGGTACAATGGCAGTGTCCTATCAAGGATAAAACCTGCAACCTCTAGGTCACAAAGCCAGTGCCCTATCCATTATACTACCCTGCCGCCCAGGGCCTACCACCTTACCGAAATCCCAGCTGCCTGCACACCACTTGAGTGTTGGAGTCCGTCCAGCCGTCATCGCACACTGTCCCCCACTCTCCTTTATAATGCACCTCCAAACGGCCCTCGAAGCTTCCGGACCCCCCCACCAGCCGCAGGGACCCATCTGCGCCCCACAAAAACACAGAATACAGCTTTTAAACGCACCCTTCTGTTTGTATTCCCCATTTATAAAAATAATTTTACTTGCAATTCAGAAGACAATGAAAGCAAAAAAAAAACGCATTCACATTTCAAGCTTGTGGTTGTAACACTGCTTGAAAAAAATGCTTTTTTGTTTAATACCTCTTCCAGAGGGAAACTAATGTCGTGATAAAAAGGAAATAAAATATATATATTTTTAATTTGCACAGTATTAAAAGCCTTGTTTTTCCAATAACCATCATCACCTCAGAACACAAGAGGCAGACGCACACGGGAGGAGTAAAAAGCTGTGTTTTTGATTACTCTTTTTAGCAAACACTTATCAGAGGATAGTCATGTATTAGTCATTAAAAACACAATGGGATATCTTTCTGATTAAGTACCTTGCTCGAGGGTACAACAGTTGTGCTCCACCTCCTTTTCTGGAGAGAAAAAATTCAATCATCCTTCGTAAATGTGTTCCAGGGACCGTGTAGTTGGACGAGATTTGCGTTTTCACTTTTTCCTCGTAGAATAGCCCTGCACTGAAGATTACCCACAGGGATTCTGGGTGTGTGTACTGGTGTGTACTCTGCGTGGTTCTGGGTAGTTGCTCAAACAAGCATGCCAGACACCCTTATCTGAGGCAATTTTGAGCATAACTCATTTATACAGATTCCACAAATATCTGACTGTAGCTAATCTGGTTAAATGGCTCGCTCCAACCATTAAATGCTAAAACCTTCTGGACACTAGCCTAGTTCTCTGTCCGCTATGATACACTGGAACTTCCAGATATGGTACTGCTCCAGTTATTTATTTATGAAAATGCCCCACTATGATCAAAATCCCTTTATTCAGGGGGAACCAGCCCAAGAAAGCAGTGTATATTAATACAACTGCACATGATAATACTGAATATGGCAATACAGTGGCATCAAAATTAATTAAATAATCCTTAGACTGCAATATGTGAAAGCAGGTGCACTCCGCAGTTACTGTTGTGTGAATTAAGCCTTTGAAATGACCAAAATGTTGCGTGTACCTGTGAGAGGAGTACAGGACACCCCCGCATCCTCCCGGTGCTCACAGTTGTGTTCTCCCCAGGTGTTTTTTGGGCACTGCTCGACGGACAGCTCGTTCCCCGTACACTGCACCTCGTCGAGCAGGATCCGGCCAGACCCCTCCCCAAAATAGGCCTGACTCCAGGCCTTGGCCGTCCCACTGAGGATTAGAAAGCACACACGTGTCCCCTGAGGTGGGTTCAACAAGGCCGGTGGGTCTCATCCTTAATCTTCGCGGGCCGCAGGTTCTGGCGGGCCGCCAGGAACAGTGGTGAGAATCACTGAAGAAGGTGAACCAATCGTTTTTTCAGTTTGCCACAAACGTTCATCAACATGAGGTAACATCCTGAAAATGTAGTTATGCAGAGAACAAAAATGGCTGCCGAAAGGGAACCGCACAAGCTGACAATCATTTCTCATTCACTTATAATTAATTTTAACAAATGTAATATTTATTCCCAATTTTAAAAAAGCAGACATAATATAAGGTATAAATCACTCTTTACATAGTAGCTTAATTAAATCAACGTCATTGGCAAATAATCTTGTCGGTCACGTGCGAGACGCATATTGCTTCGTCGCACGACAATGCATTCGGCAGCGTGCTTGTGTGGTCCTGATAAATATCAGCAAAGGCAGTAAAGCTTATACAGTACAAGGAGGCCCGTGAGGAGTGAAGCGCGTTAGGAACTGGTTTTATCGTACCGCCCGCCAATGGCGCCGCAAAGCCCGACACGTCTAAGGCTGCCGCTCGCAAAGAATTTTCACCTGAAGGCGGAACCTAAGTCGGAAATCTGAAGGCTTAGCGGTTTTTTTTAAGAAGATCGAGTCTCAGTAAGTGAGCCTCTTGATTTCAGTGCCTGGCTGGATTGCTACTGGTTGAGTATGTGGGTTTGCTTTACAGTGAACAGCTTCTGGTGGGAGACCGCCGTGAATGGGTGGCTTTCACAAGTGAGCATCGGCAATGCTATCATTTTCCCCCATTTGTGTTGAAAGCTGCTGCTTGTGAGAGTCAGTGAGAGACAGTGAGAGACAATGGCACTAATTCACAGCCTGACCTCAAGTTTCCAAACTTTCCCCTCTTCCTGAACAACTCTGTTGTGCATCAGGACTTCCTGGGGAAAATTGCTGACATTCTTATTCAGATAGCGAACTGGATATTTTTTCAACACCCTCCTTGACCTGTCTGCTCTTTTTTCCTTTCTCACTATTTGCCAAAAAAGATATCCTTTTTTTTTTTTATTCAGTAATGATACATTTATCGTCAAAATTTTTTAGTGCTTACACATTTTCCTTTAAAGTTTCAGATTCATAGGTTACAACAGACAGACTTTTCTCAGACAGGAAACTGTCCACCACAATGAATCTTCAGTAAACTCTACGCACCTGTTGCCTCACGTATCTCCTTAAAACATGGGACATTTCTTTCTTTGTCTTAACTGTGCAGAAGGCAACTTTTGTGAACAAAGCCAAACTTTCTTTACGTTTGATAACATTAGCTTGGAGAGAACCAAATTAGCAATGTGGCTCTTAATAATATACTGTATATATACATTAATAATGATATAATAAATGTAATATTTGTTCCTAACTTTTAAAAACCAAATGTCTTTCCTTCTCATCGTCACATCCATCTAAATTAAGTCAGTGACATCCCCAAACCAAAATTCAAACCATTGATTTTTAAAATCATTCAGTTGTAATGGTTACAAGAACACACATTTTGCAGGAGATTAAAGACACATGGAATGTAGCGCTGTGATGTCACTGTGATGTCACTACTCACCCCAATCCCAGCTGCCTGCAGACGACTTCTGCGTCGGCATCGTCCCATTGGTCATCGCAAACTGTGCCCCACTGCCCGGCGTGGTACACCTCCACCCGTCCTTCGTGCCTGGACACGCTCCCGACCAATCGCACGGGAACAAACGCGGTCGCTGGAGCAGAAACCCACAGTCTTTACGCTCGAGCGTCGGGGTCCTGCAGCTGTTTCCCACCCCATAATCCTGTGAGCTCTACGGCATCGCTCTGACAATGCGACAACCGCAGAGGCTCAGGATCAACACGCGCTCGTGTGGTTTTAACAAGGAGCAATAAAGCCTTCAAGCAACCACCCTACCAGGTCATTCAGTCAAGTGTGCAATGTTCAATCTTTTTTTAAAAACTTTCTGTAGATTATTACTTTATGTGGTTTTTCCCCAGATACTTTTACAGAGATTACATTGTAGAGTTTATGGTGCTCAATCCCCATGCCCCCCGCCCCCACAAAACAAAAACAATAAAACAACTGTGCATAATGTTTTGGTAACTTTGTATTACTCTATATAAGTGTGTCTGTATTTTTTTAAAATACAGATTTCTGGGCTTTTTTCAAAAGCAATTAACAACTGTGTCGCGCCACCGAAGTGACAAATAAAAAGGGAATTAATAAAATAGATTTAAAACTTATTCTGAACCAAACCAGACCATAAAGTCATGTGACAGGAAGTGACACGGGGGTGGAGAGAAGCCTCACCTTTCTGCAGGGTGCAGGTGACGGCAGCGACTTGCCGGTTGGCGCACTCTCCGCCGTTCCACTCCGTCTTGTGGCACTGTAGAAGGTCTTCCTCATGTCCTCCACAGTGCACATAGCTCCAGTGGACCAATGAGAAACTCAGGCGTGACAGAGGGCTGTGTCGGGCACGCCCCTTATACCTATCCCAGGACAACAGAGCAATGACGTCAGCTACAGGGAGAAACCTGAGTCTAATAATCCATCCATCCATTATCTAGCTCGCTTATTCCTGGTCAGGGTCATGGGGGGTCCTATCCCAGCATGCATTGGATGAGAGGCCGGAATACACCCTGGAAAGGTCACCAGTCCATCAGAGGGCACACACCAGTCACTCATACGCTCACACTCGCTGGGATTTCTGCTCGGTACCTTCTTGCTGTGAGGCGACAGTGCTGCACACTGCACCACCGTACTGCCCCTCTAATAATAATAATAATAATCATAAAATCTATTAATAATCAATAAAATAAAAGCACAGAATGCATACAAGGTATCGTGATTGTCACTAAAAATCTTTTAATGTAGTGCTGAGCAGCAGTTCAAAGTGTGAATGTTCCACAGCATAAGTCCTCTATTTAAGGTTTGCCCTTGATCTTCAATGAAAGCATTTCATTTTTAAATTGTGTGAAAAATATATATTTTTTATTACAAAAAAACAACTGTAAAAAGCAAATATTATTTCACCTGCAGTTAAGGACAAAGTGCTTTATGATTAAATTTTTGCCTACACTTGCTTCAAAGACATTCACCTTAATTTTGAGCTCAGAAATGCCCATTTGGCTCTCATTATGGGAGAATATGTACAAACTAACCAAGCTTTGAAGTTCAAAGTAATTGATTCTCTCTGGTTTACACTTTTTTCATGCATTTCAAAAATGTTCATCTTTTGAAAAGCCTTTATTCTGTATTTCATGTTTGTGCAATGAATAACACACTCCAAATTCATAAGGCATGTAGTTAATACCTATATTAAAACAAAAAATTTATATTTATTGTAGCATTATAAAAAACAAATATAACAAATGTACCAATTCATAAAATTAATTGCTCAAATTATAAACATGCTCTATGTTGTTTTCAAAAAAATAGAGTGAAATCTGATATCACATTGTGTTACTTGTACAGATCATTTTTTGCAACAAAAACAAAAATGACCATGTGTTACATGGATTACTTGAATCTTAAAATAACTAATGTTGTCTGTGTAGAATTTAGTACAGTCAGCTGCCCAAACACTACTAGCATTACTGGCTGTCTTTTTACTTTTTTACATTTTTTGTCATTCTTAGTTTTGTTACGCATTTTCTGTATCTGTCATGATGTACCGGTAAATCATTCTACTGCACGTAAAAATCTTACAAATACCAAATAAATATTTCATTAAATATCGTAGATGTACTAGAAAACAGATGCTATTTTTTTTTTTACTGGAATGTACATCTTCCCAAAAAGAACATCTATATAAACCAATCCACTGCAATATCTTTAAAAATATCCTCTGAAAAATAGAGCACCGATCCAGAGTTTAAAAGTCCCAGCATGCGCTGGGTAATGACCCTGAATCTGGACCTGTCAATCTGAGATGTACGAGCGTGTCGCCGTGTCAGAATTATGTTAAGGAAAGGCCTCTCTCTGGGGAAATATGAAGTCTTTCAACAGGCGGGTTCAGAAGGACCCTGCTCTTCACACAAGAATATATGTGACACCAGGGGAAGGGAAATATATACACTTCAGCCCAGCAGACCTAGAGAGGTCTGAAGGCCAAACACTTCTGGGTATGAAACTGTTTGGAATGCACTGCTGGTGTGCAGGAGACAACAAAGGTGGTTTTGTTGCTGGGTTACAAAGCACGGGTATGTATTCAATTATGTCTACCATTAATAGAAAATCTTGAAAAGTTTTAAAAACAGACATGGTGCAGTAAACACAAAATTTTAATTCGTAAAATAATTCTAGATGAATTGCTTTCGTTGTTCGTGTTAAGGTTTAAAAAGTAACCATTGAATTTCAATTTCAATTGCCATCACTGGCGTTTTCTGCAACAAAATGGAACAACCTCATGTGAATAAGAGGTTAGTATCATTGCTTCAAATGTACAAACTAAGGGCCGGATTCAGAGATAGTCAACTTAAGTCATGCGCTTAAGTGCCTCTCCTGCGAGTATTTAACGCGAGCTGACTTACGCCGTATTCTAACTTGTGTTTTGCAGGTGCTTATCTCAAAATGTGGGTGGTACAGGGGCCAGGGCATGATATTCTAATGACCTGTTTCTTGTACCTGCCCTCCGGGTTGCCAGGTATCTACTAAAAAAATGTTTGTGGGGTTATGCGTTTTCAACATGTCAGTGACATTGCCTTTAGTAACCGCATTTGCCTTTAGAAAAATCCTGCCTTTGCACATCTTAGTTTCTCTTGTGTGACGGGGTATAGGCATGCAATGAACATATTAATACATAGCGTTGATAAAATGATCATGGCTTCTATTGATGACTAGAATATACCCATCACACAAGCAAAAAAAAGAATCGCTGGACGTGGTTGCATGCAATATTACTAAGTAAACAAATCAATCGTTGGATTTACTTGAAGAAAAAAATTATAAATATTTTTTATTACGATTTAGCCTACCTAATAAAATAATGTGCGGTAACATAATAGCCTAGATGCGACGTCTTCAACTTAACCAGTTGAAGTCACATATACTTAATAACAGCCCATTACTTGCAACCACTGTCCAAAGATTTATTTTTTGAGTGCATCTGTGACATGCTGGAAGGATGTGGCCAGGAAAGAGCGATTTTAACCTGGAGCGCTGGTAGATCTACACTGCGGGGAGTTACTTTGCGCTTCCTAATAATTTTGGAGCAGCTGTGCTCACACAAGTAGGCTACAAAATCGTCTCTCTGTCAAAGCGATTATGATCCAAACACTGTCTATCAATTAATCCATCTCATACTGGTCTGGTATGATATATATCATAGCCTACTTTTACATATTTTTCTTTTTATGACAGCTCTTTGATAATTGTAAGCAGGCTAGGCAAAGGAAAATAAGACCAATATCATTTTCAAAGAACATGCACTCATTCTAATATCCATTTTTGTGAAAGATGCTGTATTTTTCATAATTATCTATTAGCGGCGCTAGACATAAACAACCTTTTTTCCGAACAAAGTTGCGCAGGAAAAAATTATTAAGTTTAAACTCTGAATACGCGTATCTTGCAGACACGCCTCCTTTTCATCAAATCTCCACCCCGCGCGCATAATGCCGCGTATATACTGGAGAGACGCTTAAAACAGTGGATAAGTCAAATGTCTGAATCACAAATAGCTTAACGCTTTGCGGAATTTCGGGAGTAAGTCCCATTTGCGTGTGCTTATCTCAATTCTGAATCTGGCCCATAGAAGCAAGCAGGAAAATTCTTTGCACGATTCATGTTAGAATCAGAGGGAGTATTTTACGCGATTAGGTCTGAGAATTTAGCTCTCTTCCTGTCATGGATCATGCCTTTCTTTCCTTATCTCCGCGTTTTGTATTCCTTTTTTCTTTTACTGGTAATCTATCGGATTTTTCTGTGTTCCGCTACGGGTTTTGCTTTCGTCTCGGTAATTAGTGAGTTCACCTGTCCTGCATTTCCGCTCACTACTTATCAGGGGCGTGTCTAGAACATTTTGAATGGGGGGGCCGGGCTGGGGCACAGACCCAGAGGAGGGGGGCCAGCCATCAAGGCTTACCATTTTTTTTTTTGCCGCGTACAGCAGACACACGTGTATTTATCCG
The DNA here is from genome assembly GCA_022702515.1 of Ilyophis sp. 1 JC-2022. Taxonomy (NCBI): domain Eukaryota; kingdom Metazoa; phylum Chordata; class Actinopteri; order Anguilliformes; family Synaphobranchidae; genus Ilyophis; species Ilyophis sp. 1 JC-2022. The sequence goes on along the minus strand of CM040400.1, from coordinate 44,867,718 downwards.
ACCAAACCTTAGCCCTAGCCTTAACCCTAGCCTAACCTTTTTTTTATACCTGCCCCTGATTCTAGGTAATCATATACAGTGCCTTCGGAAAGTATGAACACCCTTTCAAATTTTGCTGTTTGACAGCTCAAATTAAGATATTGTGGCGAGCCATGGAGTTGGAGTCAGGTTTGCTTGAGGGTATAATAATTTATTATCAAGAGCACAATCTCTTATTGCTTCCTTCACAGCTTACAGGCAGAACAGACAACGCGCGCTGGACTGTAGCCAGCTTTATAGCCTCGATATGCAAATGAGCATGCTAACAAGGGCGACCCCTAATAGGTGCCCTGCAGCTCACCTTAACCAATCACACTTAATCCCCTCAGTCATACTCAAAACAACCGTTGGCTCCGCTCGAACATTCTCTAGAGCGGACCTGGTTGAGCGCATGCTGTCACATTTAGCGGAACTGTATACGACTGTTGTTTATCACAACAGTCGCCGTTCTGGCGGGAGGTTATATTCAAATGCTAACCGCCATTGTTACTGTACACGTCAGTGCTTTTGAACACGCTCTGATCATGTGACTACATCAACCATCACTCGTGCACTTGGTCTGCACAGCACAAGTACACACACACAACAATTCGATATACACAATAATTTACATCACTCGTAATCGCCCCGGATCGCCACAATATGTTTAAATGGGCTTTTTGTTACTCATCTACACAAAGTGCTCTATAATGTCAAAGTGGAGTAAAATGTTTAGATTATTTCACTATTGGATACACCAGAGCTTGTTTTTAAGCCTTTACAGCAAAGGGTGTATTTTTTTTCTCTACTTTGACATTATAGAGCACTTCATGTGAATGAGTAACAAAAAAAGTCAATTGAAATGTTAATTTGAGCACAATTTGAAAGAAATCCAATGGGTTTGGATACTTTCCAAAGGCACTGTACATATATTAAATGTTGCATTATACATTTCCAAACTGTATGGTTGAATATCCCCTCAAGATTGTAGCACTTGTTCAGATTTCCATTTTATTCTTCTGCTTCAATATTATTCTACTGTTCTATCATAACCAATATACTGAAAGATAATGCCTTTTATTTACCCTTTATTGTGTAGTGTCCCCTTACTGTGTACAGTTTTGCAGGTAGTTAAATAGTCATGCAAATCTTCAATACCCATGTAGTATAGAGAAAAGTAAGATTATAAATAAATGTGTTTGTACCCAAACAATAACGTCTAAATAAATCTGTACACCATTATAGCTAACTGCCTGTAGCTACACTACATAAATGGCCATTAGGTGGCGACAACCAGTAATATTAAGAGCACCCCTAAAATAAAATAGCATGAGAATAAATGGATACAGTCCAGGTCAGAATTAACGTTTTAACAGTTAAATTGTTTATTCAGAATATTAAAAGTACAAACATAAATAAATAACTATTTTACATATTAACAGTATGAAAATGGATAAAAGGCCATAAAAGCAAAGTAAATAGAAAAGTGCTATGTACAATATTCCAATATTCACGGTAGTTTGTACAATGAGGTTTTGAACCTAAAAATATATAAAATAAAATGAATACAAAAAAACAAAACATAACCATTTAGCTCTTGACTGGTCACTTCTGTGACTGGTGGGCAACAAAGGTATTTGTGTGGGGGGGATTGGCTCCATATATATGAAGATATTTTTTGCATTTTTATAAACTTTAGCCATAAAGGCCGTGACACATCGGGGACGTAACGAATAAGCGAGGCGAAAATGCGAAAAATTCTTCAGCGAATATTTAGCGTAAAAACCTGACACACCTGCAACGATGCGAAAAAACGAAAAGCTTGCGTTCTTTTTCGCGTTTGAAAATCTGTGCGAATAAAAATGGATTACTCTTCGTCGAGCGATGACGACATGGTTATCCGTTCGGTCCATCACGGAACGAAAGTGTATTTTTTTTCCTCTACCAGAACGTTAAAAACAGAGCATGCTTAAATTACATTGGCAAAATATTGAACCGGGCTTATTATGTGTCCGTTTTTACTTATGTAAAGTTTGTTTTGTCTACAACATGCTCTCCTTCTCTTCCCTCCTTTTACGGACATACGTGTTCCACTGCCTCTGGATCTCTTCCACTAATATAAAGGGTTAACCACAACATAACAATACATTACGTCATTTCAGCAAACATCTTTAAAATAAATTTGTCGTAGTCTATACAGTGTAGCAACTCATGAAGTCTGAAGAGTTCTCTCCAAAACGATCGCTACAGGCAGACCTCGTCTGTTTTCCTCGTTATTTATATAACTTGGTTATCAGTAATCAGGAAATCCACACAGGAGTCGGAATAAGATTTTTGGGGAACTTTATTTGCCACGCACACAGACAACAGTGTGACAGCAAAAAAATTTCATATAGGCTACTCTACCCTGCCCTTCTCCTCCTCCCCTTCTCTCCCTCCACCACAGTGGCTGCCCCTGGCCAGACCCGGTAGCTAGACTACGTGTCGTCTTTCTCCTTCGGTTAGCATATAGCCCACAATTACTACGGCAAATATCCACGAAACAATATCACATATAGCGGTTCACTAGCTTTCATCCTTTGTTTTCACCAAGGCAAACAACCCAGCCGGTGACAGCGTAGCCTACATGAACTCGCCTAAAGTAAAAAAAAAAATAGGCCTACGTATCGTGTAGCTATGTTTGTGTGTAATTGCCACTGGCTTGTTATCTTCTTTACATGAACTGCTATCAATGTTAACGTTAGATCTAAAGGTTAGCTAACGTTAGCTGGCTAAAATAGCTGGAGACGACTTTTAAGCCAATGCTAATAACCTGTGGGAGCTCATCAGATAGCAAGTTGTGCGTATTGCAACCATTTAGCTTTAAACCCACCATCTTCATAGCCTATTTTCTCGGCTATGGTTTTCCACAAATTGTCCTTCAAATCGTTGTCTTTGTAACTATTATGTCTCTTATCAAAGAGGACGCTACTATCATAGAGGACTGTGACACATATAAAATCAGTTGGTCTGCCATATTGGATGTTGGAGTTTGTTGTGGCAGTGCGGTGACGTCAGTCATGGAAACTTGTTATGATTGGATAGATAAATAGTTTCGCAAACGAAAACTCGCAAAAAACGAACTTGCTGCGAATAAATTAAATGCCGCTTTTTCGCAAAGGACATTACGCGTTTGATGTACAAGATTTTATGAACAATACAACAATACAAATACGTTTTTATTTTTCAACATGCGATTTATTCGTGCGAGTAAATCGCGGCCAGTGTGTCACGGCCTTTAGCCGAGCCCGTTGGCATTTGCTTAGCGCTAGCTGAGCCTGTGTTAGAGTTCACTTAGCTAGCTAACGCTATCTAGAAGTTACGTTATGCATTTACCTTTTAACTTCTAAACTCCTCAAAAAAAGTTTGGAAACGTTATTTCGGTCAATTATTCCTCCCCTTTAATAATACCAATTGGTATTGTATTTTATATCGTTGGAAAGCCTGATTAGTCACCTTTACAACGAGGTACAACTTGTAAGGATCATGCATTCGTGGAATGAGCAACACAGCTAACCGTGTGGGTAGCGGCCCAAAAAAATGTGCCAAAATCCCCTGCAATATTCTTCTGTTGGTATTCACTCTCGTTTTGAGCTTCAAGTGCTGGCAGGTGTATGCCAGTGGGATGGAATGGGATGCCATCCCACAGCAGTGTGTGACCAGGCTGGTGACCAGCATGAGGAGGAGGTGCCAAGCTGTTGTGGCTGCGTATGGATCTTCCACACGCTACTGAGGTCCCTGACAGTGTAAAATGAATAAAGTGTAAAAATGGCCAATATGTGTTGTTTTTTCCTTATTACTGTGGGAGAGTGCAATCATCCAGTCCACCAAGCAACTCAAAACGAGAGTGAATACCAACAGAAGAATATTGCAGGGGATTTTGGCACATTTTTTTGGGCCGCTACCCACACGGTTAGCTGTGTTGCTCATTCCACGAACGCACGATCCTTACAAGTTGTACCTCGTTGTAAAGGTGACTAATCAGGCTTTCCAACGATATAAAATACAATACCAATTGGTATTATTAAAGGGGAGGAATAATCAACCGAAATAACGTTTCCGAACTTTTTTTGCGGAGTTTATTATCTAGTCCATTACAGTCCACATAAAAAGAACACATTTTAACTTCAGTTTACCTACCTATATTCCACTTTTGTTCTTCAGCGACGACAGCGTCAAATGATCTTGCATCTTCTCAGCGGCAGACGTTAAAATGTTGATTGCTGAATGCTGAAGTGACGTGGCTAGCTCTGTCATTGGCAGATGCAACTTTGGTTCCGCCTCATTTTATGTCCATTCCCATTGGGCTACAGAGGCTTCTTTCATCGATACTGACAAGACAATGGCCTATCATATTCCGGTTCTGGTAGGGGGGGCACCAGGGGTGGCCAATCAGATTCCAGATTCCTACTGGCCCCGCCCCTGCTACTTATACCCCGCTTTCTCCCTTTCTCGTCGCTTCCATGTTATTTCACGTAACATTTGAGCCGGTAAAAAGGTATAGGAAGTTGTGCCGCTATCGACCGCTTTGCTTCTCAACGCGGGACTTGTTAGCAGTACAATTTAGAAAAAGCAGAGCTTAGGGTTTTCGTTTCTTTGTTTTATACTCATACCTACGAGTGCTCTCACCCTAAGTCTTAGGGGTCTTTTGAGTTTTGTCTTTTCTTTCTGTTTGTTCGCTCCACAAACGGGAGTTAGATAAGCGTGACTGCTTATTTCTTTTGTTTTGCTCGGATATCGAGCTCCTCGCCTTTTATCGCGAGGTTATTTGTGTTCTCCTTATTTTCCCCCTCCACTACGGATTATTGTCCGTTTTAGTGGTGTTCGTTGAACACTTTAAGATTCCTTATCTGTCGCACCTGGACCTCCAATATCTCCTCCGTGTCTCTGGCATAGAGAACCCCTACACTTCCCTCAGATTTTTCTCTTCTCTTTCATCACTCTTTTCCACGTGCTACATTTTTTTACAGTTTTTGTCTTGAATCGTGTATAAAACAGCATATAAATCCTCCATCAATCAATCAGCGCCAGTGTGGTATAAAAAAAACTGGCCTTGTAACCGAAAAGTTGCAGGTTCAATTTCCAGGTAGGACACTGCCGTTGTACCCTTGAGCAAGGTACTTAACCTGAATCACTTCAGTATATATCCAGCTGTATAAATGGATAATATGTAAAATATTAACAATATGAAGTAATTCAGGCTAAGTACTTTGCTCAAGGGTACAACAGCAGAATCCTACCTGGGAATTGAACCTGCTACCTTTTGGTTGCAACCCCAGTTCCTTACCCGTTATACTACACTGTTGCTCCTACCCTTGTGATTACAGCACAGAAATAGTAATGATGTATGTTTGTATGTATGCGTGCTGATGTATGTTTAAATTACTGCCAGCATGCAATGTTCTCTCTTTGCAGAGTGGGTATCTATGGCGCAAATCCACATTTTATATACAGTGTGTACATACACTGTCTATATACTTCTTAGCAGATGCTTTTTTATCCAAAGTAATGTACCGTATATAATGCGGTATATATGCAGTTCCCTGGGATTGTTAGCACAGTGCTCTACCAAATGAGCTGTAGGACTACATAGCTGGGGCGACCCTTCTGTGCGTCCCTTTGAGGAACGCCTTACCCCTGTCCCAGTTGTCTGCACACCACAGCCGCGTCCTCGTCCCCCCAGCCGTTGCTGCAGATGGCGCCCCACGCCCCGTTCAGGTACACCTCCACTGTGCCCTCCAGCTTGCTCCGCCCACCCAGCAGTCGCACCGAGCCTGGAGAGGAAGTGACATCACGCCCTGCGCTCAGAACTACAACAACAACAGCGGCTGCCGCAGTGGGATGATATGAACTTCAAATGTTGTATCATTACCAATGACACAATTAATCATACAAGCATCACACTAAAACCTCATGTAGGTATATGTTACATGGACATGTGAGGCCTAATTGCCTGGATGTAGAGCAAAACTGCTCAGTGAACTTCCTTAGTAGGCCTACCTGTTCAAATGAGGACCCTAATCAGCTCAGCTTTCACACACAGTCTATGAACTATATTAAGCACAACAATAATATTCACAAAAAAAAGTAGAAAAGAAAATAGTAATAAGTAACAGACACACACACCTGGCTATTTATTCTTACTTGGTGGACTGAAACTTTTCAGGCAGAGTAGCTCTTCTGTGAAAGAAATATTTACACAAAATCCCTGTTCCCATACCACTCGCTGGGCACGCAAAATCAGCATTACCCTGTCAAGCAGATTTGGATATCAGCGTGACACATTTAATGGCATAACTTTTTAAAAGCGGACCCAGGCTCCCTGTGGCAGTTCTCCGGAGATGTATTTGTACATGTGTACAAGCCTCAACACCTGCCATTATCACAAGAGTGGGTCTCCTGAAAAACAGCAATGAAAATGAACCTCCGTGAATGTTTTTTGTGGGGTGCACAAAGAACACTGTAAGTCACTGACCCTTTGAAGCGAAACGTTTATAAATGTTTGGCACGTAAATCCAAAAACTTTTCCCATGGTTAAATGTCCCAGTGGCCCCTCTGAGGTACCTTTTCAGGGTGTAAGAATGCAAAACAGCTTCTCCTGTGAATGAACATACTCAGATTTATCAGCACTTCAAACACTTGACAAATGGCTGCGGCTTTATGTATGCATATTGCACATTGCATAACCGATTTCACTTACGCTGATGGATGTGTTTTATTTTTGTGTATTCTGTAAAGTCACGTAAAAAGATTTACAGCACCATTCCATTTGAAAGTCCTTAGCCTTCCTGTTTCCAAACAAAGAAATAAATATGCCTGGTCTCCCAGGACTCATAAAATAAATATCTTGATTGCTTGAACCCTTTTTATCATATTACATTTCTGTGGTCTGACACACACTCTCAGCATATTTCAGTAACACTGCAGGTCTCATTTTTTTAAACCATGATTAAAAGGCTTTGGACACACATCTCCATCTCCAACATACTTCATTATTTTTTTCGAGTTCATAACCACATAATATAAACGTATTTGTATAAAACATGTGAACTTGGCAGACATCCTGACGTACAACTTTAGCTTCTTCAGTCTCCCAAATCATTTTTATTCAAAGTTATTACCTTGGGTTCCTGCCCCAGACTGTGTTTTCGTGATTTGGCCACAAGCCGGGGTATAAGGACGTTATTTCGCAGGTTACTGCCGTGAATGCCGCCATGGAGAACAGTCTCTCAAGCGGTCTTAACAATATAAATTGGACAGCGCCCACTTGGAAGCTCTCAGAATCTCCTTCTGAAATAGAGCCCAGGGAGGAATCTCTGGCACTCCGAGCCATTCTGTGTCACTATAGCACAATTCAGCACAGTCTATAGCGTGCATGTTCAATAAGAGCCGGGATTCAATGGTGTAGCCAAGCTGTGTGACATATTACTGCGTGACTACTTGCTGCAACTTGAAAGCTCACACACGTGACACAGAATTCCAAGCCGTGCACAACATTCTATTGAAAGGAGGACTTGTGCTGTTAGAGCCTTCCTTTTAAGAAGGCAGGTGTGTTTTTTTTTTCGGTTGGATGGATAATGGAAATCCATTCTTTTTTAAGCTGTCACGTTATTGGAAAGCAGCCACTTATTAACAGATGATGAATGAAAACACGAGCTCATCTGTTAAATATTGCCTTCATTTGTTAAAACAAAATGTACTAAAACTTTGTCTGTGCCAGAAAGTCTGTTGAGGAAAATGTGCACAGTTGATTTATGCAGTCTAGCGCTGGGGCCGTGTTAAATTGTATTCAGTCGGCCAGAGCTCCTCGCGCATGGGGAGCTAAAAATACAACTGCGAGTCAGTTAACAGCAGAGGGGAAATCACACGATCCATTCCTGTCATCACGAGCGCGTAAAAGACACAGCTTCCAACAACAAAACAACACTCAATAGCCTCTGGCTGATTTCTGCAGATGCCGACCACTTTACAAACGATGCGTTTCTACATAAGACCTGCTATTAATTAATTAATGATTAATGATTCTTCAATAAAAATTTTAAAAAACTGTTCGTAAACAAATAAATAAATAAATACTCGACTGGTATTCACCCGAGGCGAACCCGTTTCAGTGTGCAAGACTGGGCAATTTCACATTGTAACTGTAGCGTAATTTATGATGGGATTTGCGTGTATTAGCCTACTGAAGTGAGCTCACTGAAATAAAAGCTTAAACAGATTCACTTTCTGTGAACAGCTTACACGCAGTAGCTTACCTGAGTTATACGCGTATCCTAATTAAAACCACTTCCCCATAGACTTCTCAACATATGCACATGCAGCGTTGCTCAGTTTTCAGATCAGATCATATGCAGCAGTAATATGCGTCGCTTACACGTCAGGGGCCGCATATCTTTTCCTTCACGCGGCGCTAATAAATAATTCTGAATATGCCTAGACATGCATTCCCTGCATTGTGCAGACGATAATCAGCCTTCTTGAAAGTTGCAGGTGCGATGTAAGCTATTTCTAGTGTGCGTGCATTGGCTACGCGTCGGCGTGCGTATATATTTTGGTAAAAATGCTATGCATGCGTTATTGCGGGGTATTAAAGTGAGTTCAAAGTATGGTCATAAAAACCAGAACAGTAGCCTATAGCAGTACCTATGTAAAAATGTAGGCCTGTATCTCTGTAGGCTACGTTATAAATGTGAAAGCTATTGGCTTTGTGTCAATGTGATATGACTATGGCCTATTAGTATTCTGTAACACATAACATAAGACATAAGAGAATAGGTTGTAAACTTTTGTAGTTTCCAAAGGCAACTGGTCTGAAAGTTAGGCTACAATATTCTACAACACCATACATATCCAGAATATACATCACGAATCCACTCTAAATGCTACCCTTATTTTAACGAAAGAAAACGGTTATTATAAACCTAGATACGTGCCATTAAACTTCACAACCGGAACTTATTTCGGTGCTTAGTTTACCTTGTTTACAGTCGCAGTAGCCCCAATCTATCCGCCCTCTATTGTTTCTAAAGAAACACCAAGGTCGGATCCTGCCGTCCGGATTTCGGCAGAAATTGTGGTCGCCCAGTCCTTTCCCAGGATACCTGTCCTTGACACCGGCGACATCACTCCAGTTCATGCACTTTCCGCCGGACTCGGTGACATCTATCGATCCCTGGTAGTAACCTGCCTTGCCTTTGCTTTGAATGCAGTCCGTGAACGGTAAAATGAATGAAGACGCATCGCTGCCCAAGCTGAATTTTGCGCCCAATATCACTATAGTGATCGCTACAAGCAACCTGTTTTTCATGATGTTTTCAACCTGTGTCCATCACCTCCACCCAGAATCTTTTACCCTAGGTCTTAGAGAAGAATGAGCTCATAATCGTATCCGTCATTTCGATGTCATCGGGCAAATCCAAGAGTATTCCGCAGGGTATTGTAAATCAGATCAAAGAATGCCAGTCGTGGACAGCCCGGAGAATGATTTAATGTGCATTGATGGTGTGCGAAGAGACCCACAGTTTCTTCGTTTATAACATATATGCTAACGATCTATCCTTTGCTTTTAAAATGAAATGTAGGCTATAGATCCATAGTGGATATGTAGCCTATAGGAGCAAGCGCCATGTACCTTAATTTGGCCTCAACTGAATTAGCAGTTGTCCCAAAACCAAGCTACAACTAAGCAACTATACAAAAGCAACTATTGAAAATCAAATTAAATTCGAATGAATATAGTCTCCCTATATAATTTGGGGGTGAAATTAGGCTAATATTTCAATGACAGTAACAATGATAGCCTATTACTTTCTGACAAGTTTCAGGTTTTACCTATGCGTAGGCCTGACCATAGGCTAGATAGTTTTATCCATTAACACATGTTCCTGTTGTGTCCAAAAACAAATCTTGAAAAAAACTCGAACTGAATCCTTGAAAATTCCACCGTTGCATCGCTTGTCGTCTTCATTAAGTAGTTTTTTTCAGCGAGGGGATTAACAAATTACTTTGAAATTAAGGTATCCAGTGTTAGCGCTGTTTACATTTTCCTATGGAGGTGAAATAAGGAACTGAGGCATCAAAAGAGAGAATTGTAGCTACTGGCTGTAGCCTACCTCCGCAGCTCCCGGTACGGACTGCTCGCTGTCATTCTGAGGCGAATCCTATGTCTAGCGCCCCTAGAGTAAACTCACAAACTTTGTGGACCATCCATGCCTGATAAAAGTTCGCAATCCTGTTGTTTAAATAATTTTAGTAACTTTGCCCTGCATCTCTACACCGGTTAGACTGCTAAAGTATTAAATACATACAAATAGGCCAAATAAATATATAGGTCTAAGTAAATATTTAATTGCACATTGCTTAACTGGTGCATACAAGTTTTTGAACAACTGTTACTCATTTTTGCTTTATGTTTGTTTGTTTGTTTGTTTGTTTAGCCTATGCTATGCATTCAAAAATGTAGCCTATGTACTAGGCCGAATTCATTAATTTTGCGCTCATTCGTGAAGCACGACTCTTTAGTTTTCAGATAAATCTTCTAGCGCAATTGATTGCGGCAAAAATATTTATTTGAATGGAATCGGACAGTATTCTATTCATTCGCTCTGAAAGTGAACGTATCGAATACGGTACCTTCACTGAGACCTGAGATCAGCTCAATCACTTCTTATTCATTGTAATCTATTTAGAGTAAAAGGGATGCTGATCTCGGATCAGCACTCGGTACAAAACCAAATCTATATTGACATCGTATAATCGGAAGTGACGCAATCTAGAGGCGACTTGTGTTTAGCAAACGAAAAAGAAGAGGGAACACTCAAGAGGGAGATACATTTTTCATGTTACTTTGAAACAAAATGAACAGCCGCCTGCAGGAAATAAGAGAAAGACAGAAGCTCCGACGGCAGCTTTTAGCTCAGCAGGTAAAAGTGATGCCGTAAACAGTGTTGCAGTATTATCTGAATGAGCGGATACGTTAACGTTAGCCACAAACAAAATAGTCACGCTAGCTAGTCATAGCTTGCGCGCCAAATTGATGGAATCAAATGCTAGCTAATTAGTTACACATAAAGCTAACGTTTCACCAAGAAGTGGTTGTAACAAGTCAACTTGCTGTCTGTCTGGCTAACGTAGTAACATTGTAGTAAGCCAGGTTGCAGTTAGCTCGATACATAGCTAGGGACTAAAGCCAGTTACACTTCATCCGTGCTAGCTAGCTAGCAACATGGGCAGGTAACTAGCTAACGCTAGCTATGTTAATTTAACGTTTCCATTTTATTCGAAACAAGAACTAATTGAACAAGCAAGTACTGCTAACGTTACTCCAATCCATTCTTGCCGTATAACATGTAGTAATTTACGCTGGCGAGCTCGGCATAAAAAACAAAACACCAAAATAGCTAGTTAGTGAACAATGAACATACTGTCTAACGTTACAATTAAAAGGCATCTGTATAAAACTATTTTTAAATCCGTCTATGTTGCCTTTTAAAACTGACATGTGGTTGCTTTTCCCGTTCACAGCTGGGAGCTGAAAGCGCCGATAGCATCGGGGCTGTGCTGAACAGCAAAGACGATCAGAAGGAAATCGAAGAGACCAGAGAAACTTGCAGGTCTGCATTAATTTCTTCGCTATTGTTCATGTCCTGAATTAATGTTACAGTAGCCAAGCTGGATGTGTACAGTTCCGGATTTTATTTTTTTCTAACGTGTGATTTTTGTGCCGCTGTTGTTGAAGGGCCTCGTTCGACACTTCCGCGCCAGGCGCTAAACGCAGGTGTCAGGCAGAGGGAGAGGACCCAGAGGAAGATGTGGAAGATCAGAAGGTAAGCGTGACCGTCAGCGCATATTTAACTCCATCTCGGCAGACTGCCCGTGAGCCCTTGTCCTGGCTTTGTCTTTGCAGTACTTGAGAGAGGGTTTTGTCTATCGTTTTTTTTTAGGATGAGGTTGAGCAACAGCAGGCTGATGACAGTGGCCCCTATGAAGAGGTCTACAAAGATTCCAGCACATTTTTAAAGGTAAGATCTTTTTTTGGTTTGTTCCCAAAGGATGTCATCACTTGTAGCTGTGACCATCACGTGTGTTTGTGTTTGTCTCTTTTTCTAATTTACATTGTCTATACATCGTCTTACACTCCTCATTCTACTGTTACCAAGTCTACAAGGGTGTTTTTGTACATCAAACAAAGTATTCTTTATGCCGCAGTCCCTGCACCCACTCCAGAATGCAAGTGTGATTGTACAGTGGGTAACAGAGTCCACACTGGGATTTAAATAAAAAAATAATAGAGAATAGAACACGCAACAATGCTGGAGTTATGCATCTGTTCTACCAAGAACCTGGGTTTGTCTGCATTTGCTTTGTTAAAAATGTCTTGCCATTTACATTAAATCTGGCATTTAGTTGGATTGTAATGATTTGCTATTGGATGGATGCTATCATATCCTTGTGAAACGTACAGCACAATGCATAACTATGCAGCGCTTATTAGCATGTATTGAGCAGCATAGAGACAAGTGTTCTGTTAATAAACATTTGTAGTACAATTATAATTTGCATATTATGTAAAGTTTGTGTGACTGGTGGTTGAGTCTGCTTCAGCCCTGTTTAGCAGCAAAATGTATACATATTTTACTAATATAGCAAAGTGTTTTATTGGCTGGATGGATCATATATAATTGCACTGCTGGGTTTACTTTCTTTAAATCACAACCAGTACCTACAACACCATACCTATATGAATACATCAAATCCTATTTACATATTTACCTATTTACATCCTAACACATACTCATCCTCATATAGACCGATATTAACCTGGAAGTGGTCACTGTATTAAACTAACAACTGATAAATGCTTTGTCTCAGGGAACTCAAAGTTTGAATCCTCACAATGACTACTGCCAGCACTTTGTGGATACTGGTCACAGGCCGCAGAACTTCATCCGTGACGTAGGTACGTGAAATGTGGAAACCACGGCACCATTATATCTGATAGGTTGTAGGGCTGCTGAGGTATGCCACCAACATGTATTAACTGGAATGTGGGTGTGTACGTGATAGAATTTGTATGAGATTTGATGATGCCGTTTGATGACATCACGTCATTTTTATTTCTTTTTTTCCCTCAGGTCTTGCAGATAGATTTGAGGAGTATCCCAAACTAAGAGAGTTAATCAGGTTGAAGGACGAATTGATTTCAACGACAAATACTCCGCCTATGTAAGTTTGATATGATTGTCCTCCAAGGAAATTTCAGTTTTATAATTTTTTTCTTCGATAATGATCCCTGTAAATGACACATTGAGACATAGTTTGTGTCATCCACAGTGAGCGGCTAGTTATTTATTTTGGCAAGAGTCTGTATCCAAACACACAATGAATATATAGTCTTGATAGCTGACATGGTCAGCAAGATCCTATTCAATTCATATTCTAAATTCAGCTGAGAAGTACAATAAAACAAAATTCTACACACAAAAAATGTTATTCAAAATGCCACCAAGAGACGATATGGGTTTAAGAACTCTTATTGTAGCTTTCTAGGTAACTAGAATTTTGTTCAGAACTTTACACTTATAGATTCTCTCTCAGGATAGGAAAAGTTAACGCCCAGCTGATTAATCCTTTAAATGATTTGTGATTTATGATGGAATTGCCATTTACAGAAAAGCATGTGATGGAATTGAACACAGAAGAGGAAGTTTCTTTAAGCCAACATTCCCGTTATGTTCAGCTGTCTTATTATTTCTCTTGTTTGTGATCGTAGGACATTTTTAGTTATTTAGTTATTTTGATTGCATGTTAATTTAATTGTAGTTTTTCAATGTTTCCCATGAAATGACATGCTGCACTGTAACTTGGCCAGGTATCTACAGGCAGACCCAGAAAACTTTGACCTGCGGGAGCTGACGTGTAAGTTTGATGTGATCCTCCTGGAGCCGCCGTTGGAGGAGTACTACAGGGAGTCTGGCATTATCGCTAACGAGAAGTTCTGGACCTGGGACGATGTGAGTCATGAGCAATACAGCTGCAATGCAGGGATAACAAACCCCAGTGTCTGCAGGGATATCAAACCCCGCAACCAAAGTGTCTGCAGGGATATCAAACCATAGTCCTGCAGGGATATCAAACCCAGTCCTGCAGGGCCGCAGTTTCTGCAGGGATATCAAACCCCAGTCCTACAGGGCCGCAGTTTCTGCAGGGACATCAAACCCCAGGGCTGCCGTGTCTGCAGGGACATCAAACCCCAGGGCTGCAGTGTCTGCAGGGACATCAAACCCCAGTTTCTGCAGGGAAATCAAGCCCCAGTGCCTGCAGGGAAATCAAGCCCCAGTGTCTCCGGGGAAATCAAGCCCCAGTGTCTGCGGGGATATCAAACCCCAGTGTCTGCGGGGATATCAAACCCCAATGTCTGCGGGGATATCAAACCCCAATGTCTGCGGGGATATCAAACCCCAGTGTCTGCGGGGATATCAAACCCCAGTGTCTGCGGGGATATCAAACCCCAGTGCATGCAGGGATATCAAACCCCAGTCATGCAGGGATATCAAACCCCGGTCATGCAGGGACATCAAACCCCGGTCATGCAGGGACATCAAACCCCAGTACTGCATGGATATCAACCCCCAGTCCTGCAGGGGTATCAAACCCCAGTCCTACAGGGACACACAGTGCAGACACTGAAACCCTACTGAGCTGGGGTTTGATATTCCCGCAGGACTGGGGTTTGATATCCCTGCTGTTAAGGGTATCTTAAGGGCTGTTCTCTCAAAGCTTTAACATGGAACTTCTGCAGAAGTGTTCAGGTCAGCAAGACATACTAAGTACACAAGTCAGCTGAATTTATAAATATATATTCCACTATATATTTATTTTCAAGAAGAACCACTCAGGAATATGTCATTATTACATTCCACAAATATGTATTTTGCTGGCATGCATTACAATTAGATTCTGCCCTAGTAATTTCAGTGGACCTCTGGAATATACCATGATGGCGCACACCAGACAGGGTCATTGGCCGGCTGTTGTGTGAATGTCTGACTGACTTGTGGTTTCTGATCAGATAATGAAGCTGGAGATTGAGGAGATTTCAGCTCTGAGGTCATTCGTCTTTCTGTGGTGTGGCTCCGGAGAGGGGCTGGATCTCGGCAGGATGGTATGATATTCACCTCTCCCTCTCCCGTAGGCCTGGCTCTTTCTCTCTCTCTCTCTCTGTCTGTCTGTCTGTCTGAATTGCACTCTCAAACACTGTTTATACGTTCTCTTTTTCTCTCTGTCTGTGTGTGTGTGTGTGTGTGTCTCTCTCTCTCTCTCTAATTGAGTCTCAGTTCTTTTTGGAACTGCCTGTGATTGAATTAAGCGCAGACCAGGAACATTGTTGTGCTCATTTCTGTGGAAATGAAAGCATGGTACTTATACACATTGGGATTTGTGATACTAACTCCCACCCCCTTTGAAGATTCCGGTATCCCATCCTGCCGTTGCGCTCCACTGAGCTTTGAAGTGCCCATCGGCATGTTTTAATGAAAATGCCAGAGTAAGCTCCGCCCCTTCCCCCTTCCCACTTTGAAGACTGCTGGACAGCACAAAGCTCGGCCACGCGGTTTTGAATGTGAGGTGCACACTTCGAGGCACAATGTCAGTCGAACAGTTACGGTGTGGCAAGGCTTCAGTGCGATGCTCCTGTAATGAGATTGGGTGAGCAGAGCCCTCTCTGGATGTTTTTAGTAATTGCGCCATTAGCACGGCATTAGCGCCGTTTGCAAAAGCCAAGCTCAATGCCCTGCTAGCCACGGTACGGCCGTAGCGCTAAGCCCAGCTTCTCCGATTGGTTCTATAAATGAAATGCAGCTGTCGCCGTCGTCGACAAGTCCCTGTGATGTAAGGATTTAACGTTATTAGGCTCGATGAAGGGCAAAAGGTGACCAGACAATTACTTTTTATAAATCCTAGAGTTTACCCAAATGAACGACACTTATTTGTTTTGTCTAGTTTTCTAATTAAAAATAAATAAATAAATAAACTAGAATTGGGGGGGGATAAAAATAGTGAACTGTGTGGTTGTTAATACTCTTCTGTGGAGTGGATGTGGGACCCCCTTTTCTAACCGCGGGACCCCTTTTCTAACCGCGGGACCCCGTTTTCTAACCATGGTCGTGCATGTGCCCACAGTGTCTGAGAAAATGGGGATTCCGGAGGTGCGAGGACATCTGCTGGATCAAAACCAACAAGAACAACCCCGGCAAGACCAAAACGCTGGACCCCAAGGCCGTCTTCCAGAGGACCAAGGTGAGGGAGTGTCCTAGCCAGCCACACTCAAAACGGGGAGGGGAGATGGGCTCTCAACTATTTAATGATGCACTGCACAGCAAAAAATAAATAACAATTACAATGATAATTTGCTTCTCTTTTTTTTTTAATGAATTTGGGCAATATTTACAGAAAATGATTAAATTGACCACACATGCATAACAGTTCTCAATCGAGTGGTGGAAATGACTGAAACTGACTTAAGTCGGAGTTAAGTCAAACAGGTATTTTCCACAATTATTAGCAAGTTAAAAAAAATTAAAAAGCAGTCTTACGGCTCGCTTGTGTTGAGCAGAACGCTAAAGGGTTAACCATTAGAGCAGTTTCACCCCCCCCCCCTCTCTTTTTATGTTAAAAGATAAAGTGAAATAAACGAGCGGGAGGGAAGAGGGGGGGTTCTTTCTTAAGGCACAGTATAGAGTCCTCAGTGTACTGGCTGTTCCGGAATCTTCCAGCCTTCCCCCTCGGAGTTGGGAGCTGCCCGGGAGTTGTCAGATGGGGGGTGATTGTATTCTGAGGGCCCTTTTATTGCCTTGTGAATGCTCTTTTTTAAAACCCTTTGGGCCATTGATATGCAGATGAGGAGAGGGCCTGGGGGTCCTGGAGATGCGTGTCCCGTGCTGGGAAAGGATGGGGCAGACCTGGGAAGCCTTTCAGCGCCCTGCTTTTGTGCACCACCCCCCGCCATTGATTAGAGTCAAATTACCTGACTAATTTCTCCCTCGGAAAAGGAGCTGGGCTGAGCCGGCAGCGTTTACTAAACGCCTGCTGGAAAATGTGTTTTTTATTTTTTTTGGGGGGTTCTTTGTGAGTTTTTTGAGGGTACATAATATGTTAAAGAAAAGCAGTGCCGCGCGCTGAGAGTGGACACAAAGGGGGAGGGGACGGGGCGGGGAGGCCGAGCCGGGCCTGCAGGAGCCATTACATTTGCTTTATTGACTTTGCTGAATAGGGCTGTGGATCAGAAGCAGATGCTCTGTGTCGTTGATCTGCAGTTAATGACACCGTGGATGCCTGCTCCGCCAATCGCGGCTCCAATCCCAGCATCCTCGGCTGTGTGAAGCTGGCGGGCTACTCTGCAGCGCCACTGCTGCGTGCTTTGTTTTCTGCTCTGAGGAACGCGTTTAACCGAGCGTTTCTCCGCTTTTTGGGCGACTCGCTCAACATCGTTTCCAGCAGTCTGGCAGTTAGTGAAATGAGGGAGCAGGTTTTATGTTTTTGTTCTTGTTTTTGGCTGCGGAGAGACAGTTTGAGGACACGGCTGAGGACAGGGGACTGAGTGGAGAGTTTTGGGGAGTCTGGGGTGAGGTGCGGGACGGGACCAATATATGTCAGACTTTGTTAGACCAGTTCTGTGAGTTGGCTGTGTGCACAAGGCCAGTTCACTTGTAGTTTAGATGACAGTTTTCACTGGGCTGGCCAGCGGAGGATGGGCTCCCTCTCCATAGCCGGGTTCCTCCTCAGATGTATCCCCATTGGGGAGTTTTTTTCACCACTGTGTTTTTCTTCTCACTAGGTCATTTTTGCTCGCTTTTTTGGGGGGGTTCAGGTCTGGTTTTTGCCCAATTTTCGGCATTTCCAATTAAAATGTAATTGAATTGAGTGAAACATTTCATACAGGGGCATATAAACAGGCTTCAGCTGTCCATTATGAGCCTATGAGTAGATCTAACCATAAGGCCAGCTTGCGGAAATGACACGGCTAATTAAATGATAAGAACACAAGTTGGCATGAAATCCTGAAACGGATATGACTCTCCAGGAATGGGGTTCCACACCCCCGCCCTATAGCGGAGGTGAACAGGGAGGGTGGTATCCGTTTCTGGATTTCATGCCAACTTCTGCTCTTAATTTAAGTAGCCCAGTCGTCTATTTGATCTGACTCTTTTTTTATAGTCATAAGCTAGAGATGTACAGTCTGGTGAAAACTTCCTACTGTGATTTGAAAAAAATGAGAGAGCGCCAGCATTGGTGTATGAGGCTGTTTACGGAATAATACTCAGAACAAAAAGGAGCGTAGACGCTAGACCCTAGAGATCTTGCTGAGATGCTAATTAGTAGAATCGGGTGTGCCAAATTAGTGTTGAACCAAAAACCTACAGGACGGTAGCTCTCCAGGAACAGGGTTGGAGACCCCTGCGCTAGACCTGTAGTAATGGACACATGCACCCCTATTCTAGAGATATTACCTGAAAAGACTCAGTTACCCATAATTCCTGCTGTCCCCAGGAGCATTGCCTGATGGGAATAAAAGGCACGGTGAGGCGGAGCACCGACGGCGACTTCATCCACGCCAACGTGGACATCGATCTGATCATCACAGACGAGCCGGAAATGGGCAACATCGAGAAGCCCGTGGAGATCTTCCACATCATCGAGCACTTCTGCCTGGGCCGGCGAAGGCTCCACCTGTTCGGCAGGGACAGCACCATCAGGCCAGGTGAGAGAGCCCGGAGCAGGCTGATGATGTCATCACAAGTGGCCACACATCTCAAGTACAGAGCATGGACGTGCAAACTAGACAGGAAAGCACGCCCTGAGCCAGCCTAAGCTGTGGAACCCTGGGCATAGGCCTGTACTGTGCATGTCGAGTGCAAAACTATGGAGCTCCCACTAAAATTAATGGTGAATATCAGACATTTGAAGGCGAAATTTATCTCCGCTGATGATATTTTGAAACTCAATTAACAATTTTAATGTTTTATCTGAAAATGTTTTAATTTTGTATGCAAATGTACAGTAAGTAAAATGTTATATGTATTTTTCCAAAACAATCATTGTTTCAAAAACTGCGACACATAATGAAATTTATGATCACAAAAACAACTGGCTTTCTTTGGTTGTTAAATCACCATGGTTTTCTACATTGAATGCAATGGGCACTGAGCTCTTTTGCATGCAACATGTGCTGTAGAGACTTCATGTTACTTCCTGGGCTTCACCCCCTGGCCCCTCCTACCCTCTCCAGTTCCTATGTACACTCTATGGTCTGGCCCTTCCTATCCTCTCTTGTTCCCATGTACACTCTATGGTACAGAGCCACACCTTGGAGTCTGCATGAGGAACCCCTTGCAACCCCTTTGGGTTGTCAGTTTGAAATGGAGGTATTTGAACTAGGAGGATGAAGGGGTTTACATAGACTAGTTGGAGCAAGTTAGCACTTTACAGATCGTATAGACAGCTTGTTACATGTATGGCCTGGAAGCAAAGAATAGCTTTAATAAATAATGTAATGCTATGATACAGGGCTCTTGATCTTCGGTCCTGGAGGGCTACAGTGTTTTCTGGTTTCTGTGGTTTCCTTTCAATCAGCTGTCAGTTTTTACTTAGATAACAAGTTGTGTGGACTCTCTGGCCAGTGACTTCAGTCAATCACGTGGGTGTATAAACCAGCCGATTCTGCAGCCCTCTACGGCTGGAGTCAGAGATCCCTGCTCTTTAAAGCCGTTGGGTCAGTGTTGAAGGTGCAAGAGAACAAAGCTTTATACTGGGGTACCGTCTGACCCCGTTTTGTAGGAGAAGCCTGGTCATATCTTGTCTCTGAAAGCGATGCAGGACCTGGGAGGCCTAACAGCCTTGTGGGAAATGCCCCGCCATTTTAACACGCTGATGTTGGTCAGATAGCTCCTCTGAATGCATTCCTGTCACTCTACCTTTAAACCCCTTCTCCCTCTTTCACCCTTGACCTCACATGATGTAAAATGCCCTACAGACAGACAGAGAGACAGGCTGGCCGAGCCGCTGCCCCTCCTCCACCACAGATTGAAAATGCGTCGGTTTAAAATGCGCTTTGGCTCATCTAATGCTATTTTATACGGGTGTACCAGCCCTATTAGCCCTACCGATGCTAACTCTGAAGCTGAAAACCCCCAAACCATTTGCTTAATAATATTACATGACTACATTGTCTGTCTCTATTGCACCTACTGTGGCATCTAAATGTATGTCATAAGCAGGGAATTAATTCAACTTTTTTACCGACTGGCTGAGTGGAAAGTGGATTCAAAAAGTCACCAGCTATTTACAACATTTTACCGGCCACATTAACTTTTACAATAAAACACAACCTGGCTGGTTACCTGTTTCTCACTTAGCATCTGCACTGTTTATTGCCTTAACGAGTATGTATGCACTTATGTAAGATGCTTTGGATGTATAGACCTATATTAACATTCACTGAGCCTCTCAGTTAGGTCAGTGTTGTAAAAGAGAATAATCTGGTTAATTAAACGATTAAATAAAGTATATTTACATACTTTGTATTGAATTCTGTAAATATTAGACCAAATGATGATTCACACGGAAAATATAAGTAATGCACCGACCTGGAATTGTATTTAAATATAAAAGTTTTTATATAGTTTTTAAAATCACAAACTTGGATCATAGTGTCTCTGACCAACCTTAACCAATTAGCTGACCTTGTTAAAGGAATTTCATTGGTCGCAGAACAAAAGGAAAAAGTCATTCGGTGCGGTTTTATGACCCGTTTTACACTGAGGGGGTCTGAACATTGCTTTAGAGCACTTATTTGCTCACCCCCTCTACAACATTTCTTATTTGGTCCCCTTGGTGTAACTGTGAGCCATTAGCAACAGTGATTAAAGAAGATAAACATTTACTGTTGAAATCTCAACAGATTAAACACTACTCCCCCTCCACTTAAAAATGAACAATTTGAAGTTGTTAAGGACTTTTTTCCGGCGACCTGCATTCTTTACATTCCCTAAAGATGTCCTTGAGCTAACTACTAACCCTGAGGTAACCCCTGTTCCTGCTGTACCTAAAATACAGCTGATGCGATACCTAAGGCATACCTAAAGCTATACCTGTCTGTATCTAAAGCACTGCTGATGCTAACCCTGTCTGTACCCAAAGCACTGCTAATGCTAACCTGTCTGTATCTAAAGCACTGCTGATGCTAACCCTGTCTGTACCCAAAGCACTGCTAATGCTAACCTGTCTGTATCTAAAGCACTGCTGATGCTAACCCTGTCTGTACCCAAAGCACTGCTAATGCTAACCTGTCTGTATCTAAAGCACTGCTGATGCTAACCTGTCTGTATCTAAAGCACTGCTGATGCTAACCCTGTCTGTACCCAAAGCACTGCGAATGCTAACCTGTCTCTTATCTAAAGCACTGCCAATGCTAACCAGTGAGTACCTAGAGCACTGCTAATGCTAACCCAGCTTTACCCAGAGCACCACTTTACTTCTTTGCATGTGTGACTCAAAGCAATGCTAATGACTTTTCTATTTGCATACTAGGCTCCAAGTATGCGATAGTGAAATATTAATAAAGATATTTGCATATTTTAACTTTTTTCACCCCTAATAACAGATGTTTTTTTGTCCCCCCGAATGACATATTGGATGAATATCTTATTTGTCCTGTTAGCTTAGCAGATGCTCTTATTCTGAGTGGCGTTCATAGTTCACATTTTTGCGTTTAATCTCTTGACATTTAATCCTGTTGAAAATGGGACATACTGCCAGAATATTGAAATAAAATATATTAGCAACATATTGAAACACCTCACACCGTATACGGGCAAATATAGAAATTATTGCCACTTTCAGATATTACATTATATATTTAGCATCACACTTTCTCCACCCCACCCCTCTCTAGCACATTTACCTAATGCCTCATTAAGTATGTGATATCACATAGCCAGATGCCTTTCACTAACAGTCGACAGGGCAAATAGAGCAAGCGCCAGACAGCAGAAAAAGAAGAATGCTGAATTAGAATTGACAGGCTCTGGATATAATAAGCGTCTGCTATAAATTCATGTAATGATATGTAGTTGTATCATTTGGTAATGCTTTTCTTGAACTATATGACATAGAAGAGCCTACGTAAAACTGCCATAAGCATGACATAAGCTCTGTCATAAGCAGTCGTGACTGTGAATAAGTGAGTAAAATTGGTGTATCCTTTATTTTCTCTCTGAATAAGTGAGTAAAAGTGGTGAATCCTTTATTTTCTCTATGAATAGAATAAGTGAGTAAAAGTGGTGAATCCTTTATTTTCTCTATGAATAGAATAAGTGAGTAAAAGTGGTGAATCTTTTATTTTCTCTATGAATAGAATAAGTGAGTAAAAATGGTGAATGTTATTTTCTCTATGAATAGAATAAGTGAGTAAAAGTGGTGAATCCTTTGTTTTCTCCCTGAATAAGTGAGTAAAAGTGGTGAATCCTTTATTTTCTCTGAATAGAATAAGTGAGTAAAAGTGGTGAATCTTTTATTTTCTCTATGAATAGAATAAGTGAGTAAAAGTGGTGAACCCTTTATTTTCTACTCAGGATGGCTGACCGTCGGGCCCACGCTGACCAACAGCAACTTTAACTCTGAGGCGTATGTCTCCCACTTCGGCGTACCCAACTCCCACCTGTCCGGCTGCACCGAGGAGATCGAGAGGCTGCGCCCCAAGTCCCCGCCCCCCAAAACCAAGACGGACCGCGGCGGGGGCGCCCCTAGGGGAGGGAGGGGCGGGCCCTCGGCCGGACGCGGGGACAGGGGCCGCGAGCGCAACCGGCCAAGTTTCCGCGGCGACAGGGGTGGGTTCAGGGGCCGTGGCGGGCCTCACAGGGGATTCCCCCCTCGCTAGGGAGAAGGTTCTGGAAAAGGGGGCGAGGGGGAAGAGTCAGTCAAGTGACAGGAACTAGTGCTGGAGTTACCATTGTGTTATTTAGCCAAACTACCTGACTGTGATTGGATCGTACATTTTCTAATGGTTTGTGGAACTGGAAACTGAGGGAATCCAGAAATCAGTTTTTTTTCCTTTTTTTAATTGATTTTATTGTTTGTGCATCAGAACTAGCTTTTTTTTTTATCATGCCGTCTAGTGAACATGTTCTGTGACTTCTGAACATTGAGTGAACAACAAAAAAACAAAAAAATCTTGATTAAAAAGCTAAATGAATTTCTCTGAGAATCACTTTTGCAGCTGTCATCTTCACACACAATGCATCATGGGTAATTGAGTCTTTTCAAGTCATCTTCTCACAGAATGTATCATCTCCTGGGACAATTATCAATGAGATCAACGACTTGCAACCGAAACCATTTACAACCGAATAATGAGTGTTACTGTGATTCATAAATCCTTAATGTTGCATTAATTATTTTTTCTGCATGTTTATTTCATCATATCTAATGTTTATGCTGGGAAATGGTAGGCATAGCATTTGTTTCCAAAAGCTGAAGAAATATAAAACAGTGCTATTGTTTCCAAACAGCATATTGTTAAATATACATTTAAATAACAGAGATTCAGCTAAAGGTTAACTTGGCTATTTATTTGTACTGTGTGATATTCTTTGACTAAAGCAACACTATTATAGTTGCACAATTTTAAAAAGTGAGTGAGTGAGTGAGAAAGTGTGCATCTGTGTGTTAGTGTGGCATAAGACTGACACCTAGTGGTGAGAGCTTAAATCACAGTTGAGCTCATAATGAACTGACCTTCATCTGGCTGTTCTGTTTCTTACATGTGCCATTTAATCCGTCCCCCAGTCTGAGGTATTTCTGCCTCTCTGTGCTGTGCTGTTCTGTTTCTCACATGTGCCATTTAATCCGTCCCCCAGTCTGAGGTATTTCTGCCTCTCTGTGCTGTGCTGTTCTGTTTCTCACATGTGCCATTTAATCCGTCCCCCAGTCTGAGGTATTTCTGCCTCTCTGTGCTGTGCTGTTCTGTTTCTCACATGTGCCATTTAATCCGTCCCCCAGTCTGAGGTATTTCTGCCTCTCTGTGCTGTGCTGTTCTGTTTCTCACATGTGCCATTTAATCCGTCCCCCAGTCTTGAGGTATTTCTGCCTCTCTATGCTGTGCTGTTCTGTTTCTCACATGTGCCATTTAATCCGTCCCCCAGTCTGAGGTATTTCTGCCTCTCTGTGCTGTGCTGTTCTGTAAATATGTGGGCCGTTCAGCTGCACGGCACACTCATCGCTAACGAGACCACTGCAAAGGTCTCGTTGGTGATGAGAAATTGGCTTTCTGCGCCTTCGTGATGTCACACTTTTTTTATTCCTTATGTTTTCTAGTTCTGCTAGTCCCTCTGGATAAGAGTGTGGGGTTGCCAAACAAAAGCATAGACCAATTAATTGAATTGTTTGTCTTTGCTGACAATGCGAATATTGAATAGGGTTTTATATTCGCTTTAGGGTGGAGCTGAAATCTTGAGTAATGAGTGATGGAAGCAGGGGTCAGTCCGTCGCCCAAAACCTTTTTTTATTATTCACTCAAGCTTTTTTTTGCTGATGTTTTTTTGAGCTGTGAAATCTTTCTTCATCCTTTGTGTTTTCCACTGAGCCAATAATTAACGCATGTAAGGACATCCCAAAATGTGATGGAACAAAAATTTGAATCTTGTTCGATTGAAAGCAATATACACCGAGTCTTAGTCAATATTCTGATACTAGGGCAGATTATTTATAAACCAAAAGCCAACATATACAGGTGCAGCTCAAAAAATTTGAATATTGTGAAAAAGTTCAATATTTTTTGTCACTCATTTCAGAAAGTGAAACTCATATATTATATATATATTCATTACACATAGAGTGAAATATTTCAAGCCTTTATTTCTTGTAATTTTGATGATTATGACTTACAGCTAATGAAAACCCAAATTCAGTGTCTCAGAAAATTTGAATATTGTGAAAAAGTTCAATATTGGAAACTCATGGTGTCACACTCTAATCAGCGAATTAACTCAAAACACCTGCAAAGGTTTCCTGAGCCTTTAAATGGTCTCTCAGTCTGGTTCAGTAGGCTACACAATCATGGGGAAGACTGCTGACTTGACAGATGTCCACAAGGAGGGTAAGCCACAAAAGGTCATTGCTAAAGAAGCTGGTTGTTCACAGAGTGCTGTATCCAAGCATATTCATAGAAAGTTGAGTGGAAGGAAAAAGTGGTAGGAAAAGGTGCACAAGCAACAGGGATAACCTGAGCAAAATCCATTCAAGAATTTGGGGGAGCTTCACAAGGAGTGGACTGAGGCTGGAGTCAGTGCATCAAGAGCCACCACGCACAGACGAATCCAGGACATGGGCTCACTTATGGGCAAATGTCGCATTCCTCGTGAACCAGAGACAACGTCAGAAGCGTCTTACCTGGGCTAAGGAGAAAAAGAACTGGACTGTTGCTCAGTGGTCCAAAGTCCTCTTTTCAGATGAAAGTAAATTTTGCATTTCATTTGGAAATCAAGGTTCCAGAGTCTGGAGGAAGAGTGGAGAGGCACAGAATCCACGTTGCTTGAAGTCCAGTGTGAATTTTCCACAGTCTGATGATTTGGGGTGTTATGTTTACTGTGTTTTCTGAAGTCCATAGTCAACGCAGCCATCTACCAGGAAATTTTAGAGCACTTCATGCTTCCTTCTGCTGACAAGCTTTATGGAGATGCTGATTTAATTTTCCAGTAGGACTTGGTACCTGCCCACACTGCCAAAAGTACCAAAAGCTGGTTCAATGACCATGGTATTACTGTGCTTGATTGGCCAGCAAACTCGCCTGACCTGAACCCCATAGAGAATCTATGGGGTATTGTCAAGAGGAAGATGAGAGACACCAGACCCAACAATGCAGACGACCTGAAGGCCGCTATCAAAGCAATCTGGGCTTCCATTACACCTCAGCAGTGCCACAGGCTGATCGCCTCCATGCCACGCCGCATTGATGCAGTAATTCATGCAAAAGGAGCCCCAATCAAGTATTGAGTGCATAGAAATGAACATACTTTTCAGGAGGCTGACATTTCTGTTTAAAATATCCTTTTTTATTATCTTATGTAATATTCTAATTTTCTGAGACACTGAATTTGGGTTTTCATTAGCTGTAAGCCATAATCATCAAAATCACAAGAAATAAAGGCTTGAAATATTTCACTCTATGTGTAATGAATCTATATACGAATGAATCTTTCACGATATTCTAATTTTTTGAGCTGCACCTGTATATGTTGGCTTTTGGTTTATAAATAATCTGCCCTAGTTCTGTAAATCAGTGGGACTTTCTGAATGATAAACTCTTGTATTTTTATGGTACTTCATCTCTTGGCAAGATACTATTAAAAACGTCCTTAATGTAGAAGTTAATTGCAGGTATGACTATGACTACCCTCTTCCCTGTCACTATGACTACCTTCCCCCTGTCACTATGACTACCCTCTTTCCTGTCAGCTCTCAACAATGTATTGAGTTAGGTCTCTTTACTGGTATAATGTAAAGCCTCTGCATTGTTTTAATGGACTTAACTTCAAATCTATTTTTTTGTTTTTAGAAGCATTTTTAGCATCATTATTTGAAGTAATGTTCTGTTTTTGAGCAAGCTAACCTTTTCTGTTTCTGGGTTATTTTGAAGAGCTTTCATAAGAACAAGGTTTGATGAGACAAGTGCTTTTGGGTCTTCTCGGTGCTTCGTCTTTACTAGACTAGAGAGGGTTGAGAACGCAGTCTTCTCAGTTCTATTTTGCTTGGTGAGGCACTTTCTGTGTATTTTTGGGAAATATCTGGTACCTGGGAGACTATTCCATACTTTAATAAATACATAATGAATCCTAATTTGTTATTTATTAAACACATTTTCCTATACTAATGAACAAATGCAATAGGAAATGGCTTCTGTAATTGTTTTTATTAATCTATTATTAAACCTTAACCCCATTCCCCCAAATCACTTTTTGCAATATGACTTTTTTTTCCTGTATAGTTAGACTATTTTTGCATGCACTTACAGTCAAGCCAGAAAGTCTGCATACCCCTTTCACCTTCTCCACATTTTATTACGTTACAGACTTATACTACAATAGATAGAGTTCATTTTTTGCCTCAAACATCTACAGACAATAGCCAATAATAGCGAAGTGAAAAGAAATATGCAATGTTATTTTACTGACAAAAATAGGTTATTTAGGGGTTACATATCTGTACACACCCTTAGCCTAATGCTTGGTTGCTGCACCTTTGGCAGCGATTACAGCTTCAGGGCGTCTTGGGAAAGAAGCTACGAGCTTGGCACACTTGTTTCTGGACATTTTTGCCCATTCCTCTTGGCATATCCTTGCAAGCTCCGTCAGGTTGGATGGGGAGCGTTGGTACACAGCCATTTTCAGCTCTTTCCACAGATGTTCAATTGGATTCAGGTCTGGGCTCTGGCTGGGCCACTCAAGGACATGCGCAGACTTTCTCCGAAACCACTCGGGTCGTTCTCATGTTGGAAGGTAAACCTTCGCCCCAGTCTGAGGTCCAGAGCGCTCTGGAGCAGGTTTTCTTCAAGGATCTCTGTGTACTTAGCTGCATTCATCGTTCCCTCTATCAGGACTAGTTGCCCTGTTCCCGCTGCTGAAAAACATCCCCACATCATGATGCTGCCACTGCCATGCTTCACTGTAGGGATGGTATTAGCCAGGTGATTAGCGGTGCCTGGTTTCCTCCGGACGTAACGCTTAGTTTTCAGGCCAAAAAGTTACATTTTGGTTTCATCAGACCAGATAATCTTGATTCTCATGGTTTGAGAGTCCTCAAGGTGCCTTTTTGGCAAACTCCAAGCGGGCTGTGATGTGCCTTTTACTAAGGAGGGGCTTCCGTCTGGCCACTCTACCATAAAGGCCTGATTGGTGGAGTGCTGCCTGGATGGTTGATCTTCTGAAAGGTTATCCCATCTCCACAAGGATACGCTGGAGCTCTGTCAGAGTGACAGTTTGCTCAGTTTGGCCGGGCAGCCAGGTCTAGGAAGATTTTTAGTGGTTCCAAACTTCTTCCATTTACAAATGATGGTGGCCACTGTGCTCTTTGGGACCTGTAAAGCTACAGAGATTTTTCTGTACCCTTCTCCAGATCTATGCCTTGACACAATAGAGGTCTGCAGATAATTCCTTTGACCCCATGGCTTGGAGTTTGCTCTGACATGCACTGTCAACTGTGGGACCTTATATAGGCAGGTGTTGGCAATC
This sequence comes from Ilyophis sp. 1 JC-2022, assembly GCA_022702515.1. Classification (NCBI taxonomy): domain Eukaryota; kingdom Metazoa; phylum Chordata; class Actinopteri; order Anguilliformes; family Synaphobranchidae; genus Ilyophis; species Ilyophis sp. 1 JC-2022. The sequence continues at coordinate 44,839,381 of CM040400.1, read as the reverse complement.
CCCAATCATGTCCAATCAATTGAATTTATCACAGGTGGACTCCAATTAAGTTGTAGAAACATCTCAAGCAGTATCAGAGGAAACAAAATGCACCTCAGCTCACTTTTGGGTGTCATATCAAAGGGTGTGCACACTTGCGTACATATGATATTTTACATTTAGATTTTTAATAAATTAGCACAAATGTCTAAACCTGTTTTCACTTTGTCATTATGGGCTATTTTGTGTAGAATTTTGAGACAAAAAATGAACTCAATCTATTGTAGAATATGTCTAACGTAATGAAACATGGAGAAGGTGAAAGGGATATGCAGACTTTCCGGCTTGACTGTATATGGAGGTATAGTTTGACGTACATTTATTTTTGGAAACTGCACTAAGCACAATTTGACAAGTTATTTCACATCATTTATTAGACTACCTGTTGGTTATTTTCATTAGCAGTGACTGGAATTCATCACAGCACAAGAGCAGTGTGATTACGGTGAAATCTGGTGCTAACTTGTGAGCGCTCTGCACATTGGTATGATTAATGCAAAATTAGCTAATATGATTCATCACACTTGTGACAGGCCAATTCAGCTGTGTGTGACTCCATTAGAATGGGTGCCATTTATCACCAATCTGCTCCACTGTTATTGGTATTCCCCAAACCGTAACATGGTGCTTGTGAATTTCAAACACATTCTTTCCAAAAAGCCTCAATGGGACGTGAGGCAGCGCGACACGGTGGTGCAGTGAGCTGTGCTTTCACCTCATAGCAAGATGGTGCTGGGTTTTAATCCTGGCCGAGGGCCTTTCTGTGTTGAGCTTGCGTGTTCTCCCCGTGTCTGTGTGGGTTTCTTCCCACAGTCCAAAGACTTGCAGGTTAGGCTAATTGGAAACTCAAAATTGTCCTTGGGATATGAATGTGTGAATGACTGACGTGTGAGACCGGCGGTGGATTTGGTGACCTGTCACAGTGTATTCATGCCTGACTAGAAGTAAATGGTTTAGAAAATGGAGGGATGGATGGGACTTAAAGCTTAAAGAATTGTATTTACTGAGATTTTTACGTCTGACCTTCTGGTTTTGTGTTTTGAATTTCAGACCAGGTGGTAGTTCGGTTGGCGACCTCTATAGTCTGGAATGTACTGAAAATCAGGGATGTTGCAAAGCACATCGATCTCCCAAGGGTCCGGACGTCTGTGTGTGCAAAGCACATCGATCTCCCAAGGGTTCAGATGTCTTGTGTGTGCAAAGCACATCGATCTCCCAAGGGTTCAGATGTCTGTGTGTGCAAAGCACATCGATCTCCCAAGGGTTCAGATGTCTGTGTGTGCAAAGCACATCGATCTCCCAAGGGTTCAGATGTCTTGTGTACAAAGCAGACTGTCGAAACAGTGGCAAGACTCCAGCTTCAAAACCTCTCGGTACCCAAGACTGTAAGCCAACCTCAGCAAATCAATGCGGGTAAAATAATTATAAGAAGCGCTTTAACCCTGTAGACACCAGCAAGTTCCTGAAGACGATTTGACAATTTTAATGGAAATATGTTTTTTCTTTACCTGTAAGTTTTGTTTTGTGGCTGCCTGGTTTCGCTCATGAATTCATTCTCCTGGGTCTGCAGGAGCCTTTTAAAATTGGGCAAAATCTAAAGAATTTAAGAACTTCAGATACATATTTGCTCTGTGTCTGCTGCACTGACTGCTACCCATTTCTCAGAAAATTCGATTGTGTAATTTAGGGAATTTTTCCGACCGTGCGGAAAATACCGTTGGGAGCCCAGACAGGGAATCATGCAGTAAATGTCAGGCCCACACCTGTCTCATGGAACTCCAGAGAGGAAGAGGGCTCAGATTTAGGCACCATCGTCTTCATACCTGTCGTGTTTTATACCTGGCAGGCCTCTCAAAGCAAACTCAAAGGGGAGGTGCTGTAACTGAATTGAAAATGTGCCCTGTAGCAAGGGGAGGATTTAGAAATGATTTTTGAAGTTGAGCTGTGATTCTGACATGCTAAGCTGCGCCGTACACCACTGGCAGACTCCAGGTCAGGAGGTCCGTTGGTTCAGAAACTCTAGTGGCTCTTAAGTTATGAATAATGCTGTTTTTTTTGTGTTTTTTTTTTTTTAAAGCACCGTGGAGTGACAAACCTGAGATTGATCTCTGTGGGTATTCAAGGCTGCGAAAGCCTTTTTTTCTGCTACCATTCCACATTCATACGATGTAAGTTACCACAGTGAGTCGATGTGGAAAGTGGTGTCATTTGATGTTTTAGCTGACCGTTCAACCACTGGCGGGTCAGATTTGCTGAAGGTACCTCCGGTTTAGTGCCGTTATTCATACTACAGCCCAGAATAAATGCAGGCCCTGGCTGTGGCTCAAAGCAGGCCGTGGCCCTCCTCCAGGAGGAGTAGCTGTGGTGGCCCTCCTCCAGGAGGAGTCGCTGTGCAGGGGAGGCCAGATCCGTTCCTGTAGGGCCGCTCATTCACTGCATACACTTATACTGGTTTATTCATAGATTAGACCACAACAGGATTTAAATCTCATGTTGGGGCACAGCAACAGTCTTCAGCTGTCATTCATAGGCTGCATTCTAACAGTCAAATTCGAGCAAGATATTTTCTGGGCCGCCATTCTAAAGACCGTTCAAATTTCTTTTATTGAGAAGAAAAGGAGCTTCACAATTCCTTTTATCCATCCTTTCACAAAGGATGCTCTGGACTATCATTTTCAGAAGGAAGGTTGTATTCGCGCCCCACGACGCAATGCGCCAACGTTTACATAAGCAACTGAGTTTTCCGGGACCTACCGAATTACCAAATTCAAACAACAAGGTTCCAGGAGCAGTAGCTGTGGATTGGTTGGCGGATTGCAGAATGTAAAACAATTGGTCGACACTGCCTCCGCCGATTTTGTGGGATATGCTCCCTCCCGAACTAACGGAGGACCTTGGAGTGAAGGGAAGGGCCTTCATGTGCACCTGGTAATTACAAATCGGTGAGAAAATTGAGGATAATGTTTTTAAAAGTCACTTGTTCCCCAGAGCGGTTCGCTATTTTCCCGCGCGGTTAGTTGCTGTGTCTCAGTTCTGTAGATCACCGTCGGCGCGCGCTGTCCTGTTTGACTTTGCCTGAAGTCTCATGGTTTGTTCTCTTTGAAAGTGAAGTGAAATCCATTGCATCTGGCGGTATTGTGCAAAACTACAGCAGAGCGCTAAGAATGCGCTGACCTGTCCAAACATCTGAAAGGCTTTATGCGCGGCCCAAACGTTCGCTCAATAACACGTCACGCGCAGACGATGAAAGAAGCGTTCTTGGAACTGAAGATAGACGCTGCACCTCATCATATTAAACGAGCAGCTTTGTTCCGTGAGAAGCCGTCGATTCCAACGCCAGTCCTGACGTCTGTGGGGTGGTCAGACTTGGCCAAGGATGAACAAACAATGAGAACGCAGGCTCCAAAGCTAACAGGCAAAAACATGCATTACATGGCGTTTCGCTTCAAAAATGACAGTCACTCACAGCATGGATCTAACGTATGGATCGCCTTAATGCTGCTATTGAAATGCTGGCATACATATAGCCTACCACCTGATTAGTTTGGTCCGTCTTGCCTGCAGAACCATCCCTAGGGTTTTGGTGGCCCTGTACAAGAATGTTGAGGGTGAATGCTGTGCAATTAAAATGTGTTCCAAAAACAACAAAACTTGAATTGTGCGGCCCAGGGATGGTTGTGGCCCTAAATGACTGTTTATGCCAGCGGCTGGCTCTGCTTGCCTGGTAGGCACAAAGGAAATGTAATGCCCATGGGAGCCTTCCAGTCCAAGTCAGACTTGCTTTCAACAAGGCAAACGATAGTGAGCAATTTGATCAAATTGAAAAAATGTTTTGTCTGAACCGCAGACGTTTGCTAATGATAGCTAACCGTCTGAAAAGGTGGCCTAGTGCCCAGTGAACAAAATGGCCGCCAAAGGGTAAGACAGCAAGAGAACAAACAAAAAAAACGAAATAAATGACAATCATTTGGCTGTTATAATTCATTTTAGTAAACTTGTTCCCAACTTTTTGTAAAATAAATAACTTCCTGTTGTCGCATCCTTCTTAATTAAATCACTCTTATTTGGCTAACAAAACAGGCCTTTCAACAAATCCTTCAAAAGTAATCTGTTAGACCAGAACACAAGTCTACGTCTACACGTCTCTTTATGCAAAATATATCTGATTTATTGACAAATCCAACACGTGTGACATTGGAAAAAAATACTATACACGCAAGAAATGAGACATGAACACAGGTCTATTGTGCTTAGCAACCAGCCTGATTTGACAGGAGTGCTAGTGACATCACGGACCAGCCGAAACCGACCAATGACAATGAGGAAAGCGGCGGCTGTCTGCTGAACCAACTAATGACAATGAGGAAAGGGCGGCTGTCACTCTCACGTGCAACAGGTGAGTACAGACAGGTGAGAGGGACAGTAAAGGGGAACGTTTGCATTTATTGGCAGAGAGATTAGAGTTAACCAGAAATCTTCCATTTCCAAGGATCAATTTAAATCGGTAGAACTGGGTTTTCTAGTGTGGTTAAGTATAGAAAGATGGATCTTGCAGAAATCATGAAATCACAGGTTTATTTGAACTGGATGTGATATCCTGCGTGGTAGCTGTGCATTGTGAGCCCTCCTGTAAAGCTATAAGGCTGTAGGCTATGTATGATGTCATTGATGAATTGCTCTCTGGGGAATGAACTGGCACACGGCAGATGTTTACTTAATTAAATTATGACAACAGATGTTTGATTACTAATTTACCCTTGTTTTCAGTGTGGTCTATTTGAATTATTGCATTTGTGTACCGATAAACATTTTTTAAATAGATTTTCAGAAATGTATCCAAACATTAAACACGAATCACAATTTGCAGAACAAATATAGTTTTCAGCACATTCATTACATTGTGTTAAAATTTAGTTAAAAGCAGAGGTGGAAATCCAGGGCACATAAAGTAAAAGTCCTCCCCAGTATTTTTGCTCCAATCACCTGGATTTGCTAATTAACATAATTCTTCAGCCAGGAGGTAGAACTAATTAGTGAAATCAGATGGCTGAGTCTATGGGTGGACTTTACTTTATGTCCCCTTTTGGTTTACTTTATGTCCACCTCTAGTTAAAAGCACACTCTTTGTGGTGTTTATGAACGTCAAAATGTTAATGCACACCATACTAGGGCCAGACAGTCCACACCCCCTTGTCACTTTCACTGAGAGCAGACACTGAGAAAAGTAAATCAGAAAACATGTACAAAATACAAAACTTGCCCAAATGCTTCAGGTATTGATGTCTTTTTTGCGGCCAAAGTCAGATGTACTTACTTCTGTTGACCACCGGGGGCTGCTAGTGTGCCAGAGGATTCTGCAGTCTCTGAGCCACTCCTCATTAAGGGATCTTGGTGCAGGGAAGTGGAGCTCTGTCTGTTTCACACGTAACTTAGAGAAGATAAACATCACTGTGTTTGGACAAGATCAAGATTTTTAACCAAAATCCAAAGATGACTCAATTCACCGCATTCAAATTATGTCGATCTGGTATGACCACAATTACAACATTTATAATCGCAGCCTTTTACTGCCTGCACACAACAATCGGTAAATTGAGGAGCGTACAAGAAGAGCCTTCCAGTCTTATATACTTGCCCCCAATTATCAAGGCAATATAGAATGAACAGCAGTCTGTCAGCTTCAGTTTTTTAATATTCTTGATTAAAATGGTTTTTAATGAATACAATGCAGACAATAGTGGTAATTATATCTATGGTTTATTTTCACTGATGCATGCATAATCTTTCCCTCAATTGGCCCTGGTCCTCTCTGCGTGGAGTTTGCATGTTCTCTCTCCGTGTCCATGTGGGTTTCCTCTGGGTACTCCGCAGACCAAAGACACGTAGCTTAGGAACTACGCAGGTCCTCATTGTCAATGAGAATTTGCTCTCAATTGACCACCCTGGTTAAATAAAAGTCTATACTTGAGCAACTGAAAAAAATTAAAACAGGGAAAGACAAACAATGGCTGAATTCCTCTTAGAGCGGTTTGCTTTTGTTTGTTTATTTTTCTCCAGTTCAAATTTATTGTGGCCTCTTAGGATTCAGCAGGTTTTGAGCTCCTTGGCTGTATAACAGTAACATCTGCCATGGTGGTTTCTCATGCTGCCACTGGGTGTGGAAATGACTAGATGCCATAAATACTTGCCTTGCCTCATAGCAACGCTCTCTGGACACATACACTCCATGCACATAAACCTCTGTCCGCACGAGTTGGGTGGGGTCTGCCAGCGGCTTACCGCACAAACAGAATAGATTCGCCGAGCAAGCCAGGAACCGATGCCGCGTGACCGTGAGAGCACATTTATGTGTTCTCAGTTTTCCTTGTTTAACAGTCAAGTGGCATGTGCGCTATTGTGCACATGTGCAGCGAGGAAAATAGTTAGCGCAAGCATGGGTCGAACCGCCATTGTGGACTCCAAGGTCACGTCCAAGACATTTTAAAGATGCATCAGAAAATTTCTCTCTGGTTGTGGTAGTGACTTTTTAGACCTAAAGATGGCAGCAAAATGTTACTAGTGCCAGGTCTGCCTCAAATATAGCTATCGCTGAAGAAAAAATTATCTACAGCTGTGTCCAAATCAGAATACTACTGCATTCTGTGTCCTGTGTACTAGGCGAACATACTGTGTACTGTTCACTGCATACTGTTTTGTACACGACATGCAGTAGCCTATGTGAAAAATATTCTCCGCACTATCATCAGTGACAATTTGAAAATAAGTATATCATCCGGGGATTATAAGTACACTTTATAGAGCATTTAGCCTACTTAACAACTTTCTCATCCAGTGTACTCAACAAGCTCAATAGTATGGAAGGGCATAGATTCTGGCTCCCTATTTACTATATTTTGTACTATTTTGGCCGTTAGCCATCTTGGTCTAGTGTCCGAATTCTCAAATCAAATTTGGCATTAATTTTAGGGTAATAAAAATATCTCACAATGCATTGTAATACCTAGTGAGCAACCATAGTCAATAAAGGTGGATATTACTGTTCTATTAGTCTACCCCAAAGCAAGAAAGGGAATTGCCTTCTCAAAATTACCCTTCTTCTGCAGCTCATGGTCTTTTGTCTGATTGGCCAATGTGACATATCACATGATGGTGGTCATTTTGCCCATTATTTTGCACAGTGTAATGGTTGTCACTGTATTTGTTAGCTAGCAAGTAGTTTTAGGTGACCAATTTATTACATTCAGTTTGCAATGAGAATGTTCAAATGATGAATTTTAATGAAAAGTGTTTTGACATATTGGCAGGTTTTGTTCAGTTGCTATCACAGTGGAACCATAAACAAGCTATCTATTTATGTTATATTCTGTACATCTTTCTGTTTGTATTATTATTTGTTAATTATTCTGGATTTATTAGTTTTCATTTCATCATTGCATTCCCCTCTGTTCGTGGGTTGTCCGAGTCTCATCTGTGTGTTTGTTTACCCAGTCTCGTGCATGCACTATTCGGGTGACTTCAGGAGTTTTCGTGGGTTAACGCTGTATTTCCGAAGTTTCGTTTTCTGCTACTTCCTGATTTCCTTTCCGTGTATAATTGTATATATTACTAGCTCGCGCAAACAATCACTCGGGTGCTTTATTAGTTACATGCACTTTACTAAACCAATTAACATGGATGTATACTAACAACTAAACTGTCTGTCTTGTAGTTAGATACTAACATTTAACCAGCTTAAATGTTATTTGTAATTCGCTCCAGCTGTTCGTACGTAGACTTCACCTCTCGTGATTACTGAGCACACTCCGCTCCTCTTCGAGCTCGTTGTTTGTTATGCATGTTTCCGGGTCCCTTCCATGTTTTAGTTATGTTCTCGTGATTGAATCATTGTTTACCTAATGTGTTAACCTCACGTCGTTTGTTACTCCTCCCTTTCCTATGTGTATATAAGACCCACAAATCTGTTTCTTCCCCGTCAGAACGTTGATCACTTTTCCTGAGCCTGTTATTAGCTGAAATTCCTGAGACACCCTTTGTTTTTTATTCCGATTTAGCCTAGCCCTTGTTTGTACCTTTGCCTTTGATTTCCTGGTTTCGACTTTATTTTGTGTTTACCTACGTTTGATTAGCCTAGCCCTTTTGTACCTTAGCCCTTTGATTTCCTGGTTTCGACTTTCGTTTGTGTTTACCTACGTTTGATTAGCCTAGCCCTTTTGTACCTTAGCCCTTGTTTTTCTGACTTTCATTTTGGATCTCGTTTGGATATTCTTGATTGCCTGGCTTTTGACACTGGACTGGAATTAAACAACGTTTCTGCCTTATCCTTGTCTGCATTTGGGTCTCTGAGTCTGGGACATAACAATTTAAAATAATCCTAGTTAGCTGGCTAGCCATCTAGCGCTGAATTATCATGATAATGTAGGGTGACCCGACGTCCTCTTTTTCCCAGACATTTCTTCTTTTTGGGACCAAAAATATCCGTCCAGGCGGGATTTTTAAATTCTTAAAATGTCTGTTTAGGATTTCCTTGTTCCATAGACTATATATAAACAAACAAATAGGCTAGTATTAACGCCCGTCTAACCCTAAATCCAAAATATGGTCACCCTAGATCAGGGGTGTCAAACTCCAGTCCTGGAGGGCTGCAGTGTCTACAGGTATTTGTGGTTTCCTTTCAATCAGCACCCAGTTAAAGCATTGAGAACAAGGTGTGTGGACTTCTTAGCCAATCAGTGACTTAAATTAATCACTTGTGCTGAAACGCACCAAAAACCAGCAGACACTGCGGCCCTCCAGGACCGGAGTTTGACACCCCTGCCCTAGATAATGGCTCAAGCTAATTTAGCTAGTTTTTCTACTGCAAACAGCCTGAAGTACTCCGTTTATTTTACTGTAGCCTTTGGTTGAATTCCTTAAAAAAGGACTGGTGTGGATAATGTTCTCCAACCCAAAGTCCTCAGTTAGTGCAGCTTTTCACCTCCAACTCACAAAATACACACTTAAGTAACTACTACAAAAAAAACTGAGAGTTAGATTACCATACCCCAAACCCTCCAAGGGGTTGCATCTCAGGTCATCTTTGGGGTCTCGGTTATGATCCTGGCTGAAAACCGTTATATCCAATGTGGTTAAGCAAATAAACAAATACAGATCTAAGAGCACTGACCATCCATCCATCCATTATCTAACCGACTTATTCTTGGCCAGGGTTGCAATGGGGCTGGAGCCTATCCCAGCATGCATTGTGCGAGAAGCAGGAATACATACAGGGACAGGTCACCAATTTATCGCAGGGCACACACCCCATTCACACATGTGGGCAATTTAGAGTCTCCAATTAGCATAACATGCATGTCTTTGGACTGTGGAAAGAAACCAGAATACCTGGAGGAAACCCGCACGGACACCCGGGATTCTAACGCGGTACCTTCTTGTTGTGAGGCGACAGTACTATCTACTGGACCTCCATGCTGCCATGCAGCACTGACATTCCAAGTTTAAAAACAACAAAAAGCACATAAATAGTGACAATCACCACAGAATTATTTAACAATGCGGAAAATGTGTGAAAGCAGACCTAGTTCATGTTACATAAAAATCTACAACACAAACAACTGAACCATTCCCGATGCTATTTCTCAATGATTCTCTTCTTTCCATAAAAACAGCCTTAATCATTTGGCAAATGTAATTTTTCGCCCAGTTCCATACCCAGTTATGAGGTGTGTTATTGTTCCCGCATGGTTACGGTTTATGGATGCTAACAAATGTAAACAAACTCTGCTCCTCAAGGACATGTTTACCTGTCTGTCAAACAGAACAATGGGGATACCGTGTGAATACTGTCAGTGGTTAGAAATTTCTGGCCTGACAATCCAGCGTGTATAGCTTAGCAATTATATGGGTGTGGGAGGAGGGGTTTGATACTTTTGCAAATGTCTATTATTAATGTATCCATAATTTATTCTAAATATTTCTTTACATATACATTGTGTTTCGGTTGCTAGACATTTCACATGGTCTGATGAGAACACTGGTTTTGCCTGCGATTAGCTTCTATCCTCCTCCACTAGATGTCAGCCTTTGCTTGCTGTGACATTTGTCAAATATCATTGTTCATCAACAAGAGCACATAACCAAAGAAACATACAAAGCTACGAAATGTATGAATACAGCCAAGGCCGTGCTTGACACGGTATGAGGGGCAGTCTAGGCCATAATTCATATTGGACCTCTCACATACATATATTCTCTCTCTCTCACATACAGTACATACAGGTGCAGCTCAAAAAATTTGAATATCGTGAAAAAGTTCAATATTTTTTGTCACTCATGTCAGAAAGTGAAACTCATATATTATATAGATTCATTACACAGAGTGAAATATTTCAAGCCTTTATTTCTTGTAATTTTGATGATTATGGCTTACAGCTAATGAAAACCCAAATTCAGTGTCTCAGAAAATTAGAATATTACATAAGATCAATAAAAAAGGATATTTTAAACAGAAATGTCAGCCTTCTGAAAAGTATGTTCATTTCAATGCACTCAATACTTGATTGGGGCTCCTTTTGCATGAATTACTGCATCAATGCAGCGTGGCATGGAGGCGATCAGCCTGTGGCACTGCTGAGGTGTAATGGAAGCCCAGGTTGCTTTGATAGCGGCCTTCAGGTCGTCTGCATTGTTGGGTCTGGTGTCTCATCTTCCTCTTGACAATACATAGATTCTCTATGGGGTTCAGGGCAGGCGAGTTTGCTGGCCAATCAAGCACAGCAATACCATGGTCATTGAAACAACTTTTGGTACTTTTGGCAGTGTGGGCAGGTGCCAAGTCCTGCTGGAAAATTAAATCAGCATCTCCATAAAGCTTGTCAGCAAAAGGAAGCATGAAGTGCTCTAAAATTTTCTGGTAGATGGCTGCGTTGACTGTGGACTTCAGAAAACACAGTGGACCAACACCAGCAGATGACATGGCACCCCAAATCATCACTGACTGTGGAAACTTCACACTGGACTTCAAGCAACGTGGATTCTGTGCCTCTCCACTCTTCCTCCAGACTCTGGGACCTTGATTTCCAAATGAAATGCACAATGTACTTTCATCTGAAAAGAGGACTTTGGACCACTGAGCAACAGTCCAGTTCTTTTTCTCCTTAGCCCAGGTAAGACGCTTCTGACGTTGTCTCTGGTTCAGGAGTGGCTTGACACGAGGAATGCCACATTTGTTGCCCATATCCTGGATTTGTCTGTGCGTGGTGGCTCTTGATGCACTGACTCCAGCCTCAGTACACTCCTTGTGAAGCTCCCCCAAATTCTTGAATGGATTTTGCTTGACAATCCTCTCAAGGCTGCGGTTATCCCTGTTGCTTGTGCACCTTTTCCTACCACACTTTTTCCTTCCACTCAACTTTCTATGAATATGCTTGGATACAGCACTCTGTGAACAACCAGCTTCTTTAGCAATGACCTTTTGTGGCTTACCCTCCTTGTGGAGGGTGTCAATGACTGTCTTCTGGACATCTGTCAAGTCAACAGTCTTCCCCATGATTGTGTAGCCTACTGAACCAGACTGAGAGACCATTTAAAGGCTCAGGAAACCTTTGCAGGTGTTTTGAGTTAATTCGCTGATTAGAGTGTGATACCATGAGTTTCCAATATTGAACTTTTTCACAATATTCAAATTTTCTGAGACACTGAATTTGGGTTTTCATTAGCTGTAAGCCATAATCATCAAAATTACAAGAAATAAAGGCTTGAAATATTTAATTCTATGCGTAATGAATCTATATAATATATGAGTTTCACTTTCTGAAATGAGTGACAAAAAATATTGAACTTTTTCACGATATTAAAATTTTTTGAGCTGCACCTGTATGTTCTCACTTTCACATATATTCTCACACTCACATACATATATTTTCACTCACACATACATATATTCTCACTCTCACATACATATATTTTCACTCTCACATACATATATTCTCACTATCACATACATTCAATATAAATCAAGTCAGATATACTTCACAGTATAGATGCATAAATGTGGTACGATAATGATTTTTCATGGGCACTCCTATATGAAATATTGGCTAGCCTACATAACAAGCTCTCCTTAGTGTCTCCTACATAACAAGCTCTCCTTAGTGTCTCCACATTGAGTCTGTATTTACACTGTTTCATTGTTTATCTCAGATGGCCTCTATACACAAATCTCATAAGGCCATGGCCTGTGCAAAACTGATGATGTGATTTTGAAAAGCAAACATCACTTTATCATTACATGACAGTGCAGATGTTTGGCATGCTAATACATAAAGGCCCAATTTTGCCTTCTTACAGATAGAGAAGTGTCCAGTCCAGCTGAGGGGACCGACATATCTGTTTGGGGGATGACCGAACTGTGTTTGTGGATTCCACTCTGTGAAGGTAATGTTAACATAGCTGACTGATGGACATAATCTATATGTGGAGGTAGTTTGTATTGATTGTAATGGATATTTTTTCTCTTTATTTGGCTCAGCCCACCAGCAGTGTAACCTCTGCGTCAGCCCCTGAAGCTGGACCAGCCACATCACCTGCTCCTGCTCCCTCTGTCCTGACTGCAGCACATCCTGCACACATCCTCCACACATCCGCACACACATCCTGCACACACATCCTGCACACATCCTCCACGCTTCTGCAGGTGATCCTCCAGCTCCATCCCATCTCTTAGCCTCTGAAAGCGATCAACTTTGGTTGCCCTCAAAAACAAGGTGAGGCATCACTCGAGGCAAGAGCAGAAATGGATTGCATCCACACTGTGGGAAAACCAGAGGCGACGGAGTGACCTGAAGCTGTGGTACGAACCACCTGGCCTAGCTCTGATCTACAGCCAGGCACCCACACCACAATGCTTTTTCAACCACAGGCTCCTGGTGTGGATGCCCTGCCACCAGTGGAAGGCCATGTTACTCTGTCCAGAATGTGGCCAGCAGCTAACTGGGTGTGGTATTGATAAGAGGGTGCAGCAGGTCCTGGACATTGACCAGTGCTACCTTATGAGTACCCTCAGGTGCACTGACTGCAGAGTAGCCCACCTGTCATCCAGTAAGAACGTAACTGCACATTTAAATACAAACACTCATTGTGTCTCATCAGCAACCACAAAGTGATTTCGTGTTTTGGCTTTTTTTTTTTTGGGGGGGGGGGGGGGTAACGCTAGTCAATGAAGTTTTCTGCTGTAAGGCCAAGTGTCCTTATGGCAACAGTGATACATTAAAATATATATATTAAACAAAGCTGTTTACTACATGGAAAACACTGTAACAGGATCACAGACTCAAGTCCGACTTTTCATTGGTTACATTTTCAGTGTATTTTACTGTAAAATGTATTCTATGTTCTAACTCTCGTAAAAAATTAGTTTTTTTTACGTACATTAAAATGCTTAAATACAGGAATTGTATAAAAGTACTTAAATAGATATTTATCAAACTAATACATTTATCCACACAATCACCTTGAACAGAAGGGCATTGAAGGTTTGCCAGTGATACCTTTGACTTGACTTGTCCACAGTGAGCTCTCTGCCATGCCACATGCCATAGTTAGACATTTTTTTAAATAAAAATTTATTTTAATGTTTGCATTTTTCAGGTATATATATTAGTTTAACAAAATGTTTGTATTTCTAAAAGAGGAAAGAACAATGTTGTATTTTGTGATATCTACATATTTGTAATATACCATCCATGCCGACACCTTATTTCTTGTAGCATGGAATTATTTTATTTTTTTAATCAACATTAAAAAAAAATGAAAAATACAAAACGTAATTATTTTTATGCGTTTTTGCTTTTATATCACAATTAATAATTACAAAACAAATCCACTGGATTGCTATGGTGTGATGGTGAGACAACTTGTGTCACGGCTTTTGACCTAAAGATTGCAGGTTTGGCTCAGGTAGAAGACTGCCATTGTACTCTTGAGCCAGGTGCTTAACCTGAAATGTTTCATTAAATATCTGTGTAAGGGTGTCTGCTAAAAGCCTGTCATGTAATGTATGTTTGTTTGTTTTGCCAGGAAAGTCAGTATATTTGCCTTTAGGGATTTGAAGTCAACTTTACTGGGATGGGGAGTGGCCAGTAGCCAGTCATGTGTTCCATACTGTACCAATCTAATTTACAGCTGAATTTAGTCTCACCCCCCAATTCCCATAGAGATCAATTCAAATGCAGAGAGGTTATAGTATCACTTATAACAGTACCTGAAAATAAGATATCGAGAGTCTTTTGATATTTATGGGTCACAGACTTCAGGACGTAACAGCATGCAAAGGATATGCTACCAAATATTAAATATGATACTTTAAAAATATGTTAAAGCAAAATATTCTAATTTTCTGAGACAGTGAATTTGGGTTTTCATTAGCTGTAAGCCATAATCATCAAAATTACAAGAAATAAAGGCTTGAAATATTTCACTCTTATGTGTAATGAATCTATATAATATATGAGTTTCACTTTCTGAAATGAGTGACAAAAAATATTGAACTTTTTCACGATATTCTAATTTTTTGAGCTGCACCTGTATATATATCAGCATGCCATGTAAATGTTGTAAGTATGTCTGTTTAAAAACAGATAAGTAACGAAATAAGTAACTAAAAAGTCATAAACAAGTTCAAACGAATCAGCTAACACAGGGGTTATGTTATTTATGGGTACCTAATGTATATGTTCCAATGAATCCAATCTTATTACCCTCAATGCATTTCATGTATTATCACAAACCATGAATGTAACGTATGGTATTTTATCTATGTAGCAATAAGGCAAATTTCACTGTACACCTGGTTTGATCCTTTTTTGGTGTTAATAATTATGCAGTCTAATGTCAGTTACTGCCCGGCGGCAACCTCTACAGGTGGTCCAGTTAGAACACAGGGAGGCGGATGTCCGAAACAGGGTGTTTATTTTCTTCAACTCACATCACAATTATCACCACTCTGTCTTATTGTTAGTATGTGGTTCTGTGTATAAAAGGGAGATGAACGAAATAAAGATACAAACTAAGAAATGACTATTGTCTCAAGTTGTTCAAGATAATAAGTCCACTCTAGCGTTAACGTTACTCCTAGGAATATCAGTGTATAAACCTAGGCTAACAAGTGAGGCTAACTAGCTAAGTAGCTACATCTAATGGGTTAACTACATTTGTTTAACGAGTAATATGAACACTGTCCAAACATTACAATTACAATTGCTAACATTCAAGACTAACTAATATTATCATTATTCATTTACTCACTTCTTGATGCACGCACAACTAACGTCGGTCAAACTTGGTGCAAAACGAAACTCTGACGCTGCAACATGCGATCATAACAACATTGGGGTCCTACTACTAGGTGGCCACACAGCTGCCTGACTAAATCATAGTCTTATTGGGGAGTAAGGCTGAGTTCGCTGGCCTTTTGTACAGCCGCCCCCAAATCTGTTATACAGATTTGCTTATTAAAGGCCATCTAATTGTCATCTTTAGGGAGAGCCGGCAGTCTGATGAGTCGGGCAACAGGTCGAAGGTACTCGCGTTCCTTGACCTGAACTTCGGCGGTCCTGACCCTTCCATCGGCTCCAGGGTGCACTGCCTTTACGGTGCCAACAAGCCAAAGGGCCCTCGGAATCTGTGGGTCAACAATCATCACGACTGTCCCAACAGTTAAGTCCTCTTTCTCCTTGGTCCATTTCTGGCGAGTCTGGAGTGCTGGTAAGTAATGACGAATGTATCGGTTCCAGAATTGGTCCGCTAATACCTGGCTGTGCCTCCATCTTTTCCGGCTTAGTAGTTCAGACTCTGAGTATATCACTTGTGGGAGCGAGGAGTCGGGCCGCCCCATAAGGAGACTGTTGGGAGTGACTGGATCAGGGTCAGCAATATCGGATGAGACGTACCCCAAGGGCTTGGAGTTGAGCATCCCTTCAATCTCGACCAGGACTGTTCTCAGCACTTCTTCTGAAACGGTCTGTGCTCCCAGGGTGGTATGGAGGGCTGTATTTATGGACCTAATCTCCCTCTCCCATGATCCACCAAAGTGGGGGGCACTCGGAGGATTGTAGTGGAAGTCGATCTGTTGAGCAGCTAACTGGAGTCTGAGAGATGGCTGAAGAGCATCAAAGGCTTCCCTTAGCTCAGTGTCGCCGCCTCTGAAGTTGGTTCCGTTGTCACAACGGAGATCATGTGGCTTTCCTCTTCGGGCCACGAACCGACGGAGTGACATCAGAAATGAATCCGTGTCCATACTTGATAGAAGATCGATGTAGACAGCTTTAGTAGTGAGACATTTGTACAAGATGCCCCACCGTTTCTCGTTTCGCCTACCTATCTTGATTAGAAAAGGACCAAAGCAGTCTATCCCGGTCGAGAAAAAGGCTGGGCGACGGAGTCTTAGGCTGGAGGGAGGCAGGTCAGACATTTTAGGGATATCTGGCTTACCCCTCCACTTCTGACATTCTGGACAGGTGTGTTGGCTCTTGCGGACAGCTTCTCTGCCTCAAAGGATCCAGTAACGCCTTCTGATCTCCGCAAACACTCGCTCCGGCCCGGAGTGGTGAAGTTGGCCATCATAGTACTGAATCAGTAGTTTGGTTATCGGATGTGCAGGATCGAGCACAATTGGATGTTGAGCATCTGGGTTCAGATCATCACACCTTCTGAGTCGGCCACCAACCCGGATAAGGCCTGAATTAGCGTCGTACTCTGGGGCAAGTAAAGCTAGTCGGCTACTTGTTGGGACCGATTTCCCCGCCTTCAATGGGGTGCAGTCGTCAGGAAAGCTCTCCCTCTGGGCCTGTCTCAGAACTTCGAGTTCTCCTTGCCGGAAGTCTTCTGCTGAAGGAATGTCGGTTCCTCCTGCCGCCCCGTGAAACATCTGGGCTGCAGCTTCTGTCAGCTCGGGGAAGGTACAGTATTGGCTAACGTCCAGATAAAACGGCTTGGGGTTGCATATGTGAAGGCACTGCTGGGGCGTGAGACTGTGCTTTAGCAGTTTTGAAGGACCTTGAAGAGTCCATCCTAGCCGGGTCTTGACCGCAGCAGGTCCCCCCGGTGGACCCAGACGCACTGGCTCAATCGGTGAAATCAGGTGCGGGTGGTCCGATCCAATCAGAAGTAGTGGTTGTGCATTATCGATGGACTGGAGAGGTAGCCCCTTGAGATGTCTGTGCATCTTCTTGAGAGCAGAGATTGCATACGATTGGGGACCAAGGCGCAGCTCTTTGGCGGTGAAGGCTCGGTGGATGTTGAAGGTCTTATTCGGCTGGTTCGCGGGGGCAACCGAAAATGACACTGTAGTGCCCTGGATGGTACAGATGTCCTGACGCACTGTACGAAGGGCCAGCTCCTCCGAGGTACCTTGTAGTCCAAGCTGTTGAGCGGCTTCATACAGCAGGATGGTACGCTCTGACCCATCATCAAGCAGGGCGTAGGTATCCAGTGAGTTCTCCCCATTTCGCAAGATGACCCTGCTCAGCTTTAATAGTACCTTGCTGCTGTTGGTAGGTCTATCAACGTAGAGGGTCTCCGCTGTGGAGCTTGATGACTTGACTAGTTGATTGGGTCGTAGGGAGGCAGAGCTGGTGGTTGGCGGAACCTCCTTTCCACTGTTTCCCATATTGACCTGGTGTAGGACCTCAAGATGACGCTTGTCACATTTCTTGCACTTGGCTTTCAAGGTGCACTGTGCTGCTGTGTGTTCTCTGCCGCATTTCCAACACCTCTTATTAGATCTGATCCAGGTTTCTGTCTGTTCTTTGGTGAGAATCTGGAAGTTCGCACATTGGTTTAGGTAGTGTTGAGTTGTGTTGCAGAAGGGACAAAACTTCTTAGGTTTCTCTCTTTCTTTCTCGTCAGCAGATATGCTCTGTATTGCGGTCTCTGATCTGCCGTCTTGCTCCTCAGATTCATACTGCTCTTCACTCCCATGGAGGACAGTGGCTGCCTTGAATTGGGGCTTTCTGTCTTTGCGTTGCTCTTTGACGTGACTCCGACATTCTCCGCTTTGGCCGTACTGGGCAGTGATATCAGCCTGAACCCTCACCTCATATTCCAGCCATGCTGCCAAGTCCACTAGAGTTGGAATGGGGGTCCTGATGGGGTTCACGTACCTTTGAAAGCTAGCTCTCAGGTCATGTGGTAGCTTGGCGAGAAGTCGAGAGACGTGGGATCCACACCTGAGCTCTGTCCGACCATTGCTACCCAGCTGCTCCAACATTCCTACAAGGGTACGCACTTTCAGGGCAAAGCAGCGGAATGTCTTCGTGTCACCAGTCTGGATGTTGGGCTCTTCCATCAGAGTAGAGATTCGGTGCAGCGCAAGCTGATGTGGTTGGCCATATAGTTCTGTGAGCGACTCCATTGTGTCACTGTATGGGTACCGGCTGTTAGTATAGGAATCAGCTATGAGTAAAGCCTCCTCACATTTCAGGTGGTCCAACAGTATTTGGAATTTGAAGCGCTCTGTAGCATCTGAGGGAAGCAGATTATCGAGAGCAACCTTCAATCTTGCAAACTCTCGTGGGTCTTCGTGAACCAGATCAGGGATGGATGGTCTTGGTCCGCGATAGACGTTCTCCTCGATGGGTGGAGAATGGCGTCGGGGGGGAGGAGGCGAGAAGGAGGGCTCGCGTTGTCTGTACCTATGGCGTTTTTCTGGCTCATAGTGGTGGCTCCTATATCGGTCGTAGCCAGGGTGGCTAGGAGAGCGGTGGCGACTATAGCGTTCAGGTGAGTCGTAGTAGTCTCGCGATGCTGGTCTGCGATGGCGGCCTGGGGACTCCTGACGTCTGGGTGAGTCATGGTAGCGGCATTCGGTAGACACATGGCGGGATGGTCTACGAAGGTCATGATAGCTGCTCTCAGGCGATTTAGGCTGACATGGGGCTGGGGCGTCATAGTACTCAGGTAACCTATGATGGCGGCGTGGTGTAGAACCATAATGGCGGTTATCAGCGGTGTCATGGCGTTGCCTAGAGCTCCGTCCCAGCCTCTCTACACCCTCAACTATCTCATCAATCCCTTCCTGCTCATATGCAGATTGCTGTGTGTCCTCTCTGGCTATGTCTATTGACGGCTGCCCGAATTGACGTGGGTCCTGGTGACCTCTTGTAGACGTCATTGTGTACTGGGAGACCGGCAGACTACGCTCAGAGATGGTTGAGGCTTTATCCTCAATGTCGCTATCCTGCCTGTGAGGTGAGTTGGAATGGTGATGGGGGGAGGAAGTATGAGGAGCATGTCGCTCTGACAGTACCTGTATGTCACGCTTCAACTGCTCATTTTCTGCTTGGAGAGCTCTAACACGTCTCTGGATTGTGCTAGAAGATGATTCCCCTCTCTCTTCTTCATATGTGGGGAACTGAGTTATCTGTTCCTCTCCCTCGTAGGAGTGGTGTTGTGATGTGAGTGATGGTCTCCGCCTAGTCTCATACTGGTTAAGGTAACGTGGTGGTCGAGTTACCCGGCGGGGACGTTCTCTCTTCTCAAGGTGTTCCTGTTCTTCATCCGACATGATTGCAAGCTGTAGAACTTTGCCTAATCCGGCTCGAAGGACCATGTTAATAATTATGCAGTCTAATGTCAGTTACTGCCCGGCGGCAACCTCTACAGGTGGTCCAGTTAGAACACAGGGAGGCGGATGTCCGAAACAGGGTGTTTATTTTCTTCAACTCACATCACAATTATCACCACTCTGTCTTATTGTTAGTATGTGGTTCTGTGTATAAAAGGGAGATGAACGAAATAAAGATACAAACTAAGAAATGACTATTGTCTCAAGTTGTTCAAGATAATAAGTCCACTCTAGCGTTAACGTTACTCCTAGGAATATCAGTGTATAAACCTAGGCTAACAAGTGAGGCTAACTAGCTAAGTAGCTACATCTAATGGGTTAACTACATTTGTTTAACGAGTAATATGAACACTGTCCAAACATTACAATTACAATTGCTAACATTCAAGACTAACTAATATTATCATTATACATTTACTCACTTCTTGATGCACGCACAACTAACGTCGGTCAAACTTGGTGCAAAACGAAACTCTGACGCTGCAACATGCGATCATAACAACATTGGGGTCCTACTACTAGGTGGCCACACAGCTGCCTGACTAAATCATAGTCTTATTGGGGAGTAAGGCTGTGTTTGCTGGCCTTTTGTACATTTGGGGACACATTAAATGCATAATCAAAAGTAGATATTTTTGAGAAATTCTCTATTTTAAAAAACAAGGATATTCCCTGTTTTGCACATTTACTTAAACAAAATGATTTATTTATTTTATTTTAAAATTGGCATCTTTTTAAACAACCTTTAAAGATGCTATTTCTCAGAGGTGGAAAGTTCAGGGGTCAGAAAGTAAAAGTCCTGCCATGTTTTTCTTCCACCCATGAACTGAGCCAGCTGATTTCACTAATTGGTTCTACGTCCTGGCTTAAGAATTGTGGTAATTAGCAAATCCAGGTGGTTGGAACAAAATATTGGGGAGGACTTTTACTTTCTGAACCTGGACCTTCCAACTCTGCCATTTCTAGAGTAAGTCATTTGGTTGAAATAAATAAGCAATTACGAATTAAGAATTCCCCAAAAATATGCCTGTCTACTTTTGGTTACACATTGTCCCCTAAAAAGGAGTCAACCAGGTACACAGTGGAATTAGCCTTGACATCCATAAGATACATACTGTCATAATATGTGTAATTTTTTTTTTAGGGTTGCCAGATGCTGGGTAGATTTGGAAGGCAAACCTGGCCTACCCTAAAAGAAAACCCAGGGACGCCAGATCGTAAAATCCCCCATTTGAGCGGAAAAACTTCCCATTTTAAAGGATTTTTTTGGTAATCTGGCAACCCTGAAAATGTATCCTTCAAAATCCCCCATTAAATGAAACAAAACTTTTCACAAAGTAGCTTACATGTGTTATGCTGTTGGTTTATATTTTGCCTCCTTGTCTTCTTTGTGTTCATTATGTTCATATGGTTCATATAACACACATACACATTCTCATTAAATAATGCAGATTACCCACAGTGCAGTTTGTGTATTAAAAAATGCAGAGGAATTTTATCAGCAGGCATATGGCCATGCAATCTGCTTCTGCTGAATGGTTGAAGCTAAGCAGGTGTGGGCTTGGTTAGTACTTAGATGGGAGTCCTCCTGGGAAAACTAAGTTGCTGCTGAAAGTGGTGTTGGTGGGCCTCTAGGGGGCTATTGTCTCTCTGGTCAAATAAACCCCAATTCCCCAGTGCAGTGACGGGGACAGTGTGCTGTAGGAGATGTTTTCCTTTGGATGAGACATTAAACTGAGGTCCTGACTCACTGTGGTCATTAAAGATCCCATGGCACCTATCACAAAGAGGGGTTTTCCCGGTGTCCTGGCTAAATTCCCAAACTTTCATCTGCTACCTAATTGTCCCCCAGTTTAATTGGCTAAAAATAGTTCTCTCCCTCTTCACCTCAGCTGATGTGTGGTGAGCATACTGGTGCAAAATGGCTGCCGTTGCATCATCCAGGTGGGTGCTACACATTAGTGGTGGTTGAGGCGAGTTTCCCCACCATCATTGTAAAGTGCTTTGAGTGTGAGAAAGGCACTATATAAATGCCAAGCATTATTATTATTACATTAACAGCACTGTACTTATAAACAATATCACAATATTGGAGTCACAAAAGGTTGCAAATTTGGTTCAAGGTACAGACAACTTATGTTATGTGTAAATTAGCATCATACACAAAACTAGTGGTGTGCGTGTGTCTGTATTTCTGTCATAAGCTCACTAAAAATTAAGCATAAAACCTTTTGGACTCTGTGCTCGAGAGGCTACATACAGCAAGTTCAATCTTCTCAATTTTCATTTAATGTGAATTTTGAAGGATACATTTTCTGGGTTGCCAGATTACTAAATATTTTTCTTTAAAAATTCCCCCAGACGGGGGATTTTGTGGAGTTTTATCACCTAAAATGGGGGATTTTACGATCTGAAGTCCCTGGGTTTTCTTTTTGGGTAGGCCAGGTTTGCCTTCCAAATCTACCCAGATTTAAGCATCTGGCAACCCTGAAAAGGGATTACACAGACTCTGACAGTATGTATTTTATGGATGTATCAAAAAGGCCAATTCCACTGTGTACCTGGTTGACTCTTTTTTAGGGGAAATTTTATAAATAAGGATATTCCCTACTTTGCTTATTTATTTAAACCAAATGACTTACTCTCGAAATAGCATCTTTAAAAGTTCTTTAAAAAAATTCCATTTTAGAGTAAAATAATTTTTAAAAGAATTATTTTGTTTAAGTAAATGTGCAAAACAGGGAATATCCTTGTTTTTTCTAATAAAAAAATTCTCTAAAATATCTACTTTTGATTCCACATTTAATGTGTTCCCTAAAAGGAGCAACCCAGGTGTATGGTGGAATTTGCCTTGTTGCTACATACATAAAATAGCATACTGTTACATTCATGGTTTGCGATAATACATCAAATGAATTGTGGGTAATCAGAATGGATTAATCGGAACGTATACATTAGGTACCCAAAAATAACATAACCCCTGTGTTTGCTGATTCGTTTGAACTTGTTTATGGCTCTTTAGTTACTTATTTTAAATCTGTTTTTAAACAGACATAATTACAAAGCATTTACTTGGCATGTTGATATATACAGTGTGGACGGAATGTATTTGGGCAGTGACACAATTTTTGTTGTTTTAACATTCAGCTTTAATTTGAGGGTTTTTACATCCATATCGGGTGAACCGTGTAGCCTTTTTATACATAGTACCCCAATTGTAATGGACGAAAAGTAATTGGACAAATTAACATAAACTTAAATGGGAGAGAGGGTGGGTAGATTAAGCTGTAAATTACACTGGAACAGTATGGACCACATGGTTGGCTAAAGGGCTGTAAGTCATCAAGGGTCTGAGGTACCAAACAACAAGGCCCTTTATTAACAACTATTCTCCCTATTCCCACAGAACAAACCACCATCATGTGGTCAACAATAACGGAAGATAACTCTTGCAGCTCTGTCGAAGCCTGGGCCATCGTCAATGGTAGGTTACGAGGGGATTCATTAGGAAGATACACATTTTGCTCAACTCTTGGGAATAGTACAGTTGATTATATGATAAGACCCTTTCTCTCTCAGAGCATTCACTGTTAAGCCTCTAACCCCTCTGTCTGACCACAGACAAATTACTGTGATTCTCAAAAGGACAGAAGTGAACAGCACTACACCCAAAAAGCCCAGTAAGCTGTTCAATATTAGAAAAATCATACAGATCGGCTCAAAATAGCACAGAAGAGTTCCAGAATGCAATTAGTGATCAAGAAATTTGAACATTTTTAGACACCTTTCTGGACGCCACACATGTTCACAGTACAGAAGCAGTTAATCTCGCGGTAAAAAATATCAATACTATCTTTGAAAAAACAGCAGAAAAATCACAACTAGACTGAAAAAATACACTGAAACCTCAACTCAAATAAGAGGACAACTGGTTCGACCAAGACTCAAACATCCGAAAAGAACTCCGAAAATTGTCTAATCAAAAACATAGAGACACAAATAATACAAGTATACGCCTTCTATACTGTGAAACACTGAAGAAATACAAACGTACACTCAGAAACAAAAAGGCCCTATATACCCATAAGCAACTGGCAGAAATTGAGGAGTCAATAAATACAAACCAATTTTGGGAACCATTGGAAAAATCTGAAAAAATCACAACATGAAGAATTGGCGATACAAGATGGGGATATCTGGACAAACCATTTTCAAACACTTTTTAAGAAAGTGGAATTAGGTCCATGTCCTGAGAAAAACCATATAAACAAAAAATTACAGGATCTTGAATTGGCTATTCAATTGGACTTCTCAATTACTGAGCAGGAACTTAAAGATAAAACTAAAACATTAAAACCTAAAAAAGCATCCGGACCAGATGGCATTTTAAATGAGATGCTAAAATGCACAAGCACAAAGTTTCAACTGGCCATCCTAAAATTATTCAATTTGGTTGGTTACTTCCCTGACATCTGGAATCAAGGACTTATAACACCAATATTCAAAAATGGAGATAAATTCGACCCAAACAATTACAGAGGCATCTGTGTGAACAGTAATCTGGGGAAGGTTCTTTGTAGTGTCATAAACTCTAGACTTTTAACCTTCCTTATTGAGCACAATGTCTTGAGTAGGAATCAGATTGGATTTTTACCAAATCACCACACAACCGATCATATTTACACCCTACACACCCTAATTGAGAAACATGTAACCCAAAACAAAAACAAATATTTGCTTGCTTTATTGATTTAAAAAAAGCATTTGATTCTATTTGGCATCAAGGATTATTGTACAATGTTATTGAAAGTGATGTAGGGGTTAAAACCTATGATCTCATTAAATCAATGTATACAGAGAACAAATGCGCCATAAAAATTGGCAACTAAAGAACACATTTTTTCTCTCAGGAACATAGGGTGAGACAGGGCTGCAACTTAAGCCCAACCCTATTCAATATCTATATTAATGAATTGGCAAACATATTAGAAAAATCTGCAGCACCTGGTCTCACTCAACACGACTCAGAGATGAATTGCCTGTTCTATGCAGATGAACTTGTTCTGCTGTCCCCCACTGAACAGGGGTTACAGCAAAGCCTAGACCTGGGCCCTGGCAGTAAACCTCAATAAAACAAAAATATTGTGACATTCCAAAAAAGATCCAGATCTCAGGGAACAAAACACAAATTCATGTTAGGAACAAATTATGTCGAACATTCCTCAAATTACAATTATTTAGGTTTAAAAATCAGTTCAATTGGAAACATTGCAGTGAATGAACTAAGGGAGAAAACACGCAAGGCCTTCTACGCCATAAAACGACAAATTTCTGTTGAGATTCCAATTAGAATTTGGCAAAAAATCTTTGAAGCTATAATTGAACCAATTGCTCTTTATGGCAGTGAGGTGTGGGGTCCACTCATCAGTCAAGAATTTGTCAAATGGGACAGACATCCAATTGAAACCCTGCATGCAGAATTCTGTAAACATATCTTAAAGGTACATAGAAACACAACAAACAATTAGGCCAATATACATTACTTATAAAAATACAAAAAAGGGCAATCAAATTTGGGAAACATCTAAAACACAGTGACCACCATTCACATCAATACAAAGCCCTGCGATACCAAGAGTTGAGCAAAAACTGGCTCAGGATTAGAAAAAAACTACAAATCTAATTAGAATTACCCAAATTGCAACACAACTGAAACAAAATTATATCACGTATTGGGAATCTCAAACAAAATCACAAAGTAAAATTAAATGTTATCTGGCCCTAAAAAGACAGTACACTGTTGCAAACTACCTGACCACAGTTACTGACAAAAAACTGAGAACCACCTTGACGAGGTACAGACTCAGCGAGCATCGCCTAGCCATAGAAACCGGCAGGCACAAAAGATCATGGCAGCCAGAAGAACACAGATTGTGCCAACAATGTAAAGACCCCAAAATTTAAACAGAAAAACACTTTGACCAAATTCGCCATAAATTCTACCCAAAAATTAGCAAAAAATGCCCCCAATTCGACAGCACACCAGACACCGACAAACTACCCTTCTTATTAGGGGAAAATAAAGACTGCTGCATACTAGCAACACAATTTGTGCTCTCTTGCCACAATCAGAGGGACAGTGAGTGACCTTGTAATGCACACATGCACACACATATGAGCATGCAACATACATACAAACTGACATGTGTGCACGCACACAGCACACACAAAAACACAGACACACACACGACATAACATCATTTATTGTAATTCTTGTTGTAGGCATTTCTATTTATTATTTTATTTTTGAACCCATCATCCATACTGTATATAGTTTTATTATGTAACCCCTGCTTTGGCAACACAAGTGCCTGTATTTGTCATGCCAATAAAGCACTTTGAAATTGAAATTGAGAGAGAGAGAGAGAGAGAGAGAGAGAGAGAGGGGAGCGAGGGAGAGAGAGCACAGAGGTAGAGAGGGAGGGAAAGAGAGGGGGGAGGGAGAGGGTAATAAATTAAAGAAGAAGGAGAGGATGTGTGAGAGAAAGAAATCTATATTATATGATACTGTCGTGAAATAAAATTAGTTCTACTATGAGAAAAAATGGCATTTGGGGGTATTTGGAGGTGAGTGGGGGTATTTGGGGGTGAGCGGGGGCATTTGGGGGTATTTGCTGTGTGAATTAAGGTGGAAATGACAACAGGAGGTTAGGCAGGCGCCTTGCCAGGCGCCTTAGCAGCTGTGCAGGAGCTCTCGGTCGCCTTCAAAAACATCGCTGCACCTTCAAACAAACCAACAGCATTGGTTAGAGAGAGAGGTGATTCTTCATGACACACGTGGATCATTTCACAATATAGCCACCTATCTCTGCGTATTGATAAATTATTAATTAAAAAATTAATAGTGTTCAAGCAGGTTCAAACACAGGTAGCCTATAATAGTTATTTATTCAATCTTAGAATGTAACAGCAGTATTTATTCCCTCTTTCTGTTATATTTTCTAATTTCACAATTAATATAGGTATATATATTTGTTTTTTGCTCTTCAATTAATGTGATTGTGTTCTGCAAGGTGAGCTTCTACTATAAGCCCAACCTTTCTAGTACATTTCTGTAAATTGCACTTGAATTTAGTCTTTATTTGTACAAATAATAATAAACACATAAATAAATAAATAAATAGGTGTTTTGAGAGTGTGGGATTGAGTAACATAAGGTCACTACTCTGGTTATTATATACTGTACTTTACAAGTACTTTCTTCAGATAAAGCTATATGGAAACGGAAAGTGCAATATTGCAATCGACTATGAAGTCGCCAATTCTCATTCTTGACTGCTTTTGTCATCAATTTACCTTGAGATAAATTCGGAAATAATGTACCTCTAATTGTATATAAAATCTGTTGACTTAACCAAAAAGTGTCAAAAAATAATAACAAAAAAAGGCCTGTCCAAATATAGGTAACTTCATGTTTTATTCAATAACATATTCAACTATATTTGGAATTATACCATATTCTATATAAAAGATTCAACTTTCAACTGTTATAAGGAGTGGTTTGTTTTTGCAACAGCTGGTTTAAGAGTAAAATCCTAATTGGACTGTTGTCCAAAAAAAGTGTCCTCTCCAGAACATTTGGTGTGAGGATAATAGAAAATGAAGGTAGGACCACCAAACGATAACTCATTAATTTATTTCAAAGTATTTGGATGTCTTTTGATGGAGAAAAAAAACTGTTACCTCATGAATATTTATCTTCATCATCCTTGTTATCAGTAAGACACCTTCTCAGGATCTGAAGGTATGACCTGTCATTGTGTTGAGAAGTGGAGTTATCTCCAGATGGGACAGTGTAAAGCCAGACCTCTGCATGTCACATGCCAGCAGAGGGGACCACATACAAACAACCAATGCCATAATAACATGAAGGGAATTAACAATTAAACAATATTAAGGAACACAACCTGGCTACAATGCTGTACATCCATATTGCAAAATATTGTAAGATTAATGATTGAGATTAAAGATCAGACACTGTTATTATGGCCAAGGGTTGATTAGATGTGGGTGGCCTGGTCTCCAGAACAAAACCGATAAATTATACAAGCAATTAAGCAAAAACAACATTCACAAAAGGTAAATAAATTGTAAGACTATTCCGCTCCACCACCATTCAAGCCACAATGACACCAGGTTTTTTCTGTCATTTAGTATGTTTATTGTCAAATCAAAAATATATGAACAATGATTGGTTACAGGTAAAAGGAAGATGACATGTTCATATTGGAATACATCTTATGCAAATACAAATTATTATAAATTGCAAATTATATTTATCCATACATTACCATAACTGGCAAATAAAATGTCATCTTTCTTGACATCGGTCACTCAAAACACATAACCAGTATCCCAATGTCTCCATATGTACTATATTCGTTATTCATTCATACAAACTCAATTGATCTTGTTAAAGACATTGGATGGTATTCAATTTAATAAGTTAATTGTCAGGGTCCAAAGGGACCACCTGTTGTCATGTAATTTGAATAAATTATGAACACTGACATTATGAGTAGCTGAATCATGTATGCTATGTGATGTTATAGGGTGAAAAGAAATCTCAACAGACTGGTCAAATAAAGGGATATATATACAGTGAACATTTTTGTGTGTGTTTTGGCTCTGTACTCCAGCACTTTGGATGTGAAATGATACAATGACTGTGAGGCTAAAGTGCAGATTATAAGCTTTAATTGAGGCTATTTTCATATATAAACACCCATTCCAAAAAAGTTGGGACAGTATGTAAAAGGCAAATAAAAGCAGAAAGCAGTGATTTCTGAATTCTCTTTTACATGTATTTAATTGGAAAGAAAATATATTTAATGCTTTACCTTATCAACTTTGTAGATTTTTATAAATATATGCTAATTCTTAATTTGATGCCTGCAACACGTTCCAAAAACGTTGGGACAAGACCAAAAAAAAAAGATAATAAAAACTCTCAAGGAGCTCGAGGAACTACCGGCTGACAGGGTTGAATAGCGGTGATTCTCTAGCAATTGCTACACGGGGGTGATTGAATTAGAATAGGGGTTCCATTGGCTACCAAATTGGAAAAAAATCTGAAACAAAAATAAATAAAATACAAAATAAATAATATTCTGTAATGAACATAACCACATGGGCTCAAGAATACTTCGGTAAACACAGTTCATCGCTGCATCTACAAATGCAAGTTAAGACTCTAACAACAAAAAGAAACGCAACAAAAATTTTTTTTTTTTTTTTTTTTTTTTTTTTTTTTTTTTTTTTTTTTGTTTTGAAAAAAAATGACTGTGTGTCAATTGTGGTCCAATTTTTTTCAAAAAATTTTTTTAAAAATAATCGGAAATAATGGACGTCGTAAAATAAAAAAAGGAAAATCTTCTATTGTTACCACGCAAACGCAAACAACGCAAGTCTGTGTGTGTCATGGTATGGAGTGTGTAGTGCCCATGTGCACCTTGGCACATCTGTGTGAAGACCACATTAACTGAAGGTACATATTGCATTTTGGAGAAACATATGCTGCCATCATCCATCTTTTTCTTTTTTTTCCGTCCCCTGCTTTTTCAGCAGAGACATGCCAGCCCCATTCTGCATGTGTTGTGTGACGTGTGGCTACTTGCCTGCCCTGCAGTCCCAGACCTGTCTCCCATTGAAAAGGTGTGGCGCATTATGAAGTACAAAATATGACAATGGAGACCCCAGACTGTTGAGCAGCTGAAGCCTTATATCAAGCAAGAATGGGGGAAAAATTCAGCTTTTAAAACTACAGCAATTAGTGTCCTCAGTTCCCAAAAGATTACTGAGTGTTGTTAAAAAGAAAAGTGATGTAACATAGTGGTAAATATGCCCCTGTCCCAACTTTTTTGGGATGTGTTGCAGGCATCAAATTTAGAATGAGCATATATTTACAAAAAACAATAAATTTGATTAAACATTATATATTTTCAATTGAAAACAGATCAAAAAGGATTTGCAAATCATTGCTTTCTGTTTTTATTTACATTTTATACACTATCCCAACGTTTTTGGAATTGGGGTTTGTATATTGTAACTGAAGAAGGCTACAGTACAGGCCTGGCATAGCATCACCAGCGAAGATACCCAGCATCTGATGATTTCTACAGCTCGCAGACTTCAGGCAGTCCTTGCACGCAAAGGATAGGCAACAAAGTATTATCATTTCATAGCAACATGATTAATGATTAAGATTAATACAGTTTCCCTATATCTCACAAGATATAGGCCTGCTATCTTCAGTGCATTGCAACTGTACAACTCTAAAGAAGCCCCATGAAAGAGACATTTCTCATTTGGTAAAGATATTCTGCAATAAATTATGCTTTAGAACAACCACTCAAAAGTCTATGAAAACATGCAAGTTATGATACTTAACATTCTCACATTACAATGTATGGCTACGATGTTTTCTGAGGTTAGATTAACTGAGATGAGATGTCTAACATGTTTGCTAGTCTAAACAGAAGTGACAGGTGTGGTTTAGACCATCTCATAAATTGACAGACAAGAAAAAATGTATATGAGCAATAGAACATAAGCAGCCTAATGTGTACAGGTATGTTACAATAATATAATAGCTTAGCTAAATAATTTAGTTAT
Organism: Ilyophis sp. 1 JC-2022; assembly: GCA_022702515.1. NCBI lineage: Eukaryota > Metazoa > Chordata > Actinopteri > Anguilliformes > Synaphobranchidae > Ilyophis > Ilyophis sp. 1 JC-2022. The sequence goes on along the minus strand of CM040400.1, from coordinate 44,809,050 downwards.
TCGATAATGCAACAGCACCCAACGCTTTAATTCTAATGGCAATTATACATATTTATTTATGAAATTTAATTAGCTTGGAGTTTCACCGTGGCACAATTCTGAGTGCTTTGCCAAAGTCACATAGTTTCGCAAAAGATACAGTGCCCTCCATTATTATTGGCACCCCTGGTAAAGATTAGTAAAAAAGGTTATAAAGAATTTACCGTTTGGTGAATTAGCTTAATCTCACGCTGAAAAAAATGGAAAAAGCCAACCTTTAATTGAAGTAAATTTATTATGAGAAAAAAAATTATTATGAGAAATAATTATTTTTAACAAAACCAAGTGTGCCACAATTATTGGCACCCCTGCATTTATATATATAAAAAAGTTTTTTTTTAACTTGAAGGGTTTCTTCTCCTGACTTATTTTTCCAGAGTTCAATAAGAAAATTTGTCCGGAGAAACAACCCTTAAAGTGATCCATCGATATCTACTGCATATCTGGCAGCAGAGTGATGGCTTGAGGCTTGTTTGATACCTCAGACCCTTGATGACTTACAGCCATTTTACCAACCATGTCTAGTCCCACCCCCGAAATCCCATAGAGATCCATTCAAATGCAGAGACGGTATAGTATCGCTTGTAAGAGTACCAGAAAATAAAATATCAAGAGTCTTTTGATATTGTTGGGTCACAGACATCAGGAAGTCATGGCGTGCAAAGGACATGCGACCAAATATTAAAAATGATTACTGTATTCTATATATAAATGCAGGGGTGCCAATAATTGTGGCACTCATGGTTTTGTTAAAAATTATTATTGCTTTAAATTTACTTAAATTAAAGGTTGGATTCTTCTAATTTTTTCAATGTGACATTAAGCTAATACACCAAACGGTTAATTTTTTATAATCCTTTTTACTCATCTTTACCAGGGGTGCCAATAATAGTGGAGGGCACTGTTATATTGTCCATTGCCATTGTCTAACAATATAAGTCATGAAATAATGTAAGTCAGTATTAAAACAATCTTCGCTCGTTCTTCTCCATTTATTCAAGATTTTGAAGTATAAAGGACATCTCTGTCGCCTCCAACTCCTCCGCAACCATAAACAACACTGCTAACTTCTCCTTGTTGCTTTTCTTGTTTCCGAAACATCCGAAACTGTCCCAGTTCAATCTGCTCAGGCATTTTCCATTTCCACCTGACTCAGGCAAGCCAACTGCACACTCGAACATGCCTTTTTTTCGTACTTGTAAAACATGTTTTGTCCTTGTGAAGCTTGATGAAAACTGTTTTGTATTTTCAACACAAATCTTTTTGTTTGATAATCATTTTTTTGCATACAGCCAATTACTTTTGTTGCTCTAAAATGGAGGGACAATGTTTAAAATCGCTAAAGTAGAAATAGAATGAAATATAAATAGTTGTTTGCAACATTATCAATGTCCTGACTGTATTTTTTAATCAATTTAATGCTCCCTTTGTGAATAAAAGTATCAATCTATTTCAGAAACATGAACATTTCTGGGTGATTCCAAACCTTTGAATGCTAGTGTATGTGAAAGTGAGAATATATGTATGTGAGAGTGAGAACATGTGTGAGAGAAACTATATGTATATGAAAGAAAGAATATATGTATGTGACAGTTAGAATATATGTCTGTGAGAATATATGTATGTGACAGTGAGAATACATGTATGTGAGAGTGAGAATATATGTGTGAAAAAAAATGTATATGAGAAAAATAATATGTATGTGAGAGTAAAAATGTATATGACAGTGAAAATATATGTGTGGGAAAGAATATATGGATATGAGAAAGAAAATATATGTGAGTGAAAATATATGTGAGAGTGATAATATATGTATTTGAGAGTGAAAATATATGTGTGAGAGAATATATGTATGTGAGAGTGAGAATATATGTATGTGAGAGGTCTAAGATGAATTATGTCTAAACCGCCCCTCATAACATGGCATGTAGTAGCATTGTAATAGATTTTTATTGTGGTTTGTGTTTATTTACTTATTTATTTTTGCTGTATATTAACATTTTATTGTATCTTGGTTTATTTATTTGTTTATTTATTTTTTCATTTATTTTCCAAATTCAATTTTAATAGCAATTCTTATATACTTTTTTTAAGCATGTACTGTATGTATCGATCTATGCATGTCTGTGTACAGTTTGATAGGGGGGGGACTATTAGGGGGGGGAGAAGCGGGGTCCGGGGGTTTGTCCGGGGGGGGCATGGCAAAAATAATGGGGAACACAAATATCACTATAAGCAACAGGGGGGGGGGGGGGGGGGGGGGGGGGGGGGGGGGGGGGGGGGGGGGGGGGGGGGGGGGGGGGGCAATTTTTTTTGTGGGGGGGGGGGGGGGGCAATTTCATTTTGGGGGGGGGGGGGGGGGGGGGGGGGGGGGGTTTTTATTTTTTTTTTTTTTTTTTTTTTTTTATTTTTGTTATTTGTAGTGTGGGTTCGCGGTCCTGCGTTCTGTTGTCTGTTATATCGTGAAAGTAATATACGTTTAAGCCACGTCGACGATACACGCGTATTTAACTTAAGAGGAGGTGATGGCTTGCGAGCTTGACGCACTAGGCACTAGCAGAGCATTCTTGGGATTTGTAGTTATAGCGGTGTTGCGGTTACCCCGGGGGCCGACAAAAAAAAAAATTGATATTATCTCGCGGGCCAAATATAATTACATGTCCGTTGGATCCGGAATCCGTTGCATCGGTGTCCGTTGGATCGAGGTTCATCTGTATATGCATGTATTGTTTTTTTGTTCTTTCTGTGAAGCACTTTGAGCTGCATTTCTGTATGAAAGGCGCCATGCAAATAACGTTATTATTATTATTATTATTATTATTATTATTATTATCATCACATATATGTGTATACCACTGTTGTAAAGTATTCCCACAGATACCATAAAAATAACCTTTTTTCTTCCTGCTATGTGTTTTTCTTGGTTCACAAATGAAGGTGGGGATCTACTGCTGTTTATACATTGTGGGTTTGGGAATAAAAGATTAGCACTTCCCAGATCCAACTGCAAGCTACAACCACAATGTCAACAGTATTCGTCTGAGGCAGAACCTGTGAAGAAACAAACTGACAGGCCTTCGGAGTAACATGAAACAATTAGGCAGCCCTTTGATCTTATCTCTCCACTCAAATCTTTTTAATCAATTAACCATGAAGCTACTCTCCATGTCGTTAGCTATGCAGAAAGCACTTTGGTCTTTCCGATTCTTCACAACACAGATCAAAGTTCGCACAAACTTCATCAGATAGCTGCAACCATGCAAGAAAGGCCTATCTCCAACACACACACACACACACACACACACACACAAATACATATGCGCACGCACACACACTCACATGCTCACACACATACATGCACACACACACATATGCATGCACACCCACACGTACGTACACACACATAGACACACACATGCTCACACACACACACAGACACACATAGACATGCATATGCATGCACACACACACAGACACACATAGACATGCACATGCATGCACACACACACAGACATGCACACACGCACACACACACACACACACACAGTGTTATAGAGAGGGACTGTGTAAGTTATGATAATCGTAATATGTAAATTCTTGCACCCAACAAGAGTTACTGCTAGTGTGATGATGCGGTAGGCTACGCCTAACTGTGATTGGTTCATAAATGTATACATTTCCCCTCTCATTGTAATGATGCATTGCTGCAGGCACTGATGGTAGTCCTTGCCAGAGATACAAAGGCAATGAGTGCTTTGTTCCAGTTTATCAGATGAACATAAAAAATGTGTCTAGTTAAAAAGGAACATAATATTGAACATGAAGCAGTAAGTCATGCACACTTGGAGGGGGACGGGGGGTGCTTTCTATCAGCACAGATGATAGCATTAGAAAACACGACTGGGGCCTATTCTGCACAATACACCATGTAATACAATAATATTAGTACATTTTAAAATACATACAAATACCAGGGACACTGTAATATAAGCGTTTAGTCACCAACAAAAAAAATAGTTTTATGTATTATGTTTACAAGGCCATGTAATTGTGTACGTAAAAAAAGGTGCCTATAAGAAACCATTGTTACGGTTACAATTGTGTGTGTGTGCATGCACATACGTATATGTATGCATGCATGTGCGTGTGTGCGTGTGCACATGTGCATGTGCATATGTGTGCGTGCATGCATGCGTTTCTTATTTGTATGTGTATGTGTGTGTGCATGCACATATATGGATGCATGCATGTGTGTGCGTGTGCATATGTGCGCCTGCGCATGTGTGCGTACGTGTTTGTTGTTTGTATGTGTGTGTCCATGTTCATGTGTGTGTGCGTACATGTGTCAATGAGTGTGTCCAAACAGCCATACCTACAGACCTCACGCTCAGGTTTGACCTGCTTGCTGCTTTGCCTTGCAGAGACTCTGACATCTGTGTAATTATCCCCCCCCCGAGACTAATCCTAAAGTGGCCCCTCCCTCCTGAGCCCACCTTCCTGACATCCTGTCACAGGGGCCTGTGAAAACCTCCCCCCTCAAGTCGTTTTGACATTTCAGAATAAACCCACCGCTGCGTTAATCCTTTCCAAATGAAGGGGGAATAACCCAGGGACGAGCAGCGGTGGATGAATAGGGGGAGACGTCAATAGCAATCCACTTAGATTTCAGGTCCTGAGAAACACTTTGATGCAGAGAGGCCCAGCTCACATAATGTAGCCTACAGGAAGGGTACTGGCTTCTTTTTTTCCCATCTTTTTTTTTGTTGAAGATTAAGTTTTCCATAGTGTTTATTAAAGTTTGTTATTGTGACGAGCACGCCTCCTCGAGGAGCGTTGTGTGCGAAGCTACAGGTGTTCTGCATGAGCTGCCTTTCCCCTTCGATTAGTAGTTAGCGAATGCTGTTGAAAAAGCAGACGTTAAAGAAGAAAGCATCATCTACCTGGGAATAGGTAATTCCCCCGGCATATGGCTTTAGTCCGGGACTTTCCTGCAGCGTTCCAACATGCCGTAGCATCGAGTTCGGGTTGTCAACAAAAACACACTGAGCCAGTGGAAGCCTGTCGTTGGACGGGAGACAAGGAATGTCTTGTGGGCCCGTTTCCGCGTTGGTTAGCTGACGCAAATCCACCCCAAAAGGCGGAAACTACCACGGGGTGGGTACGCCTTGGCCCTCTCACTGGTGCTGTTGCGGTACCTTTAAAAATTATATTTAAATTCTCCTGCAAACTGGTCCACATTTTTACAAAGAATAGAAAATATTATTTGGAATGCAATAGCAACAGTTACTGTGTAAAGAAAAGTTTAAGAAAACATGTGAATCATGGCGGTGGCTTGCTGGTGTGTTGCTGGTGTGTTTGTCGTCCCTGTGACAATTAAGATCAGGAAAACTACACTTCCCATGCAGCCTGCCAGTCACGCCCAGCAGCTATTTAAATGTGGGAACCCAGCAGAAAAAATCACCATGAAACCGAAGCAAGTATAAAATAAAATAAAACTTACAGTAGCAGGATAAAATATAGTCTGGATCTATGTAATGCCATCTGAGATCTGTGGTTTCCACTGTAATGTTTAGTTTGCCCCAGTTTCCACAGTAAAGTCATCGAAAACAGAAGTAGAAACCATTTCAATAAGCTATGATCCCACAATATTATATACTTTTTTAATCAGATTAATTATTATTATTATTATTTGTAGTAGTAGTAGTAGTAGTCCTAGTAGTAGTCGTAATAGAGTAGTATAGTCATATAGTATAGGAATATTTCACGATGTGAACTGAAATGTTCTAATTTCTAGAACACAGTTTCCAGGTCTGGTTAGGAATTAAACCCTGGATGATAGTGCAGCACTATGATTGAGTTTTGTTGCTCTGCTGTGGGTCTAGCCCCTTTGGCAACGTAATAATTGCCTTGTTACCTTTGGAACTGAAAATCAGGGTTTGATTCCCACTGCTGCCAAACACCTGGGGTTGCAACTTCATTGGCGGGCTTCGGGCTATGCTAACAGAGCGGTCCCAAAATGAGCCAAGTGTGTCTTGCTGGAGGGCTGAGATTGGGATCGCATCCTTAGGCCTCTCCAGCTAAAAGCCGCTACGTGTGCAGGGTTCAAAAGTACCCTCGTGTTCAGGCCAAATCAAGATTATGGGACCTCAACTGGTTGTCAACACAACTGTCAACACATTGCTAACAATTGTTCTATTCATTTGCAAATGGCTGCGATGTCTCTCCCTCTCCACCTCGGCTGGGGTGTGCTGAAGAGCACCAAAATGTTGCGTGAGCATTTTTAAACAGAGGACCGAACTCTACTCCTTGTTGAAGAACATTGCAGTTATGGGGACTGAGAGGGAGAAAGTGCACAGCCTTCATTACACACATTTACTCCCCAAGATGCAATTCACCACCACCAGCCTATGAGAGCCAACGGTCCTGCAGACCTGACACACCCACCAAACATCGCCAGGCTACTGAATTCAACAGACTGTTCAGAGTGAACTTCCTGTTTAACAAAAGGAATGTTCAAAATATAAACTTATATGTTCTTCCTGTTGATTAAAGGCATATACTTTGTTAGAACATAATGCTGTATAGCTACCTGGCCCCGATATGAGTTGTAATATTCACGTTCATCTTCGTGACTTGCTCCAGTGGTCAGCAACTGGCTAATGGAGAATGACGTTTTTTCACTCTCAATTCACCCTCATTGCATGACAAAACAGGTCTCAAAAGATTGATCATCTTCCATGAAGGACGCCATTGTTGTTTACAATTTGCACACCAAAATTATGGGAAATGTAGTTTACAAAGGGGGATTAGTACGATCGACTATGAAAGGCAAACGTCCGTGGACAGTCTGGCGGACTGTCCGTCCGTGTACGTGTCTACTCCCTGTTTTAAACACTTTGTAGTGGGGGGTGGTTGATGGTGGAGGCGTGTGTGATTGTGGTAGTGCCATCGATAAGATTAAGTTACTGCCTTCTGATTTGACGTTTTACTGATGCTAGGAAGGTCAGGGGTCAGCTCCCAGCAGGTTTAATCTGTTTCCTCTTCCCCTTATGCTTGCTACACCTTCATTTTGTACAGGTATGGTCAAGGAAAGCACATTAACAGGGAGATATATGCACAACAGCATCAGAGCTCTGAGCACGCTCAGCACATCGCATGCTAAAATCATATGCTTTCAGACCGCTGTTCAAAAACAATATGGATATCTGCCATCTGGATAAAAATAACACAGTTTTATAGACATCTGCTGTCCATCAAAGAATTCCCAAAGTGCAGCCATGGAACATGACTGAAAGCTAAATTTGCAGCTCAGTGGTAATCTTTTTGAATTATTGTTTTTTTTTTTACCAACATCACACGGTATTATTAAGGCATCATGCAGTGTATGTTTATGAAACATTAGGCTTTAGCTTCTGAATCTTCGGTCCTCAAAAGAAGTGCGCATTTTTACAAATGACTGTTTGGTATTTTTTCTCCATTTCACCCCTGTGGGAGTTCTCTGGGTGTCACTGGGAGCGCTGAAATCTGAGAACATACACAGGGCTGAAATAACATTTTGCAGTGACAAGCCTGGGGCCAATTTAAGTAAATGTGAAAAAATAATTGTGTGTTATAATAATTCAGTGTTAAAATTGTCTCCAGACTTAAAACATGTTGTGACCAAAGAAACAAGCGTGGCTTATAATAGACATGCTCCTTAAATGACTGGTCAGACTATACTGATTCAGTAAAACCAGTCAGAACCACTTGGTTGAATATGTTGGTGAATTCCTTGCAAAATAAATAAATAAATAAATAAAACAAAGTATTATGTTTTATTCATAAAGGCATGAGATTTAAGAAATACTTGTGATATTGAACCCCGTGTAATTCACCATAGCACCATCCATGTGAATACACAAAGTTCCACCTGAGCCTCGTTGTGTTGGACTATAACACCGCGACTATAACACGCTCCACCATATTTTATCTATCGCTTTTACGGCTCTAGAGGATGCGTTTATTTATCGGCCAATGCAAATATCAGCCTTTTTATTTCCTTCTTAAAATGTTATTTGAACATTTGTTTCTCTTCCTGGTGGCCTTGCGAATTAAGTCTTGTTTAAAATCCATTACTTTTGTACAACGCTTGACAGGTTAACGGGGCTGATTCCAGAATCTCAGCCAATGTCTCCTCTTCCTGTAGCCGGTTGGGGTGTAAATGCGTAGCCGCAGTTGTTTTCTTCTTATTACATGTAGTTATATTTTGTATACATGTTGAAAATATTAAGACATGTTTATTTATACACTGACTGCACCGATATTTCGCAGCTGTTCAATCCTCCAACTCCCGCTGCGCCGCTGTAACCAGGGTAACTACTGACAGTGCTGACTTCTAACGTTACTTGTCTTAGCTAAGGCCGACACACGGCTGGAGACAACAACGTTATCTCTCGCAATCAGGCTGACACATTAGACACTAACATTGGACTCGAACATCATCTATCCCTCACACAATCAGGCTGACACTCAGCTGCTAAAATGTAAATGCCAGCGGCAGTTGACATAACGTTAAAAAATAAAAAAGTTGACGTTAGCTTTTAGATTTGACGTTAGCTAGCATTAGCTTTCACTTTAATATTCAGAAAGCAACAACACAACCTAAACCAGTGAGCTAGGTTACCTAAGCTTACCACTATCAGACAGCTAACTTCGCAAAATGGTAAACTTGCCTACCTTAGTTTTTCTTCTTTGCATTACATCCAAGTATATGAATCCGCTAGTAATAAAAAAAGGAAAGTAGCTAGCTAGTCTGGGATCTAAAGTGAAGCATTGTGGGAATTGTGGTGTTATAACAAAGCAAATGAAGATCAAGCTTCCAAAATGTGATATCCACACAAAGTGATATTTTGAAATGTAGAAATCCTTCAGAAGGAATATTTCAGTGATATGTCACAGTAGAATACATAAATTTGGCCTCGATTCAATAAAATAAAAAATTGAGTAAATAATTGAGCTATATTGTTACTAACGTTTCAGTAACTCTTCAATGAACTTCATAAGAACCTTTGAAATGTGTTAATGTCAGTAGCAACATTTCTCTTAAAAAATACTGGACTGGATAAATGTTGGAGCCCAACAAAATATTGATTTTGTGTATGCAAACCTGCGGTTTTGAAAAACATTCTGTACTATCGTAATTATTTAAAAGCCAAACTTATTGCCTCTTAATCCGATGCTCAAGAATATGTTTTTTTTTTAATGCACCCAAGCTGCATTATTCTGGAATATTTCAATAGTTCTTACTCACCTTATTAATGTACACTCTTTAACAGTTATTCAGCTTCACTTTCCTCATTTTTCTCTTGGTACATATAGTTGACTAATTGTATTTAAATCTAATATGCACGCAATTTTTCAAGTTCATCACACAGATTTCAACTGGACAGGTCACACAAAACAGGAATCCACAATCGAATGCCATTTGAATGAATGCAAATGGGAAGTAACCAGTGAAAATGCAAGATCAGGAACATTTCCACAGTTCTTGCCAACTTAGTGATTTTCGCTGTATTTATTCACTTTGGACTCAAGTGATTTATGTATTTTTTTTGGAAAACGTCTAGCATCACTGGAACTCAGCAAGGTAATTTAGAGAGTTAGTGAAATAGCTTAATGGTGCTAAAGTGGTTCCACTTATCACAGTGAGTGTTGTTTTCTGATCCTAAAAACAGCCAAGCATTATTGGGCCTAGTCAGGCTAACTCTAAATGAGGCTGTGCATTTAGATCATGATGTAATGACGCAGAGCACAATAGGGCATTACTGCAACACACGTGTACATTCTGTGACTTCATGCATCAAATCAAATGTGGATCAAATGAGCATTTAAGCTATACATATTCAGTGGCTAACAGCACAACGTACTCTTGCTTAATTCTTTTGTAGACTATATTTCCATGGTTTAATGTCCTCTCAGAGAACCCTTAGACTGACTTACAGTTAGCTCACTATTCGAGAGGTACACCTGATCATGTTTTTCATATCAGTGTATGAATATCTACTACAACTACAGGTAGCCATGGCTTCTATGGCGATTAAACAGAAAGGGATGTGTCTGTTTTTGGATGTGTCAATAATTTACCTGATCTGATATTTTACATATATTTCTTGAATAGCTCATTAATGACGGCTGAAGACTTGTTTTTTTTGTGTCTCTAAATTGAGTGTTTTTCCGTGGCATTCTCTTCATGCGACGCTGCCGTTGGTGCGCAGAGCTAATTAGCTCATTTAGCCGGGGGCTTATTGTCAAAATTTTTAATCTGCATAAACACTGGACCTCCAGGAATCGCATTTCCCAACTCTAGATTAAAGTATCTCTCTACTCCACTACGAAACTGACATTGACATGCCGGTATCCAAATTGAAGAGTGTTTTTCCAAACCTGACATGGTCATTTTGATAAACCATATTTTTCAAGGTGAGTATAATTTTTTTGGATAAATGGATAGATATTTGCAGTTTACTTTTACACTATTATTCTTAGGGATTTAAGTATCACAATACAAAAACTCTGCCTATTTTAAATAAACAAAAATGTTGATTTTCTCAAATTTGGTAAAAGTAGGCAGAGTGAGCTTTGGAAAAACACTTCAATTAGCACACTCTCAATGACGTCATCAAGCTTCACAAAACCAGTTTCCTCTGCCTCTGCACAGGTCGTCAACCGCGTCAAATCGGCTTTGATAAACAAATGCAAACCCTAAGGACAATCTGCTGCTAAAGTGCATTTAGCGCCACACTGCTCACCTCAGTCAAGTGCGTGTGACCATGAAGCGGGAAACGACCTGGAGCTGGTGGTTCCTGAGGATGCACTCATTTCTGCACGAGAACGGCTACATCTCAATCTATCTTTGTTGCAACAAACGTCGGCTGCTGGACCCCCAAAATCTTATACACCAATCAAATTTCACCCTTCCACCAGAAAGCAAAAACGGACGGCCAAGACTGCCAGCTGTCAATGCCTCAGCATTTTGCGAAATCGCCACTACAGCAGTTCGCTAACGGCGGGACCATTCACCAACTGCTGTGCATTCTCTTAATGGCCGATCCAGAGTTTCACTGCCTCATCACATCCGTTTGCTTGTGGTGCCCATTTGCAAAATGCTGGTGGGCTGTCAGCTGTGACAATGGGCCGATAGCAGGCGCTCTATCTTACCCGGCACTGCGTGTCGACCGTCGGAAACGGACATAATCTCATGCATGGAGGTGTTCTTGTACAAAAATTTGCTCAATCACAGACGTAGCCCAGGAGCGTGCAGACGTTTCTGGAAATATGCGTGTTGAAACGGAAGACTACTGCTCACGACCGACACACGGCAAACTTCACTGGAATTGAACAGTTTGGATATCTTCCAGAACCTACACTTTTCATGCAGTGTCGCTCGGCCAAAACTGATGTAAACTTAAGTCTGAAGTCTTAAGTCTGTTTCCCCCTAACCGCAGTATCACTGGTCCTTAATTTTTCATGCATGAAAGTAAAGGGTAATGTAAAATGCTAGTCAACACAAAATCACAAAATGGAGATAAAAAGCAATGCTGATGTAAATAGTCTGTTTAATATACAAACATCAGTAAGGATACTGACATTAGTCCAAGTCAGATGAAGCACAACTTTGAGAAGAGGGTCACGTTTTTATTGTTATACACTGTGCTCTTTTGTAATGGAGGAAGAGCACATACCCACTAAAATACACATCAGCATCCAAGTCTACATTACAAATTTAGCAGCAACATGTTAACATTGGAAACATAGAGATAACAAAGTAGATTTATTTAGAAAAAAGTCACAGTTTTCATAGCATAAATTTGTTAAAAAGGTAAGGAGCTTCAAGGAAAACATTTGTAAAAAGAGGTCTATTTTTTCCTAGGGTACATCTCTAAACACCATTTAATCTCTGTAAAATACAAAGGGAAAATGTAACTCTATACATTTATACTCTAATATAAAGACCTTTATTCATGGCACAGTACAAATTTTCAGGAGATTTGACAAAAATATACAATGTTTTGTTTCACTTCACATTTTAAGATTAAAATGTACCTAAGGTCTCCGGAAAATACAAGTCTCAGGTCATTTATTTTAAAACCAAGCAGGACACTGTTAGTTAATCTATCCCAACAAATGAATTTGTCTTTATTTTAATACAAAAATATCAGGACAAATATAAATTAATATATATTAAAAGACTCAAAACTGCAATATAAGGGGAAGACCTACCAAATAAGTAAAGGTATTTTTGATACAATAAATACTTGTCAGTGATATAGAGAATACTGAACCAACAGGCAGAGGCATTGTAAAAAAAAGACAAGTTGTATCGTTTAACCAAATTACTAATCATATATCATTAACCTATGTTTCTCCCAGCCCTCCCCTACCCCCCCTCAACATTTAAATTACACTGCATTAATACTGGAAACAAGGTTTACTAATATTTAAGGTTGTGCTATTGTACATGGGTTCTGCTATTAGACATGGGTTCTGCTATTGGACATGGGTTCTGCTATTGTACATGGGTACTACTATTGGACATGAGTTCTGCTATTGGACATGGGTTCTGCTATTGTACATGGGTGCTACTATTGGACATGAGTTCTGCTATTGGCCATGGGTTCCGCTATTGGACATGGGTTCCGCTATTGGACATGGGTGCTACTATTGGACATGGGTTCCGCTATTGGGCATGGGTACAAGTTGGACTTGGGTGAGTAAAAAGGGTGACGTAATCAATGGACATTTACATCACATCTGTGTGCAGTTCATCACCTTCAGTGGATCGTTCAGACACGGCCCTCATTTAGGTTTCAGTTTGTCCGTTTTGCATCGCGCAATCGACCCCGTGATGTCGTCCTGGAGACCGAGCTTTAGTAGCTCAAATCTTCAAAATCTTCCTGTTGGTGACGGCGGTTTTCTTTTGCTTTTGTTTGTTTTGATTTGTTTCGTTTCCCGTTCTACTTTACCAGATCCTAATCTTAACAACTAACCTCAACACATTCCGCCCCCTCCCAAGAGTCTTCTGACGTATAACATAAAAATAAAATAAAATAAAAAAACGAGAAACAGTGACCAGCCAAATGGTTTTTTCATTTCTTCATTCACCAATGAGCTCAGTTCAGTTCTTCTTCAGAAAAAAAACAATTTTAAAAATTCAACGTCGTTTATCCCCGGACAGACGATGAATGAAGAAAATAGTCAACTCTCTTGTTTTTTGTCTTTTTTTTCTCCGCTTCATAATAAAAAATAAGTATTGTTCTGTATTTTACAATATAATTCAACATTTCCACTATGGAAGCATCAATTAAGTCCAGCAACTGCCAAAAGGTATGATTTTGTTTTTTTTGTTTTTTCTTCTTTTTTTCCTTAAAAAACGGACACGTAACCGTAACAAAACAAAAAAAAAAAAACTATAATTTTTTTTATTATTTATTTGTATTTATTATCTATTTATTTTTTTTTTTTTACGAAGGACATTTTGTACAGCCACACTTCACAACTTTCTCTACCTCCTCCACGAAGGACGAGCCGTCGGTGCACTCGAAGGTGTATTTCCGGCGCTTACTCCTGAGGGGCCCGCAACACTGGGCCCCGTCGCATCCCCCCCGGCACTCTAACCGCGAGACCTTTTCGGTCGTCTGGCACGCGGCGTACCCTTGCTGTTTCTGGTAGTTATCTCGGACCCGTTCTCCTCGACAAGCAATTTCTGCAGGGCAAAAAAAAGAGAGAGACATACGTGCATTTTTGTTTTGTGTGTTTTTTTTTTTTTTTTTGATTATTATTTTGCTTTTACATCCCCCTTTTGCGCACGATTTGGAACGGCGAATTGTGTTCGCCAGCCGCGCTCATTACCGCGACCTCGGCTGTCAATTTGGCCGAGCGCCGAAGTCAAGCCGCTGCTTCTTTCCATGTAAAAGTCCATCATTTGGTTCAGCTCACACAAGACACAAGCACAAGTCAGAGGAGGGCTCTTCATCTGAAGCTTGTCCAGGCAGACTGTTGTGCACCCCACTGACCAGCAGAGGTGACTGTTGAGCACTGAGAGCTCATCCCTGCCAAATAAATCCCTCCCTCCCTGGCAAAGGCAGAAAATCCAGGCTCAGAAAGTCCTCTCCAGTATTTTAGTAGCTAATTAGCACAGTTCTTCAGCCATGAGGTAGACCTAATTAGTGAAATCAGCTGGCTGAGTTCACGGGTGGAAGAAACACACAGCAGGATTTTTCACTTTATGACTCCTGGACTTTCCACCTCTGCTCCCTGGGCAACCCTACGGCCAATCATGTGTCGTCCTGCAAGGCTGCTTGGAATATACGGCACTGGAACAGTTTGGATTGAACAGCAGACTATGTGGCCAATCCAGTCCGTGACCTCGAACAGCGCCTTGCAATGAGCCACCCAGGCTGTGTTTTCTTTAACATATGAAATATTAGCTTTGGTTTTACACCAGTTGTGGATTTTCACTATTAACATTGACTTATGGGAGGGGGGCACTTAAAAAAAATTATAATAATAAGTTAACAGGAGGACATGCAAATGTAAGGCAGTCAAATCTATAAGACACACAGTACTATGACAACTACTCAGTACCATGAGTGCTCTGGAGCAGTCGAAGGTGAATGAGTTCTTAGGGGGGGTGGAGTGCGGGGAAAGGGCCAGGATGCACACCCCTGACTCTGTAGGAATGACACTGAAAAGATGGCGGTGATGGCAGTGACACCACAGTACGTGATGAACAGCACGTTACGCACCCCTGTGGGAAACGCCCCAAAAACAGAGGCTAGGTGAGGGGGAACTATGGGTGACTCTGGGGTGACTGGAAGGGAGGATGAGTGTGGAAAGGATGAGAGGAAGATCATAGCTCCTCCATCTTTTCCCCATAGTATCTCACCTGTCTGCCCCGTGTGGGGTTCAGGGCATGTTCAGGGGAGGCTGAGAGGTCAGAAGTACATTATTATTATTATTATTATTTGTAGTAGTAGTACTACTAGTAGTATATATAGTCTATAATATAGTAGTATAGTAATATAGTATAGTAATATTTCACAATGTGAGCTCTAATGTTCAAAATTATTACACAAGGCATTGGATGCAGAGTAAGGTAAGAGATATTGTGTGTGTGTGTGTGTGTGTGTGTGTGTGTGTGTGTGTGTGTGTGTGTGTGTGTGTGTGTGAAAGAGTGGAAGTCAGAGACAGTGAAAGAAAGTGAGAGAAAGAGACAGTGAAAAAAAGAAAAAAAGGGGGAAGGGTCACAGTGAGCTGAAATGATTGACACATTACCGCCGCAGGGAGGCGTGGCTGTTCATACCAGCTCAGCGTCAGCAATATGAGTCTCTATATCTCCTTTATCATTCTCCCTTTATGCTGCTCAACTTTGCTAAATCTTCTGAAATTGGAAACTTTAATCCCACTAAATAACTTAAGCATGGGTGTTGAAAAATGTGACTGTTTCAATTAGGCATGTTTCTGGTTATTGTGTACAATGTTTGTATTGTATAAGTCTTAGTATGCACTGTAAAGCTGCTGTATTGGGCAGGTCTCCCTTGAAAAATAGATTTTATATCTCAAGAAACTTCCTGGTTAAATAAAGGTTAAATAAAATAAAAAATAAAAACTGTGAAAAAAAGAGTCTCGCTGGCGGGTTCCAGAGCTGAGATTAAACAGGGCGGAGCCGTAAAGGGGCGGAGCCACAAAGGGACGGAGCCACACAGGGTGAAGCCGCGAAGAGCCGAGGCACACCCGCTTCTCTCACCTCTGTCACAGCCATCTCCAGTGAAGCCGCTGTTGCACTCGCAGTAGGCCTTGCCCAGGCCGGACAGACGGCACTTTCCGTGCTTGCACCTGATGGACTGGCAGGGGTTGAAGACCTCTTCCTCGTCCTCACACAGGACGCCCGTGTAGCCCGGCTGGCACCTGCAGCTGTAGGAGAAGGCGTTGATGGGCAGGCAGGTTCCCTGCGCACACCTGAGGAGGAACGGGATAAAAAAGACTTATTACACAACACGCTCAAACACTCTGTGGCCATTTTAGTATTTTTAACACACATTATTACCACAGAAATAACACTGAGCATCTTTAGCCAGTCAGCCGCATTCTAATCTGCAGTCAATGAAAGAAACAAAATTCTATTCATTTATTGAAAAAAAAAACCTCACATAACATTAAAGGCTTTTCCAACTCATTCCCTGAATTTAATTAATTTAACTGGAATTGAGACCATCCCATTATGAATATGTATGAAGTAGTCTAATAGACCAGCAGTGGATTGTGCTGCTCTGACTACATGTCCTAGAAGCCTTTGCTCTGTGAGAGGAGGCACATATCCCAGAAGCCCCTGCTCTGTGAGAGGAGGCGCACATCCCAGACGTCCCTGCTCTGTGAGAAGAGGAGCATATCCCAGAAGCCCCTGCTCTGTGAGAAGAGACAATTATCCCAGAAGCCCCTGCTCTGTGAGAAGAGGTGCATATCCCAGAATCCTTTACTCTGTGCGAAAAGATGCATATCCCAGAAGCCACTGCTCTGCGAGAGGAGGAGCATATCCCAGAAGCCACTGCTCTGTGAGAGGAGGAGCATATTCCTGCTCTACGGCAGGCTGAGACTCACTTGTTGCCCTGGCAGGGGTCGTTGGCCTGCTGGTCGCACAGCGTCCCGGTCCAGCCACCCTCGCATTGGCAGGTGAAGCTGGAGCGGCCGGTGGCGTGGCAGGAGCCGTGGGCACACACCCTCTTCTGGCAGGGCTCGCACCCGGGCAGGATGCCCGGACGCGGCTGGAAGCGCGCCAGGTCCTGCAGCTCGCCGTCTATCACCAGGTTCCGGATGCATCCGTGGAAGCTGGTGCCGTTCTGGCCTCCCCCGCTGCCGTGGCGCAGGGCCGCCAGGGTGGCTTTCCCCGGCATGCCTGGGGAGGGAGAGAGGGAGGGGTAGACAGAGGGGGCGGGCACTCAAATGAACACCATCTCCAATCTGTTCTACATCCTGGTATAGGCCATATTTGAAGAAGAAAAAAGAAAAAATAGCCCAAGTTCGGGGCTTTATTGTATGGATGTGTGAAGTTGTATCTGAATTCTGTGTGGTTACATGAGGTCAGAAAGTTAATGTGTTTATGGGCTGAGAGTCTGTGGTCATCGTGGTTATTTCTGTGGCAAACTCTTGTTGCTGTATAGGTATGGGGCATGCACCTAAGTTATGGCTTACGGCTTAAGTTATGGTACACCTGCCATTCTAATAAATTTTTAATGTGTGTTTGCACGTATATATTTCTAAGGTAATGTCCACCATTGTGATGGTACTTTATAGATACATTTTTTGGAACCATCTTGCATTTTGATACAAAGACACATTTGAGTGTATCCCCGTCTACATCACGGGGCCTGTCGGCTTTGGTAAGCACCGACGATTTTTAAGCCGGCTTGTTTTATTGGTTTAAATCGGTTCGGTTGATTTATCCCTTTAATGGAGCCGTTTATACAGGTTTGAGCTGAGCAGTCATTTAACTCCCATGGCAGTAAATGGAATCCTACAGTGGTCAATAGTAATCTGGTTTTTGAAAGAAAAGATACGTCTTACACCCCCCCCTCCATATAAGAAGATGTTAGTGGGGAGATGGATTTGAGAGCGCGGAGGACCGCATTAGAAATGTAATTTGGCATTTACTTTAAATCAGCTGAGAAGTCAATCTCCTTACTTAAGAGGCCATTAGAAAAACAATCCCATAGATCTCATTTTATACTGCTGGGTAAAGTTGACCAGGCTGTATATTTAACCAACATTCGCCAACTTGAGACACAGCAGTACTCATAAAGAATCCAGAGTCCGTCGTGCCCTTCAATCAAGCCAGTTCTATTCTAATGTTCATGAAGTCAAACGGGTTTCTTTGACGTAAACTTGTTTTTTCTCTTTTTTAAGAAGTAGGCCATTATTAAGGAAAGAGGCAACGATTACTGCATGTGAAATTAAATCTAATTATGTTATGTATGATGTATTAATTGACACAGAATGTATGATCTGTACTGGATATGTGATGCGGTTGATTCAAAATGAGATTCACGGCCTCTCGTAGACAGGTAACACACATAATCAGAGGACTCGATAGCCGTTTCATTTTTACATTTTACACAGTACTTACAGTAGCCTAAGTAACAAAATGGGGGAATGATATTCCCTCGTGAGAGTGACACCACAAGTTTACTTGTGAAATATATATTTTAAAATATTGACCTATAAATATGCAGGATAGAGGGTACAGTTCCTTTGTTTTCTTTATTGCTTTGTGGGATCTGGCAATTTCTGGCTATGCTCAGTTTTCAGGCAGTCAATAAACAGGCTCACATTCCTGCCTGGATTTTGGTTTCATCACATTTTATGACTGAGTAGGTGTGTGTGCGTGTGAGAGGTACTGGTAAGCAAACATAAAAAGCTCTCTCTCTCTCTCTCTCTCTCTCTCTCTCTCTCTCTCGCTCACACACACACACACACACACACACACACACACACACACACACACACACACACTCAGGGGAACAGTATATGTAAAGGATCGACAGTGATGGATAAAAATGTCACTCCTGAACCTCCCTCATCTCCATATATCTCCCATGGCAGTGCAGGAAAACATTTCCAATCCTGCGTGACAGAAAACCTCCATCACCCAGCCAGAGTCAGGAATCACTATGTTTCATAAAAGAGGTGCAATAAAAAGTTTGAAAATGAATCCCAGGGAAACTGCTTAATTGGACACATGGAGCACAAATCTAACACAATGCCTCTTGCAGGGCTGTTTTGTCGATGCTACCTGAAGCTCTGTTTTTCCCTCCAAATACTCCAAATTCTCTGGATTTCAGATTCTCATACAGATCCCTTTAACCCCCTCCAGCACCATCTTTCTTGAACAAAAGCCCAAAAATAAAAAGGTTACTGTTCTTAAACCCCTTTGACTACAGACACAATCCTGGTTTCTTCTATAAGGTAACCCTTGGGAGTTTGTTTTCCAAGAGTCAGAATTACTCTAAGTATTACTGAAACAAAGTAACAGAAGCTCAAACACAGTAGAAGTGTACGATCGTAAAATAGTTTCTAGAGAATCGTGAGTTTTAACGCTTTCGAACAGTATATTGTGTGACTGGATTATTTAAATAATTAATTAATTAATTAATTTGACTGTAAAAAATTGCAATTAATGCAAATAAAATAAACAATTTGGGGCCGGTGCTAGTTAAGGGGTTAAAGAGTTTGAAAAATCTTCTGGTTGGACAAGACAGGAGGTGAGTTGGACAGGAAATGAAGTAGGCTGGACAGAAAATGAGGTTGGTTAGACAGGAAATGAGATGGGTTTGTCCTGAAAAAAAATTGGTTAGACAGGAAATGAGGCGGGTTACTGGTTGGCTTACCTCCGACATATAGTGGAGAGTCGATGCTGAGCGTGGACTGCTTGGACAGGTTGTTGATGGACTTGGGGCTGCCGCCATCGATAGACAGCGAGAGAGTCTGTTCTGCTGCCACAAGCTCCACTACATGGAAGCTCCCGTCATTGATGGTCTCCACACTAAACAGGTTCAACACAAAACACCAAAATGTGTCACTTTCAATTATATTTATTTATGGCAATGGATTGAAAACTTTGAGAACCCACAACCTAACCCATGAGCAAATACATGTTCTGTGTGATCGACCTCCTCGTAAAACGTGGCCTAATATATGTTCAAATATGAAAGGCAAATGTTTGTAACATAAGTCAAAACGCCTGCATGTACACTGTCACTACTTTAAGTAATGTGGTGTTTAAACTCGACAGGTGTGAATACTCGTGAAAAGAGTGTGGGATACAGCAAGTAATTTTTTTCACATTTATCTTGTGTTCACGCCTCAGCCCCTCCCACGGGCCACAGTTTAGATGGCGGTTTACGGTGTGACGAAATGCTAATGAACCCGCTGCTCCTTCCATTCGTCTACAGCCCCGAAAGATCGTAAATCTGACCACGCAAACGCGTATGGCTCCCAAGACAAACACAGCTAAGCGACTTTTGATTAGCCTGACATTTTGAAAATGTTAACGCTGCAAAAACAAACAACAGCAAAAGAAAAAGAAAAATACTAAAGGGACACAACCGGCGCATTCTTGTCCTGAGATTTTTTGAACAGAGCTTCAAACACAGGCTGCCACTTGTCTAAAAGCACGGGCTCAGTGCTACAGGAGATTAGCGGCTATACGGACCCTTCAATCAACGACAGCCGCATGAGCCAATGCGTCAATGCACGGTTTTCACTGCGTGTGCGCAATGTGTCAGATTTCTCAAAAGCTGGATTTCGCCAGAGCGTTATCAGGCGCGTATATCGTTACCGCCGGGACGACAGCGGAGGGTCTTCGAATGGCAGACGACAGACGTTTAACAGTCATTTAGTCTGACATCACATCAGATATGACATAAATCAATTAACAGGAATTATCTCAGCCAACCCAAACACGGTCTTCTGGTAGTGCCTCTCGACCTAAATGCTGCCTTCATAATTGTAAACGGCATTCCTCTAACTGAGTGACTATGACTCCACGCGACCCATATTTTGCTAATGAAATCTGAGATGCTGAAAATTGAATTTTTTAAAGCAAAAAATGTTTGAACATCTCATGCCAGGGCGAATAAATAGCAATGTTTGAGTCACACAAACATATGATTTCCAGGCATGGAAAGATAAGATTGATCTTTCCGTTTCCCTGTAATTTAGCCAAACTGGCACATGGACGCATTTCCCATTGTTCCCAACACACTATTAAAATCTGCAAATAGCTTATTTTGAGCCACCAGAAAGAAGAAAAAAAACAGCCGTTGTTTCTGTTGGCAGACAGCTTTGGATTTTCAGATTTGCCAAGTTATCTACATTCAAACGACAGCAGTAGTCCTTAGTACTTTTACACAGAAACAGCAGCTGGTAACTTAAATGCTACTCAAGTACACTATTTTCACATAACTACCAGGGATATGCCAGGAAAATGCCCAGTTACCAAATATCCATGTAATGCCACAGTCAAATGAGCTGCCAGTGAAGAGGCTAATAGTGGAAAATAAGCAACGGTTAGCCATCATGCATAATGGAACATGTGTACCATATGTCCTTTGTGCACACTATTAGGCTTGGGTTTGATTGGTCGGGAAAGGAAAAAAAACACCACACAAGCAAGGGTTTCTTAATTCCCTTCACAGACAGATGGAGAGTCCCAAAGGGGATGTTAAATGTTTAATTCCGAACGTAAACAAATAAAATGTGTTACTGCCGTCATTAAGCAGGCGCACGTTTAGATCCGACTGCGGGGCTGTTATCATCATTAAGCCCGAGAAATATATATATTTGCTTTTACGTCTGACACAGCACATATATTTGTGTTGGAGAGGAGAAAGAAGTTTTTCAAGGGCATTGTGGAGAAAAGAGAAGACCACAGAATGAAAAACACTGGCTGAGAAGGTGCTGGACCTTACGGAACTGGAATACACTGCCATACTGAAAATATATTGTCAGTATATTCCATATATGTACTGTGGGGACCAAAAGTCCGCTGGTTGTTTTTATTATTTATCAAAGTATAATGCAATTATGATGCTCCACTTACGCTTCTTATTTATTAATGCATTATTGACAACAGTTACAAACCAAATTTGAACACATTTCCGAAACGCTCGAATGAAATGGGAAGCTATGTGAATATCTGGTTTGTCCACCATAAGGTAAGCTTTTCTCTATTTTTTATCACACCCTTTATTCCATTCAAATATTAACAAATGTGTGTTCCTAAAGCTGAATATGCAAATATCTGGGCTATTAACAAGTAAAACTATCAATTGAATGACTCTGCAATTCTACCCAATAATATCACTAATGCTAGTG
Organism: Ilyophis sp. 1 JC-2022; assembly: GCA_022702515.1. NCBI lineage: Eukaryota > Metazoa > Chordata > Actinopteri > Anguilliformes > Synaphobranchidae > Ilyophis > Ilyophis sp. 1 JC-2022. The sequence goes on along the minus strand of CM040400.1, from coordinate 44,787,105 downwards.
CCCTTTCATTAGAAATACCTACACACTTTTTTTGACTTATATTATAAAAAAATAATGTATAAATAAGTATAAATATGGTACATTGTATTAGCCCTTTATAAATAAAGAAAACAATCAGTTATTGTTGGTAGAGTCCCCAGACTTCTGGTCTCCACTGTAGGTGGCACAGGCAGAAATAACTGCCATCCTAGAGAAAAGGCAGGTAAGTACCTGTAAATAGCTGACGGTGGGTAGGATCCGGTATCATAGCTAACACGCAGTCTACCCCTGTAGAGCTCCACGGCGATGTGGTCGATGTCTCCTTTGTACAGCAGAATTCCATTGTCTTCATCGGTGGCGATCTAACAGGCAAAAAAAAAAAAAAACAGGGCAGCTCATTTCCTCGCTGCTGATTGGCCGAGCTTTTCCACGTGTGAACTTACGCAACACTAGAGATTTAATTTACAATTTTGTATGAGTATTATGGAAATAGCCATTCTGCAAGTAAAAATGAAAATGCTATTTCCATAAGAATACCAGACTTCACTGTCATTGCCAAGTTTTTGGGGGAATGCAAAATAAAAGACATTAATTTGGAAGAAGGTGAGTGGAAATTCAACCTTATTCATCATGTGCAGTATCTGTACTCTAGATTACCTCCCTGGCCTTTTTAAAAAGAAATATTTTGCCTGAATCATACATTCTATCGAGAAGGTGACTGCTGAGACAGAGACATATTTCACATTTTTCAAAACCTGCATAAGCTCTAAAAATATAACAGCACACAATTAGGAGGTTGCAAAATCCTCATCTAAAGTCACACACTGCATTGCGGCATAGAGTTCAAATATGATGCAAATTTCAGAAAAGAAGTGGTAAAACTGTACTTTTTTCAGCAGTCATAAAAGCTGTAAGGTTTGCTGTAAATTTTTTTGCAGTCATAAAGTTTATAATGTTGTACCTTTTTTATTTAGCAGTCCTTAAAAGCTGTAATTGTATTAACCCTTTGAAGAGAAGGTTATTTGGAATGTTTTTCTAAATTCTAAGTCAGTGTTCTAGAACACCACAGTGATTGTTACAGAATTAGAATGTTCAGTTAAGAACATTCTAATCACACATTTGTGACCTCACACCTTAAAGGGTTAAAGGCTGTACAGACTGTATGGGCCTCCTGTTTAGTTCAGGGGATATTATGGTCTGTACCTGCAGAGAGATGTTGGCCTGTGAGCTGATAAGGCTAGAGGGGATCTGGAGGTAGGACTCATGGTCCACAAAGTTGACGCTGATGAGGTTCTGGCACTTGTCGCCGTGGTAACCCTGCAGGCAGCGGCACTCGGGGTCCGTGTCCAAGACGAAGCACTGCGCCCCGTTCTGGCAGTCGTGGTTATCGCATGGGCTGGTGCGAGGAAGGACCATCGGCGGGGAGAATTCGCAGAACAGGCCGCTGGGTAAAAAAACAAACACACAGGAGAGCAGCGGTTTGAGTCATTGTGCCCTGCACGTTTTACTCATGGAAACCTGATCCTTAATGAAAGAATCTCAAACTCCAGTCCTGGAGGGTGGCAGCGGCTGTCATGGCGGTTACCTTTCAACAGCGTCCAAACTAGGCCTTGTGGGAAAGGCCTGTGGACTCCAGTTGATCAGAAACCTAAGTGCCTCAGAGCTGAAACACGCCATAATAAACTGCAGTCCTCCAGGGCATGAGTTTGACACTGAGCCCTGATCTTGTAGGTTCCCCCAGAAAGCCATTAATATTAATGTCTTCACAAAAAGTCAAAGGTCAGGAGGGTCAAAGGTCAGGACAGAACATACCTGTAACCTTCCGGGCAGACGCAGGTGTAGCCGTTCACAGCGTCGATGCACTGAGCTCCGTTTTTACACTTATTCTCCTGGCAGTCGTCAAAGTCCATATCGCACTGTTCCCCAACATAGCCTGGCGTACACTCACACCTGTGACCAGGCAACCACAGCATATGAAGGTCACATGACTGAGCCAGGATTATGGATCTACAGTACAAAGCTTCCAGATCTGGGTGACATACACGCTTAAATCCTTTGCCTCTTTAGAGGCTGGTAAGATTTGAAAAAGCCAATCTTGAAGATCCCAGATTGTTCATCGAAACATGTTAGTGACTAATACGTACTGTGCTACAACATGAAGGAATAACTTTGTTTTTTGGCGGAAATCTTTAAAATATTGTCTGTAATCTACAATAACTTTATTGGTATCTGAAGGGCTAAAGTATGTCAAATAATTATTTCTCCCAGGTGTGAACCTGCTGAAGTCTAAAATAATCAAAGTATATTAATATATTTGCAGGTGCAGTAATATAATAATGCAGCATAATGTGTCCACGATAGTAACAGATTTTTAAGTCATAAAATTACCATACCATCTCGCACACACATAAAATTAAATCATAGAAGCAAAGGTTGAGAAGTTCCTCTAGAAAAGTACCATAGAGTACCACAGAAAAAAAAGGTGTTTGAGACAGAATACCACGGATATCACATCACAAAGTTCCTCAGACATTCAGAGGAAACCCAAGCTGCGATGACAAAAGTCATACGTGGAACCAGCTAACCTTAAAACCCTACATACAAGGGTCAGCTCGTATGAGGAGAAGCCTGCCTGTCTGTCTCGAACATATCGGTCACTTATAAGGACAAACATCTGTTGGAACCTCGTCTGTCTCTTAAGAAAATAAAGAACTTAAATAAGCCAAATCACAGAGGAATGAGCTGAAAATAAACAGAGGCTCCAGGCCTTGCGGCGAATCCTGGGGGGGTTGTTTGGGCCAACCCCTCTGGTGCTTACTTGTATCCCGTGGGCGTTAGGATGCACTTGGAGTCGTGTTGGCAGGGGTTCAGCTCCGGGGCGCAGAAATCCAGTTTCTCCTCACAAAGCTCACCTGCGGCACAAACGAGGGGAACCGCGTCACAAACGAGGGGAACCGCGTCACCCTAAAACGCACACGCCAGGGTCCTGTCCAATCCTGTGCCGCTAGATAACATTCCCCCACCTTCCCACCAGCCCCCACGCCCATGCCGCCGCCGCCGTAATGAAGCCGTTTCTCAGTTTCCAGTCGAGGGGCTTTGCGGCTCGCGTTCTGGAACTCTGTTATGAAAACGCTGATGGGAATCACGCCGCGTATTTTCAATTTCAGATTTTTTTTCCCCGGCGCCGGGGCCGCTCTTGATAGGAGCACCCAACTGCGCAGGTGAATTCAATTATTCATCTTTTTTTTTCCATCTACCCTTTCTTTATTTCTTTTTCCCCCGGTGAACTCTTTTCAAACAAACTGCACTGCGGAGAACCCCTCCCCCTGCCCCCCTGGTCTTATCCTTCCGAACAGCGACACGATGCCCAAGAGAGCGCTGAAAATGGCTTTGTCTGCCATGTGTCTGAAGAGCCCTGTCTGTCACACACCAGCTTTCCCACATTCCAGACGTAAACCCACCGCCCCCACCATCCCCGCCCCCGCACCCCCAACGGTACGCCGTCGATCAATAAAAAAATTCTGGAAATGACGCAGCTGAGCGCTGAATTATGAATTTTTAATACCCGGTCACACTTCATGTTCCTGCAGGGGTGTGCGTGATGAATGGCTCTCTGGGGCCGCAGCCGAGGGCCGGCGGGATCGACGCAGGGCTGCTTCCCCCATCAGCAGGATAACCCGTACTCAACCCCCCCCTGATAAATTAGCGGGTGACATAATATTCTGCGTGTATCCTAAAGTCTTATCGATTACGCAGGAGGAAGAGGCGCGATGAAGAAATCCCAATATGTTGCACGGCAGCAGTTCCGAGACTGGAATAATTACGGAATTGTCTGAAATCGATGTAATTGCTCAGAAAGGATCAATCCGTTACGGTGTTTTTTCCTGAATAACGTATCGCTGTTTTGGAATACTAAACTGCTGCGTTTAAATTTAACAGTTGCAGACTTTTAGCTCAAGCTCAGCTTGACCATTTTTATAAATATATTCTTAATTCATATATTTATGCGCTTATTATATTTAGGCAAAACATGAGTATTCATGAATCACAATGCATAAGAGAATATCTGATATAAATTTTCATGCAGGAAGAAATTATAAGAATATAAGATGACAACCAACTAAATTCCATAAGCACACTGATTTCTGTCATATTTGAAAGTCAAAACATCCTTCTGTACATTGTAGCCAAATACTAACACTGTGCACATGTTGTTTTTCACTGCCCTCTTTATCTTTAATAACCTGCTGTTTGCTCCTCAAGCGCATCTTTGATCTGTTTATTTCTTCATGAAAAGGCACATGAAGCTGTGTTTATCTATAACACGACTATAGTGACTGCTAACGTAACATTAAAGCGCATCTGGACTGGGCCGGTCCTCTGGAAAACCAACAAGGTTTTACAACTGCGATTCCTTTAACCGTGGTTTAAAAAATATACATATTTTCTAGAACATTATATTATATTAAAATAATATTAGAAATGAGTATTAGTATTAAGCAAAATCAGCTAGGTGTTGCGTGGTACTGTGCATCCAGCCGAACTGCCTCCTTCAGTTCTTTTCACCCAAACCCTAGAGATGAATTTTATGTCAGAGTGCAGAGCTGGCTGGTTTCCAGACAGTTTAAGGAGGCAGTCTCTGACATACACCAGAGAAGCCTGCAAGGTCACTCCAAGGACCTGGAGAGCTATACATGGTAAAAGAGATGTGTTTTTCTTTAGAAGTAAGGAATGGACTTTGTGGGGGGGGGGGGGGGGAACCTCCAGCAGAGCATCTCCAGGCTTTAAGGCGTAATTAAGCCTCGTTAGGGGCAGGGTGAACGCAAATGATGTCATGGCCTTTAGATAAGTTTCACTGCCAGTAAAAGCAGAGTATAGGTTTTGGGACCCAACCGGATTTTGACTCGGGGCACTGCACCCCACCCCCCACCGGCAATATATTTTGTATATCGACTCAAGGCATCTTTTGAATATTTCTCCATATTGTACCGTATAATACATTTTGTGTGCAAATACCACCATTCGGTTTCTTAACCGAATGTCTTTGTTTGTGTTCTGGAAAAGGGCATGGTGAGCTCAAAACACACTCACACACTCACACACATAAACTATATTTTATATAAACTGTACATTCCCCTTCTTTACCCTGATCTGTCATGGTTTCTCAGCCTGCTTTTCTCTTTTTGACCACTTCCCTGGGGAGCGCTCGTGTTGCGTCTCTTCTCTTGGTTTCTTTGTCCGTTTCGTGTTTTTGGGTTTTGCTACTCAGTGTATTCACCTGTTCTGTAGTTCCTGTCATTATTTAAACCTCGCGTCACCTGTGTTAGACGCTTCCATATTGCCAATCTTTTGACAAGGAAAGCCGGTAATTTACGGGTTATTGCGGACATTAAGCGTCGACCGTATCACCTCAACGTGTTGTGGTTCCACGGGACAAGGGTGCATGTGTTCAAGAGTTTGTTAGAAACTTAGAATAGGCTAGTCGTTTCTATCCTGTCTCTTTTTTTCACCCCTGTCTTCTGTCTTTGACAGATTGTCTTCTCCGTCTCTATTACCTCTTGTTTATGTGTTTCGGCTCCCTCGTTGTGAGCTATAGGGTTTTTCGTTGTTGTTTTGCTTTAATATCTAGTTAAGAGTTTTTCGCCCTCTTCAGGTCGCTTTGAGTTGTAGCGGTATCTCTCCTGGTGTGGAGAGTTATTATTTGATTGTAGTATTGTTATTCCCTGTTTGCGGGGTTTCCCTCCCGCTCTGTGGTGTTCAGTCGAGCACTTTCTGACCCCCTACTGTCGCGTCTGGTTCCTCGTTCCCACGCTACCCCTTACATGATCAGCATCTATATGACCCAGCTAGCTCAGCACAAGCATTAAGGCAGGTTTTGCAGGCCACTAGTGATGACATCATGAGACAAACAAAGGCGCATGCTAGCCTGTAGCGTAGCGTAGCGTAGCCCAGCTTTGGTGTCCGCCCACCTCACACAGAGATAACGTGCACGGCGCGGACTTTACCGCGGCCACGGTTTCACTCAAAGCTGGGCAAGGCTAAAGAGACATAGAAAAGGCAGAGATAAAACAGCAGTGACTGACCTTTTTCCACCTCATTCAGATTAGCAGCTTGGCAAAGACAGAGGAGACACAAGACATGTTTTTGTTCACTGGTTAGCAGGAGCAGAGCACTACTACAGGAAGTGACTAGGAAGCACAATGCGTGTAGCAAACAGACAAACAGGAGTTAGTAGAACATAGACAGTTACATGACAAACACAGTTGAAATGACAGCATGTACCGTTAAGCTAAAACATATTTTTTCCCCTTAGCGAAACAACCGCGGTGATGTAGTAAATGCATGCTAAATATATAATTTCATAAAACTGGTAACAAAAAAGTTTTTTGAGAAAAAAGAAAGAAATAAAAACAACATCTGGTGGGTAAAACAAAGCCTGTTAGTTGTGGCCTCGAGACAATATTCATATTAAAATAATCACATTCATATTCAATACATTTCAACCCCCCTCTGAAATCCAGGCCCAACCTATGAAGTCAAAAAAAACAATTACAGAGAAATAAAAAAAGATAGAAAGAGGGGAATGGAAAGAGAAAGGAAGAGAGAGCGAGGGACAGGGAGAAGGAGAAGGAGAGTGATGGAGAGAGGGAAGAAGAGAAAGAGAGATGGGGATGAGAGAAAGAGAGAAAAAAAGATGAAGAGAGACAATGAAAAGAGAAAAAAGTAAGTAAAAAAAGAGAGAAACAGAAAGTATTGTCCACACGGTGAGATGCTAATAGTTAATATAATAGCTTTAAGCGATTGCTGGCAGCAGAAGCAGCCGTAGAGGGTCTGTGACATCAACCCCACCACCCCCCGCTCTACTCCCCAAGAGCAGCCGAGGTGAACGGCGGGTTGCCATGAGACCCTGGGCTTGCACCCAGGCCTCCCGCCTTGCATGATGGGAGGTCATCAGCCCCAGGCGGAGAGAGGCTCACTCCCCCCCACCCCCTCCCGAGGTCAAGGGGAAGAGCAAGCCCCCCACCGCCCCCCGCGGTCTCTTTGCGTGTCCCGTGGGGACAAATACAGCCCCCACCCCAGGTTCCAGAGCCGCTCAGCGTACATTCAGCCGCACGTACAATTAAACAACAAACCTCCACCATTTCCAATAGCTTTCCCTCAGTGTAATTCGGCCAGAATACAACACGAGCAAACAGCAGCCAAGTTACATGTACTCAGCCACCGAGATGTGAAGTAGCCTGGCATCCGGAAACAACCACCCCTCTCCTGTCAAATGGATGTTTATGCTCAAATTTCTTTACAAAAAATGTTCAGGGAAACACTAACTAAAGTGCATGGGCAGTGCATTATATGATGTATTTCATATGCGCATGTTAATTCAGAGAGAAAAAAAGCTTCCAAAGGCTGGTGAAGATCTTTCATTTAGACAAGGGAGGGCAGGGCCGACAGACGCGCTTATCCGGGGGGCGGGGGGGGGGGGGTGTATCGATCAAACGGTTTTCCTGAGGGGGTAGAATAATTTTTTGGAGATTCCGGGCGCATTCTGGTCTCACCTGTGTATTCTGGGGCGCACAGGCAGGTGTAGTTGTTGATTCCGTCGATGCAGGTGGAGTTGTTCTCACAGTCGTTGTCATCGCAGTCGTCGATATTGACTTTGCAGGTCTCGCCCTCGAAGCCGTCAGCGCACATACACCTTCGTTGCGAGGAGGACGACACACACACACACACCTTAGCGAAGGGCCTCTAAGCTTACATTTTACCCAGGAAACTTCCCTTACTTCTGTCCTTTTAGGGATCACAACTACGCGAACACTACAATATTTTCAATATGTGTTTAATACAACTCCCACAGTCCCTGTATGTTACCATCTTAAAACCAGCAGGTCTGGCTTGTGTTTGTGTGCGTGTGCGTGTGCACGTACAATACAGGTTATTACATTTAAATGCCTGATTGAAATACAATGCCACACTTGCGCTTGAATCTAATTGGACAAATGAAGTGTTCTCAGCAAAACGATGACAGATGTACATAATTTCTCATTACCTTCTCAGCCAGCCCAATTAATACTTCACAGGCCAGGGAGGGCTACTGATTAATCACACACAAAAAAAGTTTCGCTAAAGAAGTCTTGATAATTAGCTAATGAAGTGCACCAGAGAGAGCGTCCTCGTTTCGCGCCCCCTCTTAATGGGGCTGATGGGCACCTTTCCATTCTGCGGAGGGATTACCAACTTCCTTTAATAGCGCTCTGCCTTTTACTATTCATGGGGAGCGACTGCAGCCATTTTATCCGCTGATTAACTAATTTCATCTTAAAGCGCACGCAGCGTTTTGAGGTCGGTCGGACGGAAAAATAAGAAATTAATTTTCCGGCGTCAACACGGCCATATTGTTTTTACTGTTCTCGACTAACGAAGCGAGGCTTCAGTTGGTTTGAGCGCCGTTCCACGTGGGGGAGCGACACGGTAATATGAGCATTCGCGGTCAGTACGCCATGTTTTTTAAATTGTAAAGCAAGCCTCTACAAAGGTACAAAATGGGTATTTCTAAATGAGAAATTATTACGGCAAAAAGTAAAGCACAGGGAAATATTTAAGTGTGATTTTGAATTCAGTTCGATCTACTTCTAGACAGCAAAAATGGTGGTGTACATTTAACACCCTTGTGTGTTAAATGTACACCAGCAGTGTTAGAGTTGCACCAGCATCTTTGCTGTGTTTGAACGTAGAATAAAGCAATTCCAGCTGCCCCAAAATGACTTATAGCTGCCCCAAAGTGACTTCCAGCTGCCCCAAAGTGACTCACAGGCGAGCTTCATTTCAGCGCAGCGCATCCCGTCGATACAGCGCGAGCCGCTACTGCAGCTGCACAGTTTTTGTTTCACTCAACGCGCTCCAGCTCTGTGAGATAAATCCAGACGCACCGCAGCGACGCGGCAAGCTTCACTGCGCCTCTCCGAGTCCCGCCTCTTTCCCCCGAAAACACGGCTGTGGAACGTGACTCAGAAACAGAGGCCCTGCCTGTTCCTTTAAAGCAATCAGATTCGCCTGGTGGAGCTTTTTCCCCACATAATGCGCCACAGAGAGAGAGCGTTATTAAGAGCGGCGGTAAAAACGTGCCACTGTTGCATGGCCCAGCATAGCTGACTGGGAGAGCTGCTTAATGAAAAAATTAATTATGCATATTCGCTATCCTCAGGAAAATAAAACAAACAATAAAAATGTAAGAAGAAAAAAAAAACATTGCCGATGAAAATCTAATAAATGTTTAAAAATAGGCTTTAAACTGCATACTGCTGCAAGCCTGTAATTTTTGATACAAAATGATAGAAAAGCTGAAAAATGTGGCCCAAGACAAGGAGGCCTATCTGAACACATATACACTATACACATGTATACTATACACACATACATACATACATACATATTTTCATCCATCCATTATCTAACCCATGTATTCAGGGTCTTTGGGGCGCTGGAGCCTATCCCAGCATGCATTGGGCAAGAGGCAGGAATACCCCCTGGACAGGTCACCAATCCATTGCAGAGCACATACAAATTTCCAGTGGTCGATTTATAAAAACTCTTCAAGGGGGATGGTGGGGTCTGCGATATCACAGAGCACCATGTAATGTAATTTAACCCAAAGGGGATGGAAAGGGGCGATGGCAGTTTTACAAAGGGGATGGGTTTTGTTAATTGTTTTAACAGGGGCCATGGCATCGCTTTGCATCCCCCCTCACATTGACCCCTGGATATTTCCCATAATGCCACGGGAGAGGTACTTTGTGATCCATGTTTTCTCACCAGAAGCTGTTCTCTTCCCCTTCTTTCAGATGGCAGGTTCCTGCGTTCTCACAGGGGTTACTGATGCAGGCATGGATGGGAACGTCACAGTCCTGGCCCTGAAAATTATTAGAAACCAAATAAATAAATACCTTTTTATTTTTTTTTTGGAAAAATGTCCAAGTCCCTCCCAAATACGGTCCAACGATCCAATCGTGTGCAAACCCCACCGCTGATTAAAGAGTTTAGATATCTGCGGTTCTCCATCCTGCGCTCCGTACCTTGAACCCATACGGGCAGGTGCATCTGTAGAAGTCCACCGGGTCGTTGTTGCAGGTGCCGTCATTTTTGCAAGGGTTCGAGAGGCAGGGATTACACTTGGAGAGAATATTCACATCCACAGGCCCTAGAAAGGCAGACAGGAGAGCACGGGGTACATTAGGGCTGACCTAAAAAAACACTAATAAAACAGGGATAGGAACAACGTCACAATTTTTTGCATAGAAACCACAGAGGAGCTGAACCAATCAGGGAGCACGATGGTAAGAAGATACAGAACAACCCTGATGCTGATTGGTTGGATACTTTCTATCTATACATCTGAAAATGCCTTCATTGCCGATGGAAGTATAGACAGAAAGTATCCACCAATCACTATCGGGGTTTTTCTATTTGTTGTTTCACCGTGGAAGCAAACACAGGGGCGGGGGGCATGGGTAAAGAGGTCCACAATGAGGTAAAGAGGGAACAAAGAGTCAAAAACAATGACACTTCCACCATGGACCAATCACAGGTGAGAAGACCAGGTGCTGGTAGATGAAAGGTAATCATCTCAATATTTAGGGTGGGAGGAGGGTCAAAGTTCAGAAAGGAGATCAAGGTCAAGTTCAAGGGAGGGCCAGGGTTCGAAGGGCTTTGATTGGGCCATTTTCTGGGCCTTACCTGTCACAAGAAAACCACAAGGGCCCGGTATGTCTACAGGATGTCAATTACACAGTATAATGTCAAAAATTACAGTAGGACCCCAAAAATAAATAAAGCTTTAAAAGATGTCAGGCAGGCAAAGCTCAAGCAATTATTGACTTGTTTTTCATGTCAAGAAGATACTTTTCATCCCATTTAGACTCTAGGTTACCCATGTAAAAAATGTGTACATTCAGAAAGGAAGCCTACTACTGTATACCTAAGCACATGTAAAGCACAATTCAAGTTTAAATAATTATACTTCAAGTATGCTGAAGTATAGAGAATATTTCTCACTCGGATAAAGCCGACTGAACAGTGAGTATTTTACTGAGTTTTGGGCTAAAATGTAGCTGCTTAGTTCTGGTCAAGGTAACTCAGGACAACAGGACATCCACCACTATATCAGACAATATATCAGACCGAACACCAGAAGCAGCTTAATCAATACAAACTCTTAACAACAGAATCAGGTGCTTAAGTACCTGAAACAGCACCAGCTCACACATTTACATTCTATCTTTACATTTAAAGCATTCAGCAGACACGATTACCCAGAGTAACTTAAAAAAATTGAGGTTTAGGCAAGAAACAGAGGATGCTGAATCAGGCACACTGTTAGCAGTGGTCCGAACATAAAACTCTTAACTTAATGCTAAAAGCCACAGTAAGTGCAAAACAAGGCTATGTAGCCCCAGTGAACATTTTCAGCTTACGGGGAATCAAAATGGCTTCTTTTGGTGTCAACGGCAGCAGCGGATTGGCTGTTTCGTCACCTCTTCCGGGGAGAGGGTCAGGTGACGTACCTTGACAGGTGAACTTTTTGGAGGGTGTGGTGAGGAGCAGCTTGTCGGTCATTTCCCCCGGCCCGGCGCATCGGGCGATGCCGGGCTCCTTGTACCCGGATTTCACCCACTCCGAGAGCCAGTGCATGTTACAGTCGCAGTACAGAGGGTTCGCTCCGAGGGCTCTGCACGGGAGGGGGTGGAGAAGAAGAGCAAGGATTAAAAACGAACGTTCTCTGTCCTTGCGGTGCTCGCTTAAGACGTTATTTAGCGGGGGAAGGTTGCTCGGCAAGAGAGGCTTAATTGATTTCCAGTGAACCGTCCCGTTGGTATTGAGCATATGGAACTCTCCAGGGAAACGGCTGGGTTCTTCTGAATCAACATCCTGCTGACATTAAAGTTTCTGAACGTAATTTAAATCAATTATACCGCCATTCTGCTTTTAGGCTATTCCATTCTGGCTTTTTTGAGAAGGTCCGGGTATAATCAGCGCTCAAGAGCTGCTGCTAAACTAAAAGCACTTCACCTCTGATTTCAAACATTTGCATATGCAGAACACAGTTTGTATATATTCAGCACAAAGGCCTGAGTTTTGGACTAGAGGGCAACGTGTGATTTTAATCATGAAATTCATCCATAATCGCCACACCAGTGAGAGGCGTTTCGGTTAAATGTGGAGGAATTTTGCACAATTTTTTGGGACAGTTCTCTGCTATACAAATAAAATTTAATTGAATTGAATTGAGAAGGAAGAATAAAAAATTGGATAAAAAATCTGTAGTTTCCTGTCTCTCCCCCGCCATGGCGGTGATGCTATCCCGCTACACCTGTGCTACACCTGTCCTTCTCAGTGCTTCTAATTACTCTGCTGACTGGATTTCTCACTAACAGAGACCTGGCTGCCAATGAAAGGAAATATGTGGCTTTAGAAGAAGGGTTTTCTAACAACTGCCAATCTCAATTACTTAATCAATATTTTATCATTGAGTACATATAATCACCCAGCTGGACTATATGCACAGAGATTGTGTGTGTGTGTGTGTGTGTGTGTGGGTGTGGGTGCCTTGCTTTTTTGTTTAACTGACTTCCTTGACTAGTTTCTAAGGCCAAAGACTTCCCCGTAAATTAATTAGGGACCTTTTTATTTGTGTTTAACTGTAGTCTCAAATAAACAATTAACATGTGTGTGTGGAGGCGTGTCATGCTTACAGGTGTGAAAGGGCGGAGTTTGAAAAAGGTGTGTCATGCTTACAGGTGAGAAAGGGCGGAGTTTGAAAGAGGTGTGTCATGCTTACAGGTGAGAAAGGGCGGAGAGGTCCTGGAAGGCTCCCTCTGGAATCACGGCGATGTCGTTCCCATGAAGGGACCTGCAGAAAAACGGGAAGTGTGTTTTTACTGGAACCTCCACAGCAGCAACCATGTTCATGCTAACACAAAAATCGCCACTCATTCAAACCACATTCAAACTAAAACTGTAAGTCTGTGATGGGTTTGTTTTTCCATGTTAAAATACCATATTGTCTTTCTAAATTGTATTTTTTAGATTAGATTTAAAAATAAATTATTTGGGTTTTCCAATATAAAGACTGGAGTATTACAGTATATTTATTTTTATATTTAATATTTATACTGTCTTTATGAACCGATGACACTAAAATAAGAAACAGACAAATTCAGTTATACTAAGAAACCATGCAGGTGCACCTGTGGACACAGGTGTAGAACAGGGACGGGTAAAGGCACTCACAGCAGCCGAAGAGACTTCAATCCATCGAAGGCTTTCACAGGAATGCACCTCAGTCGATTGTAGCTTAAAATTCTAGAGCCGGATAGAAAGAAAAAAAAAGATATGCATTGTTCGCCACACCACAGAGGTTTGAAAACATGTTTCTGCACTTCAATGAGGTACTCATTCACTAGAGAATATGAGCAGACTTCAGCAGCTGGCACATCATCGCTGGGGGCAAAGGTAACATTGATGGGGGCAAAGGTTAAATCCATGGGGGCAGAGGTCAGATATAGTACAGCAGAGATGCCACACGAAAGAAGCCAGACTCACAGTGTAAGCAGCTCAGACATGTTACTGAAGCTTTGGTTGGACAAGGTGCTGATCTGGTTGTTACTTAAATCACTGGAAGAAAACAAGAGCGACAAAAACAAGCATGAACATGGCCCTGTGCAGCAGGCGGGTTTCGTGATCATGCTGCTGATTGGACGTGCCAAACTGGTGTTAATCCATTGTTAAGGCCCGTCCACACCAAGAACGATAACTATAACGATAACTATAAACATATCGTTTTAAAAATCGTTCTAACTGAAGCGGATGGCGAAGTCCACACCACGACCATAACGACAACGGCAGTGACGAACGATATCGCCTGGATCACTTTCAGAGCGATTTGATGAGCGATAGAAACACTGACAGCCAATCAAAATCCATCACAATTTACAGGGCGTCATCGTTCATTGATAAGCTGCCGACACAGCTGGAGCGCGTGGTGCGTGCTCGGGTGCCACTGTTGACAGAACGTTATCGTTCATCAGTGTGGATGCTCACATCGTTATGGTTATGGTTATCGTTCTTGGTGTGGATGGGCATTTCATCTTTTAGACTATATGTTCAAAGGTTATTCACAAAGGGACACAATTCAGTCTGAAGAGGGGAAGTTTACTGTTAGATGTGCATCAAGCTTAAAACTACAAACTACTTATCGGCATAAAATCATCTATAACGAAAAAAACAACATGAAAAATAATAATCAGTTCAAAAACTGAAAACTGGCTCAAACACTCCCATGCATCACACAACGCAGTTTGCATTCGGCCTTTCCTTCTGTGGTTTCATATGGTTTGTTTTTCATTCAAAAAGGAGAGATTAAAAGATGTATTTTTCACAACACCGCATGGAAAATTTTGCATCCAGGGAGAATTACTTTATTGAATCACCCCTGAATGGAATAAGAAGAAACTAAATTAATAAAACACTTCAGTATGAAAGAACTTACATGAGCGTTAAGTGTCGGTAATTAGAGAGCTCCACTGGAACCTGAGTGAACTGGTTTCCATCCAGATACCTATCAAAAAACATTAGAAAACCAAATTATTTTCGCCGTTGAGGAAATTCCAGGTTTTCAGTGCTTGCAAATGAATATTTTCTTTGGAACGGAAACAAACAACATCTCATATCCCAAAAGCCCAGCTAATCATTTCAAGGAACCGATTCTTACTTATTTTACTGCTTGCATGTGCATTTCCCATTTTTCAATAGCAGTGTCCAACAGTGCACGCCTTTAGGTAATGTTTAAAACGTAAACATCTTTTTCATATTCGAGGACAAATTACAGTCAAATGGAACTGTTTAAAGTGCAGTTCAAAGCAGACTGGACTGAAAGCTGCCATTCTCCTTTAACCCATAGCTTACTTCAAACGGAGTTATCCTTCGCTCTGGGATTTTCTTTTCGGTATTTGATCTTAAGGCCCTGGCTTCAGGTACTAGGGAATTGTTTCAAAGCATGGGGGGGGGGTATGGGAATTTTGGAATAAACTTTGCAATCATGGGCTTCATTCATTCATCTGCGTGTTTATATATTTTTTCCCCATAATATTTTGTAAGTCAGTTAATTGTTTTAGAAGCTCACCATAAGCAGATGTGTGTTTCCCAATGGGTACCATACATGAAACAGAGTAATTCCAACCGATGCATGCAGTCGCAACCTGGAGCAGACTGTGCAGCTGATAATGCCTATTTAAGCAAACGTGTACATACAGGCAGTTCTGCATGACGTGAACTGGCACGGGTGCGCAATAGACTATGCAACCATGGCGACACAAACAAATTATTCAATTTGAAATCTGACTACTTCTGACTTGTTTTTAGAAATATAACTACTTTATGTTGTGTAAGAAAACTAAATATACAGCTAAAAGCCACATTATAAGTATAACTTGGACAATTGCGATACATTTTGAAAATAAATGCATGAGTGGTGTGTTTAACCCTGTGCCAAAATGCTATGCTGCTTTATATGTTTTTATTCTTAATTGAGGCAAAGGTCGATATGCAGAGATTTAAGAGAATTGCTATGACCTGCGTTCATATTATGCTTTAAAGTGGCATGTACTGGAGGTGAGCCACGGAAAATATCCAGTTGAGTTAAACTTTGGATACTCCAGAGATCTATAAATTCTCACAAGAGTCAGAAATACGTCACAGAATTAAATATACTGCAATATATATATAATATAAAGTATAGTATATATAATGTAAAGTATATTTCGCAAATATATTTTTTATTTAAAAAAAACAATATCTAAAAGCAGCAATGAGTCGTATATTTGCCCATATATTGTTAAGCATCGCGATATCCTGATACTATATTTTATTCCTAAATATTTTCAGTATATCCCATTTCCATAAGTACATCCTCGTGTCTGCTCTAAACAGAGGTTCAAGAGTTAAGAAATGTGAGACAATACAAACTATCTCTGCAACAGCCCACCGAACACAAATGCCCGGCAAAATAAATATTCGCGACATCTAATCAAGACATCTATAATAATGGCAGGCGGAGTGTCCTATGCTGACTTCCTGAGTGATATGTACTAATTGAACAGCCCTAGCAGGTGATGCAATCGGCAGAGTGCTGACAGTAAGAGAAATGAAGGCTGGCAGGTGTAATTTACCGTGGGGTACAGACAGCATGGTGCAAGCCCTTTGTTTGAGATTAACCTATAACCTAATGAAAATGCGATTCTTTTTTTTTTTGCATTTGAGGAATGGTTTTTAAATGCTTCGCTCTGTGCCCTCTTAAAAACAGCAAAAGTGCTGAGCTGGCTCATTTTCGCGCGATCATCACTTTTAGTTTCAGGCTCGGATTTTTATGTCCTTTAATGTCTTTTATCTCTGTGCTGTGTAAAGAGGGCGACAGCTTTGACTGGAAAAGTGCTCGTTTTCAGATGTGTAGCATGAAAATAACTCAGCAACTGTACTTCACTGTATCGCATGATGTGACCTGATCATTTATCAGTTTTTACTGCCAAATGATGTGCATATCCAAGTAATGACAGAGAGTGTGCCTGCACATATAATGTATGTGTGTGTGTGTGTGTGTGTGTGTTTAATGAGGGTGGAAGCAGTGTACGTGTGTGTGTCTTGTACGTGTGTGTACGCGTGCGTGTATTTTGTAAGAGTGTGTATGCGGCGTATCTGTAAGTATTTTGAATGTGTACACGTACGGCCCCACTACACATTTTGACGTCGGTTAGACGCCTAATCAACGTAGTTCATAGAGGTCGATATTCTGTCGATTAGTGGGTCGGAAATGTACGGTTTTTTTTTATGTCGGTATATTGCAACACGGGGGTGAGTACAAAACACTATTGTATGCATAAAAGTGGTCACGTCATGACTGGACGTCGATCAGCCTCGTAGCCACGGCGCAGGTCGTTAAATCGTTTAGGGGGGGCATATCAGAATATTTTGTAAGCGCGCATGTACACATCATGTAAAGCGTGTTTGCGCGTGTGCACCATCTCTACGCGCGCCGTGCTCGGTGGCGCCCTCTGCTGGTGACTCACAGCTCGGTCGCCTCCCGGGGGATGCCCTTGGGCAGGGTCTTCAGGCCCTTGTTGCTGCAGCGCACCACGGTGTCCAGGCAGGTACACTCGGCCGGGCAGCGGGCCAGCGGAGAGCAGCTGTTCTCATCATTACCTTCACGGTGACAGAAAGGAGAAATAAAACACACCGTTACAGTCCACGCACTCTATCAAACCACTCATTAAAGCATGCAACGGGGCTTGGACTGGTTCCTTCTAGGTTTTTATCAAGGGTAACATCATTTGTGTATGTGTGTGTGTGTTAATAACAGTGACTTATTCCCTCTTAAACTGTTATTATAAACTTATTATTAACAGCACTCTCAATTTCATTATAACCTTTAATGTCTTTAGATCTATTATGAGTTCCATTGGGCCATTTAACCCGCTATAATCAAGCCAACGAGCTGCCATACTGTAGCTCCAACTCACAGTAGAACAAACAGTACAAACCTACTGAAAGGAATCACAAACAGCAACATGGAACATAGCATGTAGCCATAGCTACATTTGTATGTGCTAGGCATAGCTTCATCATAGAATAACAGATACTAATTAAAATATTCTGTCCGCATACATGACCCCTTTCCTTTCTTATTGTGTTTCTGGCATCTCACTCTGCGGGAGAAGGAGAAGGAGAAGAAGAAGGAGAAGGAGAAGAAGAAGAAGAAGAAGAAGAAGAAGAAGAAGAAGAAGAAGAAGAAGAAGAACAACAACAACAAGAACAAGAAGAAGAAGAACAACAACAACAACAATTATCATCACCATAACAACCTACCATCGTCACAGGCAAAGTCTTGAATGGCCACATCCTGTATGGGAATCTCCTTCAAGAAGTAGGGGTTTTGGCATCGAGGGTTGCCCGTGACGATCCTCTTCTTCCTTAACCACTCCCCCAGCCAGGCCAGATGACAGTTACAGTTGAATGGATTTGCCAGGAGGTTCCTATTGGTCAGGAGCCAATAAACAGCGTTGTTATTCAATAGGCAGAATGATCTGTTATGTCTCAAATGTTTGGCCCCCCTAAGTTGATGGTGAGGTACTGTTCTGAATTAGTTAAAGTATGTATGGTAAGAGACCACAGTGAAGTTTTTATTTTCTGTTTTCATGTCATGTTTTGCCACTCCAGAGTAAACCAAGGGTCAACGGTGCTAGTATGATGCTTTGAGAAAATCCAGTGTGTTAGTGATCTAATGTTTTTTTAATTGTTGTTGCAATGGAATTATGCACTTACCCTTCAATGATTCTGCCTGATGTCATTATGTATTTATTGTGTACGTATATTGTGTCTATGTCTTTGTTATGGTAGCAAACCAGTTTCCCCTTTGGGGATCAATAAAGTTTATCCTATCCTATCCTATCTAAATGTTCTCTTAAACTTGTGTGTAGTTCACATGTACAACACCTGCCTATATGTTCAGTGTTCAATAATACCTTTTCGGCGTTCAACTAATATGTGAAAAAATATGGTTACTTTATGAAAAAATCCAAATATGTCTCTGTTGGTATACCCCCCTCTGTCTGTGTATATCTTTCGATTCAATAAATATGAAAATGTCACTAGAATATCATTTAAACCCTATCAATAGTTTACAACAGTTCTGCCTAATACCATTTGTCAAATACATCACGAGAAGATGACAAAACAATATGTCAAATTTGATAAATAACACCATTTCTCTGATGAACACAGTACATCAAAACAAAACATTTGAAGATTTTAATCTCATTTTTGTAGATAAGAATTTGGTGCTGATCTGTTATTAATTTAGGTAGCATACGATTCTACAGAACACTAGGCTTCAACTAGAATAATGGGGAGAAATCCCAATAGAGTTGGGTCATGTGAAATAAATGAATTCCTTTTCCGATTAGTTTTTAACACCCTGGTCTAATTCACCACATAATCTCTGAAACTAACTCTAACCATAACTTCAAATGTCAATTCCATCTATTTTCTATTTCTACATTTTAATTTTGTAGTAATATCACATGCTAGTATAATGAAATACTGAATTAAAAACCGGAATGAAGTGAAGGGCAGTCAAACAAAATGTCCTGCGCATCAACAAATAATTTCTATCCACGGTTCTGTCGTCAAGCCCTCTCTACTTTCACAGTGATTCTATACTTCAGCGAAATTACAAACCAGAGAATCGTTCCGGGCTCTACAGGAAATTGCATTTGCGAAGGTGAATTTGAGTCATTTGCAATTTTTTTCCGGCTAATTGAAACAGGCAGGGTTTTGACGTGCTGTCAGGGCTTACCCAATCAATTAATTTAACAGTCCGATTAAGAATGGATTGCATTCCATCATTTTACTGTTACTTAACGTGACTATTTGGCTGAGCTGCCAATCCGAACGTTTGACAGGCACGTCCCCCCAGACGGAGAAATCCAAGTCACCTGTCCCACCGAATAAACAAGCGCATTACCGGCTAGGAGAAATTAAGGTGAAAATCTCCCCAAAACTGACAATACGCGCGCATGGACAGAACGTAGCCAACTTGAGAACTCCATTATTTATGAACGCTCTATCTGCAGCCCCCAGAAAAAGCGAGCTGAATCAGATAAAGGCGTTAAATGATGGGCACTGTGCATAATATGTGCCAGAAAGCCTTCATTTATTGTCGAGCCTGTCATACAAAGCGAGAAAAGCTGTCAGGAGACGGAGGTGCTTCTAATAATGCGCAGAAAGCACAAACCCGGTGCTCCTACACGGCGAATAACATCGCGTTTACAAAGCGGGAGACGGGAAACTCTCGGTGGAGAAATGTAATTAGGCGAACCCGAGATCGCTCGATCTGCATGGATGTCAAAAAGCCTCTAAGCAAAGAGGACGAGGTGGTGCTATCTTAAATACTTACCTTCGGAGACCTTATTATTCCTGGAAGGACCATTAAGGAGTTTTCGACGGGCGAGGAGTACAGGTATCAAGGATTATTTTAAATTGGTGTAATCCTGTCTCCCGCCTCGTTATAAATGCTTCAACGTTATGGTAAGAGGAATCAAAGGCAGCTCAGGTCACGTGAAGACAGGGCTTTTATGAAGAAAACTAGCCTACATATAGGCCCCACGTTGTCATGACTGGCCTATGATGTTTGGTATTGTACACATTACCGAGATCTTGATTCAGAAAACACCGTCTCATACAGTGCTGTTTTTTAATGGCCTTGTTATATGATACAGCTTATTGGTGATATTACATCACCAAACTATAAAACGTTTCTTGTACAAAGTTTTTGGTTTTTTTCTTATACAAAGGTTTACAGGAAGAAATGTCAGTTGCCTGCAGTGGAATTATTACCTGGACTAATCAATAAATCAATAAATCAATCAATCAATCAATCAACCAATGTTTATTTTAAAATCCTCCCGAGTATTTAAAATGTTTTGACATAACAAAAGAGTCATCGTGGATGACATGTTGTAACGTTGAAAAACATGTTGCAGTAAAATTATTATTTTTTATTGATATTATTAACAACAGGTTTCAGCATAGCAGAATCTGTTTGTTTTTTTATTTAGACCATTGACTCATGTCCCCTATAGGGGACAAAAATGTATTGCTGGGTCTTAGGAGGATATAGCACCCTTTCCAAAGAAAGAAAGTTCTAGAGCACCTCACCCTGGATATTTACCAGAGCGAATCAGAAAGGCTACAGAGAAGCCACAATTGAGCTGATTTAGGAAAAACTGGAAAATGATTCCCTGACCGCATTAAAAGACGATCGGGCTGAGCCAGCCTGGAAAATGGTCTGGAATGGATACAATCTTTCGCCCCCTCCTCCTCAAAATTGTGATGGCTAAGTTGCGAGCAAACTTTGTGGTGATTTTTTTTTTAAAGATTATACAGATGTGCAAACTGGATGCTATAACACTGTTTGTGCTGGATAGCTACTCTACCATAACGATTTCCACAGATTCTGTCTTTTCCCACAAGTACATATCAATCAATCAAATAATAATAATAATAATAATCATAATAACTTATTTGCATATACTTTTGTAAAAACAGACCTCTTCCACAGAAGTTACAAACTGCAATGCTCTGTACTTTTCTGTTTTTCATTATTTTTTAGAAAATTTAAAAGACTTTTGTTATTTGTGTTTGCTGTCATCAGCAGTGGCAGCTCTGAGGGGTTGTGCTGCCTCCTGCAGGTGACCGCCAGCGTGACAGCCAATGACAGTGAGCGCTGCCAGCGTGACAGCCGACGACAGTGAGCACTGCCAGCGTGACAGCCGACGACAGTGAGCGCTGGCCGTGATAGAGCAGGGGTGTCCATTCTTATCCGAAAAGGGCCGGTGTGGGTAGTCCAGCACTACAAAACCTAATTCTACTTCTGAAGGTCTTGATTGAAGACCATGACTAGTTCATTAGTTGAATCACGTGTCTAAGTGCTGGGCTAAAACAAAAACCTGCACTCACACTGGCCCTTTTTGGATAAGATTGGACACCCCTGCTCTATCACACCCCAGCCCTGGTCCTGGAGAGCCACAGGGTCTGCTGGGGTCCCCAGCCCTGGCCCTGGAGAGCCGCAGGGTCTGCTGGGGTCCCCAGCCCTGGCCCTGGAGAGCCGCAGGGTCTGCTGAGGTCCCCAGCCCTGGTCCTGGAGAGCCGCCGGGTCTGCTGGTTTACGCTCTTACTCAGCACTACATTGATTAATTTAAGCAGTGAAATACACAGCTAACTCACCTCTGAATTGATCATAGACCCTGTGGCTCTCCAGGACCAAGGTCACACAACTTGCTCTACACCCTTTTACCTTCTGCATGCATGGCCATTCTCTGGATCCCGACTATATCACACCCTACATATATACGCCTAACATGCCAACGTGTGGATTTAAACATGTCTGGCAAAGTGCTGCGCTACCCTGATAAAGACCACCCAGTACCAAACGTGTTTGGAAATAAAATCGCTGGGAGTTATTATTATTATTTTTTAAATGTATTTTTTTTCCTCCACTAGTCTAGCTGCACTAAAACCCACACTTTTATGACCATTAAAAAAAAACATATTGTGTGGTGTCTTCTCTGAGCTGCCTGCTCGATGGGGATCAGAGACACTGCTCTGTTTTTCTGGTATATTCTGTGCCTTCCCTGCAGTGCGGAGGATTCTGGGGGGGCTCTTATCTCACACAGGGGGGACCCTAGGCCTCCTCCATCATCCCAGCCACCGATCTGCCGTTTCATCGGTTGGAGCTGCCTAAAGACCCAGGCACAACGAGCCATAATTCACTCAGTCTGTCTGGCTCATAAACTGACATCCAGAGTTTTTTTCTGGGTGTTTCCCCTTGATAAATTAGATTCTTTTTTCGATGCTCACGTGCTTCGTGCGATTGTGTGCCTCAGATTGCGCGTCTTTTCTTGAGTTGCCCTTTAGAGCAAGCGCACAAATATATCATCCAGTCAGAATAAACACGCTGATAAGTGACACAGTCAGGACGTACGCAGTAGATTCCCATAATCCACTGGCAGTGGCGTGGAAATAATAAAACAGAAACGCTCTCTGTGGACTGATGTGATACATTTTCACATTGCAAAATGCACTTTTTAATTTTTGTTCCTCTTCGATAATATCCAAGCGAGAAAGAGGTGAAGCAACACACACACAAAAAAAAAAAAATGTAAACAACAATTTTTTTTTACACCAGTGTAATGTGTGAGGTGGGATACCCTGTAGGGGCCAGAGTGATGTTTGGCGTGGGGGCCACAGCGTACTCACAGGGTGGAGAGAGAATGCAGCGTGTCAAAGGCCCCCGGGGCCATGCTGGTGATCTGGTTGTCATAGAGCGACAGCAGGCGGACGGAGCTGAGGCCTGTGAAGCTGCTGTTGCTCACGCAGCCAATCCGGTTGCTCCGCAGCATGCTGCAAAAAAAAAAGCGACTGTTACCGCTACCGTCTCCCGGCAACAAGTCAATGCCCCCCCCCACTGAGGACCAGGCGCAAATCTTAATTAAGATGCGCTTAGAGCCAGACCTGCGCCCCAGAGGCAGGGATCACTCTGCATAATTACAGCAGCCATTTTTATGTCATGCAGAAGAGTCTGCGATATCCATAACTCAGAGCACCAGCCCCGCATAATAAACAACAGGGCCTGGGAAAAAAAGAGAAATTCCCATATAAACCTGCCATAAATCCAGGATTCATGTGTAAGGCTGTAGTCCACAGAATAACCACCCCCCCACCCACCCACCCCACACCCGCACTTCCTTCTTGGTCTTATGATAGTAGAATTCTCATTCAAAACCAGAAAATGCAAGGAGCTACAGTACGATGTGACATCATTAACTCACTGATTTTAGCCAATCATTGCATTTTGCAGAGGGGAACAAAACCTTTTGATTGGTTGGCAGCTTTTTTGCGCTGATAAAACACAGGCTTGGATTTATAGGATTTGTAATTGTGGGGAGTAAACGGGGAACACTTACAGCGTCCTGAGCCCGTTCAGGCCCTTTAGCATGCGGAAGTGCACGTTCTCCAGGCGGTTCCCCGTAAGTATGAGTTCGTTGACCCCGGCCGCCCCCTCAAACGAACCCTCCTCGATGTCCGTGATTTTGTTGTTGCTCAAGTTTCTACAGAGGGAAAAAAAACAGACACAAACACAATCCAGTGGTTGCCATGGCATCGCTGCAGAACTCTCACAGATTCCACACAATCACAAGATACTCTACTCTTAATGTTAAAATCTTGCTCTCATTAGCAAAGCCAACATATTACAATTTGACGCTGCGCATCTTCGGCAAATTCATTAAGAGAAGTGGAGTAATACAATACTGTGCCAGTGGATGGTCTCTAGAGTAAAATAGCACCAGAAACTTCCGTTACCAAACAGAACCTCCTGTAGTTATTAAAAAAGAGAAAGAAAGGACTGCAGGGACCTGACTATCTGGTGAGTCTACAATATCTGTGGTATCGCAGCCTAGTATCTGGTGAATCCATAATATATGTGGTATTGCAGCCTAGTATCTGGTGTATCTATAATATATGTGGTATTGCAGCCTAGTATCTGGTGTATCTATAATATCTGTGGTATCGCAGTCTAGTATCTGGTGTGTTTATAATAACTGTGGTATCCCTTTTCGAAATGACCATATTTCTCCTAAGGAAGTGTCTGATGTGTATAATCTGCGGTATTGCAGCATAGCATCTGATGTGTCTATAATATCTTTGGTATTGCAGCCAAGTATCTGGTGTGTCTATAACATCTGTGGTACCACAGCCTAGTATCTGGTATGTCTATATCTGTGGTATTGTTTTCCGAAATTACCATACTTCCTCGTACCGAAGATTGTTCTCAAGGCTCCTAAAATAATTGGAATAAATGCGTCATATAAAATTAGTTAAGGTGTAACGGGATAGGTCTGCTGGTACACCTTGAGCTGTCTGAATGTTGAATGGCTATGATTGCATTAACAATAAACGCAATTGATCCTCCCACACACGCACACACACACACAAACACGCACACACCTCAATTTTCCATTCCCTTAAAAAAACAACAAAGACAATACCGTTTTATTGTAATGTGTATCTGCCAGCTGGCCCTTGTTTACCTCCTCAGGAGAGGAGCACATCCCCTCTGCCCCGCCCCCACCACCCCAAACCCCCTTCTCCTTGGAACATTAAGTCAGAACGTTTTGCTGCGGACGGGCAGGCCCCGAGTCAGCTTCCCGCGGTCGTTCTGTTGCCACTCCTCTAATAAAGGGCTAATGAAACGAGACGTCAAAGTGGCGTGCGTCGCCACGGCGGCGCGGTTTCCCGGGAACGGCGGTGGATGTTACGGCGGATTATGGAAATTGCTTTTGAATTGCCGCGGACCAGAGGACTCACGCTGTGCCGCCACAATAGAGCAGCTGTCTGCGCGCCGGGGCCCGGTGGCGCGACGAGCCGCTAAAACCGCGCGCTCTCCCGCTCCGCGTCACTGCTGGGACCAAACGCCTGTCACACCGCTACCAATCCATTACACGCCACACTAAATTAGGCCTTTCACCAGCTCTATTCGCCGCTAATAAAGTTGCAGGAACACAAAAGGAACAACAAGCTGTGTGTTTTTGTATGTGTGTGCATGTGCATGTGTGTGTGTGTGTGTGTGTGTGTGTGAAGGAATGTGTGTGTGAGGGTGCATATTGTATGTGTGTGAGCATTCATGTGTGTGTGTGTGTGTGTGTGCGTTTGAGAGTGTGCATGCGTGTGTGTGTGTGTGTGTGTGTGTGTGTGTGTGTGTGTGTGTGTGTGTGTGTCTTGCTTACTTACATTTTTCTGAGCTGGGGGAGTTTCTTGAAGATCCCAGTAGCTTCCAGAACTGTGAATTCATTGTTGTTGAGACGACTGGATGAAAGGAGAATAAAGATAAAAAATAAATAATTCAAAATCTCACTACTGAGGTCCTTCAGAGAATCCATTTGTTTAAATGTGAACTTGACTCATTGGGAAGGTCAAATACTCCAAAACAATAAAAAAATGAATAATGCAAATTATAGCATACTATTAGCTGGGAACATTGCTTAACATTTTGTTTCCCAGTCTAAATGATTGTGTGCATGGCCACATAATTCACTTGTTTTAATTACCTTCTGAATGAACATTTACTGTTCACTCCAACTAACAAAACACTCTACAAAAACGCACTGCACAAAACAGCAAATATCATGCATCAATGCAATAGTTTGTGGCTTCATTATCAACACCTATAAAAATAAGTAATCACAACAAATTTCAGAATGAGCCAATTTGTTCTTAATGTTTCTGAATGCAGTGTGTTCACCAAACACCGTTGCTTGACCTTTTTCTACATTTTGAATAATTAGTTATATACACGTTGATTCACGTTGATCTGGGAAGAATCTATTTAGAAAAAAATAATAATAATAAAATACCAAAAATACTTTGACAAACTGCTAGTGAGATGTTTGAGTCTTCGAATTACACGTATCATTGTTAACACACTGAGCTACCCCTTTGATAAAGTGCACCTAGAGTGTTTATAGAAAAAAAGAGATTATTGGTTCATCCCCCGGTCATCATTTAGCATTTATATATGAGTATGAGGAAAAAAAATTGGGGTCTGAACTTTGTAAGTTTGATTCTGAGTTGGAAACCTTCTGTTGCACCGTTGAGTATTTAACATGAATTACTTCTGTTAAATATATGAATAAATAAAATAATTAAATGTGCGTACAATGTTTCGTAAGTGTGGTTGTAGCGGAAGTGTACGCTAGTGAAAGTGTAAACTATTAGCATTGCAGTGGAAGTATACACTAGTTGTTTAGTTGAGTGTACACTAGTGAAGGTGTACACTTGTGGGAATGCAGTGGAAGTATACACTAGTTGTTTAGTTGAGTGTACACTAGTGAAAGTGTACACTTGTGGAAATGCAGTGGAAGTATACACTAGTGGCATTGCTGTGGAAGTGTACACTAATGGTGTTGCATAAGTGTACACTAGTGGTGTCATGGAACTATTCAAGTATTAATTTTTGCACAGATCAGATACACACATTACTTCAGCCCCCCTACACCACCACCAAAAGAAAAACTCCTTCCCACCCCCACTGCATCATGGGTAAAAACTCACAGTTCGGCGGTGTACTGCGGAATGTGGTCGGGGATCCGCGTCAGCTTCTGATTGGAGCAGTCCACCGTGGTGCCCTCGCACCTGCACTTGTCAGGACAGGCCAGGTCCGCAAAGCAGTCGCTGCCCAATTTAGACCTGTAGTCTTCCGTGCCTGCGGAACACCAACAAGCGGCCATCACTCAGGAAACGTCCATCAGTGCTCAGAGGGGAGGCTGTTAGTACACACGGGGTTCATAGGAGCAGGGGGGCGGGGCTCGGGACACGGGAGAGGGGTTGACGTAGTCGCTTATTGGTCGGACCCGGCCACAACAGATAAGTGGGCGGAGCAATCCGTAGCCCCCAGTTAAGTCAAGCGATTCTGGAGCAGAGGAAACCCACTAGTTTCCACAAGAAGAAGCAGGAATTTGGGTCAGAAGCCAGACAAAAACTAAATTTAATTAAAACAATAATTAAATCAAGAGGAAGGAGACACCCTCTTGAGCCTGTTTCTCTTTCTGTTTCCTCAGCTGAAAGAACAGATTCTCTTTTTTTTTAGAAGGACAGACAGGCCCTTATGAGACCCCTCCACATCCGTTGAATCTCATCCCACAAGATGTCAGGCACTTGTCAAAAAAAAAAAAAAAAAAAAAGTTCTTCTATTACTGAAGCACACAAGTAAAAATGGGGCTGTCTCTTCTGGCTTCCCGGGGCTTGAAGGACACTGCAAGACATTCCATGGTGCTTGACAGAACCATGTTTTACTCATACCGTGCAACCACATGGTTAGATCAAGCACAATAGAAAGACCAGCTGAATTTCCTGCATTAGGCAAGGGAGGGAAGGAGAGAGGGAGAGAGGGAGGGAAGGAGAGAGAGAGAGGGCAGAGGAGAAGGGCAAGTGGAGAGTTGGGGAGAGGTGTGGGGGGGGGGGGTGGAGGTAAAGAACAGAAAATGGTGGTGGCAGGAGAATTGCAGCAGCGTTGTTGTAAAGAGAAGGTAAAGAGCGGTAACAGAAACACACACAACTATTTCTCCTCATGCAAGACCTGCCTTTACCCTTCGCTTCAAACCGTTCGGAACCCACAGAAGATAAAACCACATACCCACGATATATTTGGACTGAAAATATACCATCATAATGCACAGGTGGGGGGGGGGGGCAGCACGTGGGGGAGAAGAGCTGGGTATAGGTAAGCTACGGGAGATGAGGAGGTGCTTTAGCTTGGAGGCAGGTGTTACTTACAGCCGAAATGATGAACTCCTGAAATAAAGTCGGATTGCCAGAAGGGAAAAGAAGACACAGCGTTTCATCCTTGCTCTCTAAATTACTGCGCCCGTAGCCCCCCCCTCCAGCAGGTCACATGACAAGAGACATCCCAAGTTGCCACGGTAACCACCATGGTGTTTATAGTCCCACAGGAAAAAACAACAACAAAAAAAACCTGAAAAAGTTTTGGGTTGGAGGTCGATTTTATTTCCATCCAGTCTATTCAGGTAATGAATTTAAATTCAATTCACAATAATAATAATAGTAATTAATTTAATTTAAATTAACATTCTGAATGTAAATTAAACCGGAATAAGGAATTCAGAGAGTTCTGCAACTTCTGTCTCCAAACGGGAGTAAACTGAGATTGTTCGCCCCCCGGCTTTTTGGCTAAGAGGCTAACAGCTGCCTTTCACCCACTCGGGGGAAGCTTGTGTTTTAAAATGGCCGTCTTTTTCCCTCCCATCTGCCTCATTATGCAGTGCCCTCAACTGGTGTTCCCATCTGAGGCCTTTGGTTATCAACAAATTAAACACTTGCTGAAGACATGCAAATGTGTTAGTACAGTCTCGGCAAAAGCACAGCAAGCTCACGCTAAATCCATTCACAAGGGAAGGAGGAAAAAAATGTTAATTTGCCTAATTAAAGGGTTGAACTATCACTGTTCTCCCTTGCAGTAACGCGGTATCAACAGAGAATAATTGCTTGCGGTTGGATAAGATAATTTAGGGAAGCGTTTAAAGTCTACAGCTTGTTGATTGATCAGCCGCATACCCAAAGTGACAGACTTGAGTTGAATGTCTTGAGTTGAAAAACTGTTTTTGTTTTATTTTTTGTTGTGTTAAAGCTTTACTTTTTAACAATGCTTTGGAATGAAACTCCTACACTACGAAAAAGTAATTACGAAAAAAAATTGTTAACATTGATCAGAAAACAAAAAGCACTTCAGTAAGATCCTTGAAGGACTGAACATTAAATCAAAGAAGCAAAGCTTGTAGATTGAAGAAATATCAAGTGACAGGTGAAGCAAATGCATTGCTATCAACAGATAGAACAACGGCAATGGTGATTGGTCGATGCCTTTTAGCTACCAAAAGGGACCCTGGAAGTTTAGTCAGAAAGTATCCACCAATCACCACCTTTGTTGTTCGGTTTCTAATTACCAATGTATCCTGTGATTGGTGGAGCTCCTCTGTGGTTTCTATGCTAACGTCCCAACGTTCTATTATCCCTGATTCATCCACTGGTTAAAATCTTTTTTTTTTTTTGTGAACAGCTGCTGATCTTGGTGGTGGTGGTCATGCCAGTCATCCCCAGTGCCTCTTTCAAAGCATGCACAAATGTGCTGTTACCAAAAAATCAGGCTGGGCGGGTGTGTGTGTGTGTGTTGGAGGAGGGGGGTACTCTTTGCGTGAGCAGCCAAAACACCACACCTGAACCTACCTGGAATGAAATACTGTTCTTTTGCTAAACAAGAAAGGAAATACAAAGAAAGATAGAGCTGAAGGTTGACTAGAAGAAGACAGAAAAATGCATGTGCCTGTGTGCATACAGTGTGTGTGTGTGTGTGTGTACGAGTGTTTTTTTCTAGTGTTCCATCTTAACTTGATGTAATATCAGGACAATATTTGAACACTTGAATAATATTATATATGTAATAGGCAATTTTGCTATATTGCCCTTTCCTTTTGACTAAATACAGGGAAACAACAATTTCACTGCAGGTTACCGTAAATAACAAGAAAAATGTTAGTGTACAGCATGAAATCATCACCTTGATTTAAATCTGGAAGAAAAAAACGGGGAACAGGGTGACAGAAAAGCCAGAGCGTGGGGGGGGTTCAGAGTGTGGGTCAGGTGGGGAGGCGGGGCTTGTTACCTGAGCAACGGAACTTCTTGCTTTTGATTTGACCGATCCTCTTGTTGGCGAGCCGCCGGGGGCTGGTGCAGCGGGCGCCGCTGGTCTCGATGGGGTTGTCCTGGAGGTAGTCAGCCAGCCACTTCAGATGGCAGTCACAGATAAAGGGGTTCTGGGCCAAGTGCCTTCGGAAGAAGCCAGGCCACATTTTAAAAAAACTTTCATATGAGAGAAACGCAGCATGAAGCGTGTCGGCGCGATTGAGGCCCCCCCCCCCCGAGGGACTCGCAGGTTCCCAAAACCTTTCCTGTTTCTTCCCCATGTCTGAGAGAGAGATTAAACTAAGACATCTTCTCCTGCAACGGCACATTCCCACTGGGGTATACTGTTACCTTACGCTACTATGGAGAAATGCACTGATGTGTTCATTTGAAAGCTTCATATCCAAACTCTTGCCAAAAACAAATAGAGTTGCCTGTCCCTGTCATGCTATGATAAATGATGGTTATCTCTTTTTGAAAGAAAGCCCTTCCGGTCACTGCAAATTGTAATAAAATATATATTACCAAGATACTGCAAAACTTCACAATATATAGGCAAACTAATTATTGCCAGTACTGCAATGCATTACACTACTGCAAAATATATTTTTCTTTTTATATTTTCGATATATCTTGAGAATATACTGTATTGCAATATATTCAATTTCTGTAAGAGGATAGTACAGACACTACTGTAGTTTGTGTAAGTGGATAAGTAGTTCATTCTACCATCTAAGGCTAAAAGTGGAGACTGTACAGTGATATATTTATCAAAAGGTAGAGACAAACTGCAAAGAAAGCCTGTTGTAAGTGTTTAAGGCATTTTCTGTGAAAGGCCCCCAGGGTAAAACTCAGAAAGCAAATAATTATTACATACAGTGTTTGGATGGCTCGAAGGGCAGCAAATGTTCCTTTGGCGATGGTTTGGAGCTTGTTGTCGTAGAGCGAGAGCAGGTTCAGGTTGTGTAGATCTTGAAATGCGTCCACGCGCAGGCAATTAATCTTGTTGGCATTAAGAAGTCTGAGAAAATGAGAGAGAAAAGAAAACGTGTGTAAATAAATAAAAAAGCATTCCAGTTCAGCGCTGGTCTCTTAGTGCTTTTCTCAGGCCGACTGGATGTGCTGTCCTCTGTATACCAGAGCCGTGACACAAACCGAAGTTATATGGACCATATATGAAGGACAAGCGATTCATGATCCATTTCCAATGGGAAATGAGTTCAGAATGTGTTTCACATTTACTCTGGTTTCAGGCAATAACCGTTTAGAAAAAAAAGAAGAATTTGGGAAAATATTACCAACAGATTTTATCTTAAACCAAACAAACATTTTTTTGTAAAAAGAATCCTTAAAGGAACCTGCTGTACAAACAGAATCATAAATTAATCATTTTCAGGCATGACTGTATGGCTTTGTCTGGATACGTCAAGCCGAAAGGAATGCATTTGTTTGTACGAATGCCCACTTTCGCCGATATGCGACTGGAAGCCGCCGTTTTTTCCGAAGTGCCGCTGGCACCGGGGAAAGATCCGGAAGGCCCCGGAATTTGGCCCAGGATGCGATGCGCAGGAACACGTGATGTCATCAACACTGCCTCAGGAATGCGGGATTAGTGTAAGTGGCAGGCAACACCCCCCCCTCCCCTGTTTGCCTGAAGGCAACACACACGCCTTCCCCAGGCAAGCTGTTACCACACACACTCTTCCTCTGATCACAGCATGCGCCAAGAAAATAAAACACAAAAAAAAAATCTCCAGAACCCAGATACTTCTCCAAAAAGCATCTGAGAATTTCTGCTGTTTTTTGTGTGTTTTGCCTGAAAACTTCCTGAATAACAAATGTACAGGACTCTCGCAGAAGTCAAACCTCCAATACCCCGCCCCCCCACCCCAGCCCCTTCCCGGACGTCTCCGTGGGACACTGAGTAATTTAGGCTAGTGCCTTAAGCAGGACACCTGTGCACATTTCTAAGTGGTTTTGTCAGCGCACAGGGATTAAAAAGCACAATGGGCTTCCTGTCATAAGTTTCTTTGGCATTATGGGTACTTCCTGTCCCATAAGATTTAAAGCCGCACAGAGGCGTCACGCAAATATCTCATTAATATCTCAACAAACAGCGTGTCTCCCTCTCGCCCTGAGGGGGGCGCTATGCTACTTACTCTCGAGCCCTCACCTCAACCCGTCAGATAACTCTCACACGCTAACTCTCCTAGCCGCCCAACTCCCTGCCTCTAATCGTTTTCCAAAGCTTTGGCTGGCCGGAGCGACGGTAAGTCAGCTATTTGGCGGGATAATCCCTCATAAAATGACAGCCCGCGTGTTGGCGGGGGAAGCCGCCAGAGCTAGGGCCGTTTATATTTGGGTCGTGTGCGGCGCAGCGGCGGGATGATAAGAACATTGTGCTCCCTGTGTCCCCGGCGATGGCCTTTTGGCCGCTCTACACAAGGGGGGAGCTCTTTGTGACAGCTTCATCTGCCCCCCGAGTGTAGCTGGCTACCCCGAGTCTCATCTACACACTCCCCCCACCGCGCAACCTCCATGACTCTACACAAACGCACTTCACTCACACTTCCCCATACAAGAGAAAGGACTATGAGAGAGAAGGAATAGAAAAAAGATGAATGAAATATAATAAACTGGACATAATCCCTTAATACGGTCTCTTCCGGGTGGCCTTTATGCGCCACTTAAATTCCGTTATATTCAGGCGTTTCGGAGACGCTCTTATCCAGAGTGACTTACACGGCTTACAAGATTATTTTTATCTCGGAGGGAAGCTGAATAAGTGTCTTCGCGTCATGGCTGTCTGTATAAGCGTCACAACAACGGTGCGATTTAAAGCAATTCCTTGTACGCGCTCTCCTCCGTATTCAGGGGACATTTTTTAAAACAGCATGCAGAAGTAAATTTAAACTCTGTCTGACAACTGGGTGAAATTTACCGGGTTCTTTTTCCCCACCCTAGGAAACAAGGAAAGATAATTTCAAGGTTTACTCACAGCAACTGCAAAGCAAAAAGCCCTTCGAACAGGCCCTTGGGGAGCTCGGTAATTTTGTTCCCGTACAGAACTCTGAAACAGAAGAAAAAAAAGATCAAAACAAAAACATGTTAATTATTCCATAGATATGAACGAGATGAACACAGCAAGCCAGGCATCATGAGGGAGAGGGAGAACCGCAAACTTTGCGGCTTTGTCACGGCTACTGCCATTTTACCCAAAGCAACAGCAAATTAACAACACTAACACACATACACACACATACGTATACACACACACACACACACACACACACACACATGCACGCACACTCAAGCAGTACACTGTTTTCTCGCGTTTAATAAAAAGGCCTGACGTTTCTGTGCTGGTTTCTGGACGTAGAGCGCGAACACACTTTTTTTGGAAGGGGTCCACGAGAACGCACCACTTGAGGGCCGATGCTTTTGAACAGAGTCCCCAGGAGACAGAAGAGGGGGAAAGAAAAAACAGATTGAGAGAGAGAAAAAGAGAGAAAGAGAGAGAGAGATCACTTCCTCCTGCAAACCCCACTCCTTTATTAAGGCCGCTCACTGAGAGGTCAGTAAGACGAGTGACTAAGAGACTTAAAGAAAAAAACCTGCTGGATAAACACCGGCGGGCCCCGATATGAAAACCATGTGTGTTCCCCCCCACCTACCCCCACGCTCACTCCCACCGACAGCATGCCCGTAGGAGGCAGGAGTCATGGCGACCATGAGCCGTTGTTATAGTAACTCTTCGGCGAGCCATCAAAGCACTCAGGGACATCCCGTCGACGGTGGCGGAGGCTAACGGTACACATTCAGGGTCACTCAGGCTCTTCTCACCGGGTTATATAGCACCCCTCCTGGTGGAGAGAGGCGGAGCCGACCAGGTCCTAAATGAAACTCCCCACTGTCATCCCATCGTGGGCTTCCATGGAACTCTTCCCTTTGTTTTTCTCTTCCTTCCGTTCCCTCTCTTCCGTGCTCAGGGGGAGAGACAGCGGGTGATCGGGATCCCCCCTCATCCGCCATCCGCCTCCGAGGCATCCAAGGTGCCTTTAATTATTTACACAAAGACGCGCTCTCAAAAATAAACTCCGCGCCTCTCGGGCCGGCTCTGGGAAAGCTGGCGGGAGCGCTTAACGGAGCGTTTTCGGGAAGAGGCGGGCGAAGAGGCGGGGCCAGTCCTGAGGGCCCACAAAAGCTGAGGAGCGCCGGAACACTCGGCTGCTGCACCTGAACAATGGCGGACATTGAGTTCAACTCTAACGCAAAAAAGGACGCTTCCGGAACAATAGCCTTCTCGGTCACCTGCACGGCCGCCAAAGCAAACAGTGGAAGAAGGGAAGAAGGGAAATCACAAATACTCACAGGGAGTTGAGCGACCGCAGGCCCTGGAAGGCATCTGGAGCCAACTCGGAAATCTGGTTGTTACTCAAGTCTCTGTGAACGAGGGAAAAAGGGAGAGGGAGAGAGAGAGAGAGAGAGAGAGAGAGAGAGAGAGAGAGAGAGATGGTGACAGAGAGAAAGAGGATGAGAGACAAAGAGAGATATGGAAAGAAAGCCAGTGAGAGGGAGAGAAAAAGTGAGAGTGAGCAAGACCGACAAAGAGAAAGAGAGACAGAGAGAGAGAGAGAAAGAGAGAAAGAGAGAGAGAGAGAGAGTGAGAGAGAGAGTGAGAAAGAGGGAGTAGTGAATATATGCAGATGTGGGAGAGAGAAAATTTAATGTTCCTTTAATGAGCACACAAACCTCCACCATTACATGAAAATGATATAAAAATGACAAACCTTTCTATTATAACATCCTATGCCATCGCCATCTGCCACACAAACAGTCCCCCCAACACACTGCATCTTTGTAAATGCTGCCTAACTGTTACTCAGTTTGTAATATTCAAACACTGGACAGAGATGGATACCCATTGCTGCTCCACGGGGGTTTGAATAGGAAAATCGTATTCCGTGGATTTCAATTCTGTCAGATGGTCAGCTATTCCCAGTCGGCCATATCCCACCGCTCCGTCTTCCCAATTCCCTTCTCTCTGCCAGATAATATTAGAACAGGGGGAGGCAAACCTGGTCCCGGAGTGCCGGAGATGGTCCTGGTTTTTGTTCTATCCAAACCTATAACTACATAACTGGATTAATTTGAAATGATCAAGTTTAATGAATGCATGTGACCATGTGCTGGAGACACACAACATTTCACCATTTAGAATATTCAGGCTCAGACTTTTAATCATCCATCAAACTCTTGTGATCAAGCTCCAGGACCAGGGTTGCTTGCCCCTGTACTAGACCAATCAGGACTCTCTCACTAACACCTGCTTGATAAGAAGTGTTCTGTAAGCTTAGTGAATGGCAGGGGGCACTTGTGATATTTTTGTTTGTTGTTAAGGCATTTAACAAACACTCTTATCCAGACCAAATTACAGAGCTTACATTCTTTTCACATACAGCTGGGTATTTACAATTGGGGTTAAGCGCCTTTACTCGAGGGTACACCCCCACCTGGGAATCGAGCCCACAACCTTCAGAGCTACAAGCCTAGTTCCCAAACCGTTAAGCTATGCTGCCCTCCTTATCAGTTTTATTATTTTTCTTGTATAAAATGTGGTTCCACACAGATGACCTGCTTGGTCTACTTTGCTCAGCCATGTGAGGGTGTTTCTGCAGTATATGCTGAGCCACCTGTATTTGTTTGTGTGTGTGTGTGTGTGTGTGTGTGTGTGTGTGTGTGTGTGTGTGTGTGTGTGTGTTTGTTTGTTTGTGTGTGTGTGTGTGTGTGTGTGTGTGTGTGTGTGTGTGTGTTTTTTATGGCGAGTACGCCCCCGCTAACACCATCTCTGTACTCACATTCTTCTGAGCTTCTTGTAGGGAGTGAACGCCCCCGGCGGAATGACCTTGATAGCGTTCTGCTCCAGGCGGCTGAAAAGGCACAACGGCAGATTTAAAAGCAGTACACACAAAACAAAACCCCACAAAAAGAACAAAAGCAACAAAGAAACAAAATAAAAAGAAAACAAAACAAAAAAAGGCACTGATCCAACCTCCATACCACCCTGTACCCTTCTCATGATAAACTGCTGAAGCTAAGCAGGCATACCACCCTGTACCCTTCTCATGATAAACTGCTGAAGCTAAGCAGGCATACCACCCTGTACCCTTCTCATGATAAACTGCTGAAGCTAAGCAGGCATACCACCCTGTACCCTTCTCATGATAAACTGCTGAAGCTAAGCAGGCATACCCTTCTCATGATAAACTGCTGAAGCTAAGCAGCCATGCTACCCTGTACCCTTCTCATGTCTAACTGCTGAAGCTAAGCAGCCATACCACCCTGTACCCTTCTCATGTCTAACTGCTGAAGCTAAGCAGCCATACCACCCTGTACCCTTACTCATGTCTAACTGCTGAAGCTAAGCAGCCATACCACCCTGTACCCTTCTCATGATAAACTGCTGAAGCTAAGCAGCCATGCTACCCTGTACCCTTCTCATGTCTAACTGCTGAAGCTAAGCAGCCATACCACCCTGTACCCTTCTCATGTCTAACTGCTGAAGCTAAGCAGCCATACCACCCTGTACCCTTCTCATGTCTAACTGCTGAAGCTAAGCAGCCATACCAGGTGTGGGTTTGATAGTAGTTGAATGAGGGACCTGCTTGAAAAAAACTAGTTTCCTCCTGAAAAATCTGTCAGCGGGCCAGTAGGGGGTGCTATTCCCTGTGGAACAAACAGAAAGTCCAATGTCCCAGCACTATGATGGGGACACTGGGCTGTAGGAGGTGTTATCCTTTGCACTGGGCATTAAATGGAGCTCCTGACTCACTGTGGTCATTAAAAGATCCCACGGCACTTTCCCAAAAAGTAGTGCTGCTCAGCCCCGTGTGTCCTGGTCAAATTCCCATGAAATTGACTCTTTACGTCTGGCCAGCTAATCACCTCCTCCCACATCTAACAGGCTGCACAACCCCTCACACTCCCTGTCCTCTTTCATTCCCAAGGTTCCCCTGTGATAAAAGAAGCAAGTTCAAATTTTATCTATCTGTTTAAATAAAATGTGATTGTGTGAGTAAATCAAGCAGCATGCAGCACACTAGAGAGGTTGTGGAGGTGGGTAGACATGGATAGTTTTGGTAAAGGTGCTAATTAACATTGAAACCAGAAGGCTGTGGGATCGTATCCTGAAATAAAGCAATGTTTGAATGTCTGTTTAGAGTACTTTCCGTAAATTTTTCCCGTACATATCAAGGTGCACAAAGCCATTACAGAATATAGAAAAAATTATAAAATGATGGCAGCAAATTAGAACTCATTGGGTGCCATGTAGGAAGACACCTTGGGAGGAACCAGATTCAATCCTGCTCTGGTCAGCTCAGGGTGTGGGTTTTTAGAGACAAGACATGGCCAAGCCACTTTTCAGTCCATCTAATGAGTTTAGGACTGGTCCAGATAGACACTTTGCCTAGATAATGTGCTTCACTAGACCCAGGAAATAAGCAGCTGTGAATGGTCAGTCAGAGTATTTCTCTTGTCTTTAATAATTAAACAGGCTATATCACCAAGCTCTTCCAAAAAAGGCTACAAATTTGTCCATTTGATATTCTCATCAAACATATTCATTAAGATTTTAACAAACTCTGCAAAAAGGGGAAATTGTATGTGCAAATTAGGGATCCTCTTGCCTGTGATAAAACCAGAATCGATAAAATAATTATGCGGGTAATTAAATATGTAGACCAGACCCATTTTCTAAAGGGATGTGTGAAGCATAGCTTTTTGGTAAAGTGCGCCCACGTCCCGACTTTGTAAGGAGTCACAGAAATCTTGTTTACCTATTTTTGGGATTGAAACACGGAGCTGTTTTTATGACGGCGTGTGTATGCAGTCTGAGCTGAACTGACTCAAGGTGACCGATCGGCATAGAGATGGGCGAAACTCGCACACCGCCTGAGATAAATCACACACAGGGCTTCTACTCAGGAGGAATTCCATTAACAAAGGCCGTTACTTTAAAACAAAGAAGACAGACAATTTTCAAAAGTATCGTACAAATCGACCAGGGACGGGCATATGGGCTTTTCTGCTCAGATCGTTCCCTCAGATTGAGACAACTTGCATGTGCGAAAAAAATGTAATCATTTATATATTTTTTTTACAAACAATTTGTGGGATACTGTCGACGGGGTACAGTTTTTCTGTTTTATTTTTTATTCTTCTAAAGACGGCCTAGCGAATGCTCAGTTGCCCTATATCGCCCGCTGGTCTGGTGCTGCGGCTTTATCCACCTCAAATCGACCGCGTCTTTCACCGCAAAGTCCGAGTCTGTTGTTCCGTGAAGAATCTAATTAGACACAAATCTGGCGCCGCGACACAGGAATAAACAAACGTCTTTAATTAAATCTCCGTGACCTCAAACAAGTCACGGTGCCTTTCAACTTCTGAAACAGACTGTGCTTGGTTCGTGTTTCCATTGGCAGAGCAGCGGTCCGTTCCAAACAGTACACTCATTACATTCACCAATATACAAATCTTTGACAATGGACTAAAATTGAAAGCCATTAGCCTATCCCCCAACCATTACCAACATCAGTAAGTAAGTATTTCTTAACGATGCTGTATAATTCATTCTGTACATCCACTGCAGTGCTGTCTAATGCTCTGGCCTAGATGCCTTACGATACTAATGCACTTTGAAGGCATTTCAAACCAGCGATGTCGTATGCAACAGCACACAGGCAGGCGGTTCATAAATTATTATCAAAGGGCAGCTGAAGTACTTTCAAACATTAGTCTGTACCGGATTGATTTTTCTCTTTAATATCGCCTATAATGATGCTATTTGAAACCAGAATTTCAAATGAGATATTAGGAGACTTAACAGAAGATCCATGAATAAAGATGTATTAAAAGGTTGTCTTGGACATTGCTGATCATTAATTACCATGTCCACCTTTTATTAATTTGTACTTTTCATAAGACCATATGCGCAAAGATTAAAGAAGATCACAGCCTTGATATTGGCAAGCTAATGAAAAAATAAGATATTCTTGTAAGTGGAAACCGGTTCATGAACTATAATCGTGTGCAACATTGACAGGAAGGGGAGAAAAATGAACTTGTCTCTTGGCTGGGGGATTTTTTATTTTTTATTTTTGGCTCAGAGTCAGGTGGCGGATTGGCTTACAAGCGCTTTATCACGAAGGCGAGGATGTGTCCCTTTTTTCACTTCAAACTAACGTCTCTATTTGGGGTGGCGTTGCCAGCAACTCGAGACGGACCGCCCTGCGCCGTCGAGGCCACGGTCACGTTCCCATGGGGACGGGCATGGCTGGGGGTAAGTGAGACGCGGGGGGGAGGGCAAACGAAAGCTCTTATGAATAGATGAGGGGTGAGGAGAGAGCCAGACCGCCACCGCTGCCCCCCACCCCACCCCAGTTCACCCCACCCCAAACCCAGATGCTGTTTAGGAGCTGTTTAGAGCCCCTGGCCTGGGACCACCAGTGAACCTGGAGGTGGGCCAGAGACAGCTTCACACTTCACCGTTCACATCGTGTTTACGGCGCTCCGCCGAGTCCCATAAGTGTCAGAATGGAGCATATGTCTCTCTTTCTCTCTCTCCCCGCAACCACTCACCTCGAGCGCAACCACTCACCCAGACCGCAACCACTTACCCCAAGCGCAACCACTCACCATGACCACAACCACTCACCCCAAGCACAACCACTCACCCAGCCCGCAACCACTCACCACGACCACAACCACTCACCCCAAGCACAACCACTCACCCAAACCGCAACCACTCACCATGACCACAACCACTCACCCCAAGCGCAACCACTCACCCAGACCGCAACCACTCACCACGACCACAACCACTCACCACGACTACAACCACTCACCCCAAGCGCAACCACTCACCACAACCGCAACCACTCACCATGACCACAACAACTCACCCAGACCACATCCACTCACCATGACCACAACCAATCACTCTAAGCGCAACCACTCACCCAGACCGCAACCACTCACCACGACCACAACCACTCACCCCAAGTGCAACCACTCACCCAGACCGCAACCACTCACCCCAAGCGCAACCACTCACCCAGACCGCAACCACTCACCACGACCACAACCACTCACCCCGAACGCAACCACTCACCACGACCACAACTACTCACCCCAAGCGCAACCACTCACCCAGACTGCAACCACTCACCCCAAGCGCAACCACTCACCATGACCACAACCACTCACCCCAAGCGCAACCACTCACCCAGACCGCAACCACTCACCATGACCACAACCACTCACCCCGAGCGCAACCACTCACCATGACCACAACCACTCACCCCAAGCGCAACCACTCACCCTGAGCACAACTACACACCATGACCACAACCACTCATTATAATTCCATCCACTTACCCCACCCACAACCACTCAACACTGTCCCTCCCACTGTCCCACTTTCCCCCTTAAACACCTAAAGCCAGAAGCCAAAAGCTTTCGTCAGATAAAACCCATCTCCGAGATGACACGGCTTGCAAATCGCACAATTAATGAATAAAAAAATGCATTAACTCAAAGCCCAATAAGCTCGTTCTTCCTTTCCCTCCCAACCCTTCTGCGGAAGATGATGCACAGAAAGAGAACGTGCTTGGCGCTAAGACGCGCTTATGAAACATGGGATTTGGGCTCCAGTTCCATCTCATGTCTGCCTCTGATGCCATGGGACATGGATAATTTGTGTAATTTGTGAAATTTGCTCACTACACTATGATACTAGATTATAATTTGATTCCATGTACGTCACTGTGTTTATTTACCTCCACCGGAGGACTCACAGAAGCCCTGTGAAAGTTTAACCTTTGTGTGCTGACCTTAAACCAAACTGCTATTCTGTACAAAAAAAGATTTACATTACACCTGAAAGACCTTTGCCTCAACAGTACTATAATAGGCGATGTGAACGACGTCACCAGGCTGTTACCACATTCCCTGATAAGTGTTTGCGTGTCAAGAAATGCCTTCACCCAAACAGTATCTAAACGTTTGTCCCACTTTCAGAAATATTTCACCGAAATAAGAATCAAAGGGCCTGAATTTGCTCAGACTAGTAAATAAAATAAAAACTAGTAACACAGCCAATGATTGGTGCAAAACCAATCCCATGACCAATCATAAAAGGTTTTGCACACACTAAAAATCTTGTTTTGTGACATTTCTGCATTTCCTTATTCACTCAGAGAGACAGACAGAGTGAGAGAAAGAGAGAGAGAGACAGACAGAG
This sequence comes from Ilyophis sp. 1 JC-2022, assembly GCA_022702515.1. Taxonomy (NCBI): domain Eukaryota; kingdom Metazoa; phylum Chordata; class Actinopteri; order Anguilliformes; family Synaphobranchidae; genus Ilyophis; species Ilyophis sp. 1 JC-2022. Next base: position 44,745,971 of record CM040400.1, on the reverse strand, counting down.
AAACAGTGAGCAAAAGAGAGAGAGACAGACAGAGAGACAGTGAGAGAAAGAGTGAGAGACAGACAGAAAAACAGTGAGAAAAAAGAGAGAAAGTGACAGACAGAGTTAGACTGAGAGAATGAGAGAAAGAACGGGAGAAAGAAGAAAACCTGGTCTTCCTTTTGAGTCCCCATAACGGCTTCATCTGAATCAAAAACCCGTTACACATTACCTGCACCACTAGCCATTTTCATTTCACACGGAACAAGTTTTACAACTGTCACCGAAGCAATATCTTCAAATAATATGAGTCCTGATTCAGGAAGCCCCGCGGAATTATTTTATTACATGCAAGATGGCACCCTGCCTTCATTCATATTTTGATTAATATTTCTAGGGGGAAAAAGTCAAGTAAACAATCGCACATAATTCATGACATTCTTAAACATACATTTTTAAAATAAAATTTAGTTTTTTTTTTACTCGCACATGATTCGCAATATAATGTCATAAGAACCATTCATCAGAAGCAACACTATGCAGCACAAGTTGTTGACCGATGTGGGCTACGTATGCAAGCTTATTGTTTTCCGTACGCAGCATTCTACGCAATCGATCAAAGCCGCCGCACGGGAAAGTTAAACACTCCCGCTAAAATATGCTCTCTCATTCCACCGTGTTTATATGAAGTCGACTACGGCTTTGAAGCAGAGGCTTGCTGGCGTTTTATCGGAGAATCCGATTGGTCTGAGTGGCCTTGTAAAGCTGACATCAATATAACTCACGGCGGAGCGGCGGAGACACCCTGCTAACGGAGCGAGATGCACACAGAGCAGGTATCGCACTGGACACAGGGTGTCAGAAACATAAAGCAATCTATTCAGTTAGGTTCATTTAACTCAGGCATGTAGGAACTGTAAATAGCTAGGGGGTACGCTGATAATGAGTGACAGGGGAAAGGAGGGGGGGCTCGTTGGGTGGTTCCAAGAGTGGGGGGGAAGGGGGGGGGGGTAGGATTGTGAGTGTAGGAACACGCAATTGATGTAACCCCTAATTAACAATCGAAAATACAGTAGACCACATTCATACCAAATCAATGCATGGGAGTGACAGCCAAAATGCTCAAATATTCACCCCCGTTACATTTTTGGTATCAACTGAAAGCTGCAAACTTCCTGTATCCAAATATGGGTCCAATATTGTGATTTAAAAAGCTTGTTTTTAAAAAATATATATTTTTGTGAAAAATATATTATTTTAAAAAATCATAAAAAATCAAAGCAATACCATAAAGTGCTCCAACATACACCAATTTGAAGCTTATGTTATGCTCTTCCAAGCCACATGAATAACTCCCTTTGTTGTTTTGGCCACATCAGACTCATATTTGTAGAGCGGGTCACATATTAGGGCTAGCGGTGAGCTACAGGGGTTGGGGAAGGGCACCTGCTGGAACCTGAAGGTCATAGGGTCCAAACCTAGTTCTGTCAGGATAACTCACGTATTCAAATAACATGTTTTAATTAATGAATGTGCTGCATAATTATTTTGGTTTGGCGCTGAATGGATCTGCTTTAGATACTACTCTGGATCACGGGCATCTCCCGCCGCTAAACAGGAGATGACTAGAAGCCCCCCCCCCCCCCGTACCAAAAAAGATCCAAACAACAGGTGGAAGCTGGGGTGGTGGAGGGTGATCGCAAATAATTAAAATAACGAAAAAACACCGAAGCAAACGAGGGCAGCCAAACAAACGAGAAGCAAAAGGAGGTCTGATTCTCGGTTTAAAAAGGGCCGCTCCATTAGAGGTGTGTGCACGTGATTGGTTGCTTGCCGACCAGCAAGAGTTTCCTGACAGAACTTGCTATGCGCACCTCGTTCGCGACGTTCATGTGTTCATAGCTGTTGTGTAGCAGAATGACGCAGCTAAAAGCACACAATAAACACCCAGCCTTGTGGGCGAATAATACAGACTACATTTCACACACGTCAACATGAATCTCACAGAGTAAATAAATAAATACAGCAAGCCATGCAGTTTTCCCTTCATTGGGGACGTATAATTATTCCATTTGTTTGTTTTTCCTGTGCAGATAAAAATACAAGACTGGCTTCACTCAAAGGGCAGGATGGCTCTCTTTCAGTACATATTGATAAATACACTTAATTTATGTTTGTTTTTTTAATGTTTGTTTTGAATGTTTTTTAGACTTATGCTCCACCCTACGGGGCTGCTGGCTCTAGATACCCGACCGTGGGCCCCATCTACACACTGGAACAGTGCCTTATCAGATACCAGACCGTGGGGCCAATCCATGCACTGGAACAGAGCCTTAACAGATACCAGACCGTGGGACCCATCCACACACTGGAACAGTGCCTTAACAGATACCAGACCGTGGGACCCATCCACACACTGGAACAGTGCCTTAACAGATACCAGACCATGAGGCCCATCCACACACTGGAACAGAACATTAACAGATACCAGACCGTGGGGCCCATCCACACATTGGCCCATCCACACACTGGAACAGAGGCTTAACAGATACCAGACCATGGGGCCCATCCACACACTGGAACAGAGCCTTAACAGATACCAGACCATGGGGCCCATCCACACACTGGAACAGAGCCTAAAGAGATACCAGACCATGGGGCCCATCCACACACTGGAACAGTACCGTGACAGATACCAGACCATGGGGACTATCCACACACTGGAGCAGTGCCTTAAGAGATAACAGACCATATAGCCCATCCACACACTGGAACAGTACCGTGACAGGACAAGTTACCCAGAAGCCCTTTAAAAACATGTTTAATTAATTAACCAATGAACAGCCTGGTGAAAGGAGCAGGACTCACATTTCCGTGATGGTTTCCGGAAGGTTTGTGGGAATCTCCGTCAGGCCCTTTCCTCTGCAGTCCACGATGTTGTTGCTGCAGGTGCAGAAGTCCGGACACTGCAGGACGCTGCAGGACGCCGACGAGTGGTGACTGCCTGAAGAAGCAGAACGCGATTAAACCACTGCTGTCGGACTCGGTTACCCCGGCGACGGCGGACAGAAAGAGCCCCGGCATCGCCAAGGCATTTAGCAGACGCTCTCATCTAGAGGGACTTAGAGCTGAGGGCGTGCGACGAGAGCGTCAGACTCCAGTCCTGGCGGAGGGCTGCAGCGTCTCAGAGTGTCTCAGCACTTAAGCGACTGTTTGAAGTCACCGATTCACCGATTGGCTGAAGGGCCTGCACACCTTCTTTCCAAGGCCTATATTTGCTGCCGATTGAAAGAAAACCATAGAAACCCACAGACACCGCAGTCCTCCGGGAATTGTGTTTGACACCCCCAGTTTGTCACTCTGCTTTAAGGCCAGCGCTAGACCTAGAAAACCCATTAAGCACCAGTCAGAAAGTTAGTGAACTCCACGCCCACGGAAACCAGACCACGATGCTTAATAAACTATTAATCTAAAGTGATCGATATACTAAAATGAAAAAATGTTCATCTTTAAAGAAACAACAAACATGCAGAATATGATTATTTAAAACAATATAACAGATTTAAAGTGATACTTTTAATCATTGCAAATTCTGCAAGCGAGTGTAGTTCTCACATTGCGAAATGGCTTCTTTTGGCATGTTATCTAAACCTATCATCTTTCTCCATACTTCTACCAAAAGGCATTATAATAAAACTGACCCCTGGTACCTACGGTAATTGACTAGAAGGAGAACAGTTTGAAGCTGAATATAATAATAGCTGCATGTGAAGGGTTTTATATTATTCTCAATATCTGTGCTTTTATCTGGTTCAGCAGTGGGTGGACGATTAGCTCTTACACTTCGAACAGCAAACAATGAATAAAGGAACTGCCGGGATAAATAACGTGAAAATATATCATATTGAATGAAATGAAAATTGACCGATACACAGCCACACACCGAAAAACAGCCCCCCCCGGGCAGCTCTCACACACACCCATGGGGGTCCTAACGCTATGGTTAAGAGAGAGAGCCGACGGGGTAACCGCACACGGCTCACCCGTGAAAGCCTAATAAAAAGAAGTCATGCGCTCCGAATGGAATACGCAACAGCGGAAAATAGGAAACAGAATAAGCCGCTGACCCCGCAGAGGAAAATGTCACAGCGAATTTCGCCGCATCTGCGGGGGACCTGTTGCCACGGTAACGCCCATCCCGCTCCCAGCTTGGCGGGGAGAGGGGGGGGGGGGGGTTGATATACGGTATAGACACAAACCTGTAGACGTTCTGAGAGATGTCAATATATCAAGACGGGCATGCAGGTCGGCGGCAGCAGCATTGATTCAACACTGAAAAGTCCTTTAACTTGTGGACATTTAAAAGAACCCATCTTTGGCTTTTGCGTAGTTAAATTCATCGTTTGTCTGATTAGCTTCTTTCACACCTGAGTGACTGTGTGCAAATATAATAATGTGCTTGTAAAGGAGGTTTAGCTAAGTCAGTCATGTTTTTGTGTGTGTGTGTTTATAGTGTATACGATAAATAAAACTTTGAATTTCATGTCAATTAACAAATTGTGAGAAAGGATAAAAAAGCACTTGCCTTCATCGTCATCTTGAAAGCGTGAATGAAGAAAAGAAAGAACGATTGTTTAAAACAGTATTTTTACATCTGCACCTTTCCCAGCAGCCAATGGGCTGGGTCGGGTGAAGGACCGCCCACTTACCTGTGCGCACAATCTCTTACCTCTGCACATACACTCTTACCTGTGCACACACACTCTTGCCTGTGCACACACACACACAAACACTATTACCTGTGCACACACACACACACACACTCTTACCTGTGCACACACACACACACACACACACACACACATACTCTTACCTGTGCACACAAACTCTTTCTTCTGCACCTCAGCCACGTTGTGGCCCCTCATGTGAGGGGGGGACATGCATTGGGTGTACAGGCCAAGGCGGGGCCTTTGTCGCAGCCAATCAGAGAGCCAGGCCACATGGCAGTCACAGAACAGGTTGTTGGAGTGCAGCCGGCTAGAGTTGGGTGGGGGGAGAAGGAGGGGGGGGGTGAGAAGGAGAGGAGAGAGTGTGTGTGTGTGTGAGTGACAGAGAGACAGTGATAGAGAAAGAGAGATAAAAATATGTAGAGAGAAAGAGAGATGGAGAGAGAGAGTGAGCAAGACAGACAAAGAGAAATAGGGTGAAAGAGAATGGAGAGGACAGAGAGAGAGAGAGAAAAAAAAGAAAGAGGGAGAGAGAGAAAGAGAGAGAGAGTCAGTGTCGTCAATATATGCAGATGTGGGCCCAGACTGGGTGGGGGTGATTGGCTGGCCGGCAGCATGCATGACTGAGAGCCTCTCTAATGACCAATCAATGTTTAGATCTTTTCTATAAATTTCCGCAGATCTGTCACGCCCGTGTACACTTTAGTTAACGGTGCAGCGACAGCAGGCTTTCAGAGGGAGATTAATTAATAAACATTGAACGGGCTGTCACAAAATCAATACCACCCACCTCTACCCCTGTAATATTGCTAATTCAGTCACCAAAAAAAAATTGGTGTTTTTTTCACCCCCTTCCACTGGCTATAAAGGTTATGAGGGATATTGATGTGGGGGACAAGGGGGGTTATGCTTTTATAAATAATCTAGTTCATGGTGGTTTTATGAGAATATTAAACAAACAAAAAAAGGCTTTGATTGGCCAAAGACTGTCCCTCCAGGTCTCATTGACCATGTTCACTAGAATGCTAATAACTGCCAGTTCTTGGTTGCCATGAGTACAGTTCCAAACTCTAATATGCAAAAGCCATAATCACCTTCAAAGCAACCTGGCATTTCTGGGATGACCAAAGATCACGGCACGCATAGAGGCATGTGTGACCCATAGCAGCCTCAGTGGGAGGCCCATTCTATTCACTGCTATTCACATTTCACTTAGAAATATTAATAGAAATATCCATTGCCTCTATTGAAACACATCAGGAGGCTAAATAAATACTCAATGTACCTACATTGTAACATGAAAGTGCACAAGTATGGATTTTATAACACGGGCACTGAACTGTTGTGTGAAACTGGACACATCCCCTGGCTAAAGTCACAGTTAACCAGAATTTTCATTTGTGAACTGCCTTATAACCTGCCTTATAACCTGAGTGCAGACCAAAGTGCCTTTAAATACAAAATCAGAATTATCTAGATTCTTTGTGGCTTTACAAATGAAGCCCTAATTCCTTTTTAATTGGTCACCTTTTGTTTTCTTTTGATAAATGCAAAAAAAGCTTTACCCCCCGATTATTTTTAAATTACTTCCTGTGGCTTTCTTCCTCAATGACAGGAAATGAATTAGCTTCTTTGGCCTCAGAAGGGCAACTGCTAGAGCAATCCCCCCCAAATTGGAAGGAAGGGTGTTCGGGTGGGGGATTCTGTGGGACTGCTTCCAAGCAGCGACTTTCTTAAAATCTATGAATAAAATTAGGCTATTAATAAAAACCAGCAGGAATGTCTTCATTAATTAAGTATATGAGCTTTTAGGAATTTATTTTTTCTGTTAAAAGTAAAAAAAGGCAAATGCAATGGAATAAATCAGGCTGGCTCTCCGGACCATCTCGCTGTGACAGAGTAATGTCATCTCATACCATTTCAGTTGATGCACTCAGTCCTAAACCAATCGCTATAATGGCCATTAAATCACAGATTCCAGGCTAGAATGCTAATTTTACATCAGGCCACATCAGGCCCACAGAAGGCAATCTCTAATTACACACATCCGTGATTACCCGTAAAGGCACACCTATGTACACACATGCATGCACGCACATAAATACATTTATATATCCCGCATGCGAAATGAATATTCATGCAGGTGTTTTTTATTAAGTCCCGTGCTCCTCAGATCTCGGCGGCTCGGGAATCCAAAATGACTCCCCGCGGAGCGCCGTGTGCCGGGGGGGGTGGGGGGGGGGGGCGCACGGGTACTCACAAGGTCCTGAGCTTGGGCATGTGGTTGAAGCTGGCCACTGACAGACGGGTGATGTTGTTGTTGTTAAGCGTGCTGTGAAATGAGAACAGAGCAGAGTGAGTTTCTCTTAGAGGCCCGTTCTTCTTCATCCTTCTCTTCCTCAAATTATTATACATGTATTTTAATTTCACGCTGAAAAACGTAAACATCCGTTCGTTTCCTCTTTCATTTTTCCCTTTACCCGCTACTGATCAAAACGCTTTTCCCTGCGAGTGATATTACATTCTTTTGTTACGTGCAATACCCCGGACTGTACCCCGGACCCGGACTGAAGTCCCTTCCCATCGAGCTGTGCGGTGAACTTGAAGCGCATGGCATTCAAGCTATTACAGGGTCACCACAGGACGGTATTTACGAAAAAAAGGGCCACAGGCTAAATTTTGCATTGGACTAAAATGAAAGAGCACCTGTCCTCACTGCATGCACATCATATCTATATGTCTTAACCCTTTTACGGTGTAAGATCAAAAGCATGTGATTAGAATGTTCTTAACTGAACATTCTAACGCTGATATAACAATCACTAGCTGGTGAGTGAAAGTTCTAGAACACTGATTTAGAATTCTGAAGAAGAAAAAAAAACATTCCAAAAATGCTAATCTTCAAAGGGTTAAAAGCACAGACATTAATTTCTGCTGTGACTCCCTTCAGAATGCCGAGGCTGGTTTCAGAAGGACAACATGAGCACACCGCCTTATCATGAAGCACTGCAGTGCTGCAGAAAGACTTTATGTTGTGAAGAAAAAACTCCAATGGGTAATTAGCTCCTTGTTATAAATCAGTCTGTTGCGGTCTTTTCCGTGAGGAGGGGGGAAAACGTCGTTATGATATGATATTAATCTCTACTGCTAAACCAGGAGAGCGACCGTGTGGCTGGCATGTGAATATCCAAACAAGCAAAGGATACCAAAAAATGTAATCCACTTACAGAAACAAGACATCCATTTCCATTCTGTATGTTTGGGATAATCTTATTACAGCTTTCAGCTCGCCGTCACTCTCTCACACACACACACACACATACACACACACTGATGATTTTGTGTCAGATTAAGAATGTCAAAAAGAGTATATGAGATGTGACGTTATTAAACCTTGGAGCTCGGCAGCGGGAGGAAGCCCTGGTATATATGTCCACTGGGCTTTTAAACGGTAAAAAAGTGTGGATAAGGCAAGGCCAGACCACAAGCAAAACTGCAGCTCTGTGTTCTATCTTTCTTCTAAAACATCTGAAGGGCATATTTCACATTTCGGTCCCTGGCACTCTGGATTTAAGGTCCTGACAGAATAAAAGAACTCTAACCTTGTGAATAAAACACTTTTCTGTGATCAACCCGCTCTGGAGTGCTGCTTAAATTGGATGCTCCAGGTTAAAAGATAAAAAGGGACTCCTTTCTGACTTGCTGGACAACTGAGCTATGTGTATTTCTCCCAACCATCCAGGCAATTCAAAAACAAAATTACATATTCAATAAAAAAGAAACACACAAAGCTCACACAGTCTCACACACACACACACACACACACACACACACACACACACACACACACACACACACACACACACACACACATACACACGCACAATGCATTTTCACACTGATTCTACTGAAGCAATGTTGTCTTGCAGTCTGACCACAGCAATCCCATGCTTTCAAATAAAAACATTGCGAGCATCGCACGCCTATGTCTCCAGAAGAGAGAGAGAGAAAGAGAGAAAGCGATAGATTTACTTACAGCACTTCCAGGTCACGTAGAGCCCTGAACGCTCCATCCTCGATGCAGTTGATCTGGTTGTAATCCAGCTGCCTGTTTCACCGATGGGAGGAGAGGAGAGAAGAGGAGAGGAGAGGAGGAGGAGGAGAGAAAGAGGGAGACGGACGGAGGTGAGACGGGCGCAGACGTTTACACGCCGCATAGATTACTTCTCCCGGTCCTCCACCCCCCCCCCCCCCCCACCCTCTCCCCTGCTTCCCCCGCCACCCTCTCTCCAGACCGGCTGGTGGCTGGCGGTCTCCCGGCCTGCTCCCGCTGATTTCTCCCGCCGAATGACGTGGTCGGTGTCGCTCTCTCACCCGGGCCCCTTCCAATGACATTTCTGTCTCTCTCTTTCTCTCTCTGTCTCTCTCTCTCTCTCTCTCTCTCTGTCCTTCCCGCCATCGTCCGACCGCGCGGCAGGCTGGCCGCCAGCCACTGGCGCTTCCGCGCAGAGAAGAGCTCCGGTAAATAATAAGAGCACCTTATATTAAATGCCAGAGGAGAGCAATTTCATTACATCAAGGAAAGCTATCCATTAAAAGCTCTCAGCGTCATCCCGCTGAAACAATTTCATTAAGCTAAAGGGGGAGGTAAATCATGTGATGTCACACGCATCCCCTTGGTGACCCAGCGGAATCCATTTATCACCGCCGCCCAGCTGCATGTTAATTCTGCTGTCCTCGGCAGAGACCAAAGCCCCCCCCCTCCGATTTGTCTTTAAATATTTAAAGTACAGCCTTTAACGGTAATTGTACTGCGGTTCTCCCGCCCGCATGAAATCCCACAGCGACGGTCGGCGGAATCGAGTTTTACTTTCTCTCCGATCGGACAACGCCAGCCGCTGAAACGGGCGATAGTGTGGGCTGCAGCGTAAAATGTATTTCAATTAGGCTACGTATTTAAAATCCGCCGTTAATATAACAGCTGTATTCTCATTTAAGCCACGCAAAATATATTATTCTTTTTTAAAAATATATTTCTTGGTTTAATTATTCTCTGTGTGAACACACCCTGAATGGCTAATTAGGTCATATTCCAGGAAGATTATAATCTGCCAATAAAATAGATAAGGGAAAGACAATAAGTGAAACGCAGGGCATTACGCCTCAGCCCACACTTATGTTATTAAAGCAGCAGAGTGCTATCTGGCTCTTATCAGATTTAGTCAGAGTCAAGCTCAGAGTGAATCATTACACATACAGGACAATGGCACTAACTGCCAATTTTCATTTTACAATTATTTTCACTTTTTCCATATAGCCACTAAAGGGCCTGTTGTTTGTCACAAGTGGAAAGAAGCGACAAACTGGAGTACCTGTGTCATTTTTAACATAAAGCAAAAACAAGGCACGCAACGGTGCGCTTTTAAAACACAATGTATCCTGATTAGCCACTTCATAGGACAAAACGCACACGCATCGCGCACATTTCAACATTGCACCCAAATTACTCATTTCAATATAACCTTCCGTGAATGACCATTTTAATACAATGCGGCATTGAACAATTAAACAAGTTATTCGTAGTTTTTTTTACAGAATATAGGCTACTGAGCGTAGTTTTCAGGTCAATGTGGATAATCCCATTGTAGATAAACAGTACATGTCTAAACGTGCTGTGGGACCTGTGAATGCTTGCCGATACGGACGGGTGAAATGGAAAGAGCCGGGCCTTGTCACTAGATTTTGCACAGTGCATTCAGGGGCCTACATTGTTATCAATGAAAACCAGTGTTAAACCCATCACAGGCAACAGTGCTAATTGGGAGCTTCACTAACAGCTATTACCACCATCTTTAACTTAGCCACATTAAAGAGGCCTTTAAATTGAGGTTAGAAAAATTCTTTCACAAAGTCAAGTATATGAGCATGTGATTTATAACACACGGTACAGGACTGGACATACTTGGAAGCCATTATGTGTGTCAGACTTAACCAAGCTCTTTTTTTCCCATTGGCTGAATTAGCGATGACATCATTCGCTGAAATGGTATCAGGAAAGTGGCCCTCAGTTGTCAACTGCCGGTGGTTAAGAGTGTGTGAGAGGCTAAACTCTAAATAAAGTCATTATTTGATGCAGGTGTGAGGAGAAGAGAAATGTTGTGCGTGTTTTAGTCAAATCACAGCTAAAAACGCAAACACACATTTTACAAAACCAAATAGAATTGAACAGAACAGCGAGCACATAATCACTCCAAACAGTTAAACACTGGTGCTGTTTTGGGATAAAATGGATCCCATGTCATCTTCGTTTTACTTTGAATTAAAAGCGTAAATTTGTCACTGCAGCGCATCTCAGCAAATAATACCATCTATCCCCAGCAGTTAAAAGTGCGATTCTAAAGATTAAGTTCTCAAATCATTTAGCTAATTGCTGCTGCATTTTTTTTTTTTAACCATCATAAAATATATCCACCCCGATTTCGGTCAACAATCCAATCAATTTTCCACTGGCCCTAAAAGTACAACAAAAGCACCAACTGACACCCCCCCCTCCACTCACACTGAAGAGAAATGGTCTCATGACAAATTGAAAAGAAAAAATTCTTTAATATCACCTAATTTGCTTAATGCAGTCTGTGGCTTAATTTGGAGGAGGGCTAATATACGTTTTAGCCCATATCTCATTACCCTTTGCTGTCAATGGATAAATCACGGCCCCCCCACCAATCTCTTAAATCAGACCCGACCCCCCACCTCTCGCCCCCCACAACCAGCACACTCCGCCCCCATCTTTTAAAAGAGCGCTGCTGCTCTGGCTTGTTGTCGGAGATGAAATGAAGAACCCGCTCCGTCCTACCCCCCTTCACATAAATAATATCAGCCTACTTATTTTTCTTTTATTTTTATCTTTATTTTCTTGGAGAGATTTCTCCTCTTGTGAAAAGAGTGGAAGCTTTTCTGAAATATCAGGTGTCTTGTAAGAAGGGGATTGCAAGGCACTGGGTTTTCCTATTCATGCCCCTATCTGTCTCTCTCTCTCTCTCTTTCTCTCTCAATCCCTCTCTCCATTTCTCTTTTTTTTACCTCTCACTTTTGATCCATCTCTCTCCTTATTTTTTACGCTCTCTTTTTCTCTGTCTTTTTTTTCCTTTTTTTTTACCTCTCTCTCTCATTTTTTAAAATCTCCACCAGACATGCTTCGCGCCGGAGCTGCTAAAGTCACATGGATAGCCTGATTAAGATGTACTGTAAGAAAGATGTTCATACCACGGCCTGGGGTATATCCTCCCCCCTCTCGTCAAATAAATAAATAAACGGCCTAGCTAAACTTACACAAATCACAGTGCATTGATTACCCAGGCGTCTCAGTCTACTCAATACTGTACATTATAATTAGGATGTGGGGTTTGACAAAACCTTTTACTGCAATTAATGAGAGCTGTGGACCGTGGGTGTGTTATCTAATTAGCCAAAGCCAAATCAATTGACTTGCTCTAAGTGCAACGTTTCAATGCTACCAGCGAGCTCCAATTCTGGAGAACAAAAGATTTCTAATTACTAATATTATTGCACACGAGGACAGAACTCTTAAAAACAAAACTAGCACAAAACACAAGCGCATCCCTTCCATGTTCAACTAGCTATAGCTTGTTTGTATTATACAATATACTGGACTTTAATAGGCCGTGGAGCTCAGGTGCACAGTGGGTAACATCAGCTGCTGTTTCATGTATATGGATGACATTCACTGAAAAGTTGTAATGAAATCGATACAGAACGCTGCTCATTTGTAAATGTTAAAGTCATCCTCTGGTCTGAAAAGCCAGATACGTTTTCGGACTGACAGCTTTAAAATTCTCTCATCCTGCTCGTCCATAAAATTGTATACAGCCAATATACACCGTGACTTCAGTTGTGTTCAAACCATATATTTTATGCTGCTGTGTCAGAACTCACCGTGTGTGAGTTTTATTTCCTCTTTTATTTCACCAATCTGACGATAAATCCGGTTTAGGAGAAGAGAAAGATGAATAAAGACAAATTGAGCAAATAGAAGTGAAGTAAAACATTTGGATAACAAGGCTGCCTGAACCAGACTGTTGTATTTTAGATTCCACACAATGTAGGCCTAACCGCTACACAGAACTGTCCAGTGTAAAATCAACACTGATAGAGTATTTTAACGATTGCAGTGTACGTGTAGTCCCTATAAGACTCATACAAACTCTGCTGAGAATCTTGCTGCATAGTTTGTGGCGAACTGCAATTACCGCATTTGACACACGCTGGTTATTTTGCATCATATTGCATGACACACACTGCGACCTTCTCTGAAACTCATCCTTTTAAAGATGCCAAACAGCCTGGATTAATCTGTTAATGTGTTGTGTGGATAATTGAATCCCACTGTAGCGGATTTGCTGCAGAATTCATGGGCCCCCAGGCCATGTTTCCCGTTTTTAAGATGTGCTTTTTTTGGTGCTGAATTGTGCATGCGACAGAAAACAGAAAACCCCTCCCTCCCCAGCACCTGACTCGCATCACGATGCGCATGATATTCCGAATTCTCCAAATCGCTTATTATGCAGGCAGCCGACACATACAGCCAGCACTGCCTTTAACCCCAACATGTTAGAGGAAGTCGCAGTCTTTGACCCCAACGTGTTAAGAAGAAGTCACAGTCTTTGACCCCAACGTGTTAGAGGAAGTCGCAGTCTTTGACCCCAACGTGTTATAGAAAGTTGCAGTCTTTGACCCCAATATGTTAGAGAAAGTCACAGTCTTTGACCCCAATGTGTTAGAATAAGTCACAGTCTTTGACCCCAATGTGTTAGAGAAAGTCACAGTCTTTGATCCCAACGTGTTAGAGGAAGTCGCAGTCTTTGACCCCAACATGTTAGAGGAAATCACAGTCTTTGACCCCAACGTGTTAGAGGAAGTCGCAGTCTTTGACCCCAACATGTTAGAGGAAGTTGCAGTCTTTGTCCCCAACGTGTTATAGAAAGTTGCAGTTTTTGACCCCAACGTGTTAGAGAAAGTCACAGTCTTTGACCCCAACATGTTAACTAAGAGGAAGTTGCAGTCTTTGACCCCAACATGTTAGAGGAAATCACAGTCTTTGATCCCAACATGTTAGAGGAAGTCGCAGTCTTTGACCCCAACGTGTTAGAGGAAGTCACAGTTTTTGACCCCAACGTGTTAGAGGAAGTGGCAGTCTTCGACCACAATGTGTTAGAGGAAGTTGCAGTTCTTGACCCCAACATGTTAGAGGAAGTCGCAGTCTTTGACCCCAATGTGTTAGAATAAGTCACAGTCTTTGACCCCAACGTGTTAGAGAAAGTCAACGTCTTTTGACCCCCCCGTGTAAGAGGAGAGTCGCAGTTTGACCCCAACAACGTGTTAAGAAGAAGTCGCAGTCTTTGACCCCAACATGTTAGAGGAAGTCGCAGTTTTTGACCCCAACGTGTTAGAGAAAGTTGCAGTCTTTGACCCCAACGTGTTAGAGAAAGTCACAGTCTTTGACCCCAATGTGTTAGAAGAAGTCACAGTCTTTGACCCCAACGTGTTAGAAGAAGTTGCAGTTCTTGACCCCAACGTGTTAGAGGAAGTCACAGTCTTTGACCCCAACATGTTACAGAAAGTCGTAGTCTTTGACCCCAACGTGTTAGAAGAAGTCACAGTCTTTGACCACAACGTGTTAGAAGAAGTTGCAGTTCTTGACCCCAACGTGTTAGAGGAAGTTACAGTCTTTGACCCCAACATGTTACAGAAAGTCGTAGTCTTTGACCCCAACGTGTTAGAAGAAGTCGCAGTCTTTGACCCCAATGTGTTAGAGAAAGTCACAGTCTTTGATCCCAACGTATAAGAGGAAGTCGCAGTCTTTGACCCCAACATGTTAACTAAGAGGACGTTGCAGTCTTTGACCCCAACATGTTAGAGGAAGTCGCAGTCTTTGACCCCAATGTGTTAGAGGAAGTCGCAGTTTTTGATCCGAACGTGTTATGATAAAGTCGCAGTCTTTGACCCCAACATGTTAGAGGAAGTCGCAGTCTTTGACCCCAACGTGTAAAGAAGAAGTCGCAGTCTTTGACCCCAACATGTTAACTAAGAGGAGGTTGCAGTCTTTGACCACAACATGTTAGAGGAAATCACAGTCTTTGACCCCAATGTGTTAGAGGAAGTCGCAGTCTTTGACCCCAACGTGTTAAGAAGAAGTCGCAGTCTTTGACCCCAACGTGTTAAAGGAAGTCGCAGTTTTTGACCCCAATGTGTTACAGAAAGTTGTAGTCTTTGACCCCAAAGTGTTAGAAGAAGTCGCAGTCTTTGACCCCAACGTGCAATAGGAAGTCGCAGTCTTTGACCCCAACGTGTTAGAAAAAGTCACAGTCTTTGACCCAAAAGTGTTAGAAGAAGTCGCAGTTTTTGACCCCAACGAGTTAGAGAAGGTTGCAGTCTTTGACCCCAACATGTTAGAGGAAGTCGCAGTCTTTGACCCCAACGTGTTAAGAAGAAGTCACAGTCTTTGACCCCAACGTGTTAGAGGAAGTCGCAGTTTTTGACCCCAATGTGTGAGAGAAAGTCACAGTCTTTGACCCCAATGTGTTACAGAAAGTCGTAGTCTTTGACCCCAAAGTGTTAGAAGAAGTCACAGTCTTTGACCCCAACGTGTTAGAGAAAGTTGCCGTTTTTGACCCCAACATGTTATAGAAAGTTGCAGTCTTTGACCACAATGTGTTAGAGGAAGTCGCAGTCTTTGATCCCAACGTGTTAGAGAAAGTTGCAGTCTTTGACCGCAACATGTTAGAGAAAGTTGGAGTCTTTGACCCCAACGTGTTAAGAGGAAGTCGCAGTTTTTGACCCCAATATGTTAGAGGAAGTCGCAGTCTTTGACCCCAACGTGTTAGAGGAAGTCGCCGTCTTTGACCCAAACGTGTTAGAGGAAGTCACAGTCTTTGTAAGGTGACTGTCAGAAATCCAGCTCCCACCCCCCCAACTCCCATCGAAGATTCTTACCGGGACAGATGTGGTGAAAACACATTCTTTTTAATTATTATTTTTATTTACTCCTGTTTAATTCCCTTTTCCAATCTGGGCAACACACTGTGATACAGAGTGATACAGAGGCCAGGTGCTCTGTGCGCCTATCACACAAAATTTCTCCTAAGGAACGGCGTGCAGCACAAAGTTCTGATGAAAGGAACCCCGCATTGCAAACTGGGGACCCGCACGGCTGCACCCCATCAGGGTGTTCTTTATTCCATATATATTAATTTTTTTAAGAATATTGATGAGATTTCTATTGCTGCAGTCGTCAAACTCACGTAGAATTTGGTTATTCTAAATATGGAAATCAGAGGGGGGAGTGCAGTTTGAGAAACATCACTTTATATTCTGAGTCTGCTCAGGCACTCTAAGCAGCAAATGGTAGCTCTATGTTGCTAGCTCTATGATGCTAGCTTTATGTTGCTAGCTCTATGAGGCTAGATCTATGTTGATCAAGCCAATGATCGAGCGAATGCCACTAATAAACAAAGATAGATAAATGTCATCAATTGTAAAAGAAAAAAAACTTTGTTTTAGATTGTGGACATTTTGGTGCTTTTCTATTTCACAAAGCTAGATCAAGGCCAGATGATCGCTCTGTTTGCATTCCCAACTGACACATCGCTGATCACGTTCAGCCATTTTGTTATTTTGAGAATAGAAAAAAAGAGAAAAAATCATAACCATCATCTTCAAATTCATTGTTGTACAGTGTGTCATTGTTGCACAGTGTGTCATTGTTGCACAGTGTGTCATTGTTGTACAGTGTGTCATTGTTGCACAGTGTGTCATTGTTGTACAGTGTGTCATTGTTGTACAGTGTGTCATTGGAAAACCCATTCCTGATCCAGAGAGAACCGCGGAGCACCTGTCCAAATCCCGTCTGCCTGCTCATCAAACTGCCCTTGTCTCTGCCCCAATTTCCACTGTAAAACTACGGCCTCATGTCAACACCCACAACTGAAAACGAATCCACTTAAGTCAATCGATAAAAAACGGGGGTCAATTTAAAAAATGGCCACAAGCACATCAATACTCACAGGTTTTTGATCTCCACCGCTCCCCTGAAGGCCTTCCTCGGAACACCTTGGATCTGGTTCTCGCTCAGATCCCTGAAATGGAGAGAAGAAAAGAAAATAGAGAAAAAGATAAATTAAATTTAGTACGGCAGATTCTTCCGCACACAAAGGACACAGTTAACACGAGCACAAAGACACATATATCGAAGTGTTTCTCCACTCACACAGAATGGCCATACTGGCCCTCTGTTACTTATGTGGCACAGTCACGAAAGCATCCAAAATATGCCTTTGTGACCGTGTGAATGGAACTCTACTCCATTTCAAGAACACGCACGCCCCAGTGCGTGAGGGCTACATCCGTGCCCTGTCCAGCACTGCCTCACGAGTTTGTGTCAAGATGGGGAAACCTGTTTGCTGTGATTTAATTTTTAATTTTTCTTTCAGTAATCTGGAAAACAGAACATGACTGTGTCGTCCCCGGCTATAAATCTCGCTCCAGCTCTCAGATAAAATACGACCGGTCACTTGTTAGGATGACTTGATTTAAAGCGGGAGCTAGAATGTGGAGCTCCTTTTGCAGGAGGTTTTGTGCAAAAAGAGGTCCGGGAGCTAGCATGTGGACCTCCTTTTGCAGGAGGTTTTGTGCAAAAGGAGGTCCAGGAGCTAGCATGTGAACCTGCTTTTGCAGGAGGTTTTGTGCAAAAGGAGGTCCAGGAGCTAGCATGTGAACCTGCTTTTGCAGGAGGTTTTGTGCAAAAGGAGGTCCAGGAGCTAGCACGTGGAACTCCTTTTGCAGGAGGTTTTGTGCAAAAGAAGGGAGCTAACATGTGGAACTCCTTTTGCAGGAGGTTTTGTGAACTGAAAATTTTGGAAGAAATCAGTTACTTAATTAATTAATGCATTTGGGCATACATTATTTTTTTTCATTATTAACCAAACACAATATTCTAAATGAATAAAGAAAAAAACTGCCATATTTGTGTGCAAAAATACAATGTAGCACATGATTAAATATGCTATTCTGCATTAATAGTATGCATGTGAATGTAGAACACAGCGTATTAAAATGTAAATGCAATTCCCCAATACACTTCAGGTTTATGTGTCTTGCTATATCATCCCAGATTGCTTGATTTATAAATTTAGTATGGATATTATTTTATGAGACCTACACATTTTTTCAAGTTTTGTCAGTAGCGATTAAGAAGAAAAAAAAATTTGAAACAAGAAACATTTGTTTTGCATCAAAACAAATCTGCCTTTCATGTTTTGATTTTATGCTTTCTTTATAAAATAATCATTAAGTTACCTGACAGTTATCATTTAAGCTAAACATCTCATTTGAGTTTGCAATTCACTTAGCATTTTTTTCTGGATAAAAGGAATTATTTAAAATGCTCATGCCCCAGGGAGAGCATTGCTTTAGAACTGGGATGCTTGGAACACAGTACATTGTATAATTCTAGCCCCAATAACAGCCATTATAATTTCCCTGCAAGGTTTTGCTTGCAGAGTTTATTGCGATAACACAGTGTGTGCAGACCGAAGTCTGGAACAGGCTTAATAGTGTAGAACCACGGCACAAATAAAGCGCCGGGAGAACCATTCAGAGAGACATTTACAACAAGACGTTTGCAACAGGACATGAGCGCCAAGACAAAAAACACATGTTGGGCAGAGAGGGGGGAAAAAAGAGAAAAAACTATGAGATTATATGAGATTTATTTATTTCAACTGCAGGGAGGCAGAGCACCAAACAACAGCAGCACACACAAAGTGGAAAAAATAGCCGTGTGGTTGTGCAGAAAACAGTAGGTGAGTTTTTATGGCCGGGATTTATGTGCTGTAGTTAAAGAATACCTCAGTGGAAGCTAGCAAGAGAATCACCAGCTTGGTAATTGGGGAAGCAGTGCCTATATAATGGCCTGCACTGTATCACGGGGTGATGCCACACGCTACATGTCCCGTATTTCAGATCCTGTGTGCTGCTTCAGCCCTGAGAAAAAACCTCACACAGAGTGACAGGGTGCATCCCAATGCTCAAGACATGCATCCTCCGCTCCTCCACCATCACCTCCTCTCCTCTTCTCCTCCACCACCACCTCCTCTCCTCCTTTCCTCCACCACCACCTCCTCTCCTCCTTTCCTCCTCCACCACCTCCTCTCCTCCGTGCCCCAGAAACCCATCTTTGTGTCCTAATCTAATGTTGCTGATTACATATTAATTACATATTAATGGCTACATATTAATTAATGTCTCGACGCGAACTGCAATGTCAGGTACATTGTATACTGAACATGCAACTACTTGTACTGGAAACTTTGCATACTTCCGGGTAGGAGACGAACGGAGGAAAGGAGGTGAGGAGTGAAGAATATAACTGCACACAGTTACTCTTGTAGAACACCCTTTGACAGTATTCAACAGTCAGGCTGAACAAGGCCAATTCATAAATGTAATAGTCCAATCAGATTCTTTCCCTGGATTATATATTTCTTTTTTTCATAAAACAACCACGACTGACCCTCAACTATGAAAGAATAATCAGAGAGATGAGCAGCTGTCGGGTTGGCTTTTAGCTGACGCTGAAAGGCACCTGCTGAGCCTCCCTGACAGACAGATCCGCCGCCGTGGCAACGAGCTGATCTCATCAGCAGATGTGGAACTCCCTCAGCCCCTGACAGCCTAACCTCCGCCCCCACATTTCGATTGGCCAATCAATCAGGCCCTTTCACCCGGCAAATGGCAATCAGCTAATTCCTGGCGCTTAGCGCAAGTTCTTCAAATTCCGAAGACAAATGGCCCCTGCCACGTTAGCTAGGCTACACAACTCTGTTGTACATTCTCCCATGATAAAAAAAATAAATAAAAATCTATAAACAAAGGGAGGAGGATGAAAAATGAAAAAGTAAACGAGCCGAGACAAAAACCAGGCACTGGAGTTATCACTCTCGACAGCAGCTGTACCTGTAGCTGTACTCTTTTAGCACGACTGCTACATCAACATAAACCTCATTGGAATGCATAAAGAGGAGACCAGAGGAGTAGGTGGGTCTGCGAGTTATACATAGCTCGCAATTTTGTGGAATTAAGCCGTAATGACCATAACTGATGAAGAGACGTGTTATTATGAGGGGGCAGAAAGCATGGCCAAAGCGAACAATTAAATCAACGGGGGGAAGTTAATCCAAAAAAACCAAGACTTCTGCCAACAAACACAACAAAACACCCTTCTGTTCTTCCTCCAGGGCGAGAGAGAGAGAGAGAGATAGAGAGAGAGAGAGAGAGAGATAGAGAGAGAGAGAGAGAGTGAGAGAGAGAGAGAGAGCGACGCTCAGCAGGTTTAATACTGCTGTTTATGTATTCCGTCTCCAAGGAGCTGTGTTGATGACAGGTAATAACAGCCTTCGGAAAAAAATATATATGTATATTTTTCTTTTTTTCATTATTTTATCTCGAAACCTGTAATTTAAAAGCGATGCAATCCACCCCCACCACTCTCTCTCTCTCTCTCTCTCTCTCAGGTGCTTCTGTGATGAAAAGCGAGACGGAGGAGAGAGAGACGAAGAAGAAGTAGGTTCCGCTCCTCCTTCTTTCTCCACTCTTTTTAAACAGCTGGCCTAAGCTTTTCTCGTGGTAGACTTTCTGTTCCCGACTTCCTGTGAGACAGAGCAGTTGTAACCTTGTCTTCTTCAATAATACATTCGCATGTCTGCGAACTGAGCGCTTCTTGGCTGCGGCGTGCAGAAGTGCTGTGCTGTGTGCCCCTGCATGAATTGAATCTTCAGGAGCGAAAATAAATATTTTAATTCGCTCTGGCTTTCGTTGCAAATTTGCAGGGAGATCAATGTCTGCCAGCGGAAGTAAATTTTTTGGGGGAAAATCTTTTTTGACCTTCGTTTTAAAACTGGACCTCTGGACTATTTCACAGAATAAAGAAAAAAAAGAACCATGAAGACTCGCTTGTTAAATGCGCTGCAGCACTACATAGCTCTGTTAGGTAGCTGACAATAAGCCCGGACATAGCGCACTGCCGAAACGATTAAACTAACACATTCAATCATAATGCCAGGTGCCTGTTTGAATTCTGCATGGCCAGGATTCAATCAACATTTGTCCTTAACATTGACTCACAAATGAATGCAAGAGGTTTTTTCCCTCTTCTTCACATAAAAAGAACGGCTTAAGTTTGGTTATTGCTGAAATGGTGTTTTTGAATAGAAGCATTACCACTTCCATTTAAACAATAAGGACAGTTTTTAATCGAATCCTGGCTTTAATCATTGAAAAAAATTGGATAATAAACAGCATAAATTATGTTATACAACAGTTATTCATGCCAGGGGAAAATAATTAATCACAAAAATAAATAAATAAGTGTGGACAACGTCACTTGACAAAGAGTGCGGTGTCTTTTCCTATTATAATAATAGTGATTTATGGATGTAATTTGACACACAATGGCGGCTGAAAAGACTGCCGTGGATACCATGACAAGATTCAAAGAAATAGATTGCAGG
Organism: Ilyophis sp. 1 JC-2022; assembly: GCA_022702515.1. NCBI lineage: Eukaryota > Metazoa > Chordata > Actinopteri > Anguilliformes > Synaphobranchidae > Ilyophis > Ilyophis sp. 1 JC-2022. Next base: position 44,724,679 of record CM040400.1, on the reverse strand, counting down.
GACCGTGAGTCACATTTTCAGTGCTCAAATAACATGTATTTGGGGCTTTTTTATATGCTGCTTCATTAGCTCGAAAGAACAGCCATCATTAAAATGGCAAACTCTGCCCAAAAACAAGCTAACAGTGGGAGCAACTTGCAGGCGAAAAAAATAAAAAGTATCTCACTCAACTGGGGCACAATGTGACGGGTCATGCAACAAATATCAGAATCCAGTAGAATCGTTAGTATGAGTTAGCGGTAACCACTGAATATATGACCTGACATGGACTCCACTTGCTCCTGTGGCCAGTCGCCCATGCACAGCGCTCAGAGTGAGCTCAGTGCATTACTGACCGAGGCCCAGGTCCTCCATGCTACGGTGTGTCCTGATTCCTAACGTTAACTGCGCCGTTATCTCGCTCATCTGCGCTTATTCCATTTGTAGTCAAAGAGCTCACGGAGCTCATGTCTCACGCATCAGACTCACTGAGAACTCGTGGAGGTCTCACGCTCACTCATCCAGCTCCAATGATCTCACGCCTTTCTACGAAAGTGAATGAGCTGGATTTTCACCGTTTCAGATGGCAAATTCGGCATGAATTTAAACAGTAAATAGAAGAAACTTTTTTTTTTTTTTACAAATAAAATGTGTGGTTTCAGCCCCCCATCAACAAATTTGTCGGACCTCTGGCAATTCACAAAAGATCACACATGCATTTGGATTCTCGAAATTTGCGATTTATGAGTTCAATCACTGAGCTAACGAAAAAGTGCCTGTTGTTTTCATTTGAAAACCTTGTTCATTGACCTAATGTCATACCCTGTGACATCCTCTCTCATGAGACTAACAAACACTTTCATCTGAAATCATAGCTACGTGTCTCGGGACAAAGTAACCTGAAGGGAGAGTTGTGGAAATCTAAAGAGATCTAAGACAAAATAGACATGTGGAAACTGTTATGTTCTGACCTGAAATAGCGGCACAGGAGGCGGAGGGTAGCAGACTGAGACAACCCAGACAACTCAAGAGGCAATGGTTTCATTTCAGATTGCAAAGCCATCCTTGTAGGCCTACTGCTGTCATAGCACACGAGAGTCCAATGATGTCACAGCATAGGAGAGGCCTACTGCTGTCACAGCACAAAAGAGGACTACTGCTGTCACAGCACACGAGAGGCCTACTGCTGTCACAGCACAAAAGAGGCCTACTGCTGTCACAGCACAAGAGAGTCCTACTGCTGTCACAGCACATGAGTGGCCTACTGCTGTCACATCACAGGAGAGGCCTACTGCTGTCACAGCACAAGAGAGTCCTACTGCTGTCACAGCACACGAGAGGCCTACTGCTGTCACAGCACACGAGAGGCCTACTACTGTCACAGCACAAAAGAGGTCTACTGCTGTCACAGCACATGAGTGGCCTACTGCTGTCACATCACAGGAGAGGCCTACTGCTGTCACAGCACAAGAGAGTCCTACTGCTGTCACAGCACACTAGAGGCCTACTGCTGTCACAGCACGAGAGGCCTACTACTGTCACAGCACAAAAAAGGCCTACTGCTGTCATAGCACATGAGAGGCCTACTGCTGTCACATCACAGGAGAGGCCTACTACTGTCATAGCACAAGAAAGGCCTAATGTTGTCATAGCACAAGTAGGCCTACTGCTGTCACAGCACACAAGAGGCCTACTGCTGTCACAGCACACGAGAGGACTACTACTGTCACAGCACAAAAAAGGCCTATTGCTGTCACAGCACACAAGAGGCCTACTGCTGTCACATCACAGGAGAGGCCTACTGCTGTCATAGCACAAGAGAGGCCTAATGCTGTCATAGCACAAGTAGGCCTACTGCTGTCACAGCACACGAGAGGCCTACTACTGTCATAGCACAAGTAGGCCTACTGCTGTCACAGCACAAGGAAGGGGGAATATGTTTTTTTTTTCTCTTTATACTCAATTAAATTTTTCAAGCAACAGTTGTGTGTCACTGAGTAAAACAAAATAATATGTAATACCCAATCTTTACATCAAAAAAACATGCTGTAATATTCATAAAAAATGTGTGAAGATTATATTAGCTATATATAACAAAAACAGAAGAGAGTAAAAACAGTACTGATATGTTTGATATGTTACGCTCACAATGAATCTTATTGGTTCTCAAAATGCATGACAACATTGATAATTAATAACATTTAATGAAATATGCAGTATATGATGTTATCAGTATTAAGGCATACTTTGTGCCAAGACTCAAGGCCAGACTGACGTTAAACAGCCAGAAGACAAGAGTGCATGTGTGTGCTTTCAAATATGTATTTTGGCAATTAATCCTGCACTTTTGGGAATGTAATCTTGAGCCAAGCATTCTTATCTGTGGTTCTGCTCAGTAATCTGTACTGAAATAAGCAATTCCACATGTCAATATACATGTGTTGTATTAGTGGTACAGTGCAAGTAATAGAATTAAGCCTCTCACTGTGTATTCTGGCATTTACAATAGATATTTCTGAATTAACTTCATAACGGCCACTGGTATTTCATACCGCATGTACATGAACTGCCAATGAAAATCAATTTGTAATCACCTTGATGCACGAATAAATGGGATTCAGACCTAAATATGTTAGTTTAACTATGGTTTAGCTCATTTCAGGATAGAAAAATGGAAAAGTGTCATTGGACTGGAGTGACATGAGCCACAGAGCATTTTCCCTTGCTGATCAAAGCAGGTTTTTCACGACATCATCTGGCGTGGATTAGCAGGGATAGTTCCCTATTGATCACGCAGCCAGGGAAATGGGAAATGATCCTGAATAAGCATTTTATATGAGACTCCAACAGATATCACGGTTACACGCAGGAAAGGTAATTCCCTTGGGCTCGACTGCATAAATATTAAAATATTCACCTAATCAATTCCATATCCACAGATATAAGCATGTGTTCATGTCACGGAAACCTCTACACTTGGGTCTGTTCAATCAAATCACAGTGGGCTTTCTCCTGAGATGGCTAGTACTTTTTTTTTTTTACATTTCACAGATGATATTATGAGTTTGGCATTGATATCAATATGACAATGCGATGCATAAAACATTACAAAAAAAGTGACACTTGGTCATGATGCACAAAGGACACTGAGATCATTGAGTTGCAGACAAGGTTTTGTGTACAAAATAGGCCTACATAACCAATGTAATATCCACACTGCCAATGCTGAGGACATTAAGCAGACTGCGACAGTGTATTTCCAACCGACTGCAGACAGACCCCTACATGGGAATGTTAAATGGAAGCCACAGTGTTCCACAACTTTAAAACAAATAGCTCAGTATTTGTATATAGCGTGGGCTACCCCCCACTACAGACGAATAGATCTGTGAAGTTCAGCATATTGTTAGCAATTAGAAGCAAGTTATTAGCCAGCTAAGTAATTACAGTTGTCTGTAGGAAGAAGAAAGAGAAAGATCTAGAGATCAGTATTCCCAAATAAAAAGCATAGCCACATTCAAGCATAAGAACAGCCTTTCTTTGCTTCACAGATTCCTGGGTGAAAACTAGCATTCTGTTTCCTGATTATAGACACATGCTTCTCTAACACAGAGTGCAAAGTGAAAATGTATTCATTTTATGAGTTACATTTTTAGGGCTTTTCAGCTTTATTGGACAGCACAGTGTAGACAGGGGGTCAAACTCAAACTCCTGGAGGGCCGCAGTGTCTACAGTTTGGTGTTTTTGGTTTTTTTTTTTAAAGCAGTTTAATTGAGCATTGAAGGTGGTGTGACTGGAACTCTTAGCATTGACTTAAATTAATCAATCACTTGTGCTGAAACACACCAAAAACCAGTAGACACTGCGGCCCTACAGGACCGGAGTTTGACACCCCTGGTGTAGAGTGACAGGAAGGATGACAGTGAGAGAGAGCGAGAGACATGCGACAAAGGTCACGCCCGGAATAGAACCACGACGACGCAGCTCGCAATGAGCATGTGGACAGTGATTTTACAGGCTGAGCCACAGAGACACTCCCGTCTTGTATTATTATTTGATGAGTAATTAGCATTGGAACATGAGGGGGGTCGCAGGGGGGGTCGACAGGAAGTCCATCGCAGCCATGTCAGTGAGTCAGTTAAAGGTGGCTGACAGGAGCAAGAGGTGTGTCCCAATAGTCCAAAAATGCAACCTTTCCTCCTCCACTACCACTCCTCTACTCCGTGCCCCGGAAACAGATCTTTGTGTTTTAATCTATTGTCGCTGATTCCATCTTAATTACGTATTAATGGTTACATATTAATGAATGTCTCGACGCAAACCGCAATGTCAAATACATTGTATACTGTACATGCAAATACTTGTACTCGAAACGTTCAGTTTTGCATACTTTTACATTACAGTACAGTCATTTAGCAGACGCTTTCATCCAAAGCGACATACAATAAGTGCATACAGAAACGTCATCAAAGTAACTACAGAACAGATAAAATAAAGCACATCCTTCCCATAAAGCAGCAGCTATCCCTAGTAATGAACATTGAATGCAGTTCACAGTAAACTGGGTAAATCAGCTCTACTACAATTCTATTCTAAATACTATTATGAACTTCAAAACACAGTTAAACAAGAAACAAGTATCATGAGAGGTCTTAGATATGTATCAGTCCGGGTGGAATATGAAAAGGTGTGTCTTCAGGCCAGGACAGAACGCAGGCAGGGTTGGCATAGAACGTAGAGGAAGAGAGAAGTGGTAGTGGAGGAAGGGAGGTGTGGAGTGAAGAATATTGGGACGCAGCCAAGGACATATGCACTAGGGGAGATAAAGGAACTCCTGAGCCTTGGAGCTTCTGGAACAGCCAATCCCCTCACAGGAGCCCATTGTGACATCACAAATTCGGCTCCCTTACCTCTAGAATAATTGGCCCGTTGGAGTGAATGGAGTTGACGCAACTCTCTCTCTATGAATCTGCCCTTACCCAATGATTAAATACTGGGTCCTGTGATGTCACAATGGTGCTGCCCTGTCATTCCATAACTATTATAATGATTTTATAAAATAAAAAAAAATGTATTTCTATTTTTTTAAATGAGCACTTTTGCAGCTACGGATTAGTGTCAGTGTGCCTTCACTTTTTCCTCTTCATCTTTCCCTCTTTTTAATGATTATTTTGAAAGGCATTTGCCTCCCTCCCATGTTTCAGGGTATTTCATCATGTGCTAACTGATGTAAGCAAAGGTTCATGTCCACAAAACTTATGTACTGCATGGACATGTCTTTTCTTTTTAGAAATGACTGGCATTTAAAAAGGGCTGTTTTTTGACTGTGCAGTAGCCAAGCAAAAAAAAGTGAGAATTTGTTGTAATTGTTCACAACTGCTTTGAAATTCAGTACTTTTGTGAGTAATCTTCTGGTAATAATGTAATAATAATTTTAAAAAACATAATAATAATAGTAATAATAATAATAACAATATGTGATTTATTAATTAACAGGTATGTCGTTTAAAAAGAAAGAATCAACAATTAAAAGATTAAAGATTATGTTGGACTTCAACAATCATTCGCAAATGTATCTTCATTTCACAGAACAAAGACTAGAATGTTAATACTTTCACCAGAAAATGTCAAATGTGTGTCAAGCTCAAATTAGATACACATGCAAAATGAAAATTGTCAGGGAAAACTTCTTGATAGTTTTTGGAGAAATACACAAGGTGCCCTTTGAAGAAGTGATCGTGACACGCTATCATTCATTTAAGATAAAAAGGGCTGAATTTTCAGTGGCTAATGTAATCTGACTAATGCATTATTGATGCAGCCGTACCTGGAACTCTTCCCAAATGCCACTTTCACTGCAGTCCAAAGTCCAAATTAAACCTGCAAAATGTTTTATTTAAGCCTACATATTTTACTTTCCAATCATATTACCGCTGAGGTTTATTGAATTTGCCTTTGCATGTGAAATGCAATAGTCCGGCCGGCTCTCAATGTAGCACAGATGGATGCGGAACCATTTTCATAATAATAATAATAACTTCCTCACAGTCTGAGGACTGTAAAGACGGCTTTGCTTCATGTACCTCGAATTGAGTTACCTGCTTCTCATTTGAAACCAAACTGGTAAAGAAAAAAAAAGTATGTTTTAACTCGGCCACGGAAATGAGAACTGAAGGCATTGTGGAATAAATTCCCCTGCGCTTGTTATAAACGTGAGTCTGTGGTCATGAGGCCATGATTGTCCTACTCGTGAGTGCTATGAAGATGGGCGGAGCCACACAGTACCACTGTCACGTTTGGGTTACCGCCCCCAGAATTCAAGATTACAGAACATGGAAAGGACACCACACACACGTAGGCACACACACACACACACGTACGGGCGCACACACACACACACGCCACACACATACAGACATAAACATACTCTCACATGCATTCACACATGCACGCACGTGCACACACACACACACACAGACATAAACATACTCACACACACACAAACATACACAGACACACACACATGCATAATGCAAACGTGCATATACACACATACACACAGATATACATGCATGCACATACATACACGTGGACGTATAAATGTATGCATACATATATATGCAGGCAGAAAAACACACACACATACACATGCATACACAGACATACATTCAGACATGTATACACACATGCACATAATGAATATACATTTACAATGTACACGTGTGCTACCTCTTTTTTTACTTTTAAAAAACTGCTTACTACACACCATAATTCATCGAAGCTGAAAGATTACTTAAGCAATCACACAAATTCTTACAGACCTGCAGCACAACACAATCCCCTATAAAACAAGCTTGGCGTTACCTTGTGTTCAATCAGGACCGTTTATCATTTGCACTTCATATTACGGCGTATTATTCTGAAAGAAAAATAACCGCCATCTGCCGAAATGGGCCGAGAATTGATTTAAAGACTGCAGCCAGGCTTGGGCTGATGTGTATTAATCAGGGCCATTCTGTCAGCACTCTGGGTCATAGATCTTCATTGGACAGTGTGACACACGGTCCTCACAAGGCTGCGAGATAACAGGCGGCCCTCTGGGGCCCAGCTTTCATCTTGTAGTGGCTCCACGGAGCTACGATCCCTTTCTGGATATATTAAAAAAATATATATCATCAAGGGCTTGTTCTCGAGGGCTACCTTCCCCTTTTCTCACTCAGGTTTTAGGATACGATGGATACGGACGCCCTATTGACCGAACGCCCCCGCTGTTTTTCCTCGGCCCAAACGAGTGCCATCACTACAGGGATAGCGGGAGATTAGCATGAATGCACTGGTCAGCTGTGACCCTCAAAGTTCAACAGCCACAATTAGACTTGTGATACAACTTTACGACTTCATGAAATAAACATAGAAATTTGAATCTCTCGTTAAGATAGACTTGCGCTACAGTGAAGCCACAGATTCACCGAACATCTTCAGCTCGGTTTGGAGGGGAAAGAGATGTTAAGGCCTGCATTCAATCAACATTTGTCCTTAACTTTAACTTAAATGAAGGACATTTTGGCAAGATCAGCAAATGCCAAACTGTGGCTGGGATTCAATCATCATTTGCGCTGAAAATTTGATGAACGATTAAAAGCAATACATTTTTTCTTCACAAACGCAGTTTAGCTGAGATAAGACTGACTTGCCAAACTTGTCAAAAGTCGAAGTTAAAAAAGACAAGTTAAAGTTAAAAAGTTAAAGACAAAAGTTCATAGAATCCCAGCCTTTGTGTGGAAAAAAAAAGAATCACTTAAATTTATATGAGAGTCAAAGTTAGAGGCAGATGGAATCCAGCTTCATATGTCTTGATCGATAATGTAAACAGACAGGTGAAGACTTTACCTGCCTCTTCTGCTCTTCAACTGCAGCCTTTCGCTAAAAATGTATCATTATTGGCACTACCATGCCATTTAAGTGTATGGAGACAGGAGACTGAATTATTATTATTATTTCTCTAAAGTTCTTTTAAGTTCCATTGAATCATTGAATAATGTCCTACAGGCCATAGCATCAGTGTTTTTGCCTAGTGAGTTCGGGGGTAAATTCCATTTAAATTCCGTCAGGTCAGGAAATTAACTGACATTCAATCCAGTGAATTGAAATATCCCTCATTGAACATTAAGGGGAACTTTTAAATTCATGAATGGAATTTAAAGTAATTTCCTGAAACGGATTGAAATGAAAAGCATCTATGAGGGCCCCCCCTCCCCTCCAAACCCGGGGGCCCTCATTGGACACGCCAGGAGCCTTTGGCCCATCCTTTGAAGTGTGGTAGATTAGCCGCACAGGCCCGAGCCGTATCCCATAGTTATAGAATGCTGTTTTAATGTAGGAGAGGGGAGCGTGTAAGGGGGCTTTTCCTGGAGAGAGAGAGAGGGGAGGGGGGGTAGAGGGGTGTAGCCACCCCCCCTCAAGGCACAGACTGAGAGCTGGGTGGAGGTCAGTTGGCAGCACTGACAGCGTCGTCACGGAGAGCGCGTTACGCGCTGCATATTTAGTGTGCAGGCGTGGATGACGCGGCTCGGGGCGAATGCAAACTAGCGCACGGGTTGTGACGCTGCTGTGTGCTGTGGAAGGTGAGAGGGATACTGCGTGCAGGGTGTTATGGTCTGGCTGAATCCTCCATGCTGGATGGAGCTGGAATTTAAAGCACGCTTTTCAACGTGGTGTAGATCTTATCTGTAATTTATCTGCATCTGAATGTGTATACACACACACACACGCAAGCATGCACAGACACACACACACACACACACACACACACACAAAACCCACAGGGGGGTCTCTGGACCAGCCGGTGCTAGCTGGGGAGTGTGTGCAGAGAAAACGAACATTAAACAAAATGGAGTGGGCTTGAGCGGTCCGGAGAAAGAATAGATAAGAGAGGAGAGGAGTGACAGACAGCGCTCAGACAGATACAGACGGCCCCCATTCACTCATCCAGAGCCCAGAAAACAGCACGTCACACAGGCTGTCCAAAAAGCACAATCACATCGGTCCTTTCTGCACATTATCTAGAGCACGGACAGGTGAAAGGCACTCGGCAGAAAGCTCACCTAGTCTAAGAGCAGCCACTTCAGATGGGAAATGAAAGAGGGAGGGAAGGAGGGGGAGAGAGCAACTTTGGAAGTAGTCTCCTATCCAATCTAACTGCAATGCAGTGTGTCTTTAACTTTACGTGAGTGATGAAGTTCAGAAAATGTGGGATTTCCACACCTGAAATTTGTAACTTGACTCAAATGTGTTTTCTAGGCCCTAAATAACACCTGCTTGGCACATTGCTGTGCCCTACAACGTCCTTGTGGAATAATATGGGCCCGGACGCAAAGCTACAAACAAACGCACGCACGCGTATGCCTGGCTTTTCAGAAATCACTCGTTTGCTTTGCTGGGGAAATATTTCAAAGTTAAAAAAAGCTTTTCAAAAATATATATAACCCTTTTAAAATGAACGATGGGGGTCGCCTGGATGGCTTTGAGTCTACGTGCGGATTGAAAACACAAAACTTGCTTTGCTCTGCTTTAAAGTCAACTGAATCTTCCCAATGGCGCAGCTAACATGGCCGTGTTTTTGCGATCCTTTTGGCTAAAGCGGAATCCCCCGGTTGCCAGAAGCGTTGATTAATCTCTGAGAGATTAGAAGGTTAAAGAACATTCTGGTGAGGGTGGCTTGGCACGTGTTTTGTAGGTCATTCCAGAATGTAACTAGACCAGAGAATTTCAAACAATCCCATAATATATGCAGCCCTTCACGTCCTCCTGAAATCTCAGCTACCCTTTCAACCACAGACCTCCACATTAACCCAACTTGGGGGAATCAGCAGTTACACAGTAAAAAGTGAAGTTCCGTGTTAAATCCGGCGCGCGCTTTGACTAAATACACAAGAGAGCGTGCCTGCAGGGCTGCCTTGGCTGGGCGCTAGAACCTTCTCAGGTTTAAATTGGGCCCCTGTTTTTCACAGTTGCCTGCAGTTTGACCTCTGCTCCGCCCTACTCTCCTCTGTCTAAATGAGGAGGCTGTTTTGAGTGAAGCAGTGGTGGGCTGGGTAGTTCATTAGGACCCCCCCCCCTCCTGCTGGGGGGTCCTGCCTGGACCTGCAGGGGCGCGGTCAGTGTGAGGATGGTGTCCCCCCCGATTTCTACCCCCTTTGATCAGACAGGGGGCTCACAAGGCTTTTGGGCGGCCTGAAATATACTGGGAGGAACTCTGGATCGCTTCCCACTGATACACACACTTACACAGTCATATACACACACACACATACACAAACAGTCATTCACACACACAGACAATTGCACAGTCATACACACACACACACACACGGTTATTCACACACACACACACACACAGTCTTAAACACACACTTACACAGTCACACAAACACACACACACAGTCTTTTTCTTTCACACACACACACACACACACACACACACACACACACACACATACACAAACAGTCATTCACACACACAGACAATTGCACAGTCATACACACACACACACACACGGTTATTCACACACACACACACACACAGTCTTAAACACACACTTACACAGTCACACAAACACACACACACAGTCTTTTTCTTTCACACACACACACACACACACACACACACACACACACACACACACACTCAGTCTTTTTCTTTCACACACACACACACACACACACACACACACACACACACTCAGTCTTTTTCTTTCACACACACACACACACACACACACAGATATTCAGCCCTACGTGCAACAATAAACCCAAATGAAATGCGTGATGCGCCTGTAAAAACAGCATGTAAGGTACAGCACACCCTGTCTGTGTTTGTAATTAGCCGCGATTTGCGCGCAGAAAGCTAGTGTGGCACTCCGGAGCTTGGGCGCGCGCTAAAGAAGAGCCCGGGGCACGTAACGCCACACTGACAGGTCTTTATTTGCCGGCTCGTCTCGACGGGTGACAGATGCTGAGGTCGGCGTTTGAGTGGTCCCAGACAGCGGTCCGTCAGGAAGAGTGACAGGTGACAAAACCGGTCAAAGGCCTGTGGAAGCACTTAATTGAAAACATTCAGTTGTGAGACGAAAGAAAAGATGAGCTAATCAGTTTTTTTTCTCCTCTGTAGTTGAGGTGACATTTCCACACAGTCTCAAATGGAAATCCGCTTCAAAACAAGTCTATGAATTTTTGAACTATACACACGTTGATCAGTCTGTTTTCTGTACAGGATGGCTTCATTTTGCCATCTACCAAAAAACGCACTTGCTCTTAAAGAGTCTTGTTTCCATTCAATGGTTGAGAGGTAAATGATCCATTTTTTTTTCTGTACTGTAAGATTTTTTCATCCTCACAAAAGTGTGTGTACAACCTGGAAATCGGGGCTACACACACACACACACACATACTCATTCCACCCACCCACCAACACCCCCAGCCTAAACCGACCCAGAACGCAATTTAAATGTATTTTAGGATCCAAGACTGCAAGATTAGCCATATGCAAGTGGCACCTCACACATACAGTATGTGGTTGCATGTGTTCTTCTTTCACTAAAGTTGCTCTTTAAAAAAATTAAAAAAAGTTTCTCCTGCTGCTCGTTTCATAGACTCCAACTGAGACGTAATTTTCGTTTCACCAAACACTTCAGAGAGGCTAACTGAAGAAGAAAATGTGTTTCTGAAGCGCCCCGGTTCCCCCAGTGATCTATCTTTTCACTAAAGGATGAGGCCTCAAAGTCTCCTCTGTGAATGAACACCCACGGCTGTAGAGTGACCTGAACATCAGTTTTTTCTCTCCCTCTTTCTCCCTCCCTGTCTCTCTCACTTTTTCTCCATCATGGTTTTTTTTCTTCTTCTTCTTCTTCTTCTTCTTCCTGCACCTCCGGTGGCCCTGCGTGAGGGAGTCAAGCTACCGGCGGCGAAACGCTGTGGTAAAGTTCGAAGAGCTTTCTTTTTCTCTCTCTCTTCTCTCTCTTCTCTCTCCTTTTTTTTCAGTGTCCTGAGAGCTTTTCATGAGGTCGGTGTTGATGAAGACCCCGGGTGAAAAGAGCCAGCCTCATTTCCCACACATTTTATGACCTCCTTTGTCTATCTTTTTTCTCAGAAAGATTTCTCCACCCCCAGCGCTAACCCCCCCACCCCCGCAGCCCCAGCCCCCCAGCCCCCTCTTTCCACCCCCAGTTATATTGAGAGGGCTAAGAAGTAAACTAATTATCTTGTTCAAATCCCTTTGTAAGGCCCTTAATCCTGTTAAGTAATAAGAATGTGTGAATGGAAACTGTGCCTCCGGAGTGGTCTTCTCTGGTCTCGGCCGCCATGAGGAAACTCTGCTCAATTCGCTCAATTCGCCCGCCAGTGCTCTAAAGTGGACCCCCAAGATTACACTGCTTTGTGCAATTATGATGAAAAAGAATCACAAATGGGGGGGGGGGAATCCCTGAAGTGGGGTGGGTGGGGTGGTGGATGCGATACAAAATGTCTTGGTGAGCGTTTTTGGTGGCCGTTTATTTTATTTTTTTAAAGAAGGGCTTCAGCTCATTATTCATCAAGCTTTCTGGGGGGTTGGGGGGGTTATGTTAGTTTTTCATACTTTTTATAAAGGTTTTATACGACGGACTTAAGACAACATTATCCTAACATGGACATCAAGGTGCAAGCTCTGTGGTGGGGGTGTGGGGAGGTGGTTATTTTAGTGAGCTTGTTTAGGTTTTTTAATAATTTTTTTTAATGAAAAGCAGTGCAATGTTTGGTCTTAGTGAGACAAGGGAATGAGATGCTGGCACTGTGTGTGTGTGTGTGTGTGTGTGTGTGTGTGTGTGTGTGGGGTGGGGGGTTGTTTTTGTGAATTTCCAGACACGCCCTCTTGCCCTCGTCACCTGGCCTTCTACGGCCGATTGAACCCGGGACTCTTGGAGCGGAGCGAGCGTGCCGTGGCGACAGGATGTGCGTGTAAACGGGAGCCGGCCCCCCCCCTTTGGATCCATTTTCTTTTTTATCGCTCCGAGACCCATGGGGCTTGTGAAAGAAGAAAGAGAGAGGGATAAAAAAAGAGGAGTTCTGGATGGGACGGGGGGGGGCGGGGTGTGGAGGCTGGACTTCAGACAGCAGAAAGTGCCACGCCCGCAGTGTCCTGGCAGCCGAAGTTTAATCACATTTCCCCTACACCCCAATCCCCCCCCACAAACACACACACACACACACACACACACTGGGGCCAGAGCCAAGCCCCGGAGAGAGCCAGCTGCCCTGCTGGACAGCGACGAGCATGAAATTCATCTGACTTCTACAGAAAGGGGAGCCCTGCGGCCCCATCCTACCCCATCCTCTCTACTGGGGGGGGGGGGGGGGGGGGGGGGGGGGGTGGGGGGGCAGGATGGGATGGGCAGGGGTCAAACTCTTCCCACTCTACCCCTCCCAAAACAACACACACACACACACACACACACACACACACACACACACACACACACACACACACGCATCTGTTCATATATGGCCATGGCCTTTAGGACAATCTCTCTATCTCCCTTCATCTCTCTCTCTTCCTCTGTTCTGTTTTCTCCCTCTCTCTCTCTCTTTCTGAGGGAAGACAGAGCACGCCTGGTTTCAGTGTTAATGTGCCGTGTTTTATGACTGAGGGCTTTTCGCCGTGCGTTTCGATACCTCTTCCTCTGCAGGTTTAAATGCCACCTAATTGGTTTCCATGGATACTAATGCCCTGGAAGTCTCGGGAGACAGCGACAGGGTTTCCATCGTACAGCAAAACTTCTCATGTCTGCATTCACATTTCACAGAGAACACGGTCTGAAGATTAAAGACCTGCCACAGGGTTTATGGGGCAGGTAGTTTAAACGAACTTTCACACAGGCATCCAGATTAATTAAACCAGAACCTCCATTACTCAAACCACACCCGCTACCACCAGTACTATGACTGGAGTGAAGGTTATACACAAACATTCAACCCCCTCCTCCTCACCAAGAGTGTGTCACATAGGATGGGTCACATAGGATGAATAATGGAAACAAATTTCTATATTCTATAAAATATAGAAAATTATATATGTGAGTGAGTAAGGTGAGTGTGTGTGTGTGTGTGAGAGAGAGAGAGAGAGAGAGAGAGAGAGAGAGAGAATTCAATTAAATTTAATTTCAGTCATGTCAGGACATTACTTAAAATTAAACTCTTGTTTTGACAATAATGTTCGATGGGGGATTTTTCAATGAGCTTAATCTAAATTCCCTTTTGGAATTTACTGACTTGAAATGGACCTGACCCTAAATCTGCAGTGAGTCAGTGAGTCAGTGAGTAAGAGACCAGCAGAGAGAGAGAGAGAGAGAGAGAAAGAAAGCAGATGAACAGAGCTCTCCTATCTTCTTCATCCACCTAGGGGCAGTCAAGCACCTCGCTAGAGGATCAATGAGAGGCACTCGTCCAAGCGGCGTAGGTACAACCGGACCGTCGCATCCGCCAACGCGTCAACCTTCCCAGTCATGGTCAATTCAGGAGCGTTTACATTATCGTCCATAACAAGCCCTCCTGGGCTGTATCTCCTCAGCTCGTTTAGATACAGGTCCCAAGAAATCCTTCCCCCAATATCACATAAGATTTGTGTTAAGAGTCGGAACACTAAACACTAAGGTCATGATAAGATGATGCCGAAAGGCAAAATATAGTAAAGCTTTTTTTGTATATTTTCCTTTTTGATCAACATACAGTAAGCTTTTATCCATCGGGATATGTGATTAAATGCAGTTTGATCAGACATTTTAGACCAGTTCTAGAAAAGGCTGACAGTAGGGAGGGGGAAAAAAAGCCCACAAAACATATTTCATGCATATTTTTAGCCAGGGTTTGGGCAGGTAGCCACAGCACATGTAAAGAGAAATTATTGTATCAGGCCGCATACACTCCAGAAAGCCATAAAAGTATCAACCTAATAATGTATATTATTTATATGCATGTCATAAAAGCATATAATACTGAATCACAAAACAGGAGCGGAACTGGGCCCAGCGCTGCGCTGTTCCCTGGGGGACCTGTTTCAGTGGCGCAATGAGAATTCCGGAATTCTCTATCACGTACTCTCTTTGCCTGCAACAGCGATTAAACCGAACGGGACTTGGAGGCCGACAGTCTAGCAAAAAATGTAAAAAACTTCAACTATGAATTTTTAAAAAAAAGTACCACATGCTTTCATCTTATTTGAAGTCAAATTCATCATTTTACGTTTCAGACACCATGAACAATATGAATTTTTACAATATTATTCACCGGCTTTTATGTCTTGCAGTTGGGGGACCACTGAGGTTTAGTTTAGAAGAAGTCTGTGCTTATGAAATGATGACAATACCTGCTAAAACAATAAGAGGTTGCACAGAAAAATTCTCAGAGTTAAAGCAGCTCTAACCGCATTCATATGACTCCAATAGGAATCAAACCAACTCAGTTAAAAAGTACTCTGTCAGCGTTAAGTTAACACTGCACTTTTGCCGTGTGATGATTCGAAACCTGTGTTCCCAGCAATTGGCTGCTGCTTCTTTTTCACAGGCTCTGGCCAATCACATGCTGCCCTGCTGGATTCCTGGCCACGATTGGCCCTGGAATGATCCAGAATCCATCCGTAGAGAGTGTCACTACACAGGCATCAAGTGCTTCAACAGGAAATAACGCACGGGAGGTGTAAAAAAAAGTCTGTGCATTAAAACGGAATGTGTGGGAAACTGAACATTTGGTTTTCTTTTTTTATATGGCCTTCTTATAAAGCATTGCCCTCTGGCTGGAAAGGCTTTTTTCAGTACGACTGCCGAGGTTGGACCAGTATGTTCAAACCATTGAGTGATTCTCTTTTTCCATCCAGATGTACAGTAGACTGCCGCACCCTTCCTTTCCCAAGGTTAGGCTGAATGTTTCATGATTGCATTAAAGAAAATGTTTTTCATGTGTGGCTATGACTGGTGGTCAAGGATAGCAATATACCTGAAAGACAACATCATGTAAAAATCATGATTAACTTAATGTTAAGAATCTGTCTGCATCATATTAGATAGATTTTTGCCCATTGCTGTACTAAAGTAATTTGCTGAAGTAATTTTTATGTGTTTAAAACAGGAAATAATTATTCATTGTGCTCTGCAGTGGTAAAACTGTGATTAGATCTAAACTGTTTAAACAGGTGACGTTTAATTTGAAACAGTTTAAACTAAAGGTGCATTACTGGCTGAAATCATAGCTTTTTGGGGAAACATTTCAAAGAAAGATTAACGGCGTAATTTTGAATAAACAAACGCCTCATTCAAGGATGAAATTTAATTCGTAAGATTGCGTCATTTTTGTAATTTTTTTTAATCTGCTTATTTCATTGGGTGTCACATTCTGAAAAACACAGGTAGATTACCCTGGCATTTTTGAATACACCATTCAGCAAAAATATCTTCTTAAGTCATCATATTTTCATAGAATCATGTTCAATATATGTGTATATGCCGGCTAAACTACAGTTTAGTTTTCACTTCAAAAGCAGGTTCATGACCTTTGCTGGTGGTGTATTATTTCCGAACGCGCCACTGATAGAGCTGTAAGAACCGCTCCTATGGAATTAATTTTATAGCACAGAGTGACAACCAGCGATATGGAGAGTTTGTTGTGGTAACAAGCCGTGCCTTTCATCTGCCGGGGAAAAGGCACGTGAGCCAGCCGAGGGAGGATGCCGAGGGAGGATGCAGAGACCGCGCAGAAAGCTGATTGAATAGAGATGGGATTTTGTTTTCCACTCCGCTTTATCTGAAATACACTGGCGACCTTTCGCGCGCCATATCTGCCACAGCCCCAGTCCCCCGTCGTGGTTTCGGAGAGAATTCCAAATTTTGACAATGCAACCAGGGGGGGTGGGGGAGGAGGCGCTCCGTGCCGATTCCTGTGTCCGTTCGATAAGGCAGGCCTGGTCTGTGTCACGCTTCAAGTCACGATAGAGCCCTTTTCTTTTAGTTTCACTGTCTTTTCACTGCTTCTAATGTAGCAACACAGCACCACAAAACCACACCGAACACCAGTGGTCAAGTCCCTGCTTCAATTGTTCTGAAAGCTTATGAAAAAAGAAATACATTTTTCTTAAAAGTTATTGATGAATGATTTCCACTCACTGTACAGCATCAACACAATGTTCTGGTCTGCCTCAGGTATGCTGGATAATCTCTTTCGACTAATGTGACACGGTCGACCAACTGAAGCCCTTCATTACTGTAAAAAATTGTACAGGCTCACTCCAACTGTAACCTCAACTATGTATGGCCTTAATGCCAGAGTGAGCTCTTAAGCCACAGACTGGTGTTAATGTACAGCCTTGTTCTGGTTCAGTACAGACGGATGAGTGAATGGATTAGAGGATGTGGGCATAGGACATGGTGACATTTAAGTTGAAAGAAGAAAAGACGCAAGTGAAATTAGATTTCCAGTATATTTGGGTGGTGTGAGGGGGGATCAAAGTGAGACCCTGTTTCATTCCACACTGCCTACTCTAGAGGAAATGATGTCACAATAGACATGGACACAGGAAGTTCCACCAGTGAACTCCGCAGGCCAGAGAGTCACCTCTGATTGATTACAAATGCAGGGGTTGTGTCTATAAAAAATGCATTTCCCACTTAACGTTTTGTCAAAATCAGCAGAACATTTGCAGAAAAATACATTCCACACGAGAATTTGATATCTGCCAGCCATTTGAATTCTTTGAACAACAGTTTGTTCGCTTTTTGACAAGATTTGCTTCTTGCCAAATATTTGGATCTTTGCAGAAAGCACGGAGCCAGCGGCTGCCATTTCCCCTGTCTTGTCGATCAGCACATACCGTGCATTGCAGTGCTGTCAGGGGAAACTGTCAGGGATTTTCCCTGGGGAACAGGCTCCTCTGACAGCCTGCCGCGAGGGTAAAGTATGGCGGTGGTGACCGTTCTCAATCTTCCGTAGCACAATTCGAGCGGTCAGTAATCCAATATAGAGAGGGAGGCAGATACTGTGCGTCAGCTACCCATGACCGGCACGCTCTTGAAATAACCAGCCATGCAAAGTGTAATTATCAGCCCGTGCATCCACTGCTCACCTATAAACCCCACAGCTGTTTTCTGGAGGAGCGTGACCATATTTTCAAAACTAAGCTGAAACGTGTTGACTGACTATTGGTATATATTCCATACCATTGTGTAATATGTCATTTATGAGTTAAAAACAAATTTATCCCCCCCCCCCAACAAAAAAACAACCAAGGTTAAATGTAAATTAAAATATATATATATTGGGGCATCACAAAATGGCGCTCACAGCTGGGATTCATTTCAAACGCACAATGACAACCATCACTGATGAGGTGTGGAGGGACAATTTGTTCCGATTTGTCATGAAAGTCACCCCGTCCCCCAACCCGGCACGATTTATGGTGTTTACCAAACTGACCGCCATCAGGGCAGCAGGTGCTGCCGCCTGCCACGCTGTGTGACCTCTGACCCCACCCCCCCCTGTAAAATCTGTTCACCCTGCTTGCAGTTCTTCAAGTGACCTGCAGAGGCACTGTGGGGAGAGTGTCTAATAAAGAGGCCAATTCAAAAGATGGACTGACATGTCGCACGGGAGAGGGGGAGGGGGTGTACCGTTCAGGGAAATGATTGGCTGCATTTGCTTAGACATGGAGGTGTCAATCTTCACAGTTCGCAGTGCATGTCAGTTTCGCCAAAGCAGGCAAACCCACAAACCCCTCCCCTCCCATTCTAGCTCAATATATCCAGCAGAAAGGAAGCGTTACTATGGCACCATACGGCGATAGAGAGGTACTGTAGCAATAGAGGGGGACACTGCTGTTGGGCCCTTCAGCATAGACTCTATAAATAATTTGCTTAAGATAAATGGCTTTAAATAAAATAATGATAATAGTAAAAGGCAAATATTGACTGATGTAGAATGAGGAGGAATGGGTTGGGGAACATTCTGAGAGACTGGCGGCTGATTGTATTGTTTTTTCTTTCGATCAGCCTCGTTCTAATCTGGCTCCTGTCAGGCAGGTGTGCTCAACGTCCATGTCACACAGCCTCCCTACCGTCCCGTGCCCCGCAGCCCTTGCTGTTTCGGCAAACGCCCCTTCCTCACAAGGCCCACAGGCTGGCATGGGAGTCCTTCATTAAAATGGCCACATAAGAAAGACGGTGAAAAACCGTTTTTCTCTACTGAAAGTCTGTGTGGAGGTGACATGACAACGCCAGCTGCTGCTGACGGGTTAAATCAGGGCAAAACATCCCGACAGCAACACACCATTAAAAAAAAAGTTGAGAATACTCAAAATTTCAAGGCAACTTAACTTTTCAAGCTTAATGTTTTCAGCTTTAAAAGTCAAGTTATGCCAAGTAACATTCATTAGATTTTTGGACAACTTCAATTTAATTGTTAGAATAACCTACAATCGAGTGTTGAGTTTTTCGAACAATGAAATATGTTTTCTAAACTAATGATTGTTAGTTGGATGATTTACAAATCTTACAAAGCCTTGGAATTTTGAGTATTTATTTTACAGTGCATCTGTTAGAGTCATCAGGTCCAATGCACTTACACTCCTCTCTGCAGGGTAAGTGTGTTTATTTGCTAAAGCTGCCTCAGCTGGGAGGAGAAGCATTGAAAATCCAAGCATCTTACTTACCAAGTGTCAACAGAGACTCGATGCACATCTCTGTTGGAGATTTATGTACATGGACTCGATTGACTTTCTTTAGCAATTTTTTTAAATCTAAGATGCATCCCTGCATTTCATAAAGAGAAGGGAGAAGAACCCTCAACGTACATTGCATACTAAAGTTATCACGTGGAGATTCTAATCATATGATGTGACAAATTGCAATAAGTGACAATAAGTGAACAATGATCTGAGCCGTTTGAAAACCTATCCTGTATAGACCCCCTGGTAAGTGTCGACAAGCTGAACAGGTATTGTTTAAAATCGATTATTATAAAAGCCTAAAAAACTAGGTAAGTAAACCCCGAAACCCAGACATGACTGAGAATCATGAATCCTGGAAGGTCTGGTGAAATTTGGGAGAGGGCGGGGGCACCCACAACAAGTCGGCAACTTAAAATTCATGAACAGGAGCTCGGAATTCCCCCCCCAGCTATTCTATGTTAATGTTCTTCGGAGAGTTCCAAGGTCACATTTTACAAATTTTCAACTGCCAGTACCCCTGCGGAAAGAGACTGTTATTTTTCAATCTGACCCTAAACCATATTCCTTGAAAATGTACGTAGCTATTAATAATTAATAATGAAACATCCTTTCCCTTCATGAGATCTGTATATAGGCTATTGCAGTATTTGTGTGTGTGTGTGTGTGTGTAATATGTGCAGATACCTTGTAAGCCAAAATGTATTCTGCAACAACCGGACATTTGGCTACCCAGTGGGTAGCAAGCCAGCCATACACATTTTAACTAAATTTTGACTGAACAAATCTCCTACAGTGACATTCCAGTCTGAAAAATTAAAAATAAATTGTAAGGAGCCCATACATGGAGCCCAGGAATGGATGCGAGGCCTCTGGAGGAACTGCCGTGTTATAAGGACGGGGGATCAAATTATTAGCCGGAGGAGAAAAAAAAAACGAAAAAAAAACACAACAACGTCTGTATTCAGACAGCAGCCATTTTAACCTTCTAAAACGGAGTTAAAATAATGGCTAAATTGAGGTCAGGACGATTGTGCGGCGTGAAAAGGGGGTGGCCCCCCAGCGCTAGGTTACGAGATTTTCAGTGCTGTTGGACAAACATTCCCCCCGGCATACTGGGAGAGTCACACACGGCACAGCCAAACAAAGGAATAAATAAATACAGAGAGAGAGAGGGGAAAAGGGATGGCTCCCTCTTTCCAAATCTCTTCAAGATGTTTAAAGACCCCCCGCCCAACCCACCCCGCCTCGCTGTTTGCCAACTTTCAAATTCCTTCTGGCAGTTGAAGGCAAACTTAAATATTCCTGTTCAAATAGTTTAAAGCTTGTGAATGTTTTCTTTCACAATTGCCGGGACTCGAGTCACAGACACTCGCGAAAAAAGGGCCTCGCTTCTGCCCCGCCACATCTGGCCTTTCCCCTCTCTCAGCACACGCTGACCAGACCGCCGTTTCTACGGCGATGCCGCTGCCTCCGCCGCGGCTATCTCTCGCGGCTGTGCCAGCGATATACACATTTCCGAAATGTTGTGTTATCTCAGCAGTGGCAGCTTCGGAGAAAGAGACAGTGTTTTTCTGAGAGAGAGAGAGAGAGAGAGAGAGAGAGAGGGGGCTCTCCAAACGAGGTTGGGCCTCTCCTACACAAGGCCACATTAAACCAGCCTTTGCGACATGGAGGTTTTTTTTGTGTTATTGCCAGCACTGTAACCACGGTGGTCTGAAATTATCGGGGTCCATTCATTTTTATGAAATGGTGCAGACTTGGGGGACAGTGGGGGTGGGGTTTTGGGGGTTGTGGGGGGGGGGTTACTGTTTACCCATTAGTTCCCCAAAAGCAGCGTGTGCTTGTTGGAAGGAAACACCTGCTACACTACAAAATCAACCTTTCTCCAGCGCATAAATCTGTGTTATTGCTATAAAAAAAACACAAAATAAAAGCGACAGATGGTGCCGTTTAGCTCTTTTATCTTGTGTTACTCTTTCCTCAGACTGAAATATTTGAATTCCATGAATTCCAATAAATAAATAAATAAATAACCCCTTAGTGGGGCAGCACAAGGTCGGAAAAGAAAGAAAAATGTTAAAAATGAAAGTTAAAAGTGCCAGTGCAGCGGTGAATTCCTGAGGCAAGCGGACTGGAAACTAAAGGCATAAAAGCGCATAGTGTTGGGCCGCTAGGGCATCTAGGCTTTGGCCAGCTCAACATGCAGCGTGTTGACTAAAAAAGTCAAGCTATTGACAGAAAGATATCTTTGCTTGATAAGTGTCTCCTTCTCGTCACACAGAGCTGGGGTTTTTTTCTGGTGTTTTTGCTGGGTTTTTTTTTGTTGACGCACGCATTCGTTTTTGTCTGGATGCAGAGGTGCTGGTTTAAAGAAATAAACCTCTGGATTTGTCCGTCCAGTAACTTTATGGCTATAAAGCAAATAGTGCATCAGGGAATAAGTCTGCTCTCTTATATATAAAATCTTTTGAAATGCAACAAACAGAAAAGAAAAAAAAAACAGAACAAAAAAAAAGAAAGAAAGATCTATCGTGGTTCAAAAATGTGCCGAAATTCTCAAAGCACAAGCTAATCTCTGTCAAATGCTTTTAGTTGCATTTTCTTTTCTGGAAGAGAGAGAAAAAAAAGAAAACCACTGAAATACTTCTTTGATAAGATATCAGAGAAAATGTTACGCTCCCATTACAAGCCTGCCTAACACTTTTGGAAGCGGTATTACTTTCCGCTTTGAATGTAAACAGCTTGCTGTAAAAGACGATGTTTCGCCGCAGCTGTTTGCCGGTTCGCCCTGGCTGCCCACGGCCTCTGACGCCTCCTTCCTTTTTAATTAGAACCTGAGAAGGTCGACTTGCGCTCCCACAAGCTCCGCCATGAAAAACCGGCGAGCTAATGAATGTGTCCTGCGCCACTAAGTTCACCCGCTATACGCACACGCAATTAAAAAACCAACTGCATTCAAAAAGCGTGTCAGAGCTACAGCCTACTGCCGCTTTACTCTTTCCCTCAGAAGCATGCTGTGTTCAACAGTATTATTTTCTTTTTTCACAAAACGTGGTTTGAAAATAAAAATGCACTGCTGCTACGGATACAGCATATTAGTGAATTAGATAAATTACTAATATCAGGACTCCAGGGACAGCGGAATGCGTGATGCCGGGACATGATGCGTGATGTGTCCTCCTTGTTTTTTAAATAGCCACTCCGCTCCGAACGAGTCCTTTTTTAAATAGCCACTCCGCTCTTAACGAGTCCTTTTTTAAATAGCCACTCCGCTCCGAACGAGTCCTTTTTTAAATAGCCACTCCGCTCCGAACGAGTCCTTTTTTAAATAGTCACTCCGCTCTGAACGAGTCCTTAAATTGATTTTGCGCCCAGCTGTGGAGGGGCAGGGCGACGAGCACATCTTGGATCCTCATCTCTGTCAGTCATCCAGAGGAAATGATTGGGGTCAGGGGGATGAAAGAGGCGAGAGGTGTTACTCGGGCGGGGTAAATGGCAAATCCAGGTCTGCGGTAATGCTTGGTGCAGCTGGCCTGTTAAGCCGGGACGGGAGGGAGGGGGGTGGGGACGGGACGGTACGGGGGGGCGGCAGGTACAAAGGGGGGCTCCCTGATTAGCTTCTTCCAAAATACCACAGAATCTGTGACCCTTTGCAGAGGTGACTGGCATGGAATGGGGTCAGCGAGGTGAAAAAGAGGAAGGTGTGTGTGCGTGTGTGTTCATGTCTGTGTGTGTGTGTGTGTGTGTATGGCCATATGTGTGTCTGTCACACAAACAAGCACATAAAGCTACTCACACTCTCATAAACACACGCACACAAGCATACAAACACACACACACACACCTGGCTCTTCTCCATCTATCTCTGGAGCGATCCTTAGGCCAGAGCCCCTGCACCCGTAAGTCTAGCTCCTGTGCCCCGCTAACAAAGACGTGCTGGTCACCAGCAACCTGTCGCCGCCCCTCCGCCAGCAAACCCGCACCACCCCCCCACCCCCTCACCCGCGCCCGCCACGCTGCTGACTTCAGACACGCCGGAACGGGCGAGAAATCCAAAACAGGCCGGAACTAAGAGGTGGGCTGATTGAGGCAGGATGTAATATACGGAGAGGCCCGGCGCATTAAGCCGGCGATGACTGAGTACCACCGCTCTACACCGCCTCGCTCTTCTCCTCTCAACACTCTCCCCCTCTCACCCCCCTCCCCCTCCGCGTCTCCCCGGCCAAATACCGCAAAGGCCCTGCGTGCTTACCCTAATGCAGGGCCAGAACGCAAAGTGCTTATAAAAGAGAAAGAGCGAGAGAGGGAGAGAGACAGAGAATGAGAGAGGGAGAGAAAAAGCGAGAGATAAAGAGTGAGAGTCAGAAAGGGAGAGAGACAGAAAGGGAGAAAAACAGGGAAGAGAGAAAAAGAGAGAGGCTGAGATAATTTGTATTTATTTTACCCCTCTTTATTTCCACCTTAAACACACCAATGACATTACCAAAAAAACAGAAAACGTAAGAAACAAAAACACAAAATTACATGAGAAACACAAATCGGTCACAAAGTAAAAAAACGACTTCCATTTGCTCACCCTATTTCATGTGCAAAGCAAAGCTCACCTTCCTCCACTGAACACAAAGCACCCTTATAACACCACACACTCTGAAACACATTCAAGCTCTCCACGGCTTCGTAATGTCGAAACTCCACCATCGCTCTGAGAATGAGAGAGGGAGAGAGAGGCGGCTGTCCAAGTGAAGCTGTCCAACAAGTACGTACATATTTATCAGACGGGGTGGACGGGGTGGACGTGATGCTGCGGCGTGAATGCGACGAGGGAAGCTCTCAAAATGCGCTTCTGTTCCTCGAGCTCGCTCGCTGCCGTGATTAATTGCGTGGCTGAGATCACTTCGGCTCTGCGGCATGTGAATGAAAGGTGTCCGGTGGCATAAAGGATCCCGGCCCAAACGGCACTTATCGGATTGCATTAAACCCCGTCACCTTTCCCTGGAAAACTATCGAGCGGCTTTTAAACTCTTCATAGGGTCCCGAATTAAAGAAAACTTAAAACTGTACAGAAATGTCAGTTTTGCATTATTACTATTACCACAACAAGCATATTAACAAGAGTTTGGGCAGACAAGCACATTCATAACAGCCAAAATACACATTCAATGTAAAAGCGTTATCATTAGCGCCCAACCACTGAAAATGTAATAAGGGCAATTTTGTATGAATTTTTTTTTAATAAATCTAATCTCTAAACTGCGCCAGACTTCCATTAACGCATCTGAAGACCGACAGAACCTTGAATAAAATAACATAAAATGAGCATAATAATATAATAAGTGTGACAGTCAGCTAAGTAGCTCATTTTGCTGCCTGGAAAGAGAACAAGTGTGGTTTCTGGCTAATGGATTTCGTGAAGAACCACAGAGAATGTGCCAGCTGGAATTTCCTGCCTGAGATGAGGATTTCCTTCCATAATTTACTGGGTACACATGAAGTTACTTCACCCATAACTATTTTGCTTGATTGTCAGACTGCCCTGGGCTTTTCCTGGATTACTAGTGCTTGACCTTGGCCAGGGCGGCAAACTCTCTCTCTCTGTTTTGGAGAAAGCACAAAAGATGAGGCAGGCAGTGCCACACCCAGGATTTGAACTGGCAAACCTTACCGGTTACAAGCCTACCAAGCCTTAACCCTTTGAAGAGTAGGTTTTTTCTGAATGTTTTTTTGGAAGTCAGTGTTCTAGAACTCCATTGTGTCAGTTACCATTAGTGATTGTGACATCAGCATTAGTTAAATACATTCTAATCACATATTTCATGATCTTACACCTTAAAGGGTTAACGGCAGCCTGCCACCATCGTCATGGTAGTTTGCGGTTCATGTGACGACAAATCACCGCATTTGGAGTTAATTGTGGTTCGCTTTAAAGATGATCCACCTCCACCTTGACTGACATACTCTAATCTAGGAGCTCTCATGGTACTTGTTTCTTCTTTAACTGTTTGTTGAAGTTTATAATAGTATTTAGAATAGAATTGTAGTAGAGCTAATTTACCCACAGCTTACTGTGAACTACATTCAATGTTCATTACTAGGGATAGCTGCTACGTTTTGGGAAGTATGTGCTTTCTTATCTAGTAGTTACTTCGATGACGTTTCTGTATGCACTTGCTGTATGTCGCTTTGGATAAAAGTGTCTGCTAAATGACTGTAATGTAATGATGCGAATCATATTCACGTACATTCTGCTTGCTTTCTGGGAGCTTCAGGAGCAGAAATGTATTTTCATGTGAACTTGCGCATTTCCTTTTCCTGACCCACGTTAATTCTTTTTGGCCCAGCAGGATATTAAGGGAGTTCACTTTCATAACAAATTATCCCATATAGTGTTACACAAATGCATACCTGCAGCTTGACCAACTCGCCTCCAATCAAGCGAAAATATTTAGTTGCAGGTGTCGTAAAATGAAGAAAAACTCCAGAACAAATGAAAAGGCCTCTGGCGAAAACTGTGGGTTTATGGCCTAAATTGTAATTGGAGGTGTTAAAATGCTGTATTATCAGATATCTCACACCAAAGAGGAAAGCTTTTGGTCAGCTCTGATGAGAGTGACATTTACGCAGTTACAACTCATGGAAAAAAACTAATCCAATTGACAAATGAATCTTAAGTGTGCATTCTGAACTCTGACTGAAAGCAGTGACATTTTTCGCCCGTACACTCAGCACTTTCTTTCAATTCGCCAGCCCCGCCCAAATGACATTCTGTTCCAAATAAAAGAAACAATCAAAGCTCGCTTGATTGAATTACTTATAGAGCCGCAGTTCTATAATACACTACTAAAAACATTAGTACTGCACAAAGCGCATTGCGGCACAGAGGGGAAGCTAAATTAAAACAGCGCAATGACAAGTTTAATTTTCGTTGAGTTAGAGTAACGATGTTTGCGCTCCAAATATTTTTCTTATGTCTTCTCGTGTGGTGAGGTGACTAATCTTGGTGACTCACCGAAGGGCCTGTCCACGAAGAGTTCTGGAACCATCTTTCACTTAAAGCAAACACGTCACTCACATTACGCTCGCATAAAACTTTACAAGAAACATGTTGCACAAACTAACGCGAGGCCAAAAAGTTACAAAAATAATGAAACGTCTCGAGAACTCCTCTTCCCTTCGCGCGTACTCTTTTTTTTTTTGGTTTAACTCAGACTCCCGGGTAACGGTTCGAGTTTCGGTCAATCTCAGTACTCTGACCCCGCTCTTCCGTGAAGAATTACATTTTTTTCCCCTCCCAAAACAATCTAAGGGGATCTCCCCGCAGTGGGATTTTCCCATTACCACCCTGCCCGTAAGGCAGAAAAACGGGAGACAGGACGGACGTCCAGCGCGGACCGCTAGCCAAGTTAAACACGGGGACGGGACGTAAGCCGCTTTAGAAAAATGTAACCCCCGTTACTGAAATTCGAAAACAAACGGTTCCAGTACTTTGTGTATCACTGTCACACATATCAGGATCGGTTTACATGGGAACAAACTTCATCTCTGGCAACAAGAGATCGGTAGCCATCAGCCGTCGACATAAAAAAAAAACATAACAGCCTTTGCTGTATTAGTTAGTAGTATACCCACTAACCCCCACAAAGCAATCCAAGGCACACCCCTCTGATTGTCCCTGTCTGAGCATCTGCTTAGCGTGAATTCAGCTCTGACAGAGTATATTTCCCACCTATCGGACTCGCCTAAACTCTGTTTGGACTTGGATAAACTGTGAACTTTTCACTGTTACTGATCATGTTACATTGTAACACTGAGCATTCTACTGCGCTCAGCAGTATCCTAAGGATTGTGGTTTCTAATTCACGACTGAGAATATCCGGTAGAGAATTCAGAATCACAGCCATTAGACAAGCTGCCTTCAATGTGATGGAGGAATCAGGAAATCATTGAACAATGCTGACTATTAGCCACATTAGCCACACATGAAGGTTTAATGAAAATGATTGCATTGTGTTTATTTCAACATTTAGTGGTCTAGACATGAACACATGCACGCACACACACACACACACACACACACACACCACACAGTTAAATAAATCAAAACATGCTTTACAAATCCAAGCCCTCCCATCACAACCAGTGATGCATTCCAGATTTGTTATGGGTCTTGTATGTGGTACATGACCAAAGAACCTCATGCCAGCTAAACATGCTGAAGAACAGTCACACGCCTAGGTAGACATATGGCGGCACGCATCACATCCTAAAGTCTTAATAAAATATGCTACAGGAATCACCAGTCCTCACGGCCTACTACTACTACTACTACAGACACACACACACACACAAATTCAGATTGAGTGCCTTGGAATTTTATCGTGCTGCTGCTGGCCTTCCACCTATATGGACACGATCATACAAACCCAACACTTATACGCATTGTAGTGTTGTTGTATGCACATACATTCACATGCACAACTTTGAGAAATGCCTCCCCATCTCTCTCTCCCTTTCTCTCTCTTTTCTTCAAAATTAGCACACTGGTTACACAGACGCAAACGCAGAATGACGCAGCTGTCTTGCCGGTACAAGGCAGGCAGATGCATGCCGAGTGTGTTACAGTGTACCTGCACTAAATTGATTTGTTCCTTAGGTCTTTAATGACCGTGTCCAATTCCTGATAACAACTTTCCGTATGTTTACATTGCGTTGTGGAACGCTGTGATATAACCAGGCAGTGTTTTACAAATAATAATTAGTTATGCTACCTTTCGTCCTGACGCTAGTTAATTTCGCACATTGTTTATGGGTTCTAGAATATATTGTTCGTATAACGGTACGTTTAACACGCAAATATGTCAAAAGTTTTTTGTTTTTTTTGATACGTGAGTAATTATGTTCTTAACACAACGGAAGCACCGCGTCACAAATTAATTGAATTTGGCTTCGTGGAGCGAGGCATATCCCTGCTGATCTCAGCATCCCATTCGTCCGCTTCTTTCGGACGCCGGGGGTCATAACGTTTCCATCGAACCATACGAGTCGCGGTCTTCCGAGGGCAAACACTTCAGGTCTGTCGGAGGCCATTACAGGAGAAAAAAAAATAAAAGAAAGTGCGCTCTTTCAGGGCAGGATCCAAAAGGACCGAGGTTCTTGGAGAGCCACTGATGCAGAGTGGCTGATTAAAAAGCCAGCGCTTTGACGCGAGGCTGCACTCAAGCACTCGACGCTCATGTGAAAGGCAGCACCTGTCCTTATCCAGTTCGAGCCCTGTGGTGTCATTGTACCGATGACAGGTTAACAAGGCACCGTTTGTCTAACCCGTTATAGCCGACGGGATTCCTGCTTTACCGCATGCTTTCATTTCAAACAAACGCGCACGAAAAAGAAGAAGGAGAAAAAAATCTTTGTGATGAAGTGTTGGGTTCACCAGAGTTAAAAACTGACATTCTGAGAGCGTGAGGTTTTTTTTTCCTGCCTGGCGATAATTGCGATAAGTTATTTTTTGTAACCTGAAGAGTGACAATAAGACTCAATTTTACAAGGCAAAGCAGTTAACGATGCAGACTTTTTGAGCAGTGATTTAATCTTTAGCAATTTAATTCCACACAATGCATTTGTGTATTTATGTGTGTATTTAAATGAAGAATCCCTTCCTCCCCTGAGCGCATAATTCAAAACTTTATATATTCAGGAACATATACGTGACCCAAACAAAAAGTAATCTCTCAAAGTTTCTTTCAACAAAAATGCTTTAATCCTACAACCATATCAGCGGAGTTAGCTTATCTGCAATGTGTAGTTCATGTGTTAACCCTAAACACGAAAACTTAAACGCATGAATTATGTGTTTACTTGTGGTGTGGATGTAAATGTTTCCAGGGGACATTGAATACTGGTGCGCTGTAGATCACATGATGCAAGTGTGATTACATCTCCTTTGATGATTACCTCTTGTTCTTTGTTCCCCACAAACAAGCCATCATTAGCCTATATTCCTAAGCAAACCTTTCCAAGTCTCCACTGCTCCTGCGTTAAAGGGTTCCCAGCATGGTAAGAGCCGTGCGGCATTGTGGGATGCGTGTGCGTAAACATCCCGCCTTTCCCTCCGTGATTGATTGAAACCTGTGCACCGTGTTGAATTATTTATATCTCCGGGTCATGATTTCAAAGGCCACTTTAAATCACAAACAGCTAGAAGTGGTCTGAACTGCGAAATCGAACGAGGGGAAACGGCTCTTCAAGGCAAACCAATTCAGCCCAGAGAGGAAGCCGTCGACAATTAAGATATTCCTATCAACAGCGAGCGAGGTTTGATGGCGGATTAAAATGTGAAGCATTCAGAAGCTATAAAAAATAAACACAAACACCACATTCTGAATTCATGGCCGCTTGCTCAAGTACAACCTACCTGATTTCACACCAAGATAAATGATTTAAAAAAAACATATTTTAGGCAGGAGTCACAAAGTGGCACCTTTCAGAAATGAAATATGCAGATGTTCAAATCTCATGCATTTATTGAATTGAAATCTGCACACAAATGGAAACCTTTGAGTAACAAATTCTGTCTTTCCTCGCCCCCCCCCCCCCCAACCCCCCTTCTTTTTGCCCGAGAAGAAATGTTAAAAGCCCCCCTCGTCTCAGGCTTACTGGCCACTTTATTGAACGTGCACTGACAGTGTGGAGAGACAACAGCAGATGTGCTTTTTAAGGCCCTAAAGGAAGAGCTTGTGCACAATGAACACAGAGACTACTCCCGCTCCCATTCTCTCTCTCTCTCTCACACACACACACACACACTCGCACACTCGCACACTCACATACGCACACTCGCACACTCACATACGCACACTCACATACACACACGCTCACACACATGCTACTCCTGCTCACATTTTTTTTCTCTCACACACACACACAAACACACACACACTCACATACACACACAGGCACACATACATGCTACTCCCGCTCACATTCTCACACACATACACACACAAACACACACACACACACACATATGCGCACACACACCACACACACATGCACACACACAACTTAAGCAGATAGAGGAGAATCACTGCAAAATCACAGCAGAAACTCAAGGTGACTGAAGCAGGATATAAGCTGGAAGTTATTGATAGCGTCTTTTGAACATATGGACACAATGCTGCTCTTATGCACTGACTGTCACATTGTTCATGGTAGACACTCGTGTGCAGGCTGCGAAAACACAAAAACACACACAAAAAATTGCCTTCTTTCTTCTGTCCGCTCTCTGCAACGAAAACGCAGCAGCGGAGAAATGTAATTATGCCTCCGCAATGCTGGTGTGCTTTATAAATAAAGCCCTTCTCAGGGAAAACAACATTACAAACAGGCTCAATTTACTGAGAGATAATCGACTGCCTCTGCACTGCATCTTAAACGCCATAGAGGCAGTCAGGCTTATTGCCTACGGTGCCCCCTGCTGGCGGATACATTGTTTATTTATTTATTTATATTCCTCTGTATTATGTTTTGGACAATATAAGTGACTGTGCCTGATAAGTCAAAAAGTTCAGATAAACCTCACTTTCAAAGTCCTGTGTCCTCCACCCCTCTCTCTCTCTCTCTCTTTCTGCTTCTATCACATATACTCTCTCTCCTTCAATATCTCTCTATTCTGTACTCTATTCTATTTCACCCTCTCTCCACCTCTCTCCTCTTCATATCTCTTTCGCTCCATCTCTCATACCCTCTCTTTCCATATCCCCCACTCTCTCTCTCTCTTACCCTCTTTCTCCATATCCCCCACTCTCTCTCTCTCTCTTACCCTCTCTCTCTCCATATCCCCCACTCTCTCTCTCTTACCCTCTCTCTCCATATCCCCCACTCTCTATCTATCTCTCTCTCTCTCTCTCTCTCTCTATGACCACGGAAGACTGAAAGGCACTGCAGCAGGGGGACAGAGGGGATACAGATACTGGTGAGTAGTTTCCAAGGCTGCTGCTGGGACCCCCTACCGTTAAGGGAGAGGAGGGGTGTCTGCTCTCGACTCTATAGGGGGCAAGGGGTTATATAGACTCTCTGTTGAGGTGCTCAATAAAGTCAGGCTGGGCAATAGGGCGGATACCCTCTGGAGGGCAAATCTGGGCATGGGGGCAGAGACGCGGCCTGCATGGAGGGACTTGCATCGACAGGGCAGGCTAAGATGGCTACGTACCTCAGCAGAAAGAGAAAGGTAGATGCTGGGGTAACTGTTAACGTTATAGATATGTTTAAGTCACTGGTAAGATCAAGAGTCTCTGTAGATTTTGAGTACTATAGCAGAATGCTATCCTAGTGGTGTTTAAGGAGGAGAGCTCGTATTTGCCAGCACACTAAGCTAATGTTGTGAGGAAAATTACGTTCTTTTAAAAATTGTTTGCATTGCTTTCGTTTTTTTATTTGTTTTTTCCTTCTCTTGGCTAGTTGTGGGGGATTATTGAGGGAATTTGAGACTATTGGAGACAGTATGACATTGGCTTGTACATGTAATGTACAAAAACTCCAAAAAAAACTCTCTCCATATCCCCCTCTCTCTCTCTCTCTTACCCTCTCTCTCTCTCATATCCCCCACTCTCTCGCTCACTCTCTTTCTTTCTATCTTTCTGCCACCCCCCCCTTCTTTTTTTTATTTTTTATTAAAAGGTATTCCCTGAAGGAGGTGAGATAAGGGAAGTGACAGATCGCATTGAGCTTCACCTCCACTTCAACCCAACCCAACCCAACCCAGCACTCTACAGCAAACCTGCCAGGAAGCGTTAATTGGTTGTAACGCGTCCGGCGGCTACAAACACGTTACGCTGACATCACCACACCTCGGAAAGGGAAGTAGTTCTCCAGATTAGGTGCCATGCCCCCCTCACCCCGCCCCGTGTCAAACGCCAGTCTCAGTCACACCTCCTCACGAGTGCGTTCTGTTCAGAGTAGCGCCTTTGACGCGGCACAATGAAAAGAAAAACTACGCTGGTCTTTTTTGAGCCTGAGTCCTCTGTGTGGTGTGAAGGGGAACCAGGTCAAGATGGGCGAGGGGGTCCGAGTTTGACAGCGCTCGCGCGATCAGGTAATACTCCAGAAAAGAACGGTGTCATGTCGCCCTTCACTGGGATCGCGGCGGGCAGACTTAGCCGCGACCAGAATCACGATTTTTACACGCAGCTCGGGTGAAGCAAGGTGACATTAAGTGACAGGAACTTCGACTCGTTTTTTCAGCGTGTTGTCCGAGGCACGCCAGTCCAATCTCCCAGGCAGACAGGCCGAGCCCAGCGCCCAGACTGACCCAACATAATACCTGTTCCCTGCCCCCTGTCCACTCAGACCCCTGTCTACTATGTGCCATCTCCCCTCACTTTGCAAGCAGTGTGCAAAAAAAATCCTGCGAAACTCTTTCCAAACTAGTGAGGAAGTAGTTTGTAATATGTCCCACTCTTGTACCGTAGACATGCATATACGCTCTATGTCATGTACTACAAGTTGTAGTTTTTACTTCCGGTTTACTTCCTGAAATTGTCAGATGAGTGTGCTTCTGAATCACCTCAACAAAACCCCAGAAATAAAGGTTTCATCCGGGGATTTCAAGTGCCTCCATTTGTGAGAAAACGTCGCACACTCAAAAGCTTTTTGACAAAGTTGACTCAAATAGGGCGCATATTTATATATATATATATATATATATATTAAAAAATTGTAATATTGTGGATTACAGTAATAGTGCCATTATTATAGTACAGCCTTAAGATTAATTGAGGGACTTAGCCAAGCAGGACATTAATTAGTTACACTGATAACAATTTGTGTGAAAAAAAGAATGCATTTTATTTTTGAATATACATATTAAATATGAATTTGTGCAGATGAAAAGCCACCCTTTAAAAGAAAAGACTGTCTTGGTAATGGGTTCCAGGGTCTCGGTGGCTCCCCAGCAGGTGCAAGTGAGGACTTTGAGCAAAGCGCTATTGATCTCCATGAAGTAATTTTTCAGATGTGAGAGACTGTGCTATGTTTTATTAATGGCTCGCTTGACTGCTTGGTGCCGCCATTTTCTGTCACGACTGGTTTCCATGTCAGAGTGTGAACAAACGCAATGGAATGTGGTCTGCCTCTCTCTCTTCCAATCCATCAATCAATTTATGCACTCACACACACATACACACACACACACTCTCTCACACGCACACACACATACACACACACACACACAAACACAAATTACACAAATGGCACTGTACCCTTCCACTTAATATCGTCCATAAAATCTAAAATGACTAAAACAACAGTCATGATATCAACAACAGCAGAGATTTTCATATGTTTTAAGCAATTAACCATTGTGATTATTACACAGCGAGACGTTCGGTGTTAAAACATTTTACTCTGACCCCATTCGATTCATATCATATTAGATTAATTTCATATTACACTTGTGTCAAATTAAGGAACATATAAATCTTCAGGTAACTGTAGACAGAGAGAGAGAAAGAATAACAAGTTTGCTAACAAGTTGAGTTCATTCTTATTTATTTATTGATTAATGTTCTTGTTATTATTATTATTGTTGTTATTTGTTGTTATTGTTTATCATTTGCTTTGGCAACACAGTACATGTCATGCCAATAAAGCACCTTCAAATTGAAATTGAATTGAAAAAGAGAGAGAGAGAGAGAGAGAGAGAGGTGGAGACAGAGATGCACTTCCTCTTACACTGTGAGAAATATTCTGAAATCAGGAAAACATATTTCACCAAATTTTGTAAACATATAAATACATTTTCTTCCCTAACAAATTTGGAAAGGCTGAAAATCCTCCTGGGAGAAGGAACAACAGCTCCACTCGCAGCACAATATGTTTCAGCCTGTCACAACCTGAGGGACAGTGAGTAACCACCCAGCAGTTAACAACTAAGCCCCTTACAACAAAGTCCCCAATATATAATTAATTTTTTTTAAATTATTATTACAATTGTTGTTATTATTATTTTAAATGTGTATGTATGTATGTGTAATGCTTTGGCAATATTTACGCTATGTATTTCATGCCAATAAAGCACATTAAATAGAAATTGAAAATTGAGAGAGAGAGAGAGAGAGAGGGAGAAAGAGGGGGGGATTAACAGACTGCCATTTTTGTTCTTTGTCTTTGGCTGATCTGGGGTATTTTTTTGCGATGTTCCTCGTATCGTGTTTGTTTTCCTGCACCGCCACATATCTCCAGCGTGAACACTGCGCTATTGTTGTCAGATCAGGCCTGCCTCTGCGCATCCAGAACACAGGCGTAGAAGCGCCAGGATGAGTCGCTCAATAGCGATCGTGCGCCGTTTTCAAGAAGCGCCGACCGCCAGCCAAACGTGTCCGCCCCTCGGCCAGGCTGATCCGCATTTTGAACGTTTGAACATTCGTCCATTAGCTGACGGCGAGTTAAAAGCATGTTAAAAGTGTGTGTGGTAAGACATGCGGCTTCTCGGCGAGCGATACGCAGATGAGCTCTTTAACGGCGATGCGGGAAACGGACGGCGTCCCTGTTTTCTGCGGCCTTCGCTCTCTTTTCTCCCATAATTACTGCAGTACACAATGCAGCGTTGGCTCATGGATCCCAAAACAAGCGGGTTCCCTCTTCAGGCCCGGTGATGCTGTATTATTTTTTTTGAACTTGGAAAAACTGCCATGGAAACTTCAGGCTTGATGGGTAGGGTGGACTTTATGGCGTGTCCGCTAAGATCTATAAGATCTGTCCACGATAGAACGGCTCAAATCAGCGAGTCAGTTACAGCATAGGACTCTGCCTGAATTGACTCATCACAGCTGGTGTGACTGACTCTGGTGACTTTGGTTTCTAAAGATCTGATTGCGCGTCTTAGGATCTGATTGCGCGTCTTAGGCGGATATGCGGCAAAGTCTACCCTCCCTATATAACCTGAACTTTCCATGGCACACACACGCACATATGCACTCACATACACACACACACAAACAGATACGCGCACGCACCCGCCAGTTATTCAGAGAAGTGAAAGAACCGCGGGCCGTGCCGTCGCTCGCCCCGAGCGCGCCGCAGAGAAAGAGAAAGAACGAGAGACCCGAGGCCACCGCAGAGGACCGGCCTTCACGTCTCAATGTAGCCCTGTCATATCTGCATAATCGCCCATTCGCAGAGCACCCGGGGTCATGCTGGGAGCCCCTCAATACAAACACTGTACGCAAGACTGCAGTAAACAAAGCTGCACTCTATCCTCCTGTCGGCGGCCATTTTGTCTGGTCTGTACATTTGTTGTGTGTGTAAATAATGTATTTTCTTTTGGAGGGGGGAGGGGCTACAGCCTCACGCGGGGGGTAAACCCCCCCCCCCCCCCCCCCATGCTTCAGTAGGGTTGGTTGGTGTCTTGTGAATACTTACAGTTGGTGGTGGA
Source organism: Ilyophis sp. 1 JC-2022 (assembly GCA_022702515.1). Classification (NCBI taxonomy): domain Eukaryota; kingdom Metazoa; phylum Chordata; class Actinopteri; order Anguilliformes; family Synaphobranchidae; genus Ilyophis; species Ilyophis sp. 1 JC-2022. The sequence continues at coordinate 44,688,533 of CM040400.1, read as the reverse complement.
AGACTCATATCTATTTTAATTAGTCTATTAAAAGCGCAGCGTCAGATAGTTGGATATGGCGCCGCTGGGGGTGAGAGTTCTCTTTGGCTCTCTTGTGAAAATGTGCGAAGTGCTTTCCGCTACTGGCCGAAACCCGAAACGAGCTACCGGGGGGGGGGCACCTCCTCCCCAAACCCGCCCTCCCCCTCCCCGCTCGCCGGCATGTTTCTGGTGGCTTGTGCCAATTTGATTCCGTCCGTCCCACCAACGTGGAGACATCCAACACCCTACCATTACAGGGCTTTACCGATAATGCCATACACTGCACCTCTTTTACACAGATAAGTGTCCATATCAGAAATTAACAAAAAAATGTGTGCGTGTGTGTGTGCTGGCTGTTTATCTATTTATAAAAACTGAAATCATTCTATATAAATTACACTGAGCAGGCACTCTTATTCAGCGTGACATACAAGCGTGCAGAACATCAGCGTTACTCATAACAGTGTCACCAACAAGGCACAGAAGGCCCATTTGTAATCAATAAGTGTACATTTACCTCAACAAACCAACAATTAGTACTGTAAACATCAATAATAATATTATTGATCGTTTTTATTATTAATAATAATAATAATAATAATAATAATAATGGATTAATCATTATGAATCCAAGAGGAGCGGTTCAGTAATTGGTTTCTAAATAAACAAATGCACAAAAATATTTTGTATCATTACAGCAGGGGGGTATTTCACAAAGCAGGATTACTGAGTTAGCTGGATAACTGCACTGAGTAAAACCCGGAACCTGGAACTGGACTGAAGTAAAAGGGGCTTTTCCGGATTTTACTCAGTACAGTTATCCAGCTAACTCAGTAATCCTACTTTGTAAAATACCCCCTGCTTATTTATCATGTTGGATGGTTCTTTCCAAACACCATCTCTGCATTGTAGCCTATCAGCCTATTTAATAAAATCACTCAAGTGCCTCACCGTGAAATTGTCCCTTTGCCGTTATGACCTCGTGTGTGGGTTGGAAAGGCTTGTTTACAAGAGCCATGAGGCAAAAAAAAGAAAAGCATACAAAAAAGGCGAGTACCTACATTTCACGCATTGAAGTACAGTCTGGATGTTGAAGCGTAGGCTTGCCTGCTTCGCCAACTAACAATTAAATGAACAACTGCGTTGGAAATTCAGAGGAAACCGCTCAGAGCTGGGGCGCTAACAATGATATTAGCCACAACAACACTGCTCTGAGTGCCCCCTCTTATAATGCAAAAATAATAATAATACAAACTGACTGAATGGAGAAGTGCGGATGGCTTTCAAACCGTCATCTCAATGAGAGTGTAACTTTAAATTGAAAAAAGACATTAACAATTCAATAGCCTTTAGGGACAGACATTACGGAAATATCGCTCCACGCCGTGAGCAGCGACTGGAGGGAGAATTTGGAGTGAAAAGTGAAAACATGCTTTCAGAGGTAACGGATTAGCCTTTTAGAGAATGCTCCATTGAGCTGTCCGCGATTGCCTCCGAATAAATGTCCAAGCGCATCCGCGGCTCCCGTCCTTCAGCGGGTGAACTTTAAATGACAGCGGCGACGGTAACAATGATAGATTAACAATGCCGATTTAACCCGAGATGCAAAGCCTTCCCGGGGCAGCGAGCTCGCCCCTTATCGTGAAAATGCTGGAAGGAAGAAAAAACGAATAAAACGATAATTCATTAGCATCCGCTTGAAATGTTAATTCACACAATGTGCTGGAAGTAGATGGAGGCGGTGTAATATAATGGCTAGGGAAGTAGCCTAAGCATAGAACTCAAAGGTTGTTTATTCAATTCCCAGTTTGGGTGCTGCCGTTGTGTTCTTAAGCAAAGTACTTAACCTGAATTGCTTCGATAAATATCCAGCTGTAGAAATGGACTGCATGTAAAAATATAATCTGCCCCCCACTTCCAGCTCATAGTTCATGCCGGTAGGGACAAGAGTTGACGGGGTGCCTGGAGGATCGTTTCTTTGCTGACAGAAGATCGATTCGAGCTGTGTTCCTGTCAAACGGGTTCACTTCGCCACGGCGATCGCCGATATTCTCGGAAACCGTGGGGAATTATTGATGAAAGTCAAATCCCAGGTTACAAATGGGAAACAAAACCAAATAAAAAAAATGTGTTTAGCAGAGTTCAGAGATAGGCTACAAGTTAGCATGTGAGTGTCCGCTGCAGGAAGTGACATCATTACCCCTGTGATGGCTAATTAGCTCCTTTAGCTGGTTACCATTGCTCTTTAGCTTCTCTTGTTCAGCATGGCTGTGATTCGCAAAGTTCACAGCAGCCTGAAACCTCTCTTGCAAAACGGGTTTAGAACCCCCAAATTCCTGAAAATGGAACTTTAAAAGGTAAAAGGTACCTCTTGTTGGTGGCAGAATGTCTGTCCGACTATACACAGTAGGCTTAATGGCCTGTAACCTCTCCATTTCTAAATAACAATCAAATAAAATCCAAAATGAGACATTTTGTGGTTTTAGTTACATGCTGAGCTGCATGTTAGGAGATTTTGGGATGGTTACAGTGACATATTTCCAGATTTATTCCAGTTATTATTGTCTTTTATTATTATTATTATTATTATTATTATTATTATTAATCTTCTACACTGGAAGATGGACCTGCAGGAATAGTTCATTATTCCGTCACGGTCAAAATTCCTTCGGAAGAGCACAACTCCGCTCTGAATCCAGGAAGACGGTGCTCGACCGTTACAGTTTTAGCTTCCCAGTGGGGAAAAGGAAGTGGTTTGATTACGGGATGATGTGTGCGGCTGTCGCACAAAAGAGCCTGAAATCAGAATAAGAGCCTGTGGGAGAGACAGTGGAGAGCTATTCTCTCACTGAGGAATCCCCATAGCATTTATCTCTTATAAACACACTCTCTCTTTCTTACACACACACACACACACACACACACACACACATAAACATACAAAAATGCACACACATACACAAACACACACACACACACAGAAACACAGATGAATGAAACAGAAAGACAGATGAATGGACCCACACACACAAACGCAATACACATAGGCACACACACACATCTCATGCAGCTATGCATTTGCGCACGCACGTACGCACGCACACACACACAAACACACACACACACGCACTAAGTACTAAATGGTGCCGTTCATCTCGGCTCCATTTCACACCACACTTAGTTACCGTAAGGTATTCCTGGAAAGCATCAATTATTTAGCGTCAGATGGAAGCAAGACAACATCGTGCTGGCTTCATCTCCCACACATCACAGGGCCACATCACGTAAAAAGGCTGCAGTAAAATCACACTGATTCGAGATCAGTTCCATCTCCATCCATATAACAGGTGGGCTTTGGACCAGGGCCCAGCAAGCACTGATCCCAGATCAGTTACTGGCAGGCACCACTCACGTGGTGAGTACCATTCATCATCCCCCTTTTTAAAAACGCTAATGCCTTGTTTCTATAAATGAATTATGGGCAGTGCACACAGTGTAATTAACACCACTTCTCTCACAAAATCCTGTCATTAGTCCGGGGCCATGACTGCAAACTCACATGAGCCGGCCTTGAATCAAAGCAGATTGCAGCTAAGGCAGACAAGGAATATATATATTTAAAAATCACAGATTTTTATACGGTGCATAAAAAGCAGTGGTAATAATTCAAGTTTGAATGCTCTCTGTCGACATAGATCTGCTTCTAAACAGCGTCTAAAGTGGACGGCGACAGCTTTTTTTCTCTTTCTTCTGTCCTCGAGGCGTTTCCACACAGCATGGATGTGCATTAGCAGAAGGAAATGAGCAGTCAGTTGGATGCAGGGCAGAGGGGGAATGCTTTCAATTTCAAACCCATGCAACTCACGACAGCACTTAAACATTTCAGTCTGAATTCATTCAGTACACGCTTGAAAATGTGCTTTATGTCCCTTTGCACTTGCCATATTGCATCCCTTCTGGTGCCTCCATTCAAAAGGCAGGGTCTGGATTGGCTAGAATGGCCTATTTAAACCCACACATGCACCAGCTCCTGCTCCCTCCCCCCAGGTACCATTTATTTAATGCAACAGCAGAATCTATTCTTCCTCCTCATACAGGAAGCAGTCACCCGTGAATAATCAGGAAGTATGACATCAGCGTCCCCAGATCCCCCTGTCCGGGGCTCTCTCTCTGGGTAAGTGGGTGTTCCTTCCAATTAAGGCCTGAATCAGCTGGGCTTGATCGAGCAGCTAACCTCATTACTGATATTAGTCTGACATCACTTGGGGCGTATGTGATTTTAGCCATTCACGAAAAAAAATACAAAATGTGTTGTGTGTTTGGTTTGTTTGTGGAAGGCAAAATGAACTCAACTTAAATGTTCATTCTGGTCCAGAGATAAACTAGTCTTTGATCTTACAGGTGAGGTTAACTAGGTGACCAATTAACAACTTTACAGCAGAGGAAAGTTAATCAAAAAGAGGCTCAAGCAGAAATAGCCTTTTCAATATATTTTTTTACGTTGAAAAATGAGGTGCGCTGAATAAAAAGTTATAATTTTAATTTATTTTTCCATTTTATTATATATGCTACAATTTTTCAGGGGAGAGGGGTGGGGCATGAGATGGTTCTATAGTTTTTTGATGGTTCGTTCCCATTTGAAAAATAAACCAGTAAAAAAAGTATTACAAAAACATATCTGCAACAACACATTTTCCTCTAAATTGAGACTTAAAGCAGGTAACTTCCCGGTGATGTCAAAATGAGATGAGAATTCAATCGATAGCTTGACCAAAACGGATTCATTATAAGAGGAGCTGAGGTCAATAGGAGTAGGGTGTGCACCCAGGATCACAGAAACACTATCCCTTTTGGCATTAAAACTGTGAGAGAAACCTACCCGTGGCTTTTCCATAAACGTGTGACATGTATGACAGACATAAGCAGAGGCTTTTTGTACATGCGTGTGCACAGGGTCACGCGTGTGATGTGGGGTAACGGAGCTCAGCATGTGACAGCAGGCGCACATCTGCTGTTCCGCGAGCGAATTGAGATATGGAAACCCGACGAGCGTTTCAGCGGGCAACAGAGCTCTTTCCCCACTGGCGCGGCAGGGCCCGGGTTGGCTTGTTCCGCCCACTGAATTCTGTAATTCCGTCGCCACCGACACTTGGAGGACGCAGACGAGACAAAGGAGGGGCGTGGCGCGATGAGCGAGTATCTATCGGACCACAATCTGCGCCAGCGGCTTTTCAAACCGGCACTGCAGCGGTCCACTAAGGGAAGGACCATTTTCTATACTCATTCCTCCTTTTGTTAGTGGCTGATCCTCTGGCAAAAGCGCTGGCGGACCAACGGCTCTGTCAGTGGCGGGCCGATGGCGGGCCGACACTGGCATGCTCATTGGCTGGAGATATAAGTGCGGGAACAGAGTGTGGCAGGAGCAGCCTGCACTGGGATTGGTTTACCACATGGGTTAACCCCCCCCCCAAACAGAAAAGGGAATAGGTTAGGTTAAGAGCATTAAATAGGTTTATTCAATATGCGTTTGCTCCGAGAAGAGGGAGCGGGAATGGGGGCAGGATTAGGGCCCGTACGGAATGTTGAAAGTTCTCCGGAATGTTCACCGGAATGGAAGCTTTCCAATTCCCGCCAACTGCTGGGCAGCCGTGGCCCTCTGCTCGATATTGTTGAATACTTCTCCAGCAGACAGACAGCGCTTTGAGCGGCAGCCGTGGCCCTCTGCTCGATACTGCTCAATACTTCTCCAGCAGACAGACAGCGCTTTGAGCGGCAGCCGTGGCCCTCTGCTCGATACTGCTCAATACTTCTCCAGCAGACAGACAGCGCTTTGAGCGGCAGCCGTGGCCCTCTGCTCGATACTGTTGAATACTTCTCCAGCAGACAGACAGCGCTTTGAGCGGCAGCCGTGGCCCTCTGCTCGATACTGCTCAATACTTCTCCAGCAGACAGACAGCGCTTTGAGCGGCAGCCGTGGCCCTCTGCTCGATACTGTTGAATACTTCTCCAGCAGACAGACAGCGCTTTGAGCGGCAGCCGTGGCCCTCTGCTCGATACTGTTGAATACTTCTCCAGCAGACAGACAGCGCTTTGAGCGGCAGCCATGGCCCTCTGCTCGATACTGCTCAATACTTCTCCAGCAGACAGACAGCGCTTTGAGCGGCTTTTTTCTCCTTAAATGCTCTCTTTTCCTCTTTCTTTCTTTATTAGATTCTGGTCTACTGGGGCTTTTCTTTTTTCAGGAACCTCACTCACACATTATTGAGATGTTTGGGTTCATTCTGTTCGGTTCCATTTTGTTGTTTTTTCCCCCCTCCGTGGACCCAAACAGAAATGGAATATATATTTTAAAGTATATTGAACTAAATATATGATGAATTAATATTAAAACTTCACAATATATAGACAAATATACAGATACAAAAACTACAAAAACTGCCAATATATTACACAGCTTCGAAATATATCTGCCATTACATTTTCCCAAAAGGCCACATATATTAGTATATTTCAGCATATTCCAGTGGCATAAGGGCACGTAAAGCCCATTCCCGCTGCATTGCTAAGCTGCTTTTTCCAGGGGCTTAATTGAAACACATGCTATTTTAATGAAGGCATTAGCATTCTCTGCACATGTGTTTGGATCACTACAGTCTGGCCATTAGGATCATGCTGTGACAGCTCAAGCGGAGAGGTCAGCCGCTCCGCTGACATGCGGCAGGCATTTGCATTTGCGCAGAAGGCATTCGAATTTGCATTTGCACGGCCCGAAAGGTTGATGTGCCACGGCAGACGCAAACCACATGGTCGTGTGGATGTCAGAACAATGGGATCCTGCTTTTTAACTCGCGGCGATGCTGAAGTGTGAAAAATGTGTGATTCACTACTTCTGTAGGGCGTTTCTGCATATGTGTGCAATTGCATAAATACCTCAACGCTGATATAGTCTGTCATCAGTTAACACACTTAGCTGAATAAATGAACAGAGCCTATTCTTACTCTTTTTCTCTCTCACACACACACACACACACACACACACACACACACACACACAAACACTCTCTTTCTCTATTCTGAAAGAAATCACTCGTTTTATGGGAAAAGGCCTGAAACGTAATGGATGTCAAATGACAAATAAATTTAAAAAACTGAAAGCACAGAGCCACTTAGATACGAGTTCAAGTATGCTTTAATTGAAGTGATTGTCATACGGCATGAAGTACACACTTCCATGACAAATTAAAACCAAGAGAAAAGTGTTTGTTTGGAAATACCAAACAGTTATAGATAGCATTAGCCGTTTCTCAAGGCCTTTTCCAGCGACTCTCCGTTGTGTTCCGGTATGTCTAAATAAACAGCTGATGGTTCACTTCCAAATATTTCGGCTCTTTGCCAGAAAGCATACTGCAACATTAATTTGGAGCCCTAATTAGACACGCATGTTTAAGGGTAATTGGAGGTTTTAAAGTGCTGATATTTACAGAGAGAGCTGCTCGCGGCACCCTTGGGGAGATGCAGTGTTAAGGATACATAGCTAGAATAGCTGAAGCCATGGGGGATAGCCTTCTCTTCCCCATTTGCATTAATCAGTACAGGCAGGCTTGCTGCATGCTTCCCCGGGCCCGGCCTCCCCATCAGACCCCCCCGTTGAAGACGGGCTGTCGGAAAGGTGGTGGGGGGCAGTTTTTTTTTCTTTTTTTCGCTGACGTCCCAGCTCAGTGCCAGTAACGAAAATGTCAGGACTGTCTCTCGGGTACGAGGAGGCTTCCGACCCACCGATCACAAATTACTCTGAATTACTGCCTCCCTCCCTCCCTCTCTCTCTCTCTCCCCTGCTTGACGGTGGCAGAGGTAGGACTGCACAGGAACATGGTGATTTGTGAAAGTCCCTAGTAGACGTCCGCTCTTGGCATCGGGTCCTGGGAGGACATATGGAATGCTGGGACGGTTTTTTCGGCGTGACTCACGGTAGCGCCTCCGCGTTTTCCGTGTCACCAGTCCTGGTGGGACTCAGCCCTGGACTTGCTGACACAAATTATTAATAGCTTCCATTTCCCACTTTTTCCTTCCCCGCTCAAAAAAAAAAAAAGTAATATATATATATGTATAAATAAATATATATCTCGCCAAGTCTTTGCTCCCCCCCCCAAGGAGATGGGATGGCTCCTACAGCACAAATGGGTACCTCCACGATCCTCCTGGTGTGTCATTTTTTCTTGCCGTTATGGGCCGGGCAAACCGTGCAAAACATAAAACACACACAAACTGGTCAGTGTCCTGCATATGCTAAATTATCTGGTGCCCATTTTCAGGGACAGGCAAGATTAGCCTGAACATTATAAAAGCAGGTTTCCAAATGAAGCATCAGAGTTCTGTCATTGGTGGGAAGCAGAATTCCATGAACTGTAATTGGCCAATGGTGGCAACTGCAATAACAAGGCAGTTTCAGGAAGTGACATATGCAGGTTATCAGTGTGGGCAAAACATTCTGCTGGTGACATTTAAATGTGTTGCTGGCTTGTGTGTATTAGTCATGATTTATTAAAATGAAGTAAAGACATATATTTGCACCACAGGTGTGGCCATAGATAATTAAAATAAAAAGAGGTAGAGAGCTGTATACTCTGGCTTCAGACGTTTGGCCACGTCTCTATTCTGAGAAGCACTCCTGAGACCAGCTGGACTAAACACCGCCAGCCCAGACATCCATCACTGCTGTACTGACAGCACGGGTCTGTGCCTGATGGCCAAAACCGGTGTTACCTCTAATAAAGAGGCAGAGAGGTCCAATCCGTACCTACGGGACCGCGCAACACTTATCAACACAATGAAGGTTACCTGCACTGAGAGCTGAACACATCTATCTCTTTATATTCCCGCTCATACTGTATACACCGTATGTATGCATGTATTTACACACAGAGACACTATAAATATGTACGCAGAACTTCACATTAATAGTACTTTTATCTCTCTCGCTCTCTCTCGCTCTCTCTCTCTCTCTTTGCTCCAGTGCTTGTTTTTTTCTCGCAGAACTGCAGGCTTTGCAGCAGTTGATTGGGTTTCCCAAAACCCGCAATGCTTCTTCACTTTGGGGAGAAACAGCCAGTCGAAAATGTCAAACAGGTCGGCAGGCGAAAGCACTCCAACTCATTCCACTGTTGACTTATAAATTATTGTTTGGAAGGGGCTGGCAGTGTAATCAATTCAATAGCGCGCTTCAGTGGTTATCTCGAAATATAGCCTGAGTAATCCTGGCTTGGCGGCAAAATATCCTGACAGAGGTTACAGAGAGTCACATATCTTGAATGTTTTGACTCAAAAACATCCCATTGGGATACAAGACATTTTGTTACGGTTCTAACCGTTCCACGCCATGTTTTATGTTTATTGTTATGTCACGCCCTTATTTGTATTCACGTTCTGTCATAGTTTATTAGTTTGCATACATATTTCCATGTTTTTCCGCAGCCTTGCGTTCATGCTGTTTCTTCTCTTGCTGTCACTCACGCTTCCCTAATTGTTTCATTCTCCCTTGTCTAATTACTAATATACTAACATTAGATCAAGATTGGGTAATACTAACTATCTAACCATGTGTTCATGTTTACCTTACGTTTCTCGTACATGTTAATTACTAATTTACTAACGCTAGGTCAGGATAGGTTAACTACTAACGATTTACTAATTGCCTCGTTACATGTCTCATTTTCTCAAGCTGTTGTGAATTTCCTGCTGCTCTCAAGCTAAGTGTCTGCACCTGTCTACACCTGCATATAAGATCAGTGTTCATGTCATGTCCTTGCGAAATTGTTGCCTCACTAGCACTCTTAAGCATTTGTCAAGCATTCTTATTCTGATTTCCTGTTTTGATCCAAGCCTGTTTTTTTGACCACTGTTTACTGCCAGCCTTTTGTTTTCACTGCCTGTCCTGACCAAGATTCCTGTTTGCTGATTTTGTACTTTTGCCACGCGGCGAGGACTCCGGTCTGACCCTGCTTGTTTTTCGACTATTCTTTTGCCTTCTCCCGTTTGTACCTCTGCCACGCTGATTGCCTTCCTGGTTCCAAACTACTGCCTGGCTTACCGACGACGAGACTGCCTTCTCCCTCTGTACTTTTGTTTATTGGCTGGATCTTTTTGTGTATGACCTTTGCTTGTGCTAAGACAACGATTACGGAACTTTCCTTAATAAAGCCCTTGCGGGTATTTATTACATCCATTGTTCTGAGTCGTGCTTCTCGGGTCCAACCCTCCACGCACTTCGTCTCACATTTAGTATTGAGGCCATTTAAATGTTAAAAAAATAAAAATAATAAATCGTCATGCTCTAAAAAGCTATTATTAAAGAATAAAATAAGGGATATTACCACACAGAATGGGCTGGACAGGTGAGTTAAGCACAATCAGGTGGAGCACAGGTAAGTAAGCAGAACTGAAACCACAAGGTGCTAAAGGAGATCTAAATGAAAGCGTACAGGAATTGTGCCCCAGTGTGTTTCTGGCTGAGGCCACATAGGTACAGGGTGACTACTGGATGTAATTTCAGGAAATGGGGATGGAAGCCAGCTAACCTGTCCGGGGCTAAAAAGATGCAGAAAATTAAACGGCTCAGATGGGTAAAAATTTACAGACACCACCGGCCCACAATCCCCTGTGAACCGTAACAGGCCCTTCCATTCCAGACGTGTGGAAAAATCCCGAGCTGTCCCACGTGAAGCCTAGATCCTCGCAGCTTTCCCTCTCTGTTAAACTTGAGCGTTGGCCAAGTGAGTGTGAGATTCCAGAAAGGATTTTTAAAGTTTTATTTTTAGCCAGCAATAGGTTTCAAAGCCCCTGTTATATCCCATAAAACAGGACCTGATAACAGCCAGCATACCTTTCTTTCTCCCTTTCTGTCTCTCTCTCTTTCTATCCCCCTTTCTCCCCCTCCCTCCATCTCTCTCTCACACTCCCCCCCACCCACCCTGCTCTCTGTCTCTCCTACGTTTACTGACAACTGTTAGGGAGAACAGTATTAGGTTTCTGACGGCTTGCCTTGCCGGCAAACCGAGTGCGCTTTCGGATTACTGAGCTTACAGCAATGAAGTTTAATTATACAGGCAAGTCCACACAAGGTTTCTGAGATAAGCAGAGGCGCGGCAGGGTCTGGGGGGGGGGCGGGGGACACATTCAATGATCAAAGTTAAATGACATGAATTGAGCATCGAGAAAGAACGTGAGCAAAACAGAGAAAGAGAAGTTGAGTAACGCAGAGAGAGATAGTCAATTCTGTGTACAGCGATAAGGTGAGTAACAGGTAGAGAAAAAAGGTATTTTTCGTGGAGAGAAGGTAAGTAACATGGAGAGAGAGAAGGTAAGTAACATGGAGAGAGAGAAGGTAAGTAACATGGAAAGAGAGAAGGTAAGTTACATAGAGAGAAATAAGCTGCATAATGTGGAGAGAGAGAAGGTAAGCAACATGGAAAGAGAGAAGGTAAGTAACATGGAGAGAGAGAAGGTAAGTAACATGGAAAGAGAGAAGGTAAGTTACATAGAGAGAAATAAGGTGCGTAATGTGGAGAGAAAAAAGGTGAGTAACACTGAGAGAGAGAAAGTAAGTAACATGGAGAGAAATAAGGTGCGTAGCGTCGAGAGAAAGAAGGTAAGTAACATGGAGAGAGAGATGGTAAGTAACATGAAGAGAAATAAGGAGCGTAATGTGGAGAGAGAAAAGGTTGAGTAACATGGAGAGAGAAAAGGTTGAGTAACATGGAGAGAGAAAAGGTGAGTAAGAAGGAGAGAGAGAAGGTACGTTTTGTGGAGAGATAAAAAGGTGAGTAATGCGGAGAGAGAAGGTGAGTAAAGTAGAGAGAGAAGGTAAGTAAAGTAGAGAGAGAAGGTAAGTAACATAGAGTGATAGAAGGTGAGTAACATTGAGAAAAAAAAGTAAGTAACGTGGAGAGAGAGAAGGTAATTTGGTGGAGGGCTGACGAATGGCTGTGACCCACAACCGTTTCCCTCCAGTCGCTGTGCGTCCTCTTAAAAACTGGTAATTATTTTTTTTTAAACTATTTTTTCGCGGTGCGTACAGTACAACCCCCCCCCCCCCTCCCTCGCCACCCGTCCAACAATCGTCACTCCCCGGGACACCTGTTGGGCCCTCGCAGACGGCGAGCAAGCGGCTTTCACTAAACAGCTCAGCTTCAAAGTCCTGGCAGCGCTGCCTTTCTCCTCGCGAATAATAAACGCCAACAAGGGGCTCAACAACATGGATATTTCCATATCTACGGGGATTAAGACATAAATCCCACGGCCATAATCCTACAGGGGCGTTACAATACACGACGTCCATTGTTTTTTTTGTTTTGTTTCCCCAGATCGCTACGCTAATTAGCCCCGAACTTTAGCATGCCAGTCCCTTCCTGTCAAGGTGTGAGAAGGCTCGCGGTGTTATGACAGAAAATGTCATTATCCCATTACCCACAACCCACCCCACCGGGGGTGCTACCGAGGAGACGAAAAACAACCATTGGTTTCTTAAGAGCCTTGCTTTGTTAGTGACCTCATCAGGCAAGAATCCACGAGAGTGCAGAGGGACTGGAGAGAGAGAGCTAACGGGATAGGCAGCGGCCCTGACAGCTGAGCGCGAAAACCCAAAAAGCCCCGCTGCCAGAATACATGAGCGGCTGAAAGGGAGAGAAATAAACTTAGCACCTGCTACTGGCTGTCCCCGGGCCCCAAACACATTTCCTGACACCTTCTGTGAAGGGACGGTCCCCCTCCCTTCCTGCCCCACAGTCAGTAGGGCTGTAACCGGGGGGAGAGGGTCAATATTTACATTTTGCACGCTCCGACTCGGGGTGTAATTATCGAAATGTAATGACGTCACTGAAACAGTAACTGGCGCACTGAGCGCGCTCCTAACGGTGGCGGGATGCGAAGCTTGCCAGAATGACAACCGACACCAAGTCACGACAGTTCTCATATGCCTCTCCTACCCCTGCCCACAGACGGGTGGACTCTTCTTCCTTAATCTGCCACACAAATCAAAGTTAACACTGAACCGAAGTTCAGGCTGGATGTTTTTTTGTTTGTTTGTTGTTTTTGTTTTTAGATTTTTTGTCTAATTTGTTTGTTTTGCCTTTATGGTTCATCGTTCTCTTCATTCGTTCGTCTGGTCACGGCGGCGTGATCCCCAATCGCTGATTTCAGCTCCGGCACAAAAAAAACACGAGCGCTGGCAGCACCTGCAAATTCTTCACCTGGACTTCGTCACGCTCAAAAAAATGAGGAAGTGAGATCAATTAACCTGGGGGTGGGGGGGGTTCATACCTGTTCAGGGTGAGGTCAGAGGAGTGAGCTTGCTGCTCAGAACAGGAAGTGATGGGGTCAAAGAAGGGGCGTGCGGGACCGGCTGTAACTCACAGCGCCGACAACACCCCTGAGGGCCGAGGACTGCTGCAGTGACGCCCACACCTGCTGTGCCCAAACTCCACTACAGATCAAAAGTGCTGTACCTACCAGGGACATTTTTACAGTCTATTCTCATTTCATTCTTACATTTTATTAAGTTTATACAGTAGGTAGTTAGAGAGCGTCAAGTGGACAAATGTCATAATTAAAATACAATTACAAAAAATAACAATTTAGCAGTTTCCTGTTCTGCGGGTTAGAAAATAAAAAAGCTTTTCTTTGGTATACAGTACATCAATATAGGGGAAAAATAAAGAACGTGAGGTTATTGTCAAAGCTGAAAAGTCTTGTAAGGAGAGGCAGATAACCAGTTGATCCCAGAACAGCAAAGTACTCTGGGAAAGATACAGATACAGATAGAGCTGGGACATGTAAAACATTCACAGGCTGTAGATTAGGCCCTGGGCCAGTAGTACGCAAAATAGTTTGCTTATAAGCATGTGTATGAGTGCTTATATGCATGTGTATGTGTGCTTATATGCATGTTTATGAGTGTTTACATGCATGTGTATGTGTGCTTATAAGCATGTGTATGAGTGCTTATAAGCATGTGTATGAGTGCTTACAAGCATGTGTATGAGTGCTTATAAGCATGTGTATGAGTGTTTATAAGCATATGTATGTGTATGAGTGTTTATATGCATATGTATGTGTGCTTATAAGCATGTGTATGACAGCTGGACATAGTGGACATCACTCATATCTTCCTCACTGATTTTGTTTCTCTGTCTCCATGTTATTATTATTGCACTTATGCACACTCATGTTAAGTGTCAATTATGAACAAACACTTATCTGGCTCAAGGGGGCATGCTGGCACTGAAGCGGCGAAGGTGCGCGGGCGGCATGGCGCTACGCTAGGCTAGGCTACGGCACAGTGTGGGCTCCCTCGCGTTACGCTATGCTAGGCTAGGGCACAGTGTGGGCTCCCTCGTGTTACGCTAGGCTAGGCTAGGCTACAGCACAGTGTGGGCTCCCTTGTCATCTGTCAGGACTTTATGAAATACTTCTGGACAGATGAGCGTGCTCAATGCGCCGTCCAGCCTTGAAAGATGTGAATAACCGCGATGACAGCTCTCTCCGGCGGGCCCCTTTTGCTCTCTCTTTCTCTCTCTCTCTCTGTTTCTCTCTCTCACCCTCTCTCTGTTCCATATTGAGACGTTCAATGTCACACGACTCAAAAAAACGCAAATGTTATGATTAGAGGAGGCTGGTAATGAACTTGTGTGGCTGTGCGTTAATTAATGTGCAAGGTTTTTTGTTCGATTGTGGGATTTGCACTGAGGTAGATGCTTCACTCTGAAGAATAGTCTACATCTGCTTTACATGGCAGCAGCCCTCTAAGGCCATTCTGTTCACCTTGACTGGATTAGTCACGCTGACTCGTGTGTTTGTTTTCCCCTCGTTTCCATCCAAAGAAAGTGAAAAAACAGGGTTCATTTGGATGAATACAGAGACGTGCATATGGGAGGCTACTTGACCTGGTTTTGTCTGCGGTGAGAGAGAGATGTCAAATGTGCCAAATGTCATACAGATGGCAGCAAGGGGTGAGTATCAGGAGATGGCTCTGGGAAAGCAGATACCAATCTGCGTTTACACACACACACCCGCACGCGCACACACCCACACACACGCACGCATGCGCATGCGCACAAACACAAACACATGCCCACACACACACACACACACACACGCAAGCACACATACATGCACCCTCACACACAGATACAAACACACACACGATAAAGCTGCCGTCTGGTAACAATCCAAACCGTTCCGCACACTTAATCAACCCAGACAGGTGTATCAGCTCCAGGAAATCTAACCGGGAACAACTGTGGAAAAAAAATAAATTAAAAAAATACCGCAAACGATAAAGTTCAAAAGCAAAGCCCTTCTTTACTTTAAAGGAGTCAAGCAATCAGCATACTTCTGCTGATTAGCAAGTAGCCATTCTGCTTTCCCTCCAACAGCACCTCTGCTGCCCTGTGATTGGACGGCCTTTTGTGATTTCCCCTTTCCATTGGCTCGCATACAAAGATCACGCCCTTCCATTTTTTAAAATGAGCACCCTGCAGACAGCCCAGTAAGTGTGCTATCCCCAAACTTGTTATCAGGGAGCGTCAGAATCACCAGGTTTACAGGCAAACGGCTGTTGCTGAAGAGTAGAGACGTGTCGTGAATATGATGGTAACACACAGATGGTATAACGGCTGCGGTGTGGATGCTACAAAGCCCCTGTAATGCACCTAACACATGGGGCGCCTGGAAGCACCCTTTCCCATAGGTGTTTATATCATGGCTACATTTTTTAATCTCTACAATCATTTCAAAAATCAACAAAGGTCCCTGGAGTCAGTCATATGAAAACAAGCTCAGAAAGAATTGGTCTTTTAATAACGGCTGTTCCAAGTTTCATCCAAACAGAAATGGAATACACTATAAATACATTATATTATATAATATATAATATAAACTCAGACTTTTTTAAAACACGTAACGTGCCTATATTACAATATCTGAAAGTGGCAATACTTTTCCCCCCACATATTGTTTAGAGTTGCAAAACTTAATAATATACTAACTTTAAATTATGTTCAGCACATTCATTTTCTGTAAGGTGAAACCTTTCCATTGTGGTGATGGCTGTTATGCGGGTTGTGTAAGCTGTTAAATCGATGTGATATGTACACTGATACACTGCACAGAAAGTTACGCTGTGAATGTACGTTTGTAATATATAATGCATATTTACCTAAACATTTCACCTTTAAAGCACCTTGCTGAAGGACACAAGTTTGAGAAACCTGCTGCTCTGCAGAGCAAGTTTGAACTGCTCTGAGATGGTGCAGATTTATGCACAGGCATTGCACTGGTCTCCTACGGGGCCTTTCTCTCAGGTTTTTTTTTAACCATTTCTTTCTTATGACCTGTCTAAGGGGGCGGGGTCACACAGACTGTAATGCCGCCCCTCCGGGGATATCGTTCTTTGACAGAAAGCAGCAATTAGCGAAAGTGCACCTCCTTTTCCGGGAGTGAAGGATAGGGCCGTGGCACTTTGACGGGCCGGTGTGGAATTGAGACGCGATAGCGTGGCTCGTTTCTGAAGAATACTTTACGGCGGCGGCGGCAGTGGCGACCCTCTCCTGTGTGGTCCAACAGCTGCGGCTCGTCAGAACTGTCTCAGGCAGTCAGAAAGTCACACATTGTGTAGTATCGGCCCTTCTGGAAACGCTCTCTCTCGCGGCCCGGGGAGACGAGGCGACCGTGCGGCCGGCTATAGGTGGGTCTGCGTTATGTCACAGACACGGGCGTTCTCCTCCTGAACTTGGAAATTTGAAGTCCAGAGCGTGCCGCCCAGCATCAAAGAGGTACAAACACTGGTCCTCAAAATTCATTAGCTGGGTTTTCCCACTCCCGCCCTTTTCCGCCTTCTTTGTTTAGAAAATTAGGGCTAACGGCAGCCTGGGAAGAGCCGTAACAAACCGCACACAGCCCCGGCCTAAATGGCTGGACTTGTGTGGCTTTTATAAAGGGGGGAACAAAAAGGCAATGGAGTGACACCACCTCCCCAGACCTTAAAACCTTACGTCTTAATTGCTGCCATGACGACAACTTCCATTCATGGGAACTGTATTAACCTCCCATTCCTTTGGATGAGGAAACCCGGGCGGAGTAATTCGGTTTTATCGCTATTAGTATGTCAAACAAATAAAGCTCCTCTCTTTTTCCGGTTGGCCGGCTTTGAATTTATCAGCCATGCGGAGCAGAAAGAGCTCGCGCTCACGCGGCGCAGCGATCCAGGAGGGCCCGGACTTGGCGGACTCAGGCCGTCGCATTATCGCCGTTCCCTCCCACTCTATCCCCGGCTTTCTTAACATTTCTGACATTCACTGGAGCGAGCGATTTGACGGCTCGAATAAGAACGTCACGTGGACATTCAACGACAGGCATTTTGTGAGCTTTAACAGGGTATTTGCGGGGTATATTTACCATGGTAGACATGTGGGAAAGGTGTCATTGGGAGGAGCAGTAAGAGGTGGTATAATTTTTAAGAAACTGGACTGTAGGTGTGATTCCCAGATGGGACAGTTCTGTGGCTTTTCCTTGAGGACGGTGCTTATCACGAGCTGCTTCTCTGAAATATTCAGCTGTATAAACTGATCGCATGTGTAATGCAATACCAGCTGTATAAGAGCATCAGGTAATTTAATAAATACAGAAAATGTACAACATGAAATGAAAACGGGTGCCGTTAAATTTTTAGCAACCTAAATCAGTTTGTTCCTATGCCATTTGAGCATACACACAGTTGCACACAAGCGCTCACACTCACACGCCTGCACAAACACACACACACACAAACACACACACAAAAACTCTCACCTTCCGTTTTGTTTCGACAAGCAAGAAGTCAAAAGGGCAATGCTTTTCTGACAAGAAGCCCGCTCTCCCTCTGGGTGCTGACTACTGAAATACCCCAAATTCCTACCGGACAGAGGCGTAAGAGATCCCTTCCCCCGTTTAAAGCGTACACGTTTTAACAATAAAGAGAGTTAAAATGTGTGTGACATTAATGTAGGCCAGTGTATCAGATCATCTTTACCCCCCCCCCCCCCTTACTTTTCCTGCTTGGGAGGGGGTCATTAACATCGCTCTTTAAAGTCCCCCCCTCCCCCACCACACACACACACACACACACACACACCACGCAGCTTAGTGGTTTATTAAGCTCCTGCTGCAGGCAGGGGATGAGCACGGAGCAGAATATCCCTCGCAAAACAACAGCCACTTTCAGCAGGTAGCTACTAACTCAGGGATTAGGGCATATTCTCCAAAATCGTATAATGCACAACTTCATAAAACAGGCAGGTTACCTCACAGCCTCAAGCACACATTTTACTTATTTTACTTCTTTCATAAAAATAACAGATTAACAGCAGAGCAGAGCGATCCATTTTAACAGTCAACGTTCTCTTTTTGACTTTGCTTTGGGTTTCAGAAAATGAACATTTTGCCTCATCGCTGTCCTTAAGGTTTGTGCAGTTATTCCCCAACATGTGTGTGTGCATTCAGAGTGAGAGGGGGGTGAGAGGGGGAACAACACGATTAACCAGCTCGCTAAAGGAGGGGGGAATAAAACAAAACAAACACAAATCAAGCCTGTAATTAAGACATGCAGGCCTCCCACTGTGTGTGAAGCATAAATCAGGCCCCCCAGCGCTGGCAGAGCCCCCCGGGTTTGAGCATCAAAAGAAAGGGCCCAGGGCGGAACTGGTGCGGAGATGGGCTTAAGGAATGTCGAACTACAGTCGAAAAAACAACCCAAAAAAAACCTGTTTTAAGGAGGGTTTGGTCAAGCATCCAGGTGTTCTGCTCAGCCGTTATATGACTTTCACCACTTGACCCCTCATTCCTCTTCCCCCCTCCCCACTGCCCACTCTGTTACCGCCCCCCCCACCCCTCCCTCTGCCCACTCTGTTACTGCCCCCCTAAACACCCCACCCCCCCTCCCTCCCAGACGCTCAGCAAATATTTTCCAGCAGTAGTTTCCATTACAATGGACAGAAGTGGAAGGCGGCAGGAATTTGTAAACGTCGCTGCTTGCGCAAGGCACCTTTGATTAACACTTTCTTGTGTTGACAAAACAGAGCAGGTGGCTCTGAGATAGGACGGGATAGGATAGGATGGGACGGGATTGGGTGGGATAGAGTGGGGGTTAAATTTGTAGCGCTGCTTTGTGACAAAACCTACGATGACTTGCTATTTTCCCGATTTTGAAAATGGCACCATAGCAACGTCCTATTATAAAGAGTGTGTGTGGAGGTGGGGGTGTGTGTGTGGGGGGGGGGGGGGTTCCTCTCTGGCTTCCCGCTGAGTTTTCAGGCACATTCGGTAACTAAGGGGGTCGGGGGGGTCCTGGGGAGGGGGGCTGGGTGCCGCGCAGCATATTTCCTGTTATTTTGGCGGGGGTGGCGGTGTCTCTCTCCACTCTCTCTCCCTCTGTAATTTGTTGCCGGGGGGAACCCCATAAATTCTCCTCGCCGCTCGCATGCGCGTTCCTGGAGTAACCGACGGCGTTTCCGCGGTAACGGTGCTGCTTTAGCATCGGCGGTTGTGACCGTCTCCTCGGTGTAGTTTTTCCCTCGAACCCCCCCCTAAAAAAAACAGTTAATTTTGCCTCCCAGGCGCACACAAATACGCTCCATAATCTCACCTCACTAATCACTGGAGATAAACACGTGTGACCCATATTGTTTTAGAATATAGGGAAATAAGATCACTTATGCATGTATACATATTTACATAAGGCGTAGGGATGGTTTCTGTACTTCATTAGTTCTGAAACAAATAAAAAAATAAAGATTTCTAGAATAGAAAAAGAAACTGCATGTGCAATTTACAAGCCTGTTGTTTCTTTAAATTATGTTTTAATTTGTTATTATTGCACCACACAGTATAACTGGTACGCTTGAACTTAATGAAATATAGACTAAAATAGATAAATAAAAAATTTAAAAACAATGACCTTTTTTTAAATGGTTAACTCCTTCATAAAATAAATAATCACGCAATCATACAATTATAGAAATTACCCCGCCCAACCCGGAGACTCTCACAATGGCTGCGTGACGAGGTATTTATGAGTTTGGGGGATTAACAGCAGGTTCTCCTCTGGCAGTTCAAACAGATGGGCTAATTTATGATAAGACCCAACCAACACCTGACACCGTGTACATGATTTAGCCGCGCCCGCAGCGGATGCACCACCTGAATGAGTAATCCAGGAATGACACGCGTGTTTGTGACGCTTCGCGGTTTGGACAGGTGGGCCTCCGCTGGTCCATTCAGGTGAGGTGCTAACTGAACCTTAAATGAAAAACAGATTATCTGAACCCAGCGTTGGCCAATCCCGTCAGCTTTGTGGCTGTCCAGCTGCATGTCTCCGCCTCTGTTGTCCAGCGCAACCGCTACCACCTGAACAGAACACAACAGCCTACAGTCCTAACAGCTACGCTTCATGACTTAGAAAAGTCGTCCTCAACCCTGTTCCTGGAGATCTACCATGCCGTAGGTTTTCACATCAACCCTAACAAAGCTGCGCTGCTAATTAGTAGAATCAGGTGTGCCAGATTAGGGTTGAAATGAAAACCTACAGGACGGTAGATCTCCAGGAACAGGGTCGGGGACCGCTGAGATAAAACAAACTGGGATAATCCCTGAAAAATCTTTCGCTATTAGAGACGGCGGAGATTTAGCCTCCTCACATTGGCGCAGAAGGGTTAACGGCATCGGCCGACGACGACGGTTTGAAAATTCGCATCAGCTGAGCAGATTACATGGCATCTACTGAGAGGATCAACGATGTAAGCCGACACTGCGCCTTTATCGCCGAAACAAAGATTTCATTTTGAGCCTTTTACAACAGGAATGAGCCGCACAAAAGGAAAACATTCTTCTGATGTGAGAGCAAGGAATACACTGCGTGCTTTTCATACTGACGCCCATCTCTGCGACCCTGAACGTGGCGTCCGAGGTAAGGAGCGGGAACAAACATTCTTCCCCAGACACTCATCACGAAAAACTTTAAATCAGCGTGTCAGTCAACCACAGAAAAGAGAGCACAAACTCGACTCCAGGTTGTTGTTTGAATCCCCCCCCCCACACACACACACACCCTCTGCCCCCCCCCCCCCCCTTCCTCTCTCTTGACAGTACCCCATTCTTTCCCTAAAGTTCTGCTCAGCAACATCAGGGTACAGAAAAAAATTTTTTGCGGTCACAGTGCTCCACCTCTCTTTCAGTAAAATCCCCTCCCGTCCCGAGCGTAGACACCCTCCTGTAACAGCTGAAAGAGATGCTTTCATTTACAGCCGCCTAAAAAACATGCCGTACTCCCTCTTCGACTCATTAACTTCATTAATTTAATTATAGCTAATGAGCGACAATTAGTAATAACAGTTACTGAACCACACTGCGCTGAAGATAGCTCTCAAACTTGAAGAGTCTTTACAAAAAACTTAATGGAAACGACCCAAGTGAAATGATATACACAGAGAGGCTCATTGAGTTGACTTTTTTTAGTTATTATTCCGATTTTAAGGGATAAACACACAAAAAAACATAAAATGCACGCAAATTACTCTTATCAGAAACTTGTGCAACTACTATACTGAGTTCACCTTTATAGGGACCTCATTCAGTCGCGTCTATCTCACTCCAACGTTACAACAATGCACAATTCTGCGGCAGCCATTGCTTGACATGTCATTTTGACATTATTGAAATGCGCAAAGACTTTTTGTCACATTCCCATGGCCTGAATCACATCCAAGAAACGTGATTTGTCGAGAAACCATAGAAACCATAAAGCAATAAAATGATGTTGCATGTGAAGCAAGATGACAGGATCCTGTAATTAAAAATCATATGCCTGGGTATGGAAACCGGTGATTATCCTCCTAACATTTAACCCTAGTTACTTCTGAATCATGAACATGGTTTTAAAATGATTTTTTTTTACTTTATCGGGTAGAAAGTGAATCCCCAGATGTTTCTTAGCTCTATGCTGTTTGCGGTGTCTGTTCTCCTACAATCTGCTGCAGCTGAAACATGCGACGCTCCAGATGCACTAGCTAAGAACAATTCGCTTTATTTTCTAAGTTCAAGATTATGTGACAATAACACTTTTAAGCTTCCCACTGTACGAGATATAATATACTTTAGAATATACATTAAGAAACCCTTCTCATGTGGCTTAATTTAAGAACCAGAATAATAATCAAAAATAAGAATACAATTACATATTGGTTATTTTTGGTATGCACAATATGATATTTTCTTTGGCCCTCCAGAGGCAATTTCCACTTAGTTTCTACTAGTTTTATTTAAATGTAAATATCTCAAATAATATTCCCTGCACATCCATGGATTAAAGTTCGAATTGAAGAAGAAGAATTTGCAACATAATACATGTATTATGCTAATAATACACGAGTTAAGCTAATTAACTCTTAATCAACCAGAACCTGGCAAATAACCTAGACTGTGCACATTCTAATTCTATTAACATAAAAGCATTTCA
Organism: Ilyophis sp. 1 JC-2022; assembly: GCA_022702515.1. NCBI lineage: Eukaryota > Metazoa > Chordata > Actinopteri > Anguilliformes > Synaphobranchidae > Ilyophis > Ilyophis sp. 1 JC-2022. The sequence continues at coordinate 44,665,972 of CM040400.1, read as the reverse complement.
ATTTAGCCTCAGTTGAGCCCGGATCCTTTCGAGTTTTAGAGACCAGCATGCAGGCTGTTACAGTGCGAGTCTGAGTCACTGAGTCACTGAGTCCTTGCAAAACCAATAAAGCCTTCATGAGACGTACGAGGATGACTCATTGACTCATTCTACAGGTGAGAAGCACATCTGGCCACTTCAGAGCAGCTGGTACCCCCCCTACACAAAGGAAGTCAGGGGCGGTACCACTTTCACCAAGGTGCTATAATTACCAAACAACTGGGTGGCAAAATCAAAGTTCAAGGGGTGCGTCGGTGGCGTAGCCCGTCCGCTCCCCATTCTTCCTGTCTCTCTACACCGTGCTGTCCAATTAAGCTGAAACGTCTTGAAAAATGTAGTTTTGCATATAGTTACTTTATTGTACACACTTTAATAATTACATTTGTTAGCCAAATGATGTCTTCTTGGAAGAGCGTCCATGTTCCTCTGTGTGCTCTTGTGCTGAAGACTCGTGTACAGCAGCACACCTGAAATACATATTTTTGATATACATACACATCTTCCATGTTGAGAAGTGTGAGACACCATCCGAAGTGTGTAATAGCTCAGCGGGATATTCTCAGAGATATCTTATCTGAGAGTGAATTATGGCATCACATCCAAGTATCGCTGGACCTTCCACCAGATCTTTTTTTCAGCTCTGAGGCACAGAATCTCTGCTGGGTGAAGGGTGAAATAAATTCATAGCTTTCTGATTTGAAAGTCACTGGACAGCACCTGCTTCAGTGTACGCTACGATAACCAAAAGCGCATTCGTCCTAAAAAATATTTACAGGTCTTGGACTTACGTGAACAATTATGTTTTTTTAACAGACACTCACATACACAGTGACTTACACACCTTATTATTTTTTTTAATTATATAATCCATTCGTTTAGCTGAAAATTCACTGAAGCAGTTCAGGTTAAGTACCTTTGCTCGAGTGTACAATGGCAGTGCCCCACCTGGCCCCACCTGGCCCCACCTGGGATCTGAACCTGCAACCTCTTCACATTAACAATAATCTCATCGCAGTCACAGTGTCATAATGTCGCAATGCTCCAACAGTGAATGGCATCCATGTCAATTCAGTCAATTCTGGCCATGAAATTAAATTAAATTAATGACTTGAAGAGTGTTTTTCCAAACCTTTCTTCTGATAAAATTTTTACTTTTACACTATTATTCTTAGGGATTTAAGTATAAAAATTAGATTTTTCATTGAAAAAAATCTCCCAACACCAATTAAAAACAAACAAAAATATTCTCAAAATTGGTAAAATGTAGGCTGAGTAAGTTTTGGAAAAACGCCCTTCAATTAAAAACCAGAAATAATGTTCAATGGAAATTTTTCAGCAATTCATTAGTATAATTTGGTATCATGTCCTGAATTGACTGAATCTAGACGGACTTGACCTCGGCCCCAGGTGTGATGTCACTTCCGCACACTTTGAGCCTTGCTCCGCCCCATCGTTCTCTGTTCTGCAGATTCACTGGCGGTTTTCTGAAAAAGCCTAAACCTCAATGGTCCTATTTAAAACAAATTTTAAAAATCTTCTGAAGCTCTATTTGGCAGGTCTTGAGGCTCGTACATCGACGGTGGCACTTGTTTGACTAACTTTGCCTGTCTCTCTCTAACTCTCATACGTCGCTTTGGCTGTCACATGACCACTCGCAGGTACCGGAGCGGGGCGCCCGCCCCAGAGCCCGTCCCAGACCCCAGACCCGCGCAACGCATTCCCGCCACAGCGTGAGCCCGCATTGGCGCCGAAACAAAGACGGGCGAGGGTGCTAATTAAAGACACAAAATGACAGAATTAAAAAACAATGTGGCCGCTATTTCGCTCGAGTGCCACTAATGCTGATGGAGAGTGCTCCAATGGGGGGGGGCAGGGGGGGGGCAGGGGGGCGCAGGGGGAGACCAGTATTGTGCTCTGGGGTTTCCCAACCCCATTCTCAAAGGCAGGTTATGGGAACCAGCTTCAGAAGCAAAACTGCAACAAATACATTTTAAAACTCTATTTATTAAATATATAAATATAAATCCAATCGGTCAAATAGACCAAATGAGCAACAGGCAAAACTAAAGACCCGCAAATGTAAGACAGAACTTTAAAAAAAATTTAACTTAATATAGATTCTGTGTTGCAACACATTTTTCCCCCATAAGACAGAGTAAAATGATTGATAAACATTCACTGTTGTACATATGCAGAATATTCTCTTTGTATATTTCACTGCGGGTGAAACTCCAGAGGAAAGAATGGTGCGATGGCTTGGTTGCTAGGATACAGGTCATGTTGCAGGAATTACCAATCACCAAAAGGCTGCAGGAATCACCAATCCTCATTACCTGCAGTCTTTCCCTCTCTCTCACACACACACACACACACATAGACACACATGCACACACACACACACACATACACACACACACACACACCTGTCTTCTCAAGCAACAGCTAGAGCACACAGGCCTGCTCAATCTATAAATGTCATAGCAATCAAACAACTGGGACTGCTACCATAGATCTTACGACATACTGTGCAAAAACACTGTGACAGTGTGTAAAAACACATGTAGGCACTGTCCCGCAAGAAGCCCTGATGTTCACAATTAACTGTCTGCATCTAAGTGTCGAATTATCACGTAACATTTGTAATATACAGACTAGACGTGGGTACGAGCAATTTGGCCGTAAAATGTGTTTGCCTTTGAAAATGTTCAGATAATCAGAACTTAGATGTCAGAGTATTGGCTTGCTTATCTGTTTATCTGTAAAATGTTCCAAATTTAAAAAATGTAATGGACTTAGACAATGTTATTTAGAAGATAGCAACAGCAGTATTGCAGAACGCTACATTTAATTGCTTTTGGACAAACAAATACGTTGTGCGCATTTCAAATGGCCGAGTGTTAGAGCTGCAATTACTCTGCTAGATCGGTACATCTGTAAACCATGCCAATCTACTATTCACAACAACTCTGAAAACTGCCTTCTGTTGCATGATCCAACTCTTACGAATCCCTTGAAAGCACGCTCATGTTTATATCTGAGCAAATATTTTGACAGTATATGTAGCACATTCTTTATTACAGATAGAATAAACCAGATTTTTTAAAAACAGGGAACATTTTGACATAATTCTGACTGTTATTTGATTGATGTTATTTGAATTTAGTTAATTTTTGAAGCTTTACTGCTTGAATAATAATAAATAGCAATACTAATGGGGTATCGGCATGAAGCCACTTATCTATTCATGTTCAGTAATAATGCTTCATATAAAACAGCAGGACATTAAAAATATAGACCAGGGTTCAACCAACGTGCCCCTTGACCTTCACCTTAAAATTAACAAAAGAAAGCATTTGTTTTATTTATTCATAAAATTACAAGTTGCCAAGATAAATCTTGGTGATTGCAGAAGTGAACAAATTGTGTAACAAAAATAATTGAACAGTAATATTTCAGTGCAATTGTGAGTTAGAGTTAAAGGACGGCCGATGCCCCAGGGCCGAGGCTGTGTAGTTAAGCGACAGCTTAAGAGTGGTGACTTCAGAAGAGAAAGTGCTTACTACTTTCGGAAGTTTCTGTGATCTATAACCAGGCGAGCCGTTTAGAGCTGTGTTTGTCAGCAGAGAAGTAGGTGGAAACATTCCTTCCACTGTAAAGACCACCCACAGTACTGCACTGTTGATCGAGTCATATATTCACAATAAGCCTTGCCCTACCCAGCGGTGACTGTAGATTACTCTTCATATCCCTTATGGCTATGAGTCAACCCAGTTTAGAATTTCACAGGTGGAATAGAACATTGTCATTAACGTTCCTCACCTTTAAAGAATGTTTATGCTCCATGACAACAAGTGAATTCTTTCAGCTTTCATCTCCAAAACTTGAAATGAATAGCTTTATCCCTACAGTCTATCACCGATCCCTTGCAAGGTAACTACCTGGTTTCCTTTCAAACGCAGGTTTAGAGTGTTGGAACGACCGTCGAAAAGAAATGACCTGATATTTTAAGGTCAAGACAAGAGCTTTTTGGCCCATTTTGGCCTCCTAAAGGCTATCTTCAATAATGTAATAAAGCGCGGGGAAAGTACTTAATTGGACGGGTGGATCCAAGCCTTTCAAGAACTGTTCCGCAAGGGAAAATTTACTTACCACTGAATGTATAAGTGCAACAGAACAGTTTCCCTGGGGTTTATTTTCAAATTGGATATTAGTTAAGATGACTAGGTTCCCTGGAGAATTGTGTGCATAATGCAACAAGAACCTGTGATAATGTATACATAATAATATAGTAAGAAAACCCAGTGAAATATGGTTCTGCCAAAATATGTCAGGACACGTGAAAAAAAAGAAGACATTTTGACATTGACATTTTAATAAAAAAGAAAATTAATTTCAGGCTGTTATTTAATGTACGATGGGAATCAAATGGTCATTAAAATGGAAACTACGGATCAACTCTCCCAGAATGACCCCGAGTACCCTTTCAACATTAAAAACAGGTCACGGTGTTAATGAAACGTTTGTTCTCAGATGCAGCCCACAGAATGGATCACTTTCCTCCTGCCATTGAGAGAGTCTTCTTAAATGAAACAAGCAGACTCTTTTCTGAGGTTGTATTTCAGTTCTTCAAAATCACACTGTTCCATGCCAGAGAACCTGTTTCCAATCACCTGAGGTGTCTGCTGGGAGGCGGGCCTCTAACAGACAGTCTGTCTCCAAGCAAAGGATCGTGCCATCCGCAGCAAGCCCATAGGGAAATCTCCAGGGTCCTCCTTCCTTAGAGACGGGTTTTGTCTTGCCGACTTGCTGGATGCAGCGTAGATTATTTGGGCAGGCGTTCAATTGTACCCCTGAACGGCACATTAGCAACAAAATGTGTAAAATAACAAAAAAACAGCGGCTCCTTTCGCCTTCCCAAAAGAAACGTATTCCTTTTGCACCTCTGCGGACGTTTCAGTGATTTACGGGCGCGCTGGCGATGAGTGCTGAGTTTCGAAATGTGCGGTGTAAGCAAATGGCTTTTTCACATCGCTACTCCAGATAGAAAGCCTTAACCTGGAAAAGTGTTTAAACAGAAGATGAAATGCTGAAAGAAAAAAAAGAAAGAAAAAAACGCTCACCTATTCACCCGTGGTGACATTTGCAATGTTGCGTTTACTCGGGACAGATCTTACACCGTTGCATTTAGTCCTGATTTACCATGGCACTATAACGTTCATTCGTGTGCGCAGAACTTAAAAAATTTAATAATAAAAGATGAAATAGCTCTTTCCCTGACACCCTTATACAGATCTGAAGAGAATGGGAAGGTGATGTGAGACAGAATAAAACTATTGGTAATATACTCTGTTAGGTCTAAGTTTTTAAAAACACTTATTTCTTTTTATAGATTCAGTTACTAGAGGATACCCTTTTTGAAACCTCATCAAACGACTCTGTGCGTTAGACAACCCATTGGCAAAAAATATATATAATATATCATCTCCATCTCCCTCCTTCTATGTCCTATTTCAGTATTTTAAAAAAACATCAGAATGAGAAACAATTTCTCTCCCTGAAGCACAATATGTAGTTAGTCTGAACTACTTACAGTCCTCTTCATCGTAAAACTCAACAACACACAAATTAAGCCTGTGGTATGCCACTCTCGTCTTGTGTGGCTATAACAGACTTATTTGCAGGGCCTCTTGGGGGTTTATTTTACAGTCTTTATTAATTTGGCTGCGCGTGGAACTTTTGATCCAGTGATCTTCAGTCCAATCCCCTGTATGCTAAAAACAACAGTACAGAACTGCTCAAAGTTTCATAGAGCATCATTCAGCTTATATATCGTGTGTTTTTTTTTGTTTTTTTTCCACAAACCTGATATCATCCGGTTTAAGAAAAGCACTTCTCAATGGCAAACTTGCTATCCTTTTCAATTGTAAATTTGACTGTTTTCAAGGTGCAGTCATCAGTTATCTATTTGCGAGAATTTATCTTAACTGAATTAGTTTTCAGTAGTCTGGTCCTTAACTCTCAGTCTATACTGTGAGTGCAATAACTGACCACGGAATGGCGGTTGCCCCAGTCAAGGCGTATCAAATCATATCAAGATGAGAAAATTTCAGTAAAGGTTAGGGCATAGCCTGGAGGAACCTGTACCAGCACGGGGGACATTAAACCACCCCCCCGTGTCATTATTTCTCCAGGGAAAGCAGAGCGGTGTATCACAGCACAGGCACCAGGCTTTTGTTCATCCCTCCCCACCACCAGCCGCCCACATACTCCTGACATTTTCACTGTCGGGCCCTCTCTTCCGCCCCACGACGAGGTCGCTCTGATCCCACACCACCCCCTCCACCACAGGATGATGCACCCGCGAGGACATCGCTACCACGACCTGGCGCCCCAAATCTTTCGGGACCCCTAAAAGTGCCTTTCATTTCCCTCCTTTAAAATGTTCATCAGAAACAGGTCCCCCGCAAAGGGCTGCCAATCAAAAATATGAAGCCACATCGTATCTGTGGCTGCTGTTCCACACATACTGTATATCTGCCATAATAAGCAATATCTTTAGACGTTTTCTTTCAAAAGATTCACTTAATGTAGAAAGATTTCATACTTTAATTGATACAGTTATACATTTTCATTAATGATACATGTGGTATACACTTCTTTCATAGAAAGGTAAGATAGCTATATGTACTTATCCATGTAGATTTCTTTTATCTATGTACAGTATATCTCCTCCTAAGACCCAGAAATGCATTTTTATCCCCTTTGGTGGACATGAGTCTCTGGTATCAATCAATCAGTAAAAATAAAATAAATAATATTTTTAAAAAATATTTTCACTGCAACATGTCACTTGTCATCCAAGTCTCAGAAGGATTTTACACATGGAATATAACATATAGTCAGTAATTACTGTACAGTCAACCCCATGCGAAAATACAGCCACCCTTTGTGCTACACCAGGTAAATAATACTGAACCCTGAAATCCAGTCAACCTCCCACTCGACCTCAACGGTCATAAATACAGCGCTGCCATGACACGTTAGCGACCACAGAATGAATTGAGAGGAAGTGCTTTACAGTTTACACTCTGGAGGCGAAACGTAACCCATATCCGCTGATCTGCCAGTCTACATGCCGCGTAACGCGCGTAGGAATCACTCTCTGAAAACGGCTCTGTCTTCCTTATGACTCACCTCTGGATTAGCATTGTTGTCCATTGGAAACCCGTTGAGGACTAACAAAGATGGCATTTCACCCACTCACGGAATGAGCATTCAATCGAACGATGCTGGAACGACCGCCGGGGAACGACGCATAAGTCACAAACGCTGTCTCAAAAACCATGTTCTTCTTCACAGATAGTTTCAGACAGAGATTTACTGAGGGGAACGATGTAGGTAAACCTTCTCAGGGTTGCCAAAATATGCCCATATTTACTGAGGTGTGTACACTAGAGATGTGTATCCTCTCTGGAGTATCTGAACGACGCTAATATCGGTTTGCTTGTTCGTGCACACTAATGCTGAAAGCCCTGTTTTAACCCTTTGAAGAGTACGGTTTTTTCTGGGACTGTTTTTTTCTAAATTCAAAGTCAGTGTTCGAGAACTGCATCACTTTCAGCTACCAGTAGTGATTGTTACATCGGCATTAGAATGTTCAGTTAAGAACACTCTCATCACATATTTGTGATCTGACATCGTAAAGGGTTCATCCGTAAGAGTTTAAATCTGAAATTTGCATCAGATTATTTGATGGCTTTGAGAAATATTTACCAGTGAAAAAAAATCTCCCCTTTGCAAGAAGAAATAAAACTAGAGTCTAGCTTCCCTACACTTGTGTTCCAAATGAATGTACCCGGAGAGCATCTAGGAAGTCCATAGCTGCAGATTTTGGGGGAGAAACAGAGGCTCTTTTCATTCGCTAATTAAGGGATACAATCTTAAGGGCTGACCTTAATGAGTTTTCAATAAAAAATGGATTGCGGCCACTTCCTGAGGCTTAGGCGATATTCCCATTCCTTTTGTCTCCCGCAGCGTGGGATATGGGAACAGTGCGGATCTGTTTGCCGTGTCGATCACACGTCAGAGTGCCGCGGCTCTTTTGTCAGGCCGTTCAGCCCCTCACCCACTTTGGTGATTATAGATTTCAGCACCTCGAATGAGACCTGCTTTAAAACGGTCTTTTTTTTTTTTAGATACAGACAGTAAAAGATGATAAATTCATCAGAGAGAGAACAAAAGGGGGAAATAAAAAAAAAGAGACAGAGAGTGAGAGAGATTAATGGACCCTTGTCTTATCACCGCATTATGCTCAAAGTTTTTTTATATCAAAGTTCTTATTTAATTTAAAAAGAAAAACCCAATCTTCACCCCACATCTTTCATAAGATACCACATCTCAGTATCTCAGTATAATTTAGATTTAGTGGCTCATAAACTCAGTGAATTAAAAATTTCTCAAAGTACGAATGACATATTTCATTAGACGGTAAAGACTGTAACAGCCAAGGTCAAAAAAATAATAAATAAATAAACTTTCAAGACAAATGGAATAAAAAGAGTACGCGTGACTCGGCTATGGAATCTTATTATCCTAAATCTCATACATGCAACACCATTTGAAATGCCTGGAGAGAGCAGTTTCTGTGGGGCTGTGCTGACACTATGTAGCCATACAAGTGAATCACCTCAATTTATAGAAATTCACTCAGGACATTGTTTGGCAGGTCAAGTCAACAACTTGTGAAAATGCAATCATTGTAATCGTATACACATGGCACTGCACTCCCTGCCCTTTAAAAAAAAGAGACCAGACATCATTACCACACCAGAGATGCAACAAACTTATTCAGCGAGTTTTTCATAATAATAATAATAAAAATAATCTCCAGAGAAACGGCTGAGGCAGAGGTCTGGGAGGATAGAGATAACAACTTCTAAAGCCGCCAGATTCCTGCACCGTCGCCTCCAGAGGTTTGTTTCCGAATGCTCTTCGGTGTGGGCACAGCAGGTGCTGTGCACACAGGACCTGAGCCCCCTATGCCCCCCCCCCCCCCAAAGAAATCAAACACCATCCGCTCTTCAGGGCAGCGTTTGTGTTCTTGTAATCTGCTTTCCAATATCTAGCTCAATTCCCATCATGCTCTCTGCTCTTCCCATCATGCTCTGTTCTCGGTGGCTGTGCAGCCCAATTGACCTCATATGAAAACAGAGTTACGGTTTGGCCACAGTTGTTCTACATAATAATCCATCTTCAGTCCTTTGTGGAGAAAGCACTCATCCAGAGAAACCCTGCTTTACTTTTGCAATAACAACGGAAAACCATAAAATAAACATTGGCCAGACCATGATTTGATATGAAGAAACTAAAGACAAATATTTTGTTCAAATTAAAATAAAAACACACATTGAAGAATAATTCTGAGAAAAAACTGTTTACATAAATATTATACATAGTCCCAGCTAGTAGAAATTACATGTGTGTGATATATGTAGAAATTAAACTCAAAATAAAAACGCACTAATCCAAAAGTGAATGTGAAATTTCAGTATTAGTGTGCAATTATGTGAAATTAATACAGGCATACTTTTTTGACACACTTCAGTTTGCAGGTTAAAAAAATGTCATATAAATGCAACTCTTCAATTTGAAGACAAACACAGCGCTGACCTTTGACCTTATGTTCAGAGCGCGCACTGGAAAAAGCTCGGACGTCGAAGGAACAGTAAATAAATTTTACCGTGAATTAAATGATTATTTTGCAAGGAAATTAAAATACTTTCAATCCCTGGTAATTACATCAGTCAATAGTTAGCATTGTAAATGGCGGGTGTGTGTGTGTATGTGTGCGGTGGTGGAAGTGTCCCGATGCTCTCTCTCTCGGGGGGGGAGGAGGCGGTTAGCCACAGCAGAGGTTAAGTATTCTGACAAAAAAAAACACACAAAGATCAGTCCTGCTGCTTTCCCATCACTCTGTGACCTAGGTAACTCTCGGCCGCGCTCACGGCAAACTTCATCTCCGCGGCATTTTGCTGGGATTAGGAACAATCGCCGTCCCACACTGATTTCTTACACCCCCACCTCTCTTTCCCCCACTTTCTCTCTCTCTCTCTTTCTCTCCATCTCCATCTTTCTCTCTCCCTCCCTTCCCCAGGAGAGCTTGGACGGTTTAAGACTGCGAACAAACACAACTTGAATTAAGGCCCCTCTCTCCCTCTCTCTTTTTTTCCTTCCCTCAATCAATTGAGGCCGAAGAAGGGAAAGCAATCAAGCCGGTCTCTTACACGCCGTATTCACTCGCTCAGGAGTTCACTTCTGCAGGGTTTCAAACGCTCAAAAAGAACTAGCCATAGCATCCAAATGTAGCAACCCTCCTCTCTTACGCCAGCTGAAGTATCTTCATCCAAAAATTTGTTCAACCGAGCTGAGTAATTTTACTCTTGATGAGCTGTTTTCCATTTTCCCAGCGCCTCATTTTCAGTCATTTTATAACTGACAAAGAAACCGTTAATTCGTAAAAAGGGGGGGGGGGGGGGGGCAAGTTGTGGATCTGAATAACCTTGTATAACCTATGGAAGCCCACACCAAACACACTTCAATATGCGTATTTGTACATAGTAGTGAAGAGGAAGGGACCTCTGCCTGTGTTTTAAGATGTAATGTTTGTTTCCCTTTTAAATTCTTGTTCGGCTTAAAGCCCAACAGCATACAGTTATAATTTTACTCGTTTGACTGCAGGGCGACTTGTGGTGTTCAAACCCACGGGCGGAACATGCTTTCAGCAAAAGGATAAATACATAAATTAATAAAAAGTTACAAGAATAAAAGAAACAATGATAATCATTGTGTTTAAATTGTTTAGTTTTTTTTGGAAATGTGTCAAATGTAAAACTCTAGCAGATACAATGAATTAATGAGGTGGTGAGATAGCGTTGTCTTTATTTTACCGTGCTGAGTGATAGTAAAATCAACATAAAAAATTACTACACCCACAGGTTTATCGCAAAAATATTTTTCGGTTCTTATGTTACAGCAATCCTGCTCAGAAAAGTTATGGTTCAGTGGAGATTATCATTTAAGATTTTGCTTTAAATTAACTGTACAGTACATGTTTTCCTGGGAAAAATGAGTAGGCTTTAGAAAACTAACCCCAGAAAAAAACTGTGTCTACCTTCCATAATAGCTGAACTGTATAAATGTTTGATGCATTGAATCAAATCATTTCCCCAGGGTATGACTTTCTCATAACCAAACCAAGTGCTATTTTACCAAAGAAAACTACAGTTCAGACAACCTTGACATTGACATTGACATATGTATTTAAGTTATGCATCATGACATTGCACAACATATTTGTTAAGTGATGCATTATTACACTGAACTATGCATTTATGAAGTTATGCATTATGGCATTGCGCTATGTATGTGTTAAGTGTGTGTCCTTGACCAGAACAGTTTATGCAGCGCAGACTCGCACACTATCAATTTATGCAGCTGCGGATTTATCACGCGGTTGGGATTTCAGGTTAAGTACCTCGCTCAAGGCAGGGGTACAGCCAGCGGTAATCCACTTGGGAAGTGAACTTGCAACCTCTAGTTTAAAAGCCCAGATGCTTGAACCTCTGCACCATAGTAGTCAAAGCTAAACAAATGTAATCATCAGTTTCCTGAAGAGAAAACGTTTATTTTTTAATTAGCGGTCGCCCGTATGCTGTGTTGGTCTTTATTTACAGGCCTGAAAAGGGCATAGCTCTTCGTCAGCACTGTTTCCTGTTTCAGCTCACTTGTCAGCCTTGGCTTTGCCACTCCCTTTCGTACATGTGTTCCGCTCGAACAGAAGCACACACGTGTGCAGCCTTATTGCCTCATTTGGTGCCTGGCGGCATTAAAAGCACACGCACACACGGCACTGACAACAAGAAGCCGACATTACCGGCTCCTCTTCACCGCGCGATGCTCAAACCAAAACCCGCACGCCTCACTTCTCAGATTGCAGACAAGAGCAGGTCAGTCCACTTAATCTAGCTCCCAATTTTCAGAAAGCCTGGCTCAAAACGTCCCCGATTTCCCCCAAGGCACTCGCGAGACATCACCTGCAAGCTACTTGCAGAAAGGTTCTCCCTTCTCAACCCTAGATAACCCAAATCACAGCACAAGTGGGACTCAGCGATACCACATTAGACCTACCCTTTGATACCTATTATCTTGACACAGAAAGATTTCACCATGACCCTCTTTAGCGCCTTCTGGGATAGCAATTCAGTAGGTAGAGCAGTGTAAAGCTAGCTTAGCTGTGTCTTGGTATCTACTTCTGTATACAATACTAATTGTTGGTTTGTTCAGCTAGCTCTATAGTTATTGTTCATAAAAGGGGCTTGGTGATATCTACACTTTTGTATTTCCTAGACAAACATTGGATGTTCTTCACTTTTTTTTTTTAAGTCGTTCTGGATAAGAGCCTCTGTTAATTGATTGCGACATTGTAAAATCACGGCTGTTCCCTTTTTTATATCTTGAGAGATTATCTGAAGGTTTTTATGTTTTTTTGTGTTTTTTTTTGTAAAGTATGATAAGCAGTGGGAAAAAAATTAACCTTTGCAAGTGCAACAGAGCGTTTTTTTTTTTTCCTTCCTTACTTTACTGGGGAGATAGCGCCCCTTTCGAGACAAGATTACACTCTGTAAAATCCAGACCATGTTCCAGCTTTTAACGTTGCTTTGCAAGGCAATATGGTTTAAAAAAGAACTGTTGCACATGGCCGTGCAGTCTATGAAGATAACATCAGTGACCTTGTTCATTTATTTCCCTTGCTCATTCTCAAAAAGAATTGTAGTGGGCCGCCGCGGTGGTACAGCGGTAAAGAGTTGTACTCCGAGGATCGGGGTTCGCGCCCCGGTCCTGCCATAGCCGAGCGTGGCCGGCGCCCTGTGGAAGCGACAATTGGCGGTCGCTTCCGGGTGGGGGGAGGGGCTCGGAGAGAACCACTGCGCACAGAAGGACCCAGGGCATGTCACGGTCAGGAGCTGCGCCCTGTAGAGGACGTAGCGCCCTCCCTATAAATACCGATTGACGGGGTTGTGCAGCGGTGGTTCTCTAGCGGTTGCTACACGGGGGGAATTGAATTAGAATAGGGGTTCAATTGGCTACTAAATTGGGAGAAAAAGGGGAAAAATCAGAAACAAATTTATTTTATTTTTTTAAAGAAAAAAAAAAAAGAATTGTAGTGAAACAAATGGGATTTATGAGTTGAAGTGAGTAATAAAGTTTAAAGAAAACATATGTGCCCATATTCTGATTTATTGTCCTTTCCAATCGGCAAACAAATTAATGATCAATTCAGAAAATATGTAAGTATGTATGTAGGCCTCTGTATTTACTTGGCAGATGTTCTTTTGTAGGGTGACTTCCAAGGCCATTGTGGTAATACATTTTTAGGGTAAGGGTTAGAGTCTGGTTTCCAGGCCATTGTGGAAATACATATTTAGTGAGTGTCATAAAATCAGATATAACCAGGCCCAGGTGGGAAAAAAAGTTTTTCTAAGTATACTTTTTGGAGTTTTTGTACTAATTATGTACTTTGTGCTAAATTGGTAGTGCTTTAAGTATACTAAGTGCACTAAAGTTGTTCAAAAGTAAAAATTAAGTCATACCTAAGTGTACTTCAAGTTCACTGTGTATGTTAAAATGGGACTATTTTTAGTATACTTAAGTGCACTATGACTGTATGTTAAAATATGACTATTTTAGTGTACTATATTTAAGTGCACTAACAAAAAGTATGATCTGTTGGTATCTAAAATACACTTGCAGTAAAAATTATTTATGTCACCAGTGTGTTTGAAACAAACTTTAAAGTATTACAATGTGTTTGAGACTATACTTGAAGTACACTTTTTAAAAGTACATTTTAAACATACTTAAAATTAAGTACAAAAAGGAAAAGTATACTTGTAATAACCTTTGTATACTTAAATAATATTTGTATATTTATTACACTAAAGTATACTACTTTTTCACCTGGGGGCCTTAGGAACAGATGAAGAAGCAACGCATTAGTGGTAAATCATGAAGTTAAAAAACAGCAACAACATCAACAACAACAAAAAAGCCAGCGTGCGTAAGCAATGCTTACAGAGACCCAAGTATCTTGGAGGAATGGCGATGCCTAACTTCAGGTTTTACTACTGGTCAGCCAATATTAGGATTCTGAAGTACTGGTTGCTGTATGAAGCTTTTGATCCCCCCCCAACGTGGTTGGTTATGGAGGCGAATTCCACGGGGCCGGTGACGTTGGTTGCCTTAGCACACTCTCCCATTCGCTCATCTACCGCCCCGTACACTAAGAATATCATTGTCAAAAACTCCCTTAGAATTTGGATCCAATTTAGACTCCATTTTGGTTTACAATCTCTCTCTATTAATGCTCCATTGGCATCGAATCATGTTTTCCATCCCTCTCTGATAGATGGTGCTTTCTCAACTTGGTCGAACAATGGCATTCGTTCCTTTAATGATCTATACTTTGACAATGTTTTTGCTTCATTTCAGCAACTTTCAGATGAATACACAATTCCCAAACAGCATTTCTTTAGATATCTACAGGTGCGTAGTTTTGTGCAGAAAACATTCCCCACGTTTCCTAATTCCCCAAATAATTCGGCTATAGATACCTTCCTAAGTCCATTAACAACCTTTAAAGGGGCAATTTCGGTTATTTATGGGCAGATTTGTTGTCTACGTCCTGAATCGCTTCAAACTATGAAAGCCCGTTGGGAGGGGGACATGGATGAAGAGATAACAGAAGAGGTTTGGGATGAAATGTTGCGGCGGGTGCATAAATCCTCTATATGTGCGAGACATGCTCTCATCCAATGTAAACTTTTACATCGCATCTATTACACCAAAGAAAGGTTGTCTAAAATATATGATACTGTATCGCCTGAATGTGATAGATGCCGACGAGCTCCAGCAGACCTCATGCATACCTTCTGGCTTTGCCCCTCATTGCACAACTACTGGACGGAGATCTTCCGCTCCTTATCTGAGATAGTGGGTCAGAGAGTGGAACCTACTCCTTTAGGGGCCTTGTTTGGGGTTTTCCCCTCGTTGCCCTCACTTTCCAAATCAGAGAAGGATGTCTTGGCTTTTGTTACCTTATTGGCTAGGAGGTTGATACTGATTAACTGGAAATCTCCTTCTCCCCCTTCCTACATCCACTGGATAAGGGATATCTTATACAACCTTAAATTGGAAAGGATTAGATTCTCCCTTAATGGTTCCACAGACAAGTTTTGGCGGGCCTGGGGTCCATTCTTCTCCTTTGCAAGAAGTCTGGATCCGTCTTTGGTGGTGGACATATGAGGTCTGGTGGAATGCTGGCTTTGTGGACGTGTGTTCGGAGTGGGGTTCTGCGGCACGGGTCACAGTGAATCCTTTATATGTGTAATACTCTTGGACTGATTTTTTTGTTGGTGTTGTTGTTTGTTTGTTGTTACATTTTATTTTAATTCATTTATTTATTCTTATTGATTCTGTCATTTAGTATGTCATGTATGTTGTGTGCTTGCTTTGGTCTTTATGTTTTTGTTTTTTATTTCATTTTGGGGTGAAAATTGCAATGTTTTCCAAATAATTGTATTGGAAGTTTGTATGCAACTACAGAACTTCCTCTGCTTGTATATGATTCTGTGAAAATCCAATAAACAAAGTTTAAAAAAAAAAATAAAAAAAAGCCAGCGTGTAAACCAATCTGACGCGTAGTATCATCTTGTTTCTTTTTTTACATTTTAGCACATGTAAGCAAGGACACTGCAAAGATCCTACCCATTCCAAGCGGGAAAGTCATTTTAACAGAAATAAAATCATGATCGTTGAAACACTGTATTTGAACACACAAACATCCATTTAAAGCAGTTTCAATATGTAGCAAGAGGGGCATGACCAGGCTCTCTGGAGAATGCTTAGGGGTAAAATATTATTGCAGGAAGTATACAGTATCCACGTGAATAAAAGAACAATTTCAGTTTTGTTTGACTTGACTGTACAGTGGGAAAATATGAGCTTCCATTGCCATCCTGTCATTAACCTCCTATTGAGGGGGACAAAGGGACGTGCCTCAGATTATGAACAGCACACACCCCTGTTGTTCTCCTGAAATTATAGACATTTAACTCTCATTTTTCTTCCTCTCTCTCTCTTTCTCTCTCTCTCTCTCTCTCTCTCTCTCTCTCTCACACACATACACACTCTCTCTCCCTCTCTCTCACATACACACTTTCTCTCCCTCTCTCTCACATACACACTCTTTCTCTCCCTCTCTCGCTCTCTTTCTCCCTGTTTCACTCTCCCATTTACTCACACACATACACACACACACACACACACACACACACACAGTCCTGTATTCATATCTGTGTGGGGACGTCCTAAACCTAACCCTAACCCTAACTTAACCCTAGCCCTAAAACTAACCCGCAACCTAACTCTTGTTATCCTATCATTATTGGGACTTCCTAAACCTAACCCTAACCCTAACCTAACCCTAATCATAAGACTAAATCATAACCCCAGCCCTAACCCTAAATCCTAAACCTAACCCTAAACATAACCTTTGACCCCTAATCCTAACCCTAACCCTAACCCTAACCATAACCATAATTGTAACCCTAGCCCTAAACCCAACCCCTAACCCAAAAATTTACTTTTCCCTCATGGGGACAACCTTCACGAGGGAGCATTTGACAACCTTTTCTATCCTAATGGGGATATTTAGTCCCCATGAAGTAGGCTATACATGCTCACACTTTCTCTCTCTCTTTCTCACATACACACACTTTATCTGCGCTTGCTCTTTCTCTCTCCGTTTCACTCATATTCTCACACACACTTACTCCATCTCTCTCTCTCTCTCTTTCTCTCTCTCTCTCTCTTTATCTCTCTCTCTCTCTCTGTGTCTCTCTCTCTTTCTGATAATCTAAGGCTTTAATGAGAGCCACCTGTAGGAAAATTTGCCCCTTTGTGCTGTTGGTGCTGGTGGATGTGTCCTGGCCAAGAACAGCTATGATCCGTCACACTGTTTACCGCTTCCTGTTGACAACCGCTGGCCCACCACGACTGTGTGCCCACAAAATCGCTTAAATAGCTGACAGAAGTGGCGTTAAAAAGCAAAGCAGCAAACCTCAAAGATTTCAAGCTCACGCCTCGAGTTTGTTTTCAAATAAATGGAATCAATGCTTGGTTGTAGTAATTAAAGTGCAAATTTTAGGATATATTAAGCTGGTGAATTAAAAAAATTCCTGTGCAGTCATAAACTGCATTTTTTCCCCCCACAGATATAAATTAAATACATATTAGTTAAATATTTAAATACATATTTAAGTAAAAGTTTTTCAGATAAAACAACATACACACACATACACACAGGCACACATGCACACACGCACACACACATGGGTTTTAAACATAAAGCTGCCTATCAAAAGCAAAATAAACTACATTTGCCCTTTCCATCACAAGGTTAAGCTCACTCATCCAAATTACGACATGGGTGGAGATTGTAGTTTTCCGCCTGACAGCTCCCGTGGTTGGAGTGTTGATTAAACAAGAGGAGAAGTGCTCCGTGATGTCATTTGCAGATGATCCCTTTTTCCACTGCCGCTGGTGTCCTTTTAGAGGCCAGCCGGACTAAGGCAAGGACCTTTAAGGACTCTCAGCAAGACCCTTCACTCTCGTTACCGTAATCACTTTCTCCAGAATAAACAGTAGTTAAGCAGACATAATTTATGGAGGACATTAAGCCACTGCATATGCTGCCCCAACCTTGGGGCTGTTATCCCAAAAGTCAGGGGACCCGGAGATTTAAGGGAGCGCAGTAAATGTCGTCTGCAGAGTAAACGTAAAGCTGAAGTTCATTCTCTCTCTCCCTCTCTCTCTCACCTCAAAAAAAAAAACCTACCCAACTTTCACAAGAAGAATGAGACACAGCCAGACTAAAAAAAAAGAAGAAAAAAAACAGGAAATTTTAATTGCGTTTAGCAATTTGTTTTTAACTCCCGCTCATAAACCGTTGGAAAGGGAGAATCATCCGATTAAATAAACCACAAATAATTCACAAAAAAAACACTTATAAAATGTTAGAGTTCTTTGTATCTGAACGCCACATCAAAAAAAAAAAAAAAAATAAAAAAAAC
Source organism: Ilyophis sp. 1 JC-2022 (assembly GCA_022702515.1). Lineage (NCBI taxonomy): Eukaryota > Metazoa > Chordata > Actinopteri > Anguilliformes > Synaphobranchidae > Ilyophis > Ilyophis sp. 1 JC-2022. The sequence continues at coordinate 44,647,745 of CM040400.1, read as the reverse complement.
CTTCCTTTGCAAGCAGCGGTAGCCATCATGGCTGTTAACTGGAAGACGAATGACATTGATGTGACAAGACAAGAGTAACCGTAGCAACTGTAACCTGCAAGTCCTAGGAAGCCATTGTCAGATTTAATGTGACAGAGGGCAGTGAGGCCAAGAGGAAAAATGTGGAACAGAACTATGGTATTTGACACACTCAGTACCCCACGCTTTAGTCATAGCGGGCAGAAATTAATTCAGCAGTAATTTCTATAGACTCCCCATGTTGCCGTCACGTTTCATCTGAGCCGCTAAAGAGGTGTGAGCCAGACGTCTGCTGTCAGAACAAAATAGAGCTTTTTTGGGAGGGGCAGGGATTCTGAGTTTGTTTTTGAATTGTTTTTCAGGGAAAGTAAGCCAATAAAAAAACGAATCAATCTATTAATTGACTTTTTTAAAATCATAATATTCTGTTAATAGACAGATAAATAAATGAATAGTGTTCATTTTTAGAAAGATAATACGCTCTTTACTTGAATATGCAGCTGCAGTTGTGCCACAGATGGGGATGAAACTGGTTAACTGTTTTGGTTTTTGCACCTTTCGTTTCAGGTCCTGGTAGGAGAGCACTCCCGTATGGGGGGGTTGCTGTTAGCCATCCAAGGAGCCGAATAAAGCAGCCAATCAGCTGCGATCCAACCAGCCGCATAAAACAGCCAATGAGCTGCGATCTAACAGCTGAATAAAACAGCCAATGAGCTGCCATCCAGGGAGCCAAATAAAGCAGCCAATGAGCTGCCATCCAACCAGCCGCATAAAACAGCCAATGAGCTGTGATCCAACAGCTGAATAAAACAGCCAATGAGCTGCCATCCAACCGGCCGTATAAAACAGCCAATGAGCTGCGATCCAACCAGCCGAACAAAACAGCCAATGAGCTGCCATCCAACCAGCCGAATAAAGCAGCCAATGAGCTGCGATCTAACCAGCTGTATAAAGCAGCCAATGAGCTGCCATCCAACCAGCTGTATAAAGCAGCCAATCAGCTGCGATCCAACCAGCCGAAAAAAAACAGCCAATGAGCTGCCATCCAACAAGCCGAATCAAGCAGCCAATCAGCTGCGATCCAACCAGCCGAAAAAAAACAGCCAATGAGCTGCGATCCAACCAGCCGTATAAAACAGCCAATGAGCTGCCATCCAACCAGCCGAATAAAGCAGCCAATGAGCTGCCATCCAACCAGCCGAATAAAACAGTCAGCTGACCAATCAGAAGGCTGGTAACTGTGTACTCTTTCTTTTTATCCTCTTCTTTTCTGCTGTTTTTTAGAGGTAGCTTAGAAGGACCAGGCTAAGTCAGTGTAGCGAATATCCAGATCACAGCAAATACAACTCGGGCTCACAGAACAATACGCAGACACTGCGAGATATCTTCTGCATTACCGGAACACAAAGAATCTGAGGCTGAGTGCGTGTGTGTGTGTGTGTGTGTGTGTGTGTGTGCCTGTGAGTGCGTGCGTGCGAGTGCGCATGCATACTAGTTTATATATCAGTGATCATTCTGAGCAGTAAACAAAACTGAATTCCCAGAGTCTTTTCACCAAGCGTTCAGGTCAAAGCCCTGACCGTGAGATGCATGCACGGGCAGTGTGAGGTGACTACAGCATAGGTTCACATTTCAGGTTGGACAAAATTTGCATGAGAAGTAAGATTCAACATTCATACCATTGTTTCCGTCTACCGATGTGCACCTGCTGGTTTTATCTGGCCGGCGGTCACTCGCTCACTTTGCCATTCCGTTTTTTTTCTTTTTATATATATATTTTTTATACAGACTGCTGTTAATGGATTCATTGTTTGAGGAGCAGGTCTCTTTAACCTTTTGAAGAGTAGATTTTTTTTCTAATGTTTTTTTTTTTCTAAATTCTAAGTTGGTGTTCTAGAACTCTAGAATTATCGGTCGTGATTGTTACATCAGCATTAGAATGTTCAGTTAAGAACATTCTAATCACATACTTGTGATCTCACACCGTTAAAGGGTTAAACTTGGAGAGCCTCTGGGCTTCCACAGCTGTGACCAGTATACTCTCCCACCCCAGTTCCCTGGGAAACTATCGTGACCCAAACATGCAACGATCCGCCATGGAGTCCTGGGAGATCTGCAGCAGACAAAGGAGAGACATACTTGCCCGCTACTGTGGCAGCGACCAACCGTGTGTAATCATAACTCACATACAGTGAGTGCCCTTCCTTTCATAGCGCAAAAACCCCCGCTACAAAAAAAACCTCTTTTCACTGCCGTCCAACTCCAAAGGCCCAGGTCAAAGGCCCGCACTGGAGACGGGACAAAACAAAGTCCTCTCCCGCGCTCGGAGTAAAATTTCTGGAAGCACACCCCCACATCACCCCCTCAGTCAAGATATATCAGCATCGCTGAATTACTATGTGGAACAACAGTGGAAGATGTTTTTGAAGAGAACACTAGCAAAGCTTGAATACATATATAATATTATTTCATATGAATGTTTTCTCCATAATCCTATGAACATGTTCAATGCAGATGTTGAACTCCATAATCCAATAAACCGCAGACCTCTGTCTCGGGAGAAACTTGATTTCACAAAACTCATTTGGGCCCATTTGCTAATGACATTACGGCAATGAAATCTGTCCCATTAGCCCCGCTTCCGTTCGAGACAGCAGGGGCGAAACGTGTGAGGGTAACACCTGATTCGGGAAGCCCGAAATTGGGTTAAGAAGAAGCACGAGTCACAACCGAGTAGGCCCTGCCGTCACCTCACATCTGCTCCCAAGCACTTCAGACATATGCGTCTGTTCCTAATGGACCCACGTCTGGCAACTCGACAGGCCGCCAGGAATGAATAACTGAAATAGTCACATTCTCAGCGGCTAAAGATAGTCATATACGGTCACGGTTATCTACAGTAATCCTTATTTATATCGCTGCAACATGCCGGCACAGCGCTGTCTGTGGCCGTCATCTTAATTATGTTGCTGGGTCTCCAACCAAGTTCTTGACTTGGGAAAAACAATATGAAATCTTACAGGGACAGCTGGTTTCTATGTGTGTGTGTGTGTATTTGTGTGTGTGTGTATTTGTGTGTGTGTGTGTGTGTGTGTGTGTGTGTGTGTGTGTGTGTGTGTGTGTGTGTGTGTGTGTGTGTGTGTGTTGGGGTGGGGGCATGTGTGTCTAGATGTCTAGATTGTCTTTTGAAATCAGTTTTGTAAACCTTTTTAAATTTAGTTTTATGGTTTTTGTTTGTGTTGTTTTGTTTTTTAAATTGCATGTTTGACACTCAGCTAAATGTCCGAAACAAAACCACCATACAAAAACAGCAGATAAACAAAAACTCCATGATAAGTATCTAATCTAAATTAGCTACCTCATCCCAGCAAAATAACTTTTAGAATCTTTAGATTACCCCCCATTACAGTAACCAAATCAAATTCTTCTGCCACCTACTGACATTTGGCAAACATTGCATTTATTTAGACTGACTTTCACAGTTACACCACACATTCGTCATGTTCATTATTTCTAGACTGCCTTCTCCATTTCACATTTCAACAAAAACAATGTCATAATGTCCTTTCAGTTCTTTATGTCTAATGCCTAAAATTCTCAGGTAGCTTATTTGTGGATTTATTTTTTAGTTTTTAACATGACAACACATTTTTAAAGCACTTTTGAGATGAACACGGATGTGGGAAACACAGATAACGGACATAGCTGAGACTTTAAAAACAGCAGGAGATTAGAAAGCAGTCTAGTGAAATCACACACACACACACACACACACACAGCGTGTGTATTCCTTGTCAGTGGGTCATAAAAACAGACGGGCAGGCCGGACACTAGTGAATCTCACACATAGCGCATTCTCGCTGTAATTCTATACATATACGTTTTAGCGTGTTTAGTTAACACGGGCAAATCCTGCAAACCAGTCCGAAACAGTTTTGATTGGCAAACTGGCCATGACAACATACGAGAGAAATGCTGGAGCAGGCACCCACCGTACCTAACCCAACTCTGTTCAGCCCGCAAGCATTTTAATAATCAGGCCAAACCTCTCTCAGGAAGTAGGGTAGCAGCTGTTTAAGTGCAAATCCACTTCACTTTATTCCAGACCATATCCCGCAACTTCCTAATACCCAGGGGCTTCTCATAACACAATTACTCCTTTCTGATTTGCACAGCAACAGGTTTAGCTAACATGGAGGTGCACTCGCGCAGGGCGCGGCCATGGCAGAGGGCGGTAAAACAGCGCTCAGCGCCGGTCACCCAAGCTTTAATAAAAATAATCAGACGCTCGAGCGGATCGCTCGTTCAAAGAGGGAAAAAATTAACCAAATGTAACGAAACGAAAGATGCAAATGGCGGCTCACCCAAAAGCAAAAAGAGTAAAAACTTAATAAAGGTTCAACTCACAGTCTGTACAGCTTCAACGTCCCCAGGAAGAGGAGCTCGGGAAAGACCTGGAGATTATTCCTATTCAAACGTCTGGAAACAAGATGATGAATATCAGTTTTCAAGCATGAATTATTTCTCATTCAAACAAATAAAAACATTTTTATTGTGATTTTATTTTAACATTTTTTTTTTTTTTAAAGCACTTAAATTGTCTATAAATCTGGTTGAAATATATTAACCAGATATGCGTATATATGGTTAAAATACTTTGTAACACAACAAAGTATTTTATTTAGTGTGTGTGTGTATGTTTAGTAGTGTGTGTGTGTGTGTGTGTGTGTGTGTGTGTGCGTCTGTGTGTGTGTGCGTCTGTGTGTGTGTGTGACTGGGGACAGTTGCATTCACTTTAACATTGACAGACAAACATCCGTGCAAAATAAACTTCTTATCTAAGTGAAAAGTTAGGGGCCGGTATCAAGCAAACAGAGACTCAAAGGACGACTAAAAAAACAGATGTGGGAAAAACAAACAGCAATTCCTCTACGGTACGCAAAAAGAGAGAAAGAAAGAGAGAAAGAAAGAGAGAGAGAGAGAGAGAGAGAGAGAGAGAGAGAGAGAGAGAGAGAGAGAGAGAGAGAGAGAGAGAAGAGACTTCCCAGTGCAAATAAGCCCTCTCTCACAATAGACTTAAAAAACATTTTTAAAAATGCAATTTTATCTTGCGGTTAAATATTAACATTATTTTTTTCATAAAAATCTTAATGTTTCTCCAAGGAGAACTTGTGAGAGGACGTGGTTTGTAAAAGGAGAAAGTATGAGAAGACAGTAGCCTTTATGTCTTTATCTCTCTGCATCTGGTTATTAGCACCTGGCAGTTCTCATCCTGTTTGTGCGCCTGAGTTAGCACAGTGTGAGCTGCAAACAGAGACCGACAGACAGACAGACAGACAGGAGCAGCCGAGCTCTGTATGTCTCTCCCTACCTCACCCCATCTTCTCAGCGTGCTCTCGTCTAGCTAACGTGAAGTAGAGGGATGCCTAAATTATTATCTTAAAGGATCTGAATATTTCACATGGTGACTACGAAAGACCAAAAGCCCAGAATTTAAATAAAAAAGTATGATTCACAAATATGGTGCCTCGCTCTTAAATGAACTTATGGGACACTCATACTGCAGTATCTTCATATTCCTATAGGGGGCCATAATAATATTTACATATTTACATGTATTTACTATATAATGTATATTTTTTGCCCTTCCTATGCAACAAACTACTCAGTACTCTCAGGCAGTGCTGAATTATCAAAAGCCCAAATCACCACCAACCGCCCTGTTCATCCAGCCTCCTCTCACGCCAGGACACAGTTACGTCATACATCTTCAATAATTAATTTAGCTCAGAAACGAGCAATTAAATAATTAAGAAGGCGGCAGTGTTGCCTTGCTCCGAGATGGCTGAAAGGCTCACGTGTTGCCGGGGCTGTTTTTTACAGAGCGTCCCTGAGCGAGGGGGTGGGGGGGGCTTGATGGGACGATCCCGGCCTAGCTACCTCAGAAGGCCCGCCGTAATGGAGGGTGAGATCACAGGTTCAAAAATAGACTCGCCACTCTCTCGCTCTCTGTACCTGTATGGGCTAGCCCTGAGCTAACAGGCCTTTTAACTGGGAGGTTGCCGGTTTCAATCCCAGCTGGGACATTTTGACCCTTAACACAAGATACTTAACCTGAATGGCTTTGGAACATCACCAGCTGCGTAAGTAAGCAATATATAAAGTATAATATTTCCCAGATATGGCTGTCTGCGAGATGAATAAATTAATACGCGTCATGTTTTTTGATAAAACGTGCAGTCAAGAAAAAGAAAAAAAACAGCTAATAAACATCTACTTTATTATGTTCTGGGTTTTTCATAAAATCATTCAAATCGATTGTAATGTATGACTTCAATACTATCTTGGAATGTCCATACACTTATGTTGACAATGTAACAGTGGCGGCCGGCCTATAGAGGGCGCTGGGGCGCCGCCCCCCCTCCCCCACATACAAATTTAAAAAAAAGTTTAAAAAAATTAATATTTTTTATTATTATTTAATTTTTTTAGTAGCTTAAAATTATTATTTTTTATTATTATTTTTTATTATTATTTAATTTTTTAGTAGCTTAAACATGTTATATGTTGGCCTTGCATTGTCTAAAGTTTAATACATTACATATGCATGTTCCGGGGACTGCGGGGCGCCGGTAACGTTATGGTGAATCAGAGCACTCATTCATTTTCAGGCGAGCCCCCTGATACTGCTGCCTGATTCGCCGCCAAAAAAGGAAGTCCCCGGGCGCAGGCCTGTGCGCCCCGGACTATCCTACCCTTTTCTGATTAGTCCTCATGGTTTATGATATTATTTGATTGGATTTAAGGCATGTTTATCACGCCCAGCCGGCATCTAGCAGGATATCACTGCGAGTGCGCAAGTACTACGGATAGGTTCAGTCGGCTGCTACTCATTCATTCAAGTAGACCTGTCCTAGACCAAGCGAGAGAGATAATTCGAAATGGCTTCTTCAAGTGGAACAGAAAGCAAAGAAAATTCGGTTATTTCTTTGCAAAAAGAACCTTTCTCAAGGCGTTCATTGGGAGAAACGGGTCGGGCTCGGTCACGGCGGCCGAACAACTAGCGAACATTTTACTTTTGAACTACAGTAAAACCTTGACATACGAGTGCACTAACTTACGAGTATTCCGAGCAATTTCTTGTTTCGCCTTACGAGCCTAGACCCGAGTTACGAGCCGAGCAAGCGGAGCATTGCGAATGCGAATGCAATTTCGGAAATTGCATTCGCATTTCCGAAAAATTCTGAAGGGAAGGAAGAAACAAACCACCATGGATAGGTTTTTATCGAAACGCCCTGCAGATCAGTCAGAAAAGCGTGACGAAAAAGCCAAAAATCTATGAAAAAGATGCAAACGTCACTGATGAAGATTAAGTGTAAGTGAAGAATAATAATGTAGCAATTAAGTTTAGAACCAGTTTATTTCTTTATATTCTATTTTATTATCTTTGTATTATATTTTGTATTAATTATTTATAATTTATAAATACATTTCTCATTTTTATAACAACGTAACAAAGAAATTAGGGTGTTTTTTGGGGGGCTGGATCGGATTAATGGTATTTAAATTAATTTCAATGGGGAAAATTGATTTGATATACGAGTAAACCGAGTAACGAGCTCGGTCACGGAACGAATTAAACTTGTATGTCAAGGTATTACTGTACTAATTGGGATGGGTTAGCTTACTGCACATGGTGCTTCAAGTTGTTTTTGGTGAAAATATAGTGTGAAATAAATAAAAATGATACCGAATATTGTGTGTGTCTGTTATCTACCAATAAAACAATGCCTTTTGACGGTCATTTAGGTGCCCAGTGACCACTAAACAGAGAAGCTGTAACCATGGTAACAACAACTGCGTGACAGGGAAACACAATGTCAGCGCTTCAGTGCCTTAACTGCGTCGGGCTCGGGTCGGGTTCGGACATAAAAAGCAGAATTCCTGTCGGGTTCGGGTCGGGCTCGGTCGGGTTCGGACAGAAATATGCGGCCCGATCCGCACTCTAGTTCAGTGATGTCTTACTTGAAAAACTGTCCTCCACTGTTGCCAATCAAACTGTCTTATGCAACTGAGACACACGGTAGCTTGTTTTTTCTGTTTAAAGTCAAAGTCAGATGTATTTTTTTTTTTTTAGAAATGCTAGCGCCCCAACCTATATTTAGATCACCAGCCGCCACTGCAATGTAATTAAATTCTATAATTTACCCAATCTGGAGAATCTCAGTTTTATTGTACTGTGCTAGGATGCTGTTGTCTATCCATTCTATTATAATCTATATCTGACTTATAGTGCACCGTGCTGTTCTTTTATCTTACAGATGCAAAGCAGCTTCTTCTTCACCTAAGATATCTTGGCAATAATAAAAGTATTAAACAGCCAGAACACCCTGGAAGCCAGTTTCAAATACACTACATAATATTTCATGCCAAAACCTGAAAACCCTAAAACAGATGTGATCAAAGCAAACGGCACACACACACACACACATGAAGACCTCCAACCTTAAACAGCCCTTCTAGTCTAGGTCATTCCGACTGCTGCGAATATCAAGAGTAAAAATAAAAAAAAATTAAAAGTGATTTACGGCCCGGCGATCAAATTTGTATGTCTCTCTCTTCCCCCCGCCCAACTCTCAATCTCAGGAACTATAAACCAAAACCGTAAAAAACGGGCGGATAAAGGGGCATATGGTGTGCAGTGCCTGTCGTTGGGGTAATAAATAACTATCCGTATTAATCTTCCTGTCGTTTTCTTACGCAAATGGGAAAGCTCTGCGCCGAACACATCAAACGGAGGCAACGGGAAAGCTCGCACAAACGGCTATTTGAATCACGTGATATTACTAGTTAAAAACCAACACGATCACTATTTAAACCCAACGTGATGTACGCGCGATGCTCAGATGTGAGACATGGGATGAAGCGGCGTTCCCAAAAAAACAGGAGCTCCGCTCCATAGAGTCGCAGAACGCACCAAAGCGCATTACTGTCCTCAGAATGTCTTATCAGAGTACGATAGTCGGTTTGTTTTTCTCCCACCAGGTTTTAGGAGGTTAAAGAAAACACCGCAAAAACATGTCTGTCTTAACAAGTGTTTTAGTCTTGTAATGAGACTTAAAATCTTAATTCTTTTTCTTAATTAACTGGAAAATATTAGCTTGTTTTAAGTTACTTTTCATTTTATTGAAATGAGAAAAACTCTCTCACCCACTGGCAATTTGTTTTGTCTTATTTAGCAAAAAATAACAGAAATAAAATACTAAATTCTAAATATAAGATTAAAATACTTGTTAATATTTGGTTTTGCAGTCAATGTGTGGTTCTTATGCTGAACAAAGCCAGGCTAGCTTGTTTGAGCCACATTTGGGGCTGAAAAAAGAGCCGGATGGTAGTTTTGTCCAGGTTCATTCCGTAGCTCGGCCTACACCTGCCAGAATTAGTCATGCCAGCCACACTGCGACCATACTTAGAGGGTGCTGCATTGCTCAACGTGAGGCCATTACCCTAACTCTTTCCGTTGGGGGGGGGGGGGGCGGGGGGGTTGTCTCTCTGCTACAGCATACCAGTATGCACAATCAATGTAAATATTGATAATAACGTTTCAAATATGCACACAGCCAATGGTTTCTCTCCACGGAGTGTCCCATTGCTAGATTACAATGGAATAGTTGTTGCCGGCTGACTTCTTTGTGTGTCTTGTAACATACAAAATTTCAGGGTTTCTAAACTACTGTTAATAAGCTCAGGGATGAGCTTCTGCAGTTATCATGAGATTTCAGCTTGTGAGTGTGTGAAAGACCCAATTCATAATAACATTTTGCTGTAAAAAAAAAGAAAAAAAATCTATTAGGCTCTTTGTGAAGTATTACAATCCTCTAAATACCAGCTGACATGGATTTACATTCGCTTTTTCTTTTTTTGGGGGGGGCAGAGGGGTGTAAAATGTCCCTCATTTCAACAGTATAACAAAAGAGAGTTGCATGCTGTCTAAAGAAGATTCTAGATTTTCTTTACGACATCAAACAATTTAGCAAAAAGGTGCTTTTATTTGTGTTTTATTATTTGAAGATGGAAATCTGGCAGGCATAAATTGATGCCTGAACAGCCAGGCCTGTTATAAGCCCATTATACAAAAAATAGCATTTCCACATTTCATGAGCACAAAGGTTGAATGCATTTACAAGCGAGTCCTTAAAGCCAAACTCAGGTTTCCAAAGGAATTCTTCAAGAATTTAGTTTGCCCTGAGGATGAATTGGCCTGCAGACAACAGCGTCTCTACATCAAATGGATGTGACAATCTCACAGGAAGAAAAAAATGAAAAAAAGAAATATTCGCAGCGAGAATTATGACATGTCTGCTCAGGGCCGGGAGATGGCATTTCCAAAAACATAAACCTGAGCTGGGAACGCTATTCTCTGCTCTACACTGGAAATCAAGAAAGGAGGAAATTAGAACTGAAAATATTAAACGTAACAAAGGTTTGCATGACAGGACCAATCTTCCCGGACTTAATTTTTGACTGAATTAGCCATTAGAATAAAAAAACTGCACCGATTCATAACATTTTAGACAACTGCAGAAACAGGTTGTTCTCCGTAAACCTCAGATTTTATCAACAAGCTGTCTGAAATAAAGCGTTTAACAGAAGAACCTGTAATTCATCTTAATTCTCCTAATACATTCAGCACCAGACATTAAGACATTGGCACAAAGGCAGTCATGAGATTTGACCGGGATCGATCTGTAGGCTAGATATTTTTTGTCCTGAACTCTCTTAGAGACGTCTGAATAACGTTTGAGTAACGTTTGAGTAATGCCAGTTAGAGAGTCGAAGTATTGGTCCAATTAACCAGTCATTTCTTAAAATTGTGCATTTTAAAACACTAATTTTTACAACAAAAAAATCTGGCTAATTTATTTACAGATAAAATAATAATCTTTTTTCCAGATGCTTTCAAGCACAGCATAAGGTTCAGTCAAGCTGTGTAATTCAAAGTGTAAATATATATTTACACACACACGCGTACGCACTCACACACACTTGCACGCATGCACACACACACACACAGAAAACAGGAAAGGTGTTGAAAGTAAAATGGCAGAAGGTACTCACAGTCTTTCCAGCTCCTTCAGGTCTTGGAAAGCTCCTCTCTCAATAGTGCTGATCTTATTTTCCATCAGTTGTCTATAGAAGGAACGGGAAAAATGTCAGTCGACACGTCCGATGGATTTCATTCAGCACCTTAGCCCCCTTAGACCTGGCAATTCATTTTTGTTCCCTATAGGGGACACAAGCCTCTGGCTTTAATCTCAAACAACCTATATTCTACTATGCCAAAAACAATACACTAGAAAGGGACATTCAATAAAAATAAAATAACTAATATTCTTGAAAACTTTTTCATTGCAACATGTTGGCATCCAATACACTTGTATTATGTCAAAAAAAATGCTTTCTTTTTTTCAGGAGGGCATAGACCACTGTCGACCAGTGCGCACATGGGCTCACGTGGAAAACCAGAGTTAGGAAAAGCAGTCCCTGTACCCCGGAATTCCGCTCGGAGGGATGGAACAAAAAAAAACCTGTTCTGACAAGCGGCCCGGTCTTTTAATTTAACTTTCAATGGAGCAGCATTCAGAAGCTACTACCATTTAATAACAATGAATGTCAAGCCTTTCACAAACGTACATTGTCCTCACGTGTTTATATAACTGCCTAGAAGTGGTAAAAGCAATGAGTGTTCAATATGCTTCTATAGGAATTAACCTCAGAACTAATTACCAAAAAACTTTAAAAACAGATCCTCAATTGGGGCCCCGTATGCACAGCAACCCATTACAAGTCTGTTAGTCAAGCACGCATGCGCGTCGTAGTATTTCAGACTAAAAGCTTATTTACTAAATTCAGCAGTGAAAATGTGTATCAGGACTGAAGTGATACAGCTGACTGCAGCATAACTGTCTCCTATTTTCCAACATATACTGGGACACTATATGTATGCTTCATTAATTTACCATTAAGCCATCGTGATCACAAAAGTAGTACTTTATGTCAGTATCAACGTGAGGGAAGAAGGCCATTGCAATTATATTTACTTGCAGGTGTACTTTTACCACAACTGTTTCAATGTATTTGAACATTCAACAACATATTCATCTTCTCATTATATATTTTTAATCTATGGAAAATTAAATACTTACAATACTCGGAGATGCCTCAACCCGGCAAAATCTGATTTAGTAATTCTTGTGAGGTTATTTGCATTCAAATCCCTAGAGAGAGAGAGAGAGAGAGAGAGAGAGAGAGAGAGAGAGAGAGAGAGAGAGAGAGAGAGAGAGAGAGAGAGAATTCAACACTGACAGTCTTATAGCATTCATTATTTCCGGATTTATTTTATTTTATTTTATGAAGGGATACCTCGATACACCAGTTCAAATGCATTACTAATATTTTGACTTTACAAATGCATTAGGCTACTGGAGATGACTGATAGGCTATTCAGTAAAGCGTATAACGTGTAATAATAATACGAATTATTTTTAAATGAGCTGAGCGAATACGTTTAAGTAATCATTCCAAGGGTGAAAATACGTCGTCATCTTCAGTGTCTAGAATCATTGTTGGCACACGTGAGTGTAAAAGTTGGGTGTTTTTCCCCCGCTGAGATTATTTTAATTAATTTAACGGCTGTAAACAACACATTTCGGCCCAATCTACTGTATTCCAGCCTTTTAATTCCAGATCATTCTACAATTCGCATTTAAAGTTCCAAATTAAACGATCAGCGTTAACCTGGAATCTTGAGTTTTTTCTGCATATGCATTTATAAGCATACACCCATTACCAAAATGATTAATTTAAAAAAATATATTAAAAAATAGGCATGAACAAAATATTGTAACTTAAATGTAAAACTCATAATTTGTAACATCCTACAATGCATTAACTATTAGTGAAAGTAAACTGCGCCGCACTGTTGCGGCATTGTGGTAGACCACAGTAAGAAATAACAGCCTACGCAAGAACTGCAGCTACTTCACCTCCTTTACCCATTAATTCGGGAAAAAGGGATACAAGCATGTCGTAATGTTCATTAGTAGTCACACTTCATTCTGTCTAATGAGCGGAAGAGCTGCGTGGATGAGTTTCAATTATGCACTTACAATCGTTCCGTGTTCCTGGGGATATTTCGCGGCACGTTGCGCAATCCTTGCCCGTGACAATCCACCGTTGTCCCGGAGCACGAGCACTGTGCCGGGCAAGGCTGAGTCTCCACGGCGCTCAAACCCACCAATAACAGTCCCAGCGAAAGCGTTGCGATTCTAAATGTGCACATTTTCAGCAGTAAATTGCCTATATGCGACATTTAAAAAAATCTTTGACTATACTAAGGTCTCTCAGTTTTTTTATATAAATGTATAAATAATGAGACGATGTATACCGAAAACGAAATAACTACGCTACTACAAACTGCAGCAATGACCTGTTGGTTCTCGAAATGGAATTGTTTTGTTGTTTTTTTATAAATGAATTACATGTCCTTGCACACACTTCGATGAAGAGGTCTTTTGCCGTGCGTGCAGTATAAGCGGCGGCTTGAAATAAAGTCACTTCTTCAGCCAACGCAAGTGTCGTACGCTGCTCGTGACTGGATCACTGGTACTGCGACGGTTCCGTCACACAGTTAAACATATCAGAGATATGTATAGCTATATATACACACTGCACACATAGATGCACCGATCTCTCTGTATTGCCCGGTCCGTCCAGGTGAGACTGTGAGAATAGCTAACGTATTCACAGCTTGGGTTGCGAACCATTCATGCGAAAGCTTTAACCGCAGGACCACAACAGAAAGGTATCGATTTCCCTCTAGACATCCATCATCTTGTCACTGGAAGTCGGAAGACCAGACTGTTTTAAATCCAACTTCAAGTCCGTAAATACAATCGAAAGCTGATTTGAGAGATGAGACGAGATCGGGCAAGTCTGCAACATCCAGGAACAAGCCCTCTGTCTAAGTCCCCGTTTTTTTCTTGGAAGGCCGATAAAATGCTCGCAACAAGACGTCCGACAATTACTGCGCTTCCCAAAGAAGAGCTTTCTCCCACAGACACCTGATGACAAATGGGACGATCAGAAACACTAGGACTCCTCTTGTATGTTAATTGCCCACCTCGTCCAAAACCGATACGTCTCAGACTGTAATTTCATAACGATAAATAAAAAAATGGCAATAATCCAAAGTCGCAATGAACAAAAAGTTAACAAATACAGCCAAACTCGCTGTAAACCCGATATAAAAAATAAAAAAAATACAAAAATAAACGAAAGCAAAAACACGCCAAACCAGATATGTATGTACTGATATGTACTCAATTAATATTTAATATTGTTGTGCACGAATATAGGGGCTATTTATAGATCTGAAAATCCATTTGTTTGACAGCTCTCCCTTTGGTCATTCGGTCGTATTTTCCCAGGCGTCGATTCGCTCAGCAAACGTTTCCTTTTTTCATAGTCCGATGTATGTATTCCTTTCTCACATGACGTAGCGAGCTGATTTAGTTGAAGGTAACAGCCCGGTTTAACAGCAATCCTGAAACTAAAAAACTCCTTAAACCTTCATGGTTTTGCGCTTTATACCAGGACGATAACCCCGCCTACAATCCCACCCAAAATCAAATTCATAGGCGTGCCTCCTACCTTCTAGGGACCGACCCGTTGTGCATGGGGTTTTGACGTATTAGCACGGGTGCTGGAGAAGAGGTAGACTATACGGCACACGTTTTGAAATTTAAGGACGGCAGAATATAATCGATTTGCAGTAGGCTACCTGCTGTGTGAATATCGTGCTCTTACAATGTGAGCAGGGGACCTGCGGGTGCGTGTCTGTATTTGTTTGTGCTTGCGTCCGTGTGTGTGCGAGTGTGCGCGCCGATTTATGAATTAGTTATAACGTGGAATATTACTGTACCAGAATTCTCTCTATTCGGGGTTCAAATTGTAATGCAATTGAAAGTATTCCAAGTGTATGAGCACTCCTCAAAGAGACAGCCGCCAGGCAATTCTGTTTTAGGACAGAGTTGATTTGCCCGCCTTAGCAACGGAGTTTGCCGTTTTTTTATTTTTTTTCCTGCTATGAATGTATTTTCAAATGCTGAAATTAGAATGCAACAAAGAAAAACAATACAGGTAAGACTGTGTTGCCCTATATGCAGAAGAATAAATTAATCTATGAACTGAGCGCAGGGTCCATGGTGTATGATATGAATAAGTCGCTCAGTTTTTCCGAGGTCATTCTTTGTAACTCAGTGACTTTATCACTCTACCCTGTTTGGTCTTGGAGAATACCATCATTTCTAATAAATCACCAGGAAGCCATTCCTGCGCATTTCCCATATAACAAGGACTGTGCAATTGAAGGTGAAATGTACATTAAAACACAATTCCATCCTGTTCCCCAGAACATCAACAACAACATCGACAGCATGTGCTGTTATTAAAGTCTTACGTGTATTTGACCAGGAAGATCATCTGAAAGGGTTCTTATTTTCTTATTCGCAAGGATCACCTGAGGAGAAAAGGTAGGGAATGTGCTGGCGACTGGGGGTGGGGTGTGTGTGTGTGTGTGTGTGTGTGTGGGGGGGGGGGGGGGGGGGTTGATTAGGTGGCCAGATTGACAGTTTGTTTATAGGTCATTACAAAGAGAATTAAATATCCCAAGGGCATGGACACATTTTTTGTTTTTAACGACCCACCGAACCCCCTTCCCTCGCACCTCCCTTTCCCCCTGAGGCTCCTCAGGACACAAGTGGAGAGATGGGGTAAGAAAATGGTGGAATATCCCCGCCTTCTTTTTCAACTGGATCCTCCAGGGCAGGGCAATGACTACAGGGACTCCAGGTTGCCTGCACTGACTGGCTGTTCAAAGAGCCCCTCTACCTGCAGGTCAATTCCTTACACACAGTCACATAAAGATTGTATCAATTATATTTTTTATGCTTTTATTTACTTACTGCTTTATTTACCTATTTAATCATTCTAAATTGCCTAAATGTTCATTTCCCTCTTATTAAAGCATTTGAAGGACGTTTGGGGGTCAACCCCAGAACATTTCCAGCTCTAGTGGGTGACAATAATTGAATTCCAATGGGTATCCTTTGATCTTTGATCTAGCTAAACGGGCTTTTCAATGAACGGGCCCCAGCTGTGGAATGAGGGATCTGTTGGGGGGGGGGGGGGGGGGGGGAGGAGGGGTAAATGCATGATGTCCAGTCTTCTTAGCTCGCACCAATTAAATGACCCGCTGAAGACGGATTCATAAATAATTGATACGTTCCACCACATACATTCCTGGGGTTTTGAGCGTCTCTCACAAATCAATCGAAAGTTGCGTTTAAAGTGCACGAATGGCAGGACACAGACCAGGTTAGTGACACAGCAGGTTAGTGACACAGCAAATATTTCTGCACGGCAAAAGGGTCAGTGTTAAAACCCTTCTGGTAGACTTTTGTAGAGTACACTTTAGTCTGATAGAGTACACTTTACTAAGATAAAGTCCAATTTTAATCTCTAAATTTAGCTCTGACAGAGTAATTATTTTTCCCATTTTGGATTTGCATAAAAACCTGTCAGAGATGAATTAACGCTGAGCCTTTTGCTGTGTGCTTGGTGGCCCTGATATCTGTTCAATATCTGATGGATAAACGGGATCCAATAATAGCGAAGCAGTGGCTGGTGTGTCCTTGAGTCGAATCCTCATTAGATTGCAGTTAGGCTCGCCCCCATTTTTCCTATACTCTGAAAAAAAGGTGACATATTTAATAATTCACATTAAATAACATGTTTAATACATGAGCGGGTAAGCATTTACTGTCAGGGGTAGCGTGGGAACGAAGGACCAGACGCGACAGTAGGTGTACAGAGGATGCTACCTGAACACCACAAAGCGGGAGCGAAAACCCCGCTAACAGGGAATAACAATAATCAAACAAAATATAACTCTCCACACCTGGAGAGATACCGCTACAACTGAAAACAACCCTAAAGGCGAAAACTCTTAACACTTTATACAATGCAATAACAACAAACAAAAACCCTATAGCTCACAACGAGGGAACCGAAACCAAAAACTCTCTTGCAAAACGAGATAGCCCTGCACACACGGGCGGTAACAATAATGGTGATATAAACGACAACGAAAAAACAATTGCACCCTCGGTACGTGGACTATAACGCCCGATAAATGGTGAAAGCAATGAAAACAAAATAACGCTTACGAATTCCAAAACGCGACGAGAGCGGGACTGGAAAAGGATGCTATCCTACGATACCGGCTTTCCTCGAGAAACGAATGGCAATATGGAAGCGTATAATAACGCTGACGTGTGCTTTAAATACTGACAGGTAACCCTGAACAGGTGAACACACTGAACTGAAAACCAAAACCTGAAACGGACTAGGAAACCAAAGCGAAGGAACGCAACGTGAGCGCTCTCCAGGGAAGTGGACAATATACAACAAGCAGGCGGAGAAACCATGACAGGACCCCCCCACTAAGAGACGACCCCAGACGATCCCTCAAGCCTGCGACCCCGGAAATCCCTGATAAGTTGAGGGTCCAGAATATTTTTGGAGGGAACCCAACTACGCTCTTCCGGACCATAACCCTCCCAATCGACTAAGAATTGGAAACCTCTCCCAACCCGTCTCTCGGCCAAAATACGGTGGACAGTGTACACTGGACCTCCCTCCATCATCCGAGGAGGCGGCGGTGGCTTCTCAGCGGAGGCCAGCGGGCTAATGAGGACTGGCTTAAGCCGGGAGACATGAAACGTGGGATGGATACGCATAGCACGGGGGAGCTGTAATCTTACCGTAACCGGATTAATGCGCCGTAAAATTTTAAAAGGCCCAATAAACCGGGGTGCGAGTTTGCGAGACTCCACCTTTAATGGCAGATCACGCGTAGCGAGCCACACGCGTTGCCCTACCCTGAATGAGGGGGCAGGATGACGTCGTCTATCAGCTGCCACCTTGTGTCTAGCAGCAGCGCGCTGAAGCGCAGTCCGCACCCGCTTCCAAACAGAGCGACACCTCCGAATAAAGGATGTCACGGAGGGAACCACTATATTACTTTCCAGCTCAGGGAATAGTGGGGGCTGATACCCCAGTTGAGCCTCGAAGGGCGAGAGACCTGTGGACGCGTTGCGCAACGTATTATGGGCATACTCAGCCCAGGCCAGGTGTGTACTCCAGGAAGTGGAATTAGAGGCCGCCAGGCAACGCAGAGTGTTCTCCAGCGTCTGGTTAGTGCGCTCGGTCTGTCCATTCGTCTCAGGACGGAAACCAGACGACAAACTGACCGAGGCACCAAGCAGAGAACAGAATGTGCGCCAGAATTTGGCCGTGAACTGGGGGCCGCGATCAGAAACCACATCCAACGGCAACCCGTGTAGCCGAAAAACATGGTCTATCATGAGTTGCGCCGTTTCAGAAGCTGAAGGTAGTTTCGACAATGCGATAAAATGGGCCGCCCTGGAGAAACGATCTACCACGACTAAGATCACCGATTTACCCAGTGACATAGGCAAACCGGTGATGAAGTCGAGGGCGATATGGCTCCAAGGACGGCTGGGAATGGGAAGAGGGCGCAAAAGCCCAGAGGGTGGGAGACTAGAACCCTTACTGCGGGCACACACCGGACAAGCCGCAACAAAACTCCGAACATCCCTCTCCAAACTGGGCCACCAAAACCGCCGAGAAAGAAAGTCCTTAGTGCGGTGAACGCCCGGATGGGCCGCTAATTGAGAAGTGTGACCCCAACGTAATACCCGGGACCTAAGCTTCAGCGGAACGAATAAACAGTGAGAAGGGCCCCCCCCAGGCCCAGGATCTGATCGCACTGCCCTCTGAACTGCAGCTTCAATGGCCCAAATAACTGGAGCCACAATTTGGTCGGCGGGAATGATAAATTCGGGGGCAGGAGCCCTGTCCGAATTATCAAAGACGCGAGAAAGAGCATCTGGCTTAACGTTCTTGGAGCCGGGGCGATACGTGAGCAGGAAATTAAAGCGCAAGAAGAATAACGCCCACCGGGCTTGGCGAGAATTAAGCCTCTTGGCTAGCTGCACGTACTCCAGGTTCTTATGGTCCGTCCACACCGTGAACGGATGCTCCGCCCCTTCCAGCCAGTGACGCCATTCCTCCAGAGCCATTTTGACTGCTAAGAGCTCCCGGTCCCCCACATCATAATTTCTCTCGGCAGGTGTTAACGCACGAGAAAAATAAGCACAAGGATGCATTTTGTGGTCAATGGGGGATAGCTGGGAGAGAATGGCCCCCACTCCTAACTCCGATGCATCTACTTCTACAACAAAAGGAAGGGAGGGGTTGGGCGTGACAAGGATAGGTTCCGACGTAAAGCGTCTTTTGAGTTCAGAAAACGCCGCTTCGGCCCTCGAGTTCCATTGGAACCGGGAGGAAGAAGTCTTTTTTGTAAGTGCGGTAATAGGGGCGACTACCGCGCTAAAATTACGAATAAACCTCCTGTAGAAATTTGCGAAGCCTAAAAAACGTTGAACCTGTTTAAGAGAGGATGGCGTGGGCCAATTCTTAACGGCCGAGACTTTAGCTGGGTCCATCTGAACCTTGCCTTCTGCCACAATGAACCCCAGGAAAGACACTGATTTAGTGTGAAAGACACATTTTTCTGCCTTTACAAATAGCTGAGCCTTGAGCAGCGCGTTAAGGACCTGCCTGACATGGCGAACGTGCGTGGAAAGATCGGGAGAAAAAATTAAAATATCATCAATATAAACAAAAACCGATTTTTCAAGCATCTCCCTTAGCACGTCGTTAACTAACGCCTGAAAAACTGCGGGGGCGCTAGTGAGCCCGAACGGCATCACCTGATACTCGTAGTGTCCCGAGTGGGTATTAAACGCAGTTTTCCACTGGTCTCCTTCACGAATGCGGACGAGGTTGTAAGCGCTGCGTAAATCCAGTTTGGTAAAAATAGACGCCCCCTGGAGGTGTTCGAAGGCCGAATTCATAAGCGGGAGAGGATAACGATTCTTAATAGTTATCGCGTTAAGTCCCCTGTAGTCGATGCATGGCCTAAGACTACCGTCCTTCTTCTTGACAAAGAAAAACCCGGAGCCCGCCGGAGAAGTGGAGGGTCTAATGAACCCGTTGGCGAGGGATTCCTCTATGTAATTCCTCATAGCGGCACTCTCAGGGACCGATAAGGAATACAGCGCTCCCCTGGGGGGAATCGAGCCAGGGTATAGCTCGATGGCGCAATCATACGGCCTATGAGGAGGCAGAGAAGTGGCGCGTTGCTTACTAAAAACCTCCGCAAGATCAGTGTACTGCTGAGGAACATTAGCTGGCACTGGAAATGGAATAGCTCCGCCCACCTGAACATTCTCCAAATCTGATTCCGAGTCGCGAGGGATGTCCCAATCGATCTCAGAAGGAGAGCTCTCCTCCTCCCATAAATTAAACCCATCAGCAAGCGAATCCCAAGAAAGACTCCCCCTGGTGTCGCGAGATGACGCTACAGACCCGTGAGCCCCACGGAGAGCACTCCTCCTCCTGTTTGCTGTCCGAACTGAAATCGGGAAGGGAGCGGCGCGAGCTGCCAGACCTAACAGCTCTATCTCTAACACAGTGGTGTCTGCACTGAACTCCCCAACGGAGAATAACCGAATCCTCTGCTCCCCAGTTAATATTGGGCTTGTGCTGAACCAACCATGAGTGACCCAGAACAAGGGGGTATGTGGGAGAATCTACTAAAAAAAAATTTATACGCTCCGTGTGATCCTGGAACGGAACTGACAGTTTTAAGGAGCTGGTAACCCGTCAAATAGCGCCCGTGCCCAAAGGGCGACCGTCGAGAGCCGTTACTAACCGTGGAATGGAAAGAGAAACTGAGGGAATCCCCTGCTCCCTAGCCCACTTAATGTCCATAAGGGACTCTACTGATCCGGAGTCAATAAAGGCGATACAGCTGTTGGAATGCTTATTCCAACTCAGCTGCACAGATACTAGAGTTCGAGGAGAAGTTTGATCTTGTCTCACTAAGGACCTCGATTCCCTTAGCGAGACTCCTCTTTTCCCGCTAGTTTAGGACATTGATCTCTGTAATGCCCAGCGCGTTTACAATAACGACACCATGCCTCTCTCGCCCTGGTAAACTTGGGATCCCGTACAGCCGTCCCATCTACCTGCATGGGCTCCTCAGAAAATGAGGAAACCGGAACAACCACCGGACGAGGCACATAAATAGAGGACCGACCACTGCGTGGACCAGCGAATCTCTCTCTCTCTAATCCGATTGTCTATTCTGATAGCCGTAGACACTAACGCACCGAACGAAGCGGGTGGTTCGAGTGCAGAAAGGGCATCTCGAACTGAATCCGAAAGTGCTTTAATAAATAGAGCGGTAAGCGGTCCGTCCGGCCACCCAGTCTCCCCTGCGAGTGCACGAAAAGCAATAGAAAATGACGCCACCGTGTCGGAGCCTTGACGAAGATAAGTGAGTCGCATCGCCGCCTCCTGACCGGAAACGTCATGGTCGAAAACCGACGCCATCTCTTCTGCCAACCTCTCCATAGTGGACATCACGGGGGAGCTTGCTCTGATTAAGGGATCCGCCCAAGCGAGAGCCGTGCCTGTTAAAAGTGAGAGAATAAACGATACGCGGGCCTCCTGAGTGGAAAACCGAGAGGGTTGTGATTTAAAAAATATAAGACACTGCGTCAAAAACCCCTTACACTTCCCGGTCTCTCCTCCATAGCGAAGCGGGAGTTGTAATTTGGGCTCGCGTGGAACGGGAATCCCTACAGGATCAGGAGGGATTAGTGCCGCCGCAGTTGGTGCTTGTATTACCGGGATTGAAGGTGAAGTAACCTGGGGAGACGTAATCGTCATAGTTAAAGTGCGAATGCTTTCCGCTAAATCACGCAACCCGTCTCCCTGATAGCGCAGCTGATTGCCGAACTGTGCTTGCTGAGAATGTAGGGCTTGGACGGAGGCTTGAAGAGCCCTAATGCCGGCCTCATGGCCGGAGATAGCAGCCTCCTGAGCTGAGAGAATTTGCCCTAGGTTCTCGACTGTCGCTGGTGCCTCCCTACTGGCTTCCATATTCTGTCAGGGGTAGCGTGGGAACGAAGGACCAGACGCGACAGTAGGTGTACAGAGGATGCTACCTGAACACCACAAAGCGGGAGCGAAAACCCCGCTAACAGGGAATAACAATAATCAAACAAAATATAACTCTCCACACCTGGAGAGATACCGCTACAACTGAAAACAACCCTAAAGGCGAAAACTCTTAACACTTTATACAATGCAATAACAACAAACAAAAACCCTATAGCTCACAACGAGGGAACCGAAACCAAAAACTCTCTTGCAAAACGAGATAGCCCTGCACACACGGGCGGTAACAATAATGGTGATATAAACGACAACGAAAAAACAATTGCACCCTCGGTACGTGGACTATAACGCCCGATAAATGGTGAAAGCAATGAAAACAAAATAACGCTTACGAATTCCAAAACGCGACGAGAGCGGGACTGGAAAAGGATGCTATCCTACGATACCGGCTTTCCTCGAGAAACGAATGGCAATATGGAAGCGTATAATAACGCTGACGTGTGCTTTAAATACTGACAGGTAACCCTGAACAGGTGAACACACTGAACTGAAAACCAAAACCTGAAACGGACTAGGAAACCAAAGCGAAGGAACGCAACGTGAGCGCTCTCCAGGGAAGTGGACAATATACAACAAGCAGGCGGAGAAACCATGACATTTACACCTTTAATAAATTAAATACATAATGTGACACATACGACTAGATTAATGCTCACATGTTGTTGCAATAATGCTTGGTAATGCATATTGTAATTTTATAAATTCCGGTAGGTGTTCGTGTGTTCATTAATTGTTTTTTTTCACAAAAACATTGGAAATGTGATCTACTCTATGTATACTTCTAAAATCCCCCTATAATCCCAATGTCATATTGTAATTTCTACTTTTATACTTGTGTCTTTCCCGATCATGAAAAATATGTTTGGCCAAACTTTCCGACCACCGCAATGCCCTCTCATGCCCAATACCTACGGCTGTTTAACCCGTTGACTGCCTCTTTTTGGAAGGGGATAAAGCGTGCTTGTGTAGTATAATGGTTAAGGAACTGGCTTTGTAACCGAAAGGTTGCAGGTTTGATTCCCAGGTAGGACACTGCTGTTGTTCCCTTTGAGCAAGGTACTTAACCTGAAACGCTTCAGTATCCAGCTGTATAAATGGATAATATGTAAAAATATACAACAAAAAAGTTGTGTAAGTTGCTCTGGATAAGAGCATCTGCGAAATACCTGTAATATAATATAATGTAATGTAATGTGCTTGGTTACGATAGCTAGTGTGTGCACTGGGATTTCAGAGAGCGCCTAGTAATGTCTGTTTTTGTTTAATGTAATTATAAATTGGTATACAACCAGACACCAGGCTGTTAAATGCGCACACATTATCGTTTGAAGACATGTATATTTCCATATGCCTGTGTAGTGTCTTTATTTACACAAGCCTGTGTAGTGCGATGCATTTATTCATGTTCCATCTACAATAAGCAAAACTGTATAATATCTTATGCTAACACTATCTGTCTCTGGTCTTGCTTTTATTTCTGTGATTGTTCTTATTCTCATATGTATTCCTGCTACACGTCTTTGTGAAAATCTTTGTTTGTAAAATGTTTTTAATTTACAGTGCTCGAATTAAACATGACATTGTTCCTTATTGCTCATTAACTAGCTGCTATTGGCTGTTCCACGGTCTCAGCTACGGTGACACCCTACCACTCATCAGGTCTGCCCCTTCCATCTCCCTTTTCAAATCAAGACTAAAAACACACCTCGTTGCCCTCACATTTATAAATGTTTTAGTCTTGTGTGTGTATGTATGTATATATATATACGTATATATATATATATATATTTTATTTGTATGTTTTTGTACAGCACTTTGGTCAACAGTCATTTTTAAATGTGCTTTATAAATAAAATGTACTTACTCAATTGTTCCCCAGTCTAATACATTGTCTTCTTATTAACCATTAAGGCACCTTCAGACCAAGAACAATAACTATAATGGTAACTATAACAATAGAAGCAATATATTTGTGCATATGCATATGTTCACACTAGTACGATAACTATAAGTGTAGCCGAAATGAGAACAATAACTCAAGTCTGGATCAGGCAGGCACAGCGATAAAGCACCTTCAGCCAATCGAAAGTGAGTTCGAAAGTGAAAAAACTGACAGTTTCATTCCATGACAGACACCCCACCATCCCGCATACATAACTCTAGCTAGAATGAGAGAACTTGTGTTCACAGCAGGACAGCTCTCTCCCAGGGTGTCTGAGACACCTAGCTCCTCTCTCTAATGCAGTAACTCATGTACCCAAATTCACCGACTGTGCTTTTTGTTTATTTTAGTAAGTGTGTACGTACAGCAGTATGAGATTCATGTGTGTTGTGTTGACAGTGCAGGGCCCCTCAGAGATACAATGACTTATACAGCTTACAATCTTTGATATACAGTCAAATCCTGGATATTGTATTGATTGTATTGTAGCAATTTGGGTTACACACAGTGTGTGAAATTAACACCAGCCACCAGCCAAATGCTCATAAAACTTTGATTGTGGCTGGTACGATTTTCTAATGTGGCTGGTAAAATGTTGAAAGTGGCTGGTGATTTTTAGAATCCACAAGCCACTCTGGCCAGTGGGTGAAAAAGTAAATTTCATAACCTGGTTAAGTACCTCGCTGAAGGGTACGAGGATAATACCCCAGCTGGGATTTGAACCCACAACCGTTGTTTTCACAAGCCTCGTTCACTAACCTTTACACTGCACTCCCACCCTAGCATCATCTTCCTTAAGGAGCTCTGGTTCATCTGCTTTGTGTTTCTCTTGATACAATTTTACTGCTGACAAAAGTATTTCATATGTTTGGCTTTCATATGTTTGGCTTGAAGTTATCTCCCAAAAAAAGGTCCATCCTTCTCATGGTTATAAAAATACATCTTTACCCCAAAAAATAATTTATCAGCAGAGAAAAAATTATATTATCATTATTACACTTCATCTGGTTGTGATACTATATCATTTTTTTTTTTGTCAGGATGTAACTTTGCCAGAATGTTGTCAGAATGTTGGGACGTTGTCAGCATTCCGATGTTGTTAGAAAGGCCTGATCGTAATGTTAGCGCGCTAATGTTGTGACAACTCGATCGGAAATTCCTCCATCGGTTTCTGTTTACACAATGTCAGTGTTGTATGACCAGAACCCTGTCAGTGTTCCACCAAACCCTTCTCAATGACGATGCTCTGTCTGTTTGGAACAAAAAGGTAATTCCACAGATTCCAAGCGCAGGAGGTCAGAACGCTGTTACAGTGTGGAACACTGAGCGTGAGCTGTCGTGAGCAAACCGCAATCATTCCACAAGGTGGGGAAATGTGACAGACACATTGTGTGTTGGGTTTTAAATTCTGACATGGATTCAGCATATTTCCACAAAGCTAGTGAATGTACAGTATTCTGAAACTTAAAGATCCCAACGGGCCGCTGTGTCTGCTGGTTTTTGATGTGTTCCTGAAGTGCTTAATTGAAGTCATTGATTGGCTAAAGAGTCCTGCACACCTTGTTTCCAAGGTCTAAATTGGCTGCCGATTGAATGGAAACCAGCAGGTATTGCGGTCCTCCGTGAGACTGGAGTTTACCATGTGCTCCATGGTTTCCACTGGTTTACGCTATGCAGTTGTTTTACAAAAATTAGTTGTGAAAACAAAAGTGAACAAACAATTTTACTCAATTTAATCTTTTTAAAAAATTATTTACTGGATTTTCACGAGTTAGACAGTACCTATCATGCCTACCCAAACCATATATCCCTCTTATAGATGTACCTATCATGCCTACCCAAACCATATATCCCTCTTATAGATGTACCTATCATGCCTACCCAAACCATATATCCCTCTTATAGATGTACCTATCATGCCTACCCAAACCGCATATCCCTCTTATAGATGTACCTATCATGCCTACCCTAACTGCATATCCCTCTTATAGATGTACCTATCATACCTACCCTAACCGCATATCTCTCTTATAGATGTACCTATCATGCCTACCCTAACCGCATATCCCTCTTATAGAGGTACCTATCATGCCTACCCTAACCGTATATCCCTCTTATAGATGTACCTATGATGCCTACCCTAACCACATATCCCTCTTATAGATGTACCTATCATGCCTACCCTAACCATATATCCCTCTTATAGATGTACCAATCATGCCTACCCAAACCATATATCCCTCTTATAGATGTACCTATCATGCCTACCCTAACCGTATATCCCTCTTATAGATGTACCTATGATGCCTACCCAAACCATATATCCCTCTTATAGATGTACCTATCATGCCTACCCTAACCGTATATCTCTCTTATAGATGTACCTATCATGCCTACCCTAACCACATATCCCTCTTATAGATGTACCTATCATGCCTACCCTAACCACATATTCCTCTTATAGATGTACCTATCATGCCTACCCTAACCGCATATCCCTCTTATAGATGCTGTTGATCTCTCTCTGAACAGACGTCCTTTGCAGTGTTGTGCTGGCTTTGACAATGCAGCGGCCCTTCAGTGATGCTGTTATCTGGAGATTTTTATCACCGCACCACCCTTGCGAAGACCTTTCAGCGATCGTGTGGTTCTCCCAACCGCCACAAAACAAGCCGTAACGAGATCGATAAGGGTACCTTTTTTCCCCCGGGTGACAGATTTGTTGTGGAAACTGCATAGAGGGCCTCCCGGAAGGGTCGAGATTCCCGTTAAAAAACGGCCTCGATCTGTAGCCTCCACACTCTCAGAAATAAAGGTACTGTGGAGTTCCAAAATGTACCCTGAAAGTACACATTACATTACATTTACATTACATTACAGTTATTTGGCAGACGCTTTTATCCAAAGCGACGAACAATAAGTGAACCAATGTTCTATTTGGGTACTAATGAGTACCTTTTACAAGCAAAAAAGGTACAAATTAATCATGTTTTGCTGGATAGGGGTACAATTGTATGCACGTTTGTACCTATAGGGTACCACCCCAGTCACAAATGTTTGTACCTTTTTAGGTGCTTGTTATTCGCTTTTTTACACTCACAGGTACAGAATCTCTAACCTGGAATTGTTTTATTTATTTTTTGAGTGGTGACTTTGCTCTCTAGAGAGCCAATCTGTGTTTTCACTGCAGCTGTTTGCACATCTGTGTTCCAAACAGTTCCGCCGCGACGTCCTGACAGCACGCATGGTCCTGACAGCACGCATGGTCCTGACAGCACGCATGGTCCGGGATCTGTTATCATGTCGGCATTCAAATGACTGTTGCTGTTGCGCTTTATTAAAAATATTTTTCCCTGAAATACAAAGATAGAAAAATACAACAAGCAACCATTATTGATTATGAGTCACATGACATGAGTCACATACGGACACACATATGCTGAGAAGCCTGAACTGAATGTGTCATTCATATTATACTGAATGGCAATGAAAAATTAAGTGCTGGTTATTAGCTTGCTTTTAGCCTTTGAAATCTTTTAATTGTAGCTTCATACTAAGATAGCTTTATTGTAGGTATCATGGCATAATTAAATTAAATTTGCCCAAATATTGAGAAATATATTCACAATATATTTCATTGCATTATATTTTCAGTACTAAACCATAGTATGCTGAAAATAAACAAGGACATTGAACTCATTATTATTTTATTCAATTTTTTACTAAATTTGAACTAAAAACAAAGTACCTTCTGATCAGTGACTGAGGTAATATTTTTGAAACCATATCAATAGTATTTTATTTTTGTGTCTCCAAAAAAATAGGAAAAGCTAAAAGCTAAAATATAATGAATATTTCTGCAACACAAGCAGGCAGCGACACTCCCAATTCACCTCCGGACCGGAGTTCAGCGTTTATAATGAATTATATCGAAGAGTTTATTAATATCACACATCTGCGGGCATATTCTAACATTCTTAGAGAATGCAGGATGAGTTTGTAACTATTTCTGTCAAACTGGCATTGTGAATATCAAACAGTGGGAAGAGCGGGACTAGATCACAGAGAACATCATTAATTCCACACATGTAGCAAACTGGAGAGAGGCAATCAAGATATCACAGAGAGAGAGAGGGAGAGGGAGAAATGGAAAGAGAAAGAGAGAGGGTGACCGAGGGAGAGATAGAAAGAGAGAGACAGAGGGAGTGAGAGAGGCAAAGCTGACATATAATTAGCCTTTGTAATTTTATTTAGATTTAGCTTTATGGTATCGTGGTTAAACTGCTATCAATTATAGTATAACTGCCATCTTTGGTCAGGGTGAATCATGAGAGAAACCAGGTTAAAATGTTAAGCACAATATTATTCACATGGCCTATAATTTGGCCTTTTCTCCCCCATTAATCTATTGAAAGCACTGTAATTTCTCTCTGCATATGAAGAATAGGCCTACTCCCACTGTATCCATTGTGAGAAACAGGCGTTCAGACGTTTGCACTTTAACTGCAAATTATCAGTGAAGAGCTGTCCTACTCTACTACGTGCACCATGTTTAGAATGCATTTATATCTGACACCATGAATGAAGAGGAGGGGATCGTTTCCATTAGCTTTGGCAGTGCTTTAGCATTGGCGTTGGCTTCTGTTATGTTTTGATTCCATACAAGTGTACCGAGGCATAGGTTCACTATTTTACCTCTCAGCCTACCTTCCGATATGACAAGAAATTTAAATTGGATGATGATGATGATAAAAGTCTAGAAAAGAGACATTTATTTTTGTTTTTGATATTGTGATAAATAATATTTCCACTTGTAAGGGAGCTCAAAGACATTTGTAAACATGTGAACATTTTCTACAGTGGTCAACCCCTGGACTTTCCATATGTGTGCGATTACAGTTACACTGCGAGAAAAGCTGCGTTTACAGGGCGGACACTACAGTGCACAAATCTGAAAACGACACTGCCTGTGGCCATTTGCGGATGCGTGTCTGCCATCGGAAACAGACATTATCGCATACACGGAGGTGTTCTTGTCCAGAAATTTACCAGACATGGCCATCCACTACTCCTAATTGGGAATATCCAAGTCCAGAAATCTCCGATCACAGACGTGGCCCTGGGCGTGTGCAGAAGTTTCTGGACATATACAGTTAGGTCCATAAGTATTTGGACAGTGACACAATTTCTGTTGTTTTGGCTCTGTACTCCAACACATTGGATTTTAAATGAAACAGTAATTTTGAGGTTAAAGTGCAGACTTTCAGCTTTAATTTGAGAATTTTTAGTCCATATCGGGTGAACAGTGTAGCATTTGTAGCAGTGTAGTCCCCCCCATTTTAGGGGACCAAAAGTAATTGGACAAATGAACATAAACTTTAATAAAGTTATAATATTTAGTATTTGGTTGCATAACTTTTGCATGTCATGACCTCCTGATGTTTGTGTCCAAACAACATCAAAAGACTCTTGATATCTTATTTTCAGGTACTCTTACAAGCGATACTATAATCTCTCTGCATTTGAATGGATCTCTCTGGGAATTGGGGGGTGGGACTAGATTAAACAGTACATTACACAGGAATAGTATGGAACACATGGTTGGCTAAATGGTTGTAAGTTATCAAGGGACTGAGGTATCAAACTAGCCTCAAACCATCACTCTGCTGCCAGATATGTAGTAGATATAGATAGATCACTTATTGAACTCTATGAAAAAATTAGTCAGGAGAAACAACCCTTAAAGTGATCCATCCATAACTTCAGCATATCTGGCAGCAGAGTGATGGTTTGAGGCTTGTTTGATACTTCAGACTCTTGATGACTTTTGGCCATTTAACCAACCATGAATTCCATACTATTCCCATGTAATTTACATCTTAATCTAGTCCCACCCCCAAATTCCCATAGAGATACATTCAAATGCAGAGATGTTATAGTATTGCTTGTAAGAGTACCTTAAAATAAGATATCAAGAGTCTTCTGATGTTGTTTAGGTCACAGCCATCAGGAAGTCATGACATGCAAATAATATGCAACCAAATATTAAATATGATAAATTTATTAAAGTTTATGCTCGTTTGTCCAATTACTTTTGGTCCTCTAAAATAGGGGGGTCTATGTATAAAAATGCTACACTGTTCACCCAATATGGTCATAAAAACCTTCAAGTAAAAGCTGAAAGTCTGGACTTTAACCTCATAGTCACTGTTCCATTTAAAATGCAATGTGCCGGAGTACAGAGCCAAATCAACAACAATTGTGTCACTGTCCAAAAACTTGTGGACCTAACTGTATGTGTCGTCACGGGAAACTACCGCTCACGGCCAACGTCACTGAAATTTAACAGGTCGGATATCTTCCAGAAACTACTCTTTTCATGCAGTATTAGTTAGCTACGCTGAAGCCCTTTTGTCTTTAGCTCAGCGGGCTTGGCGGTATCTCACGTGGCGGCTGCGCGGATCGCGAGGCCTGTGCTTCAAAGCCTGCAGCATCTCTACTCCTGCTTCCCCCTTGACTGCGTGAGAATTCATCGGCAGTCCTAGCTGCAAATCTCATGAGTGGAGATGTTGAGGTTGTGAACATGCCGCTCCAGATTCTCAACATCAATTTCCAACGCCAGTCCTGGAGGGCCTCAATGTCCTTTTGTTTTTTCTGTGGTCTTTCAATTGATTATCAGCCATTTGTGGCAATGGAAACAAAGTACATGGACTATTTAGGAAATAAGTTAACTCAATTAAGTGCTCAGGAGTTGGCACACACCAAACACCAGCAGACATCGTGGCCCTGAATTGGAGTTTTAGATCTCTTCTTTACACACAGGTGAACTGCCTTTCAATAAATGAATGGTGTTATTACCAACCTCATGTTAAACCTTCATTCAAGTAAGTGAATTTGATGCATATTGTGGGAAGAAAATGGACAGAATCCGGGGAGTAAGGGTTGATGTCACATGAGATTTGAAATCAGGAAAGTAGTTTGCGTCATCACCTCGGTCTCTGATATTAGTCTGTTAGCAGAGCCGGACAAACACACCATCTTATTAAAAATACAAAATGCGTCTCAGATAGAGGGGTAGGTTTCTTTGCAGGTGGTACAAAGGTATAAACCATACAAAATAGAGGCAAACAACCCATATGAAATCCATACATCATGTATCAAAAGCATGAATGTCAAATAGTGCCGATCCCCGTCTATACGGAAAGCTTCAGGACAGACTGTTCTTTTTCTCGTCTCTTAACTTGTGTTGTTTGTAAGGGTAGCTGTTTGAGGATAGGTTAAATAATCCCTCGTGCGTTTTCCACGGATAAATAAACTCCTCGTCTTACACTTCTGCCCAGTGTGTACTTTTGGGATTGGTGCTTGTGGAGCAGCTGTGGTTTTTTTGTTTTGTTTAGTCTTGTTTTGTTTGGGGTTTATTTTGCGGATACGTTACCTCATCTGAGGATCATTTTTAATAGTCTTCGCCAGGCTCTGTGTTTGTGAAAACTGACACCAAGAAAAATATCAAGGGGGGCAAATTCTCACAGATGTGTAAGCATTACTAGTGTAGTTACGCCACTGATAAGCATTACTCCTGGTCTTAACAGCCCGTCCCTGACGTTACTGGAATGGATGTGGGGAAAAAAGGTGTATTAGTGGCACTTAACGAGCTGCCATTACACAATGAACGACTCTCTGACATCCCTTAAATGGAATATTCTGATTCACATCATAAATAGGTGGGCTTTTTGGGTAATAATATATTTAGTTCGTGTCAATATGTATTCCATATTTACCTACACCTGCGGTGGCCAGTGAACAGAAGGCATTGTTTTCCTGCTAACGTATACACTGTACCGAGCACATTCCGCATTCCCATCTTTCAGTGAGTTTGATTTATGGTGATTTGATTGTACTTGGTTTATGTTTGCATTTTGATCTGTTGAGCTGTTGTTCGGTTACTTGGGGAGGATACAAAATGGAAAAGGGAGATGAAGAGAAACCCCACGGTGCGGGATGAATTACCGGGACGATAAAAACCCAGAAACAGAATTAAAGAGTGAAGTGAAGAAGAAGTCCAAGGTCAAGAGGTCGTACATTTAATTCAATGTCACTGGCCCCACTTCTCACTCAATCATCTTATGATTTAGGCAGTAATAAATCATATTCTACTTTTATTATTACTTTTATGACATTTTTTATTGTATTTTTAACTTTGTTTCTAAAATGAGAGCATTGCTTGTCCCAGCCTTGACACTGAGGTGAGTGAAAACGTGCCATGTGGTTGGAACCCAGTCACGCCTGTGATGGAACACAAAGAGATGCATTGTGGGACGCACCCAGCGACGAGCACACTCCATGTGTACAGTCTAAACAAAAGTGAAATTGTGGCATGCTTTGGCGTAGCGTAGCATGGCTTGTGTAGGCTTACAGAGGAGCATTACCTCGTCTCTCCCACAAAGAGATGCACACAAAGAGACGTACACCTGCTCTGCGCTTTTCCACCCACCTACTAGTAGTTATATGAATAAAAGCCGACTTTAAAAAGCTTATTGCGCAGCACTGTCATCTCCCCCCTCCTGAGCAATCTTGTGGTTTACAAATTACAAAGTTGCCGCAGCAACCAGCCTGTTTTTAGTTACGTTACAAATTATGCTCCCTTCAGGCAAAACCTGTTGGATTTTCTTTATTGTGCTCTTACAAAATATTTGACTTTGAGTTGTATTCAGGTTTTCCAATAAATATGCTAATGAATTTATCGCTATATACCCTTCAACCAAAGACAGAGTGATCTGAGGAGATTTCACTGATGTTGTATAGTTTTTTGGGGGGTGACTCAGAGTTGTCTTTTGAAGCAGAAGCAGGTAGGGCCAGACCGCTGGCCGGCGCAGGGGATTGTGGGTAATGTCTGGCACTGGGAAGGGCATTGCTGAAGAGAGCAGCGTGGGAAAAATCAATAAGGCTCTGCCTCCAGACACATCCCTGTCTACAGGAGAGACAATCAGCAGCTCCAGACTCAAGTGCTTTTTCTCTCTCTCTCTCTCTCTTTCTCTCTTTCTCTCTCTCCCTCCCCTCTCCCTTTCTTTCTCTCTCTCTCTCCTTTTCCCCCTTATTTCTGTCTTTCTGCTCTACTCTTCCCTCTTTCTCTCTCACTCTCCCTTTCTTCCCTCTCTCTTTCTCAGACTCCCTCCCCCATCCCTCTTTCTCTGCTCAACCTCCCCCCCCCCCATTTTTCTCTCTCTCTCTCACTCTGTCATTCTCCCTCACATCACTGCTAACAGGAAGGGTAAAATGGGGGTCTGTCTGGTTCAACAGTGCGCACTTGGCGGCCCTCTTGTCGCGGGACTAAATGCCATGTGTTAACGGTATCAGGCTGAATATGAGAGGATGTTGGCGTGGGTATTGCAGGTTTGATTCCCAGATGGAGCACTGCCCTTGTAACACTGAGCAAAGGTGCTTAACTTGAACTTGCTTAAAGAAGCGTTGATTTCACTGCACGGGTGTTAACCAAAATGTAACTAAGCTTTAAAAACAGCTTTGTATATGGAAGCTTTATAAGCAAATAAGCAATGAAAACTACTGTATGCAGATTACCTTTTGGTTAAACGCTTAATCTATTGGGAACATCAATTTTATTAAATTAGTAGTAGTACGTAAATACTTTGTATTTTTGTAGTCATTCCTTCACATTTTCAAAGGTTGGGGCGAGTTGTGTGGGGGGGGGGGGGTGAGTTGTGGGGGGGGGGGGGGGGGGGGGGAGGTGGGTCGGGGGGTGGTGGTCTTTTGTTAGTCATTGGAAGGCCTCTTTAGCCATAGTGCAAATGTCCTGAAAACCATGCATGCCACTCCGGCCACTCGAAGCAAGTCGCTAATACACACATCTCCTGTCCCATTCAGTCCGATTGTCCCGCAGCTTCCAGAAAACAAATCGCTCAATTTAATCAGCTCAGCCAGTTCGCAGACAAGGATTGGTCCAATTAAACTGGCCTGGGGGCATTACTTGGGTAAAAAGAAAACTTTCCATTTGTTCCGTAGGCTGTGTGGTGTGCTTCTGATTTTAAAAAGAAGCTTTGCCATGAGTAGACGTCGCTCTAATAAGGATTTTTTTTTTTTATTAAAAAGGAGGTTTTTGTCCAGTTGGATGGATGAAAAGACATGAATGGTTTTCTTAATTGTTGGTGAGCCCTGCAGCTAGCTAACTAAGTAATAACCTTTTTTTCCACTAGCGGATTCGCTTCAAAAGAGGGCTTTGCCGGGCATTGTGCACCATTCCGTTGCTGGAATCCTATTTCCATCCAAGTTCAATTGAAACCGCTGTACAGTAAATAAAAGGGGGGAGGGGGGGGGGGGGGTGCTGAAGGAGAA
The DNA here is from genome assembly GCA_022702515.1 of Ilyophis sp. 1 JC-2022. NCBI lineage: Eukaryota > Metazoa > Chordata > Actinopteri > Anguilliformes > Synaphobranchidae > Ilyophis > Ilyophis sp. 1 JC-2022. The sequence goes on along the minus strand of CM040400.1, from coordinate 44,613,202 downwards.
CAGGCCGTGTTTTTCACATCGCAGACATCAGGTGACCTGCTCCGCCTGTCCCTCGCTTCCCTCTCTAGCCGAAAGCGCGGTGTAGTGCTGTTTTTTTTGTTTGTTTTTTTGTGATAGTTGTCCATTGCCAATAGGTTAATTGAGGTCGCTCTGCTTGTTCCTGCAATCGCACGACGGGATTTCACCATCCTGACAAAGATTGTTATCAGCAGTGGAAAACGCTCTTTCTTTAGATAAATTATCCTGGGGTGCTTCAGTGCTTCAAGGCAACAACAACAGAAAAAATCTCATTATATCTACGTATCAGAGGTCTTGTTTATATTGTTAAATATCAGACAGATAACACATGGAAATCGGCCCATAATTTCACCGAGAAATTAAAGAAACTAAACCATATTTGCAAACACAGAGTTTCTTCATTGAATTTCTAAGCTTTTCTGAATATGACAGACTAATTTATCTGAGATTCACTAGCTGATTGACTTTGCACAATGACGGTAACACCATAAGAAGGGCATTTACTGATGTATCCACTCACCCAAGCTCAGGATGCTGTTACTTTAGGCCACTGGACATTTCTAATACAACTACTACTTTTATACTGTAAGGTCATATGCACAAGATACAGTATTTCATCTCTCGGGGCCATGAGGACATTTACTTGCAAGCTGTAGCACAATCTAAGCGCTAAGAATCAACACCATCTCCAGAACAGGAGGCCTTATTCTGGGGAGAAATGGGCACGCAGAAAAATCAACTCTAACAGTGTTACAATAAGTCCAATGTCTATTAGTGTGAAAATAAAAGTGTCATTTAATATTTTTGCCACATATAAATAAAACTGCACTAAACTGATTCACCGACTGATAATAGACGCACCTTTTAAAAAATGTATATTTTGTTTTGTTTTCAGATTTTTACCTGTCAGACCATCTGTGGGATGAGTGTGTAAGAGTCTGTGGGATGAGTGTGTAAGAGTTTGTGGGATGAGTGTGTAAGAGTCTGTGGGATGAGTGTGTAAGAGTTTGTGGGATGAGTGTGTATAAGAGTCTGTGGGATGAGTGTGTAAGAGTCAGTGGGATGAGTGTGTAAGAGTCTGTGGGATGAGTGTGTAGGAGTCTGTGGGATGAGTGTGTAAGAGTCGATGGGATGAGTGTGTAAGAGTCTGTGGGATGAATGTGTAAGAGCCTGTGGGATGAGTGTGTAAGAGTCGATGGGATGAGTGTGTAAGAGTCTGTGGGATGAGTGTGTAAAAGTTCATGTCTTCCCTACAGTGTATCTGCAGTGTTACTTCAACAGTAACAGAATTTATAAAAGTCTAAACTGGATGAAAAGTGCTTTCCCCAAGTGTAAGATGTTCTCTCGGAGTTGAGAGTTACACCAAGCTTTCCCGCCGCTCGCAGTAGAGTCTTCCCGGGCAGGACGCTAACCCCGCAGGTCGGCTCATTTTTTTCCCAAAAGAAAAAGGGCGAACCGTGAGCAGGCATTCCGAGCACATCGCTCTCTGCCTCATTCACACTGTGTCTCACAGGGGGGGCTGTGAATGGCTATTATATTCTAAGTGCCCCGCACTCCAGTCCCTCTCAGATTGGCCCGCCAGTACGAGAAACATGCGTGTGCTTTTTAACCCCTCTGCGTTTAGCGAATCGCACGCCTCCCCAGCCTGCGTGCACGCGCTAGACTAGACAAATTTTTCGTACAGTGGAGAAATTATAATTTTTTTAAAGCTGGAATTGCGTCCACATTGCATCCCTGAACATTTAAAACTGGAATTCAGTGGATATGCTAACTGCACAGTAAAAGGTTCGGTGTTAAATCAACTTTTATAGAGTTACATATGGTCCCTACTGTATATACTGTGGCAACCGGCGGGGACAAAACCACGGAAAAGACTCGTCGCAAGCAACCAGGAACAACAGCAGCGACATGAACAAAGCATGCAGCTCCAACAGCAGCAAATGCAACAACAACAACTTAACATGGAACAGTTTATGGCCAAACAGATCGAGCAGACAAACTTTCTACAAGCCGAGCTCAAAGGATTATACAGCACACACGTCGAGCAAAAAGAAGCGGCTCGGATAGAACGCGCAAACCCCGCCCGCTTTTTGGTAAAACAAACAGACGCGGACGATGTCGAAACTTTCCTCCGTACTTTTTAAATTACCGCGAAGCAGGAGAAATGGCCAGAAGACTAATGGGCGGATTTGCTGGCTCCATTTTTGACGGGCGTGGCTCAGACCACCTATCAAGATCTAAACGGTGACTTGAAGAGCTAAAGAAGAAAATTCTGCAGCGACATGGATACACGCTGCTGACTAGGGCGCAGCGCTACCATGATTGGACATATGAACCATCAGTCTCACCCCGAGCGCAAATGCACCAGCTCACCCGGATCACTAATACATGGCTGATATCAGAGCCCAAAACCCTGGGAGCCGTCGAAAGGGTACGCGCACTCCCCTTCGAAGCAAAAAAACTGGCAGGTCAGAGCAACCCCAAGAACGTGGGAGAGCTGGTCGAGGCGATGGAAGGATATCAGGCGTCCCAAGCATTGCTGCGCAGTGGTCGGGCAGTGAAAATGGAAGCGATCACCAGGACTAAGGAACGTCCACTGACGGATGACTACGCTCGAGGCCCCGCAGTAGAGACCCCGGCTGAACCACGGGAGTACCCCACCACTGTCTTAGACCTCCAAACCACCAGAGGGCGGTACAGGGGGCCCACAAGAATTGTCGCAGACCTCCCCGTTCAAGTACTCCCAGGGCTCAAAAGCCAGAACAGCTGTGTGGGTTCCAGTAGGTGGATCCAGAGGCCTCCACAGACCCGCTCTCAGAGGAAGTGGCCAGGGAGACAGCAAGAGCAGCTGAAGAGGTCGCTTGGGAGATGGCTAGGGAGGAAGAGGAAAGCCCTCCCATAGAGGGGAATGATGACATTGCCAATCTGTTCTCCCAAAACCCCGACAACCAGCTGCTACCAGCCCCTCTCACCGGGAGATTCGGGACAGCCCAGCTGGAGGATGCCAACCTCACCAGCTTGCTCCAGCAGGTGTCAGTAGTGGACGGCAAACTATTAGACGGGGTAAGACAAATGACCTTTCCTCACTTTGCCATTAAAAATAACCTGCTATATCAAGTGGTAATGAAGGCGGGGGTGCAGCAGGAACTGTTGTTAGTGCCCTGTTCCTTTATTCCCTCGGTCTTACAGCTCACCCACACACACCTGCTGGGGGCCCACCTAGGGGTGGAGAAGACCCTGGAGAGGATTAAGACGCGGTTCTACTGGCCAGGGGTCAAAAAGGCCGTAGAGGACTACTGCCATAGCTGCCCTGACTGCCAGCAGGTGGCGCTTCGCCCTCACCTGAGGAGCCCTCTCTTCCCTCTGCCAATGTACCTGGTGGAACCCCTACCCCGGAGCAGTCGAGGGCACCAGTACATCCTGGTCGTGATAGACTACGCCACCAGGTACCCAGAGGCGATCCAACTGAGAACCATAGCCACCAAGGGGATTGCGAGGGAACTGATGTTGCTCTTCTCCTGGGTTGGGCTGCCGGAAGAGATTCTGACCGACCAGGGCACCCCATTCATATCACGGATCATGAGGGATCTGTGCCAACTAATGTAGGTAACACAGTTACGCACTTCTGTTTATCACCCTCAGACGGATGGGTTGGTCGAGAGGTTTAACCAACCCTCAAAAAGATGCTCAAGAAGACGATGGAGGCCGATGGGAGAAACTGGGACCAGCTACTGCCATTCGTACTCTTTTCGATTCGAGAGGTACCCCAGGCCTCCGCCGGGTTTTCCCCGTTTGAGCCACTGTACGGGAGACGACCCCGAGGACTGTTGGATCTGGCCAAAGAGGCCTGAGAACAGCAGCCGTCTCCCCATCGAACCATGGTAGAACACGTGGAGGAGGTAAAAGAACGGATGGCAACGATCTAGCCTATGGTAAGAGAACACATGGCGGAGGCCCAAGCGGCACAGGTGAGGGTCTACAACTGCGGGGTCCAACCCAGGGAGGTCGCCCCAGGAGATAAAGTGCTTATCTTAGTTCCTACCTCGTAGTGTACATTTTTAGCAAAATGGAACGGGCCCTACGAGGTCATCGAAAAGGTGGGTCCAGTCAACTAACGGGTACGACAGCCTGGAAGACGACCCCCCACTAAGGTGTATCATATAAACCTGTTAAAAAAATGGGTGGCCCGTGAGGTGCTGTTTTATATCAACTCCCCCCAGGTCGCTGTGAAAACGTAAACTGTCTAAGTCCAGATGGGAGAGCAACTAACCCCGACCCAGCGACAGGACCTCCAGGACCTTGTCAACCAGAACAGGGATGTATTTTCTACAGAGGCGGGACACACCGACCTGATCCAACACCAGATCGTCACGGAACCAGGTAAACGGGTAAAACTGAGGCTATACAGGATCCCAGAGGCCAGAAGAGAAGCCATCGCGACCGAGGTAAAAGCCATGCTAAGTGCCGGAATCATTGAGGTGTCATATAGTGAATGGTGTAGTCCAATTGTGCTGGTTCCGAAACCGGATGGGTCGATTCGTTTCTGTAACGATTTCAGACAACTAAACGCTATTTCCAAATTTGATGCCTATCCTATGCCTAGAATAGACAAACTCATCGAACGCCTGGGAAGAGCCCGTTTCATCACCACGCTGGACCTGACAAAGGGTTACTGGCAGGTGCCTCTGGTGCCCGAGGCCAGGGAGAAGACAGCATTCATCACGCCAGAAGGTGTTTTCCAATATAAGATGCTACCATTCGGGCTCCACGGGGCCCCGCCCACCTTCCAAAAACAAATGGACCGGGTCCTACGACCGCACCATGGATACGCCGCGGCCTACCTAGACGACATCATAATACATGGGGAGGAATGGGGAACTCACCTACGACAGTTCGACGCTGTGCTTCACGCCCATACGGGGAGTGGGACTAACAGCCAATCCAAAGAAGTGTCACCTCGGCCTCCGAGATGCAGACTACCTGGGGTATACGATCTGGCGCGGCTGCATCAAACCCCAGGTAGGAAAGGTCGAGGCAATCCGGGAATGGCCCCACCCCCGCACCAAGAAGCAGGTACGAGTGTTCAGTGGGCTCGCCAGCTATTACAGACGTTTTGTCCCCCATTTCTCCTCCCTAGCAGCACCTCTCACGGACCTGACCCGAAGCTGGCTGCCAGACTGGGTCCTGTGGATGACCGAGGCAGAGACTGCCTTCGGAGCTATCAAAGGCGCCCTGTGTTCAGAGCCAGTATTGGTGACCCCCAACTTCTCCCAAACTCTAGTGGTACAGACGGATGCATCGGAAACCGGGGTGGGTGCCGTCCTATCCCAGCTCCACGAAGGTGAAGAACATCCAATCACATACATAAGCCGCAAGAGAGCAAACATATTCCACAGTAGAGAAGGAGTGCTTGGCTATTAAGTGGGCCCTAGAGGGTCTGAAGTATTACTTATTGGGACGGCACTTCACCCTGGTAACGGACCATGCGCCCCTAGTGTGGATGTCCAGAAACAAAGACAACAATGCAGGGGTCACCCGCTGGTTTCTCTCATTGCAACCTTATGCCTTTGACGTCGTCCACAGGTCCGGAGCTGCCCATGGGAATGCGGACACACTGTCGCAGAGAGACGCCCTGGGTTCCTGGGTTCCTGGGCCGCCCTGCCCTCCCGGTCGGAGCTAAGGGGGGGGGGGGGTGTGTGGCAACCGGCGGGGACAGAACCACGGAGAGGTGATAGATGGAAGATATGTTCGGCTGATGTGGAAAGACGGCGTGCCCATATTAGGAGTTCCGAGGAAGTCACCACAGCAACAAGGAAATACACGGCACCTGGAGAAGACACCAGGCAAGTCAGCTGTGGAGAATCACCGGGCTAATCGGTGCCCTAGAAAAGGGACTGACAAACAACCGGAAGACGGAGTAGCTTATGCGAAACCAAGGTGTGAGAGAGTGAGAGAGGTGATTGGATTTGTTGGAAAGAGAAAGTTAAAGCGCTGTGTTTGATCTGTTTTGTCAGGAGAAGTCTGCTGTGTGCCCGATTCCCTGATTGAATGAGAACCCGCCCCGTTACCGACCCCCGCCTGTCTGACAACCCTCCTCCTTCATCAGCCCTGGACCGTAAGAGAACCCGTCTACGTGTACCGAACCCTGGCATCGTACAACGACTATTCTCCCGGATTACGGACTGGCTGATGCTCCCATTAACCTCTACCTCTCGTTCCCCCAAAACAGCATTAAATTATCAATTTAAATGGAATTGCCGCGGTGTGGACATTGAGGTTATTGTTTTCAGTTGCGTGACAACTCCAACCACCTCGGAGTTTGCCACAATACGCTTTGTTAGAGTTGAATTAACATTGGACATTTTACTGTGTGAGTTGACAGTGCAAATGTATCCTGGCACTGACAGTAAACCTTTACTTTGTTGACTCTCTGTGGAAAATGTTTTTCTGTGATTTAAAATTAAAAGGTCAAAGTTCATCATTGCCCAGGCACAACAAAATTAGTGAGAGGAAGACTTTGATAAGTGCAGCTAGAAATAAGTAGGCCTGTAACACAGATTTCTGGGATGTTTTTTTTTAGCAGCAACCCCCTGCTCACAATATATATTTTTAACTCTATTCTTTCTTCTTCTAATTCGGAATGCCATAATCATACTTGTAGGTCAGTTCCATCGCTGCGACATCCTCTGAAAATCAACTCTTACAAGAGTACATTTTACACTGGCCGGAGTACATTTGTATCATATATAAGCACTTTTAACACTGAATGAACACTGAAAATGTGCTTGAGGCAAAGGAAACTAATTTTTCACGATAATGATTAAAAGATAAAAACACTGTATTTGACTGATTTTTTTCTGGACAGAGGACAGGTACTAGCACGCATACAGACATAGATTTTTAAGCCTTAGCGAGAGCATGCAGTGAAAGTCAGCATACATACACATTTCATTTAGCAGCAGTTCTTCCACCCTACGTCACTGGGAGTCATTCATCAACATTTCAGGAATGCTAAATCTTATCACGTATAGTATGCAATGAGAACCCATGCTCTGGTTGTTTGTGTCAGCTGACTTATAAAATACATTGTTTTTACATATTTGGGGTGTTTCCTCCCCAAGAAACTTTAGTGGCTGTTGTCCATGGTCACAGCCTCGGGTAGATTCTGGACTATGCATTCTGTTCACAAACATAGTGAAGTGGAAGTGGCTGAAATCCACTTTTAAAAAAAAGACTTTTATACTGGTATAATGTCATGTCGTAAATTTGAAATATGATTTCACACCCTTGGTTATGCTCAGCAAGTTCTTTTTGAAAAGTCAGAAGTTAAAGTTGTAATAGGCCATTACCCAGAGCCTGGAAAAAGATAGTTTTTAATGTGACGTGCAAATGTATTCTCGATGGGAACTGCCAAAATTTGCATTAAACTCAAAAAAGTATTTTTAAGCTCACTTGCACCTGACGTCTCCAGCTGAGGAGAATGGAGAACATTATTCACCTTTATTGCCCATGGAGAAAGCGCCACGAGCTAGGATCCTGAATCCTTTCCCCCGAAATTTCAGAAACGTGAATTAAAAAGATTTTTTTTTATTGAATGACAGATGGTGTGATGTGAACTGAACACATGCCTACGCCTCCAACCACACTTCCCAACCCAATATGTATTGGCACACATTGGAGGTAAATGCCACGATTGACTGCCCATTGCTGGCTGGTACAAGCAAGACCACCACCCATGCCATTTTGTGTCCGAATTCATGAAAATAAAAATAACTGGTAAAACTAAACATTATCAATGATCACAGCTGTTGTCAGCTATTGTTTTTTGGTTTGTCTTCCAATGCATCATCATGTTATGTATAATCTTGGTTCAAAAATACACATAATATTTGGATTGAAACGATGCACAACCCAAAACAATTGTTTTTATACAGAAACATAATTACCTTTAAAATCACAGAAGCATCTTTGAGGGAAGCTTAATAAAATAAAAATTTTGAGGCATTTTTGAGGTCCCTGACGAAACGTTCTTTGACATGATACGGATTTCTTATTTTTGCTTTATCCTCAAAGCTGAAACAGCATTTGTTGAAGTGCTTTGCAGTGTAAACCCAATTTCCCGGAGTGTCAGCCTGTGTCGAAGTGCTGCCGCTTCCGTGGAAAAAGTGACTGGATGCTACGCTCGACAAAATAAAACCACAAAAACGAAAGGAGATGCAACAAAATATTTAGTGTTTCTCAACTCTGGAAAACACTGATTTACACTGATAGAGTACATTCTACTCTGATATAGTAAAATGGTCTCCTATATACACTGATATTGCTGATTTAACAACACACATTTTACTGTGTACAGTTCAAGTGGCGTTCCTTGCCATTCTCGAATCTGATAAGATAATTATGCTCCCTTTGGAGAAATGTGGAATCAAATTCACATCTGTAATTTAGTTATACGCGTGCTCTAATGTCCCCCCACCATTTTACAAAGTGTGTTTTTTCTAGTTCAGCTGTGGAAGCAATCCTTTAAGTACATGCAAATAACCGCTTGAATGTATGGAAAAGCCATCAGCTGTTAACCACAACATTTCTAACAAGCGGCACAATTACACATGATTTCATTTGCAGCGCTCAGAGAGACCAAACAATTAGCATAGGATATAGCGCGGAACTATAATGCTCTTTTTCCTTACTGCTGGTCAGGCCGGGCCTTGGGCAATAAGGGTGAATAATGTTCTTTTCTCACTGCTGGTCAGACTGGGCCATGGGCAATAAGGGAGATAATGTTCTTTTCTCACTGCTGGTCAGGCTGGGCCTTGGGCAATAAGGGAGATAATGCTCTTTTCTCACTGCTGGTCAGGCCGGGCCATGGGCAATAAGGGTGGATAATGTTCTTTTCTCACTGCTGGTCAGGCTGGGCCATGGGCAATAAGGGAGATAATGTTCTTTTCTCACTGCTGGTCAGGCTGGGCCATGGGCAATAAGGGAGATAATGTTCTTTTCTCACTGCTGGTCAGGCCGGGCCATGGGCAATAAGGGTGGATAATGTTCTTTTCTCACTGCTGGTCAGGCTGGGCCATGGGCAATAAGGGAGATAATGTTCTTTTCTCACTGCTGGTCAGGCCGGGCCATGGGCAATAAGGGTGGATAATGTTCTTTTCTCACTGCTGGTCAGGCCGGGCCATGGGCAATAAGGGTGAATAATGTTCTTTTCTCACTGCTGGTCAGGCTGGGCCATGGGCAATAAGGGAGATAATGTTCTTTTCTCACTGCTGGTCAGGCTGGGCCATGGGCAATAAGGGTGAATAATGTTCTTTTCTCACTGCTGGTCAGGCTGGGCCATGGGCAATAAGGGAGATAATGTTCTTTTCTCACTGCTGGTCAGGCCGGGCCATGGGCAATAAGGGAGATAATGTTCTTTTCTCACTGCTGGTCAGGCTGGGCCATGGGCAATAAGGGAGATAATGTTCTTTTCTCACTGCTGGTCAGGCCGGGCCATGGGCAATAAGGGTGGATAATGTTCTTTTCTCACTGCTGGTCAGGCTGGGCCATGGGCAATAAGGGTGAATAATGTTCTTTTCTCACTGCTGGTCAGGCCGGGCCATGGGCAATAAGGGAGATAATGTTCTTTTCTCACTGCTGGTCAGGCCGGGCCATGGGCAATAAGGGAGATAATGTTCTTTTCTCACTGCTGGTCAGGCTGGGCCATGGGCAATAAGGGTGAATAATGTTCTTTTCTCACTGCTGGTCAGGCTGGGCCATGGGCAATAAGGGTGAATAATGTTCTTTTCTCACTGCTGGTCAGGCCGGGCCATGGGCAATAAGGGAGATAATGTTCTTTTCTCACTGCTGGTCAGGCCGGGCCATGGGCAATAAGGGTGGATAATGTTCTTTTCTCACTGCTGGTCAGGCTGGGCCATGGGCAATAAGGGTGAATAATGTTCTTTTCTCACTGCTGGTCAGGCTGGGCCATGGGCAATAAGGGTGGATAATGTTCTTTTCTCACTGCTGGTCAGGCCGGGCCATGGGCAATAAGGGAGATAATGTTCTTTTGTCACTGCTGGTCAGGCCGGGCCATGGGCAATAAAGGTGAATAATGTTCTTTTCTCACTGCTGGTCAGGCTGGGCCATGGGCAATAAGGGAGATAATGTTCTTTTGTCACTGCTGGTCAGGCCGGGCCATGGGCAATAAGGGAGATAATGTTCTTTTCTCACTGCTGGTCAGGCCGGGCCATGGGCAATAAGGTGAATAATGTTCTTTTCTCACTGCTGGTCAGGCCGGGCCATGGGCAATAAGGGTGAATAATGTTCTTTTCTCACTGCTGGTCAGGCTGGGCCATGGGCAATAAGGGTGGATAATGTTCTTTTCTCACTGCTGGTCAGGCCGGGCCATGGGCAATAAAGGTGAATAATGTTCTTTTCTCACTGCTGGTCAGGCCGGGCCATGGGCAATAAGGATGAATAATGTTCTTTTCTCACTGCTGGTCAGGCCGGGCCATGGGCAATAAGGGGAATAATGTTCTTTTCTCACTGCTGGTCAGGCCTGGCCATGGGCAATTTAGGTGAATAATGTTCTTTTCTCACTGCTGGTCAGGCTGGGCCATGGGCAATAAGGGAGATAATGTTCTTTTCTCACTGCTGGTCAGGCCGGGCCATGGGCAATAAGGGTGAATAATGTTCTTTTCTCACTGCTGGTCAGGCTGGGCCATGGGCAATAAGGGTGAATAATGTTCTTTTCTCACTGCTGGTCAGGCCGGGCCATGGGCAATAAGGGTGAATAATGTTCTTTTCTCACTGCTGGTCAGGCTGGGCCATGGGCAATAAGGGTGAATAATGTTCTTTTCTCACTGCTGGTCAGGCCGGGCCATGGGCAATAAGGGTGAATAATGTTCTTTTCTCACTGCTGGTCAGGCCGGGCCATGGGCAATAAGGGTGAATAATGTTCTTTTCTCACTGCTGGTCAGGCCGGGCCATGGGCAATAAGGGTGAATAATGTTCTTTTCTCACTGCTGGTCAGGCTGGGCCATGGGCAATAAGGGTGAATAATGTTCTTTTCTCACTGCTGGTCAGGCCGGGCCATGGGCAATAAGGGTGAATAATGTTCTTTTCTCACTGCTGGTCAGGCTGGGCCATGGGCAATAAGGGTGAATAATGTTCTTTTCTCACTGCTGGTCAGGCCGGGCCATGGGCAATAAGGGTGAATAATGTTCTTTTCTCACTGCTGGTCAGGCCGGGCCATGGGCAATAAGGGTGAATAATGTTCTTTTCTCACTGCTGGTCAGGCTGGGCCATGGGCAATAAGGGTGAATAATGTTCTTTTCTCACTGCTGGTCAGGCTGGGCCATGGGCAATAAGGGTGAATAATGTTCTTTTCTCACTGCTGGTCAGGCTGGGCCATGGGCAATAAGGGTGAATAATGTTCTTTTCTCACTGCTGGTCAGGCTGGGCCATGGGCAATAAGGTGTGAATAATGTTCTTTTCTCACTGCTGGTCAGGCTGGGCCATGGGCAATAAGGGTGAATAATGTTCTTTTCTCACTGCTGGTCAGGCTGGGCCATGGGCAATAAGGGGGATAATGTTCTTTTCTCACTGCTGGTCAGGCTGGGCCATGGGCAATAAGGGTGAATAATGTTCTTTTCTCACTGCTGGTCAGGCTGGGCCATGGGCAATAAGGGTGGATAATGTTCTTTTCTCACTGCTGGTCAGGCTGGGCCATGGGCAATAAGGGTGAATAATGTTCTTTTCTCACTGCTGGTCAGGCCGGGCCATGGGCAATAAGGGAGATAATGTTCTTTTCTCACTGCTGGTCAGGCCGGGCCATGGGCAATAAAGGTGAATAATGTTCTTTTCTCACTGCTGGTCAGGCTGGGCCATGGGCAAAAAGGGTGAATAATGTTATTTCCTTACTGCTGGTCAGGCTGGGCCATGGGCAATAAGGGAGATAATGTTCTTTTCTCACTGCTGGTCAGGCCGGGCCATGGGCAATAAGGGTGAATAATGTTCTTTTCTCACTGCTGGTCAGGCTGGGCCATGGGCAAAAAGGGTGAATAATGTTCTTTTCTCACTGCTGGTCAGGCTGGGCCATGGGCAAAAAGGGTGAATAATGTTCTTTTCTCACTGCTGGTCAGGCTGGGCCATGGGCAATAAGGGAGATAATGTTCTTTTCTCACTGCTGGTCAGGCTGGGCCATGGGCAAAAAGGGTGAATAATGTTCTTTTCTCACTGCTGGTCAGGCTGGGCCATGGGCAATAAGGGAGATAATGTTCTTTTCTCACTGCTGGTCAGGCTGGGCCATGGGCAATAAGGGAGATAATGTTCTTTTCTCACTGCTGGTCAGACTGGGCCATTGGCAATAAGGGAGATAATGTTATTTTCTCACTGCTGGTCAGGCTGGGACATGGGAAACGAGAGCGGGATACCTTCCCTATCTGCTCAGAAAAAAAAAGTTTCTGAAGTTTTTTTGAAAGAGAGGAATAAACCTTCTGCTTGTTTTACAGGGATGCACCCAGTTTAACCTTGCATTTGAAATCCAGAAGCAAGTTCCGAGCGCTTAACTACCTCTCGGTCAGAATGCATTTGAAACAGTGAAGATACAGTGAAAATAATTTTCAAAACTGTCTTCTGATTTAGATTTTCACTCATATTTGAATGACCAAAACAAAATGTTCAGACAGATATGCACACACGCGCGCAGACCCGCCTGCACGTACACACACACACACGTACACACACACACACACTTACACACACACACACGTACACACACACACACTTACACACACACACACGTACACACACACACACACTTACACACACACACACACACACACGTACACACACACACACACGTACACACACACACACACACTTAAACAGTGCAGGGTAGCAGGACTTTCTCCGTTTTGTTCTATCGGGGTGTGATTGGCAGGATGCCTTTCTTCAAAGACAATAAAAAAAGTTCAGTTGAAATGTTACTTCAGGGTTAAGGGGTAGAGAACAAACAATGTACCATCCGTCCTGATTGTTAAAGAGACGTTTCTTTGAGGGGGGGTCTGGGAAGCTCAATTTTGATTTATTTTACTGGACATTTTCTTGGGGGTGCCCGAGAAAAAGAATGGCAGTTTCCAATGGAAAGAGATTTCTGTATTCGTCCAAACTCTGGACATCAGGGTTTTCCACATTCCAACCACTTCCCAAATGAGCACATATGTTAAGGAACACTAGTACCCCACCCACATTTCTCAGGAATTGTTTGGCATGACTGGTTAGCACATTGTTGACCGATTCAGTATTAGGACTTGCCATTTTATAAAAAATATTATTTTGGCAAACATGTATATTCTGCCAACTTTATTACAATTATGTCATATTACTTTACTCTCGTAAGTTTTTTGATTAGTTCTTATGTGGAAAATCCCCATAAAAGACAATATGGCACAATATAATGCTTTGATTTATAAAGAAATGCATCTGCACAAATGTGTGAATATCGTTTAATCTGAGAAAGGTCATTTGATTGTGGACATAAGCATTTTTCTTCCACAATTTACTGTCTTTTCATTATACACAAACACACAAAATCTTAAGCTGCACACTGATTTTATATCATAAACTATAGACATCAACTATCTTTAGGACATTTTAGGTGGAAATGTGTCCTAGAACAATGTCATAGAACAAATATATATTATTATTATTATTATTATTATTAATAAATTATTTATGGGTGGAGAAGGTTTTAAGTATATTGTTTTACAACATTTTTAAAACTTTAATTAAATGTGGGAATTAGAATAAAATGGAATAATAAATGTTTAAATTTTTTTTTTAAATGAATAAATACATTTAACGCATTTGAAATACTGTACAAAAATGATAATGATATTTGTGATAAACATGAGGCCTTTTTAATTTTGTGTTAAGTCTGATAAACAGACTGCAGTCAGCATTGAGAGCGAATACAATAGAGCTAAACAACTATGCTGAGGTCTATTAAAATTCTTGTGTCAAACATCAAGGTCAATTATTCAGGGTCAGGACACAGAAGAAATGCCGTTTGATTGGTTGAGGTCTGCTTGACTGAACAGAAAGAAATGCCGTTTGATTGGTTGAGGTCTGCTTGACTGAACAGAGAGAAATGCTTGTTTCCAGTAGATAAAGAACAAAACGTTTTTTTTTTCCTCCTGCAGATGAAACAAGTCATTAAATCAAATGCCTATCTTTTGTTCGGTTGATAAAATGCCAACACATACTACGAAATTCCGAATGTTAAATAAACTAAAGTATTAAATGAACTCTCACGATACTTATCTCACAGTGTCCAAAAAAGTACACTGTTAAAAATACACTGTCAGAGTTAATTTTACACTGAACATTGTGTTGTGTTTTTAGCTCAGATATTTTATCTTTTACAAGAGTAAGGGACCATTGAAAACAGAATCCTTTGACATGATGTCCCCTTAAATTAAACCTTAAAATACTTGGTCAATATTCTCAGATTCCCAAAACTCTATAACCCAACCGTAGCCTGACAGAATTACCCGATCACTCTGAGTTCTCCAATAAGGAGAATTACAGCTTTGCCAGACTTTGCGATTTAAGCAGGAGAATGCATTGGGATCTTGTGATTGACCAGCCTGCCTATGCTGTTTCTGCCCAGAAAATTATTCCAAATCTATCTCATCTATCTCCCGTCCAAACAAGGACAGTTTAGCCATGTTGATATTGTAATTATATCAGAATTGTTGCATAACCACACCTGGCTCTCCATCCATCTCTAATCTACCCTGAGCTCCATATTTGTGTGCGAGTGGATTTTAGGCAGGAGACACTATAGTGTAATTTTAAAGGCCAGGAATGTCACATCAAATAATGATTCCCAACAGTCTGTATGCGCTTTGAGAGAAGCTGAAATTCAACAACACAACATCGCTGCAAAAGGTGCTGTGTTGCACAGAATGCAATAAAATATTAATCACAACTGTTCAGCAATTCTCGACGGCTGTGAGAATTTTTTTTCTTATCCCCGCTTCTCCCAGTTTGGAACGCCCAAATGTATTCACCCTCCGCTTTCATCACCGCAAACCTCCGGCATTCGGGAGCGTGCAGACAAGCGTGTGCTGTCCTCCGGAAGGCTCGATGTCAAACCTCTGCTGCTTTTCACACAGGCAAGCTGCTAAAAATCTAAAAGAGCTGCAAGCAAAAAAATCCCACGGGGTAGTGAACCGGTGTTGGTGAAGTTTCATATACAACCACTGCCATCCCAGCATGCTCTTGGATGTCTGCGTACAAACCACGACTCGGTTTCATGCTAATGCCAAAGGTGATGAAAAATAAAATGCAGCTAGATTGAAATGCAAACGATTTGCAGGACTGTTGGCCAGTGTCATTGAAGAGAATCCATGACTAGTGGACACATGGAAATGCACTTCATTACATTGCCTATGGGGCCTTCCTTTCCTTTCTACATCCTCCTATCAAAGACAAATGTCTAAAACAGATAATTATCCCTCTCCCTCCGATGTCATCCGTCCTTTCTGTATTGCACAAGGCTGTTTGAAAGGAGAAAATTAAGTGTGCTCAATACATTATATGCATGTGTACAGTACATTTCACATAGAATATGATTGTCATCTTTGTAGTAGTGAAACAATATTGGATTTCTCCTAGACCCTTTATGAAAGCATGGTTTTGAATGT
Organism: Ilyophis sp. 1 JC-2022; assembly: GCA_022702515.1. NCBI lineage: Eukaryota > Metazoa > Chordata > Actinopteri > Anguilliformes > Synaphobranchidae > Ilyophis > Ilyophis sp. 1 JC-2022. The sequence goes on along the minus strand of CM040400.1, from coordinate 44,597,489 downwards.
ACAGAATGTAATGTATAAATAAGTAGATAAATAAATATAATCCAAGTATCTGGGTTTGTTAAAGCGTCCTGGAAACGTGTGACAGCAGCATATGTGGCAGTTCCACTTTATCGCCTGTTATTTCCGCTGCGTAAACATTTTCCTCATTACTTTATGCCTTTTTTCAGATTGGCTGTAGGAAGCTAAATAAATTACGAAAAATGTGCTATGCAATAAAATAATACATTCTGCATGCAAATACAAACATCAATGGTCTGCTAGCTTTGTTATGTAAAATATGTAAAATATGTTTCAGGATGCTGCCACGAGTGTATTGGCAACCGTCTTTGTTGAGTTTCGAGACTGGAAAGCATAGCTGAGAAGGGCATTAGGGGTACATTTCAGTGCACATTTGATTGACATGACATTCTGTGAAACAAAGATGGCCAATCAAATGTCTACATGCACGTTTTGTGCAAGAGTAAAGGGACGTCTCCTTATGGTCAATGGCTTAATAACTTAATAACAAAGTTTTAAAAAGTCTCTTGACTTTTGCTTAATGTCTGCTATATTTTAACGAGCGGCACTTTGGTGATTGGTCAAGACTTCCTTTTTGAAATATGATTGGGGTCAATGCTAATTTGACAGGAATGTAATTTAAAATGTGTGGGAACATTCATGTGGCACTATTATGTGCACTTCTTTGTGACTATTTAACAGAACATGATTGTTTATGACTGTTCACATAAAAAAAACAAATGCTGATGAACATCTCTTCACATTATTACCATTATTATTTTACAGCTGGAAAATGTTATAAATATACAAATACTTTGTAGATAACCCCTAAAGCGGTAGTTCAGTTGTTTCAGTTATTAGTAAAATGAACAATAAAACTCACGTTAAGAAACATAAAAAAGTGATTTGTCTAAATAGCTCATCACGCTAGTTGCTTTCTCTCTAAGCTGGGTATCTGAAAGGAAATAACACTGGAGGGACATGCAACGGGGGTCGCATGTTGAACCACCAACATTGCAACTCGCGATGAGCCACCTAGACGCCACTGATACGGGCAGCGTATATATACTGTACATGAGCACAGCCAATATAGCTGAAATGCGGAGCTAGGGTCTTACAATCTCAGGTGTAATGTGCCAGCAATCACCCCACCCTGTACCCTTCTCATGTTAAACTACTGAAGCTAAGCAGCCATACCACCCTGTACCCTTCTCATGTTAAACTACTGAAGCTAAGCAGCCATACCACCCTGTACCCTTCTCATGGCTAACTGCTGAAGCTAAGCAGCCATGCCACCCTGTACCCTTCTCATGTCTAACTGCTGAAGCTAAGCAGCCATGCCACCCTGTACCCTTTTCATGTTAAACTACTGAAGCTAAGCAGCCATACCACCCTGTACCCTTCTCATGTTAAACAACTGAAGCTAAGAAGCAGGTGTGGGTTAGATAGCAGTCAAATGATAGATCTGCTGTGCAAGCTACTGCTACTTCCTGCCGGAAGAGGTGTGGTTGGGCCAGTGTATTTGAGTATATTTGAGTAAACTCAAATATAAATACAATCTCCCAGCAGAGCGATGGGGACACTGTGCTCTATGAGGTTCAATCCTTCAGGTGAGACTTTAATGTGAGGTCCCCGGCTCACTGTGGTCACAAAGGATCACACAGCACGTAGCGAAAAAGTAGAGGGTGTTAACCCCACCGTCCTGGCCAACCTATTCACCCGCTGCATCTGATTGGCTGAAAGTGCAAGGGATTGTGCAGACACAATTCCCTCGGGGTCATTGCTGTAAAAGGACTTCTCCGGTTAAAAAAAGGTGAAATGGAAAAAAGAGTCCCGTACACAGTGCTTTCACACAGAATGCATACAAATTTAATTTTGGCCATTCAACTTTCTGCAAACACAAGAGAACACCCTCACCCACAGCAAGGGTGTCTGCTCTTTATTGCCTCACAGAAATCAGTCAATTCAGTTCAGTTGAATATTACGGAATCAATTTAGCGCTTTTTACAGGAAAACAGTGAATCCAAAAATTGGGAAAGTATGGTTAATAGGGGTGGGACGATTCAATCCCATAACGATTCGATTCGATTACGATTCTTTAGGCAAAGGTTCGATGCATCATAATATCTTACGTTTGACCACGATTTGATTCGATAAGATTCGGTTCGATTAATTTAGATACTTTTAAAAAATGTAATAGGTATGCTAATGTGATTTGATACCGATACATTCAGCAGTAATTAAATATTCAATTAGAACCTTACACCAAGTTCACAGCATTATGTTTATTGTTAAGGCATGCCATACATTTTGCAGCTGTCTGCAGCAAATAATGCAGCAATAAACATGACTAACAGTGTATTTTCTAAAGTTGCCCTATTTAGGTTATTGTTTTTCAAACAGTGTCAGACATGGTACCCTAATACATTTCCTTTATTTACTAAATGAAAATGGCAAAATGTATAACAATTACTAAACTGGGCCAAGAAAAATGAAATAGCCTATAGGTTAGTGTCATGCATAGTACTTTCCTAAATCTTAGTACGATCTAGAACTTCGGTGGAGCAAGATGCCCATCCATCCGTAGTTAAAGCTACTCTCGTAGCGTTTTGCAAGGACAGTCGAACAGTTTTCTTCACCTCTTCATACAGAGCAGGTATACATTTTTCACTCAAATATTTTCTGCATGGTATGGTGTATCTAGGTTCCACGACATTCATTTTGTGAATCGGACAGTTAACGTAGTAATAATTAATTGAACGTAAGACATTGGAAATAGTCTTACTATTTTTGTTTTTTGTCTCTAACGTCTACTTGATTTTGAATAGAAAATGGTTTAAATTTAAATATCAGAAAGCACTTTACAATTAACTGTCTGGACACGGTATGTGTATAAAAACTAATAAAAACTATTATACAAAAAAATAGAACTGTTTGGCCATTTCTCCAGGAAACTCAGGGGAAGTGTCAATGACTCCCGAGTTCAGCTTGCTAACCAGCTTGCTAACGCGCTTGCTGTCCTTCACGTCAATTGTGTATCGTCGGCTCAAATGGTTTATCATGTTTGTGGTGTTGCCTGTGTATCTGATTTCTACTTGGCAGATCTTGCATATTGCAGCGGTTTTGTCAAGTACACCCTCCTTCTTTCTAAACCCGAAATGCTTCCATACCACTGATTTTCTGTTCGGAACATCGCAAATTCTGTAAGTTTCTGTCTCTTTTGTCGCACTCAGTGAGCACGCAGCTAGCCATTTCGCTCAGATCTGTCCGTCTCGTTGTCGCTTGATTCCCGCCTGTCCCTACTTTCAACTCACGCTTACGTGGGGGTTGGAGCAGAAACATGGATTGAAGCTGGTCAAAACAGTTTTAAAAGTAGTCGTGTCTCAGAAATATATATTTTAAATAATTTTTGAATAAATGAATACATGTGCACATTCATTTAAAATGTGATATTAATCGATGCTTATCGATTCGAATCTTACAGATCGATGCAGTTGTATTTACACATTCGGATCGATGCATCGGTGCATTGTCCCACCCCTAATGGTTAAGATAAAACTCTCATACCATGGCATGGTATGAGTGTTTTAATGGGAAGAAACCTTAGGGGGAACCCGGATATACAGGGGGAGCCCATCTTCCACTGCCCAGCATCATGGTGGTTAAAGATAAGCTAAATAGTAATAGAAAGGTAATAGATTCTCTATTTGAGCAAATAATCAATGATTGGGTATACTGAGATATTAAACTAGGTGATAAAACAGATCGTCCAAGCAAAGAAGTGTAAGGCAGGTCATAAAAGGATATATCTAGGCCTACCAGTTGCATCATGGCATGGTCTTGAACCACGAGACGGCCGAGGGAGGAACTCGTGGTTATAGGATTATGCACTCGTGACAAATGATAACATCTTATTGGCTGATGTCTCTTGATAGCCTAATTGTCACCACCTGATATACCTGTTTGAATCTTATATACTGTATGTTGTTGGCGTTTCCTCTTGGTTGTTTGTTCCGACGAAGGTCCCTTGGGTACGTACAGCTGACATGGTTCAGCACTGCTGTCTGTATCGAAAATTATGAAAGGGCAAGACCCAATTGGCAATTTGTATTTTTTGTGTAAAAGATGTATTTAGCCTCCATTAACTTACATACAGTCAAGCCGGACTTTGTCATTATTGGCTATTGTGTGTAGATGTTTGAGGCAAAAAATTAACTCAATCTATTGTAGTATAAGTCTGTAACGTAATAAAACGTGAAGAAGGTGAAAGGGGTGTGCAGGCTTTCCGGCTTGACTGTACATAGACTACTTACAGGACTTTTTTGTTGAAGATCCAACACAGGCTTTTCCATCTTTCACTGATAGAGGGCTGCAGAAATAATTTTTAAAAAGAGATGTTCATGGCAAAGACACATGGGCTTCATATTGTGTCACCTGGGCTGGAGAGAATTAAGCTAAGAAATAAAATCCAAGAACTGTGAACTGAAATTCAGCTCAGAAATCTTATTTTTTACCTTTTGACAAGATGCTGTGAACATTCCTGAGCTCAAAGGAAAATCCTGCCTGTTTCAGATTAGTAGCTACAGTTTGAAAGGCAGTGGTCACATGAGACGCAAACCTGGATCTGAAACACAGTGGCTGTGCGAGAGCATTTTGGTTCACCTAAATACCTTCAATCTCACGTCTGTTCTTCCTGTCAGAACAGTGACAGTTTTCACGGCCAGTTGACCTCTGTAGTTTCTCCACAATCTGCCTGTCTTTGTCAATAAGAAAACAAGGTCGGCAGGTATGCCAAAGAAGCTAATTTCTTGTACATTTACAATTATGAAATGTAGAAGAAAAGTAATGCCAAATCTTGCAATTAAGCTCTGCATCTCGAGGTGCCCATATCAATTATTCAGATCGACTGGATCATTCAGATAGACTGGATCATTCAGAGAGACTGGATCATTCAGAGAGACTGGATCATTCAGATAGACTGGATCATTCAGAGAGACTGGATCATTCAGAAAGACTGGATCATTCAGATAGACTGGATCATTCAGAGAGACTGTATCATTCAGATTGACTGGATCATTCATAACAGTGGAGGTCCAGGTGAAATAAGATTTGTTTTCCCCCCACACACAGGATGTCAATCTCATTGAGTGAGAGGAAGGTCGGTTTCATTTTCAACCCATACGTGTCTTGAGGAAAGACTGAATTAAAATGAGCGAATTACCCATGTCAGTCCTGTACTTTCCCCTGTACCGCATAAATTCTGTTCATTTGGATTTCATCTCTCTTAATAATTAATCTGAAATCCAACATTGTTCTCTACTCTCCAAAGAGACATTTTCTGACAGAAAAAAAAAACCTTCCTAATAGAAGAAAACTAGAAGTGGTTCACAATCACTGTAATGGATGTGCAATATCATTGATCTGATCCAAGATCACTGAGATTTGAATTCCGTTAGTATATAATATAAACTTGAGCTCAGAATGCAGCAAATCATTTATTTTTCTTCAGTCTTCATTTATTTTGCAGTTTATTTATGCAGGAGCCCCCAATGTGGGGGCCACATTGGCCGAGGAACTCTACCTCAGTAAAATGGTGAAGCTTTTTACATTTCAATGTTATTGCTACAGTGCTTTTTTTTTAACAGAAAAAACTATTTACAAAAAAAATATGATTACATAACCCCCCTCCACAAAAAAAGAAAAAGAAAACAACAAGTGTGGTAAACAGACATAAAAAAAATAAACATAAGATTTTGGCCTTTATCAAATACTCTTATCCAGAGCCACTTCCACAGATTACGAACAATCCATTTATAGAGCTGGACATTTTGCTGAAGCAATCCAGGTTAAGTGCCTTCCTCAAGGGTAGAACAGAAGTGCTCCACTTGGGAATCCGACCTGTAATCTTTGCGTTACATGCCCAGTTTTCTAACCATAATACTACACTGCTGCCCAATACTCTGTGAGTCCACACAAGGCATGTAGCCATTTAGTATGACAAACATGCAATACACGGGCCTGTATTCAATCAACATTCGTCCTTAATGGCCCTGTCACACTATTGCGTATCGTACTAGCGTATGCCAGCGTATGAAAAATATCACTCATACGCTGACATACGCTAGGGGTACGTTAGGCATAGGTTGTATACGTTTCAAGCAGGGTCGCATACGGTGGCATACGGCGAGGCACAAAACGTTTTTTAAGCATGCTTAAGAATTTTGTGCGTATTCGGACGTATGGTTTATACGCTAAGCATACGCTAGGCATACGCTAGCCATACGCTATTTTCAAGGGCTTTTTGTGCGTATGAAAATTATTTTATGAATTTACATACGCAACTCATACGTTTCTCTCATACGCAATAGTGTGACAGGGCCATAACTGTGATTTTCAATTGAACAAATGCAGTGTGCAATTTGTTCTCCAGAAACTCAGCCTGGAAAGTAAGCTTAAGTGATGGCTGAACTCACCAAACAGTGTAGTATAATGGTTAAGGAACTGGCCTTGTAACCGAAAGGTTGAAGGTTCAATTCCCAGGTAGGATACTGCCGTTGTACCCTTGAGCAAGGTACTTACTTCAGTATATATCCAGCTGTATAAATGGATAATATGTAAAAAGTTGTGTAAGTCGCTCTGGATAAGAGCGTCTGCTAAATGCCTGTAATTTAATGTAATGAGAAATTAAAAAGAAAGATTGTGTGTGTGCATGAGACAGAGTGAGTGAGTGTATATTGTACACGTTACACCCAGACATCTTCTGAGTCTGCAGCATTGAGCTGGCAAGATAAACAAGCAGATTGTATTTTATTTACTTTTCTTTTTATTAAAATTAATAAATATCACGTCTCTTCTCTGAATTGAGACAAAGTTGGGTAGCTGGAGAAAAAAAGGTATGAAGTATTTGCTTTTATCACCATTAGTTTGAACTGTAATGCGGTGTCACTTCAACCCGGTACCTGGCCAGGCTCACCATATACGTGTGCTCTTACTGGGATTTGGTGTGGAACGAAATATCGACTTTGCATGAACTGTGATGTGTCAGAGCTGAATGCAACGGTTCAGTCTCAACAGCGTATCCCCCCCATGGTGAGAATCCACTGGTCGCCTCTCTGTACGAAACATTTCAATTTGAAAAAAGCCAGAAACCATTTAATTTTGCCGTTCAAAAAAGAGGTAAACAATGAAAAATTAAAAAGCCGGTGCAGTACGGAAATGATCACACGGGATTAAAAAGCCTGTGCAGTACAGAAATGATCACACGAGATTAAAAAGCCGGTACAGTACGGAAATGATCAGACGGCCCTTTGGGTGAGAGGGGGCTCCACTTTCTCCAAACATTTTTGACACTTGAGAAATGAAAATTGTGTTCTGTGGTTAAACACACTCTCCGTGTGGCAGCGCCGGGCTAATGTTGAGCGAGAGAAGCGTGTTGCACTGGGATTTGCATCTGTGATATTAGAAAAGTGATGACGAGAACAGGCTATTCAGCCCAACTTGGTCCATTCTTTTTTTTTTTTTTTTTATTAGGCACCCAAGAAAAAAAAAAAAGAAACAATAAAAAAAAATTATAATTATATATATGGCTGTTCTGACCATTTCTGATGCAACATGAATTTTGCGTTAACCTGGATTGTTCATCATGGTCAATCAGTGTTTTTTTGTCTTAACTACAAACTTTTAATTTGCAGTCAATGCACTGTTGGATTTAGGCTGATATTCAATTCAGCGCCAATGTGCTATAAGCCAGCACTAATGTACATTAAAGGTGAACCTCTAAGAATAAGAGTTAGGAATATCGCTCATTTGGTTCCCTTTTCAAAATTCCTTACTTTTTGTTGTTGTTCACCTTGTAAAAGGCTAATGCCTTGGCTTACAGTTCAGTGTTAGTATTGAGGTGCACGGTTTTAATGGTCATTGATTTGCATTCACACATCTTCATTGAAATAGATGTCTTTGTTCGAAGCAAATGAGTCACTGTGACAACCACACCTCTGGATGCTAAGGATAGTCAATATCCCTCGTAAAAAGCAAGACTCTAGAGCCAGAGAGGCAGCAAGCTCATGGCACGTTGCTCCGTTGTGTTTGCACTTAGCACATTGCTCCATTGTGTTTCTGCATAACTCATAGCACGTTGCTGCATTGTGTTTGCTCATAGCGCTTAGCATGTTGCTCCATTGAGTTTACTCTTAGCGTTTAGCGCATTGCTCTGTTGTGTTTGCACTTAGCACGTTGCTCCATTGTGTTTGCACTTAGCACGTTGCTCCATTGTGCTTCTGCATAGCTCATAGCATGTTGCTCCATTGTGTTTGCTCATAGCACTTAGCACGTTGCTCTATTGCGTTTGCTTTTAGCGCTTAGCACATTGCTTTGTTGTGTTTGCACTTAGCACGTTGCTCTATTGACTTTGCTTTTAGCGCTTAGCATGTTGCTCTATTGAGTTTGCTTTTAGCGCTTAGCATGTTGCTCCATTGTGTTTGCTCATAGCGCTTAACACGTTGCTCCATTGAGTTTGCTTTTTGCGCTTAACACGTTGCTCCATTGTGCTTGCTCATAGCGCTTAACATGTTGCTCCATTGTGTTTGCTCTTTGCACATTTGTAAACAAAGCCCTCATCCCTTCTTAAATGTGACCTAAAATGGAAGTCAACAAAATTAGTTATTCTTCACATTCTTCGCCACTTAACACAAAATGTTTTTGGTAAATTTATACCCTAAACAAAAAACCTTGTTATGCTGTATGAGTTATAAGAGTAGGTATCTCTTATTAATATTTGAAACTAGGGATTAAAAACTCCATTTACATACAGTCTTGGCCTTTGACTGTTACCCATTTGATCCATTGTCTTCACACCAGCCTCCCTGCACCTCTCAATACTTTCAGTAATGATCACTCTGTCATTTGACACACCTGCTTTTGTTGTTTAAAAATAAGCTGTTTTGCAGGTAATGCAGCATAATGAATTCAGTGGTTCGGGAAATTGTTTCTCAGGTAAAATCTATCTTCATTAATATCCATGTCCTGTAAGTCCCTTTGCAGCTGAAACTCAATCATTCAGAAGCCTTCCACTGGAACCCTGTAACAAAATGGCTGCCACAGTACACAGTGTGGGTGAATTAGAGAAGGAGGGGGAATTGCAATGCTGAATTTTCTAAAAATTGTATTTCTGAGGGATTTAAAACTTGCCAACACACACCACGGTAAATTGATTTCTCTAACAGATTTGTGTAAACGTACGGGTTATTAAACAGGTGGACTATCTAGCTATCCAAGAACATCTGGAGATGCTACTGTATTTACCATTTTCCCCAAGTTGTTGTTTCATTACTTATTTTCACATGTATTAAACTGGGTACACATTAGGTCAAGCTTGTAAAGTCTAGTAATGATGGTTGATAACATAATACTTAGGATTAACCTCCACTCACCTGTCTGAGACCAACTGCTTTCATCACAGCTTCTACATATTTATATTATATTTCCAGGCCACCTACCATACATATACGCATTGCTATATTGTTAAGCAAGGCACACAAGAGGAATATTCCAGAACAGAGTATAGGCCTTTATAGGTTTAATAACCATTTTGAAAATGATCAGTCATAGTCATAGTCCAATGCATAATTAGTGATGGAGACGGTTTCTGTATATATACTCTAAGGCTGGAATTACATTTTTCTGTATTGCCCTCATTTTTAAGGAAAGAACCTGACAAGTGTTTTGTTTTGTGCAAAAAAATGGTTGATTTTTTGCCAAAGATTATTGTGGCAAAAAGTTAGAATTATTGCCAAACTTCTGTAATGCTGCGTTTTCAGCATTGTTAATTTGTTTGTGTAATGCAATCGTGTTTTGCACTTTTCGGTCATGGTAATGTAATGATGTGGCAAAAACATCTATTCAAGATAAGAAGTACAAGACCAGCAACAAAGATGGTTGTTTGAAAAGGCATTTCAAATGTCTGTAGAAATTAGCTCCAATCTGTTGTTTTCCTGCCTCTTCTGGGACAACAGCCTGCTATTCCCAGATGCTGCACATCTAGGAAAAAAATTTAATTAAGGAATTGCACAATAACAAATAAACAGTTTTTATAGTTGAAAAGTATATAGGCTAAATCTATATATTTGCCAAATAATGTGAAAAAATACACCTCAGTAAAATCACATGGCAATACAATTTATTTAAAGTGATCGATGCCAAACCAGAAATGTCCATCTTTTCATCCTACTTTCGCCGATGAATTAAATTGAATTCTACGCATTTATTTTCCTCTGAAATATCCTGATGGGAAACACACAACGGTTAAAAGCAAGCACGTCGCGTTGGATAATATTGATTAAACCACATGCTTTGCGGCTGGAGGTGGACATCAAAGATCACTTTTACCTTTCATATCCCCCTTCGCGGCGGCGCACGGGGAAACGGAACCCTTCTCTCACCGTTTTAGAACATCAAACGAATCCGATGTTTGCTCAGAAAATACTGGCGCATTGTGCAGCGCCGTATTGATTTTCTATTTAAAAAAAGGTGGATCGCGTTTCTCTCGCGGCGCACGGTAATGACTAATTTCGCTTTGATTCATACTCTACACAGAGCAGTTTGAATTTCATTAATAGGAATTAAATGAAGTGGCTCATCGCGCGGATAGTGCGTTCAATACCCGCCGAATATTCGGTCCCGGTGTCAAATCCATCTGTCGGCAGATGAGGACCTGTGCGCGCTGGGCGTGAGCCGAGCGTTGGCGGCGAGCCCCCGGTAGTAGCCAATCGATGCCATTGGCCGTTTCGCCTCCTGCACTTCTCCCTTCTTCAACTAGCAGGAAAAAGATAAAAACCCATGCTAAAATTGCAGGAAACCTAAACCTTATTGTTGGCTGAACAGTGTGAAGAAATATGGTTCATTTACCTGAAAAACATATAAACAATATACGTACAGTTTAAAGAGAGAAAACGAGATTCTCATGAACGTTGTGGTTGTTCACTAGGAGTGGGACAGATTGATGTTTGCTTTTTTTCTGAACCACTGTGAGGAAAAAACAGTTCTTGCAGATGACAACGTTCCCTCGCAATGGCATCTTGCCAACAACCACAGACGGCACTTGGCAGTATTCAGTCCAAAGCCCCCCCGGTGCATGCAGCCCACAGTTAATGAAACGGTCCAGCCCATGGTTGGCGCTTCCCTTGCAGTGACATATGCTCTTCCTGAATGAACCACTCAGTAGAAACAACAGCCCAAACAGGCGCTAGGGCGAGACACCATCATTCAGTGAAAACTTCCCATGTGGGATTTCACCCTCGTACCGAGCCCCTGATTCCGCTGATCATATTTTCACACTTTAGCGCAATGCATTGTTTATTTTGCTTGGTGGATAGCTTCCTCATTCATAATATCCATTTCTGTAGCTTGATTTTTACTGAAGAAACTGCATGTAAAGGCAAGAGACTGTAAACCTGATCCAGGCCTAGTGTGCACAATTCTGTTATCAATCAGCTTTTGATTAATTAAAGCAGGTGATCACACATCTAACTGAACCCACCTGGGTCATTGAGTCTGCATCTGCTGCTGACATTAAGGTAAAAACAAAACGAAACGGCAGATCTCCTGGATCTTAAGGAACAGGGTTGTAGACTTATCATGTATAAGAGTCTACTCACAGGTGCAACAGCAGTAGGTTGGTCTCAGCAGGGATTTCAAAAACATTCTCCCATTTACAAGCCCACACTTCACTAAAATTGCTAACGTGCATTCTCTAAATTATATAACGCACATTTGAGAATATTTAAGACAAATTATCGGACTATTATTTTGTCCGTTTTTTGACGCCCATGAGCATGATGTAATTGCAGTTAAAAAGCGATGTAATTTGCTCTTATCATGCAAAAGTCACTCATGGGGAAACAGCGAATTGGCCCAGTATTTACTTGTGACCTGCAAATACACGTAAAGAGTTCAAGACAACTTGAAGTTTACTAGAACAATACTGAGTACTATGGAGTATGTCCCAGCTCAAGGTCACAGGGTTGGATGGGTTTATATCCCGCCTCACATTTTATGTATTTTTTGGGGTGAAAAGAAAGATGTTTTGTCACATCAGAGTGAGATATTTATTCATTTCCCCCTGTTCCCCTGTATTCTTCCATGCGGGGCAAGAAGAACCCCCCCTCCGCTCGTCTCAGTCCAACTGACGCTCCACATAAATCACTGTCCGTCAGCTGTCAGCTTTCCCTGTCGATGGGATTATATCCACATCTGGCTCAGCACCAAAACCGATGCGTACGCTCGTATATCTGCGTCTCTCCGTCCCGCCATTCTGCTGGAAAAAGAAAAATTGATTACTGGAAAGATGTGAAATTGAAACAATTACTCTTCTTTTTTTACAGTAGAAGCAGCTCTGAAGAGAAACTGGGGTGGTATTGTGTGGACGTCATGTACTAGTTTTTAAAAAATCATCTTTGGTAGGCCTAATTCCAAATAAATCACTTTCTGGGTGATTAAAAATATAATTTTTCAACAAAAGTGTCGCCCTGTGTGACACACGGCTGCATTTTCATTGAGATGGTCTGATTACTACAGAAATTAACTGAATGTGTCGTGTAACAGTGATCCTTAACTACCTCAATTTCTACACTGTAAAATGTTCAGTGTTAAATCAACTCTTAAAGAGGTTTTATAAGTCCACTATGGCCAGAGTGCACTAAAGTGTTTTTAAAACTTGACATTTTACCGTATATATGGGTAACACCGTTTCCATTGGTCACCGGGGCATGATCCACCAGTTTCTGCCTGCCTGTACTGTCTCCTAAAATTATAGTTTCCACATGTACAACTTATGGTTGATAGCACAAATAGTGACTGACTAAGATGCAAACACGAGGTTACCGCATTTTCACCTGTCCGAAACCTGGACAAAACTCAAAAGGGTGCAGTTTTTGCAGAGGTTTTTGTGTTCTATTAGCAAACCTCATCAGATATATATATTTTAAATTTTAAAAAAAAGTTTAATTGGCTAAGAAAAAATTCTCTCTCTCCAGCTGATGTGTGGTGAGCATTCTGGCGCAAAATGGCTGCCGCTGCATCACCCAGGTGTGTGCTACACATTGGTGGTGGTTGAGGCAAGTTTCATCATTGTAAGCGATTTGAGTATTGAGAAAGGCGCTATATAAATGCCAGGTATTATTATTATTAAAAACTCAAAGAATAATTTTAGGTAGTTTGCACAGACCTTGATTAACCACTGAGGAAATATCAATTTTGATTCCAGGTTGTTGTTATGAGAACCGATAGAATTGGATAAACCTGCTATATTTTTCATTGGAGAATCAAGAAAAGGGGCTGGGAGAGACTGAGCAATTGCTTGACATTGACACACACACAAGAAATGTGTGCGTGTGCACATCCTCGTTTCATACAGTACTTAAACACTAGAAATGTGTGCGTGTGCACATCCTCGTTTCATACAGTACTTAAACACTAGGAATGTGTGCGTGTGCACATCCTCGTTTCATACAGTACTTAAACACTAGGAATGTGTGCGTGTGCACATCCTCGTTTCATACAGTACTTAAACACTAGGAATGTGTGCGTGTGCACATCCTCGTTTCATACAGTACTTACACACTAGGAATGGGAGCAAGAAGCCAGGAATCAGCCCAGTTGGCTTAGGATCAGACTTCGATACGTTAGCCTACTGACTGTACAAACACGATGGAGAGCAGTGTTTGCTTCGATACGTTAGCCTACTGATTGTACAAACACGATGGAGAGCAGTGTTTGCTTAGGATCAGACTTCGATACGTTAGCCTACTTACTGTACAAACACGATGGAGAGCAGTGTTTGCTTTGTTTGCGATAAGGGAGTAAACATAAACTGACAAAACTGAATGAATAAAACCAAGATAATAAAATGGTGACAATAAACAACATAAAACAATGACAATACAACCTCAAAGAGATAAGGCTTCTGGGGGTAATAAAATACAGATAAGATTACCATGATGTCACCGTAAACAGAGAGAAAAAGCGACAGCGATTGGTGGATAATTTCTGCCTATACGTCCGTAATCCCTGTGGAAATTACAGGGAAGTAGCCAGAAAGTATCCTCCAATCACCATCATTGTTGTTTTATTGTTAGTTATCAACCCTGATTGGTGGACCTTCCCTTGGTTTTCTTCAAGTAAAGTGACATCACATCCCTGCTTTGCTATCCCTTGAAGAAAGTATTTTGTGAGTAACACAAGTTCCACCATGACGTGAACAGTTTGCCAGATCAGCTAGTAGATCAGGTTGTAGATCAGGTGTGTCATGTGGCTTCCATTCAATCAGTAGTCAAATAAGGCCCTGAGGATAAAAGTGTGTGGATTCTTTAGCCAAACAAATAATCAACTGAATCGCTGGAGCCACCGAGGCCCACCAGGACTGGATTCTGACTCCAGTGTAGTCGAGATAGAGACTCTTAAGGGCATTCAAGTCCAAGCTTAGCACAGTGCTGGATATTCTATGGAGTGTAGGAAAATGACCAACCTAAAACGGCTGAGTTTCCTTTCCGTGCCACTTGATATTTCTGTGTTCTTATGACTTTTTAAACAGCCTGGACGGGCCCATTGAGACTGGGTTCTCCCAAGCTGAACGGAGCCATAGAAACGAGGGCATAGGAAGGCCAGAGCATTAATGTATTGTGGGCTACGGTTGGCAATTCCGGTGGCTGTGTAGTTTCCATATGACATAAGTTGCATTAGTCTGGATCAGATGCATGCCCAGTTCGAGACAAGGAGAAAACCTCAAATAAGTATCTTGATATCATCATTGTTTTGACCCGGCAATTTTGCCCATTTCAGTGACACATACAATGGAAAAGTAGCATTCAAATCTGGCAAAATACAGAGTTTAGTCTCCTCAGCAACTCTTTAATATATATTTTTTTTCACTTTCTTTATGATGTAATGTCAGTGCAGTACCGCTGGCCGGCCAGTCCGATGTGCTACATTTCATCTGCAGACGAATGTTTCTCACGCGGCTCAGACAGCTTGGGTGGGATTGGAGTTTGGGAGAAAGAGCGCTGGGTTAGGCGCTGAGCGGGAGACTTTGCTAAGGTTCAAAACCCCCGTTTTCTGGCATTCCCCGACGGCTGTAACCACAAGGCCTCACCACCTAATTTCTCCCGTTGCCGTATTGAACCGCTAATATTCCACCGGCAAAGCGGCACGCGGCCCTTCGTTTCCTATTTGCATCACAAATTTTCCGTGTCATCAAAATGAACAGCGTGTTAACTGCGGAGGCCTGCCCAGAGGGCGTGTTTGCGATTGCTCAACTGTGGCACCATTCACAAAGTCCACGTTCATTTCAGTGTGAAGATTACGATGAGAAAATTTAAAAAAAGTTAAAGAAGATGTTTTTTGCTATTCTCTGTCCTTTTTGATGTGTGTGCTGCTATTGCTTTCCTGAGCAACTGCAATCCTGTTTGTAATGATACATTACATTTTTATTCATTTTAATACATTTTGTAATAAATTCATTAATTTATTTTGTCGGCGGATATGTCGTAAACTCACCAACCCCACCCTGACCCCCCCCCAACCCACCCCAATTCACCCCCCTGCAAAAGTGATCTTCTGTCAGACTGTCAGATTCCACAGCCGTCTACAAAAATTTATGCCCTGGCTGTTTTAACAGCTGTGTGAACGGGACAGGCTGTGGTTTGGGCTAGAAGGGTAGACCAGAGAACGCTCTCTCGCCCTCTCCCTCCCTCCCTCCCTCTCCCTCCCTCCATACTCTCTCTGAGTGAAAATCCTTACATCTGAAGGACGTGGGCCAAGAAGAGCGGGGCCCTTCAGAGACGACGGGCCCGAGGTCAGGGCCCTAAGTGTTCCGGGTGGGAGAAGCACAAGGGGCCTCCCAGGAATTCCTCTTCATCGGCCGGACTGGAGAGGAAGTCCATAAACCCACGGCAGTCCCGCTGCTCCCCGCCGCTTCCCAGTGACTTCATTACATTCCGAGCCTCGTCCTCCTCCGATGGAGATGGATATTCCATGAGCCGCCCCGGAGGTGGAGGGAGACCGGGATTTTTCCCTATTTCAGGAGTGCCCAAATATTATATATAACTCACCAGCAGGGGGCGCTGGTCCCTGTTGAGATGCTGCTGTCCCAGCTGACTGTGAGGCCAATCCCAACCGAGAAACACTAGCGGGGCTGCGGGCTACAGCCGACATGGGCGTGGTCCGAGTTCGATACCAGACCCCTCTCTGTACTAGAACAGTGCCTTAACACCTTGACCCGCCTCAACAGGCCTGTTTTTTTTCTGTTTTTAGGGGGATGATGGGAGCGCTTTGATTCCGCCCAGATTGGTGCACGGGTGATATGCACCCCTGGCACCAAGATTTGAGCCCTATGCTGAAGAAATAGTGGTGCTGTCAGATTTAAAAAACCACACTGCGGAGGGGTGTCTTGGTCGCGTAGCCTGCAAGAGCACCGCTCACATGCTCATTGCGAGCCACGACATCAGCGGTTAGAAACCGGCCGTGCGACCCTTGTTGCATGTCCTTCCCTCGCTCCCCATTCTTGCTGTCTCTCTACACGGTTCTATCCAATAATGTTTTTTAAAAAACATGCTGTGGCATCCCTTTTCCAGTGCTCTACTGCCAGAGCAGTCGCCACAGATTAAGGATTCCACACACACACACCGACACACACACAGACAAACACAGACCATCTTTACTTCTTTTACACCAGTTAATGTAATTACACGGCCGGATCGATACTCATTAATTTGAACAGAAAGAGGTAATGCATCTCCTTTAAGTCTCTGTTCAGGAGTCTGAGCTGGGCATTGTGTTTTAACTGAGAAAGCACTGCTCCTCTAGCACAACGTGAGCCCTGTCTCAATACGAGCAGTGAATGTAATATAATACGAGCGGTATCCCTGGACATAAAACATTTATGGGTATTGATAAGTCTGATGTTGTTCATATTCGTCCCCATGGTTTGGCTCCTGTCTGACAGATGTTGTTTGATTGGATGTTGGATGTTTTTAGGGTGGGGGGGGGGGGGGGGTGGGGGGTGGAACCCTTGGGTCTTTTGAACAGTATGTAGCTTTAAGCGTGATGTTTTGTGGTGTTAAAAAAAAAAAACTTTTTATCTTTGGAGCAGTGTTCCGTCTGCGGACTCCTCTTTATCCAACCCTTTTGCCCTAGCCACTGGTCCTGCTGCAAGACAGTTGCTCATCAAAAAAATGTTTTTTAAATAAAATAACCAACAAAAGTGTGGCCCCCAGAATACCAGTTTATGAGTTGCGTGAAATGACGGCCATTTTAGACGAGGGGTGGGCAGTTCCATTTCTGGAGGGCTGGCGTTTGTGTGTTTTTGTTTTCACCAATTACCCTCCAGCTTAATTAGATAATTAGCTGTACACACCAATGGCAGTAAACTCATGGAGTACCTCACTGTAAATGTTTTGCACATGGACACAAGGTCTTCAGGTCTAATATAAGACTTAATTGCCAGATCACACGTGTGATTGATGCCAATCAAGTAATTAAGAGCGGAAGTTGGCATGAAATCCAGAAACAGAATAGGCCCTCTTGTTTTAATTCAAAAGACATGCAGGTTAGGCTAACGGGGGTGGGGGCCAATAACAGGGTGTCGCTTTAAAAAAAGCATGCATGCTCCATCAAACTACTCTGTGCAAATAAATAAACTGGCTGTTTGTATACTGTAACTAAGGCTATTTGCTTGAAGCTTTTTTCATGACATTATTACGAGTAAAAACCATTCTGTTATTACAACTAGAATTTAAGTAGTGAGCTTTTATCTAAAGTGACTTATTGAACGTACATTTAACATGGTGAGAAAACCACCACAATCGCTAGAGATTAGTAAAGCTACAATCATATCAGATCAAATCATAGATGTGTGCGCCACAAGACCTCTAACGTCTGGATTAGACACGCTTATGTACACTGAAAGAAAATTACTTCAGCATGTAAATTCTGGGCTCACAGAGGTTTGACACATCATTTAACATACGCTTGATTCATTCAGATTTTATTGCAATCACAGGCCTGTGTTAAATTTGGCCTCGGCAGGCTGAGTTAAAACTTGGGCTAATTAAAGACCTCCAACAACAGTGGCTTCCTACGGTGTTATATTATACTGGTGCCTGGGACAGAAGCTCTTGACCTACTTAGAAAGTGAAGGAAAAGCACTCTCACATCGCCGCTTCCTGTGAAAAGCCTACAGACCCTGGAAATAACAATGGCCTGACAGCTCTACTGTTCTAAATAAGGCCTGAACGGGCCTTTCAGAGGCCGTGGCTGTTTTTACCATCTAGTGTCACCGTGATGGTATTGCACTTAACGGTGCCTAAATGAGCGAGTGAGAGACTACCGCTTCAAGTGATGCTTTAGTAAAGTTTTCTGTCAATGGACTCTTCATAAGAGCAATGTAACTCTTTCCTAAGAAGTACATAGAACTGTCATAAGCACGACGTAAGCATAGTCAATAAACACATGCACAACATGCTTTCTCCCCCTTTTTCTCACCAATTTGGAATGGCCAATCAAGTGTGTGCGTGCGTGTGTGTGAGAGAGAGAGAGAAAGAGTTTGTGTGTGTATGAGAGAGAGAGAGAGGGAGAGCAAGAGTGTATGCTGCAATGCTATTGATTCGGGAGAACACTGACAAGCAAGTGCTTTCCTTCGAAGAATAAAATGCAAATGGCTGCTTCTTGTCACACTGCCTGTGCAGTTTATCTGGCAGATATGGGTGCACGATTGACCGGGGGAGGGGCAGGTGAAATCCGGTCATCCAGGCCGACTGAAGCCCACCCCTCCCTGGGCGACTCCAACCAATCATGCATCACCTTGCAAAGCTACCGCCCAGTACAACACTGACAAGGTCCAGATTCCGTAACAGACTGGGATGGAATTCCATACCAAATTCCAGGACGAGCCATCCAACATCACCCTACATCCCATCATCTGCCTATTTGCAGTTATTGATGGAAGCATTTATTAATTTATATGTAGTGGTTATGAAGGTGTCATGTAGTGCCTATAAAGGTGTTATATAGCTCTACAGAAAAGTGTAACCACACTTGTAATAATATGACATGAATTGTGTACAATTTTCAGAAGTGTAGGTGTTTAAGCCATACAGGAGATGGAATTACTTCCTCATTTCGGTAAACCGAAGCGGTCAGTGGCATACCAGTGAAATCCCCCTCTCCCTGTTCTGTGTATTTTTGTTAGCAAGCAAAAGAAAAAGAAACACAGCGCTTCACCTCTGAATGGATACCAGATGAGGAGATATGGTGCTGAAAGGCACAGGAAAAATATGATGAAACAATTAGCTTTCCTGACGACAGCATCTCAATGACTCATTAAAAAAGGGATGGTCCTACATTATCCAATGTCTTCATTAAAAACAAAACGACAACTTAATGAAAATGCCCAAATTGATGTTTTTATTTTAGATACAGTATATATATATATGTATGTAAAAAATACTTGGTATTTTTCATTTAATTTCAGTTTCAATACATTTCTTTTTAGAATGAGAAACCAATAGCCTATTCTTTATGCTAAATATATGCTGAAGCATTCACTTAAACGTATTCCTTTTGCCAACTTTAGTTGGATGTGACATCATAACCTGACATAAGTTGGCTGTGTTTGCCAAATAACTCCCACGTTTCAAAGTTATGCCAGTGCAACATGAAAAGTGAAGGTGTTTTAATAGACTGAAAAGATCAC
The DNA here is from genome assembly GCA_022702515.1 of Ilyophis sp. 1 JC-2022. NCBI lineage: Eukaryota > Metazoa > Chordata > Actinopteri > Anguilliformes > Synaphobranchidae > Ilyophis > Ilyophis sp. 1 JC-2022. The sequence continues at coordinate 44,577,751 of CM040400.1, read as the reverse complement.
TTTTTCAAATCGGTTTTCTTTTGAAATGGTGCGGAGAGGCTGTGAGTATGACATGGTACAGTTACAAACTGTTCTGACAAAAACTCATCGTTGGGGATATTTTTTTTTTTGCGGAGCTGTCAGGCGGAATGCGAACTGTGTCGGCGGTAAGTGGAGACGCACCAGTGAGATTTTTGGAGCGGGTCCCCCGTGGGAACGAACAGCGCTGTTTCTTTCCTCTGAACCCGGCCGCGGAATCTGCGCGAGCGGCAAACGTTGCTTTTGGACCGCATCCCGAAACCGAGGGTGGCCTCCCTGTCCGACCGTTCGCTACACCCCGCCCCGCCCCTACCCGCACCCGCACCACACCGCAGCTCGACCGGTCGGCCAGAGCCTCAAAAAAACCAGACACAAAGGAAGCAAGTTCACACAGAGGATAAAACCCCCTTCCACATGTTTTAAAAGCCCAAAATGGCCGCCTCGCTCGGCCCCATGCCTCCACCTCTAATGCGGAAGGACAGAAAAAAATAAAATAAAAAAACAGACATGCGACGTGTCTCCTGTTTGGTCTTTATTAGTCAACCCTTCCCTCATATGTAGCTATCAGGTACATCTTTCCCATGAGTCTTTGCATCTGAAACATCCGCACTTTCCCCAGACAACCTCCACAGTCTGCCCACAGCTAGGGACAGGCAAAAAGAAATACACCCAAAAACTATTTTGTTAAAAAAAAAAAAAAGCCTCCCAGGAAATGTATCTATACACTATAATCAAAATTGTGGAGGCGTGGGTTGTTTTGCAAGTGGAGCAAGAGGTTTAAAACCATACCAAAAAAAGAGACAGGAATTCCATATTACATACTAATTTTCATGGATGAATTTCATATTTTAAACATGTTTATTTGGCTGCAATCAAACAAAAACAATCTTCCTAGGCCTCATCCTGTCTGATAAAATCAATTCCTCATCGCAGAACACCTCAAGGATGGCGTTCACTCAACAATTTGCTCAGATAATGTAATCGGCTCCACTGTTATTTCGCTCTTGGACTCATTCAGCAGTAGAATAGTTTCTGCTCACCGTGTGAGACGATAGTCTTTGTGATCTTTGTAGTTTAGTAAATGTTTATTTGCAACCATGACAATTTGTGTGACAACTTGGGACAAAAGATTATACGTCAGGTGCATTCACTGTGTCTCTGCAGTAGTCCATTAAAATCAGTATGAAAATATATATAATAATCAGAACAAAAATAAATTTTTGCTTTTCCCCGCCCAATCACTGGAGTGTGATGATTTTAGAGCAATAGCCAATCAATCCTGTGGTTCAATCACTGACATCTTATTAATGAGGAAGGCTTCAGTGGGGTTTCCCATAATGCATCGGTCATGTAGTCAGCTGTAAAATAACATGGACACCCAGATACTGGTCTTTACCCCACACTGAGAATTCACCACTATCAATCTGTCATTGAGGAAAAAGGCAGCCATTACAAAAATGCAAGTGGAAATACTGATATGAGTCTCCAACATGAGTACACCATATGTAGGTCTGATATAAATATGCAAGATATTAAAATGTACGCCTCCCCCCCCCCCCCCTCCCCAAAACTCATGCATGAGTAATATGAAATTATTTAAATAACAGGTTGGATGCATTAAGTTCAGGAAAGTATTCAGGTCAGTGAGTTGGGAGGAAATCTTGATTCATTTATAATCTGTGAGCCTTAAAATTGCGCCGCTGAAACAGTCGAGTTCCGACACATGTTGCAGCTCAACGTGAACATAATACCAATAACCGATTAAACACTGGCCTGGATTCAATCAGCATGTGTCCTTAACTTTGGCCGGGACATTTTACTTTAAAGGGCAAGAGGAAGTTATTTTTCCTTGTTTGTTTTCTTTTCTTTAATTACTTTTCTGATCGGGGATCATTTTTTGTGAAGGAAGAAAGAAGAATGCTTGAATATAACAGTCAATGCTAAAGGACAAATAGGGATTACTCAGAAATACAACAATGTAACTGTTGCTATGCTTGTTCATTTTACCGTTACTGTTTTGTTATTGCTGTCATAAATCGGTGTAATGTTGTGAGCATTCACCAAAAATATTCTCTGAAAATAAATGTTTTCGTAATCGCTAAGTATGTGCCAACAAGTATTTTTATGTTGGGTAAAAAAAACAAAAAAACAAGCGCGTGACTGTGTACCATCAGAAATGCGAAACCTTCCGTTTGTCACTGTTGCTAGGCGACTGTAGTACGTAGATGTCACCTGTCAGCCAACAGGATCTCCATGGAACAGAACAATCACAATCTGAGCTCAAACAAGTGATTCAGAGTTTCTCTTTTAAAAACACTACGTAGTGTGTGGTGCACCACCATAGAGGGGGGGCGGGGAAAGACATACGGCCATGTAATACCTCGTTGAAAGTCAACCGCGTATTAATTTCCTAACCAGACATAACCATGCAGTCTGGCATTCCAGGGAACCTGCTGACATCACAGAGAGTTTATTTAGAGCAGGGCCGGGCAACCCTGGTCCTGGAGTGCCAGAGATGGCCGTTGTTTTTGCTCCATCCTGTAACTACAAAACTGGATTCATTTTAATTAACCAGGTGTAACTAATGCAGGTGACCATGTGCTGGAGACACACAGCATTTCACCATTCAGAATATTTCAGTCTTTTAATCATCCGTCAAACTCTTGTGATCAAGCTCAGATGGAGCAAAAACCAGAAACGTCACCGGTACTCCAGGACCAGTGTTGCCTACCCCTGTATTAGAATATCACATTTATTTCTGTTTAAGTAGCACATTTGCAATCATCAGAAACATCCTATAGATGACCTGCAATGTGAGGGGGAGGGACATACAGTAAAATGTTCAGGGTTAAACTAACACTTACAGTATACTTGTGGTCGCTATTGGACTCATATAAACTCTGTTAAGAGTTTAATTAACACTGGACATATTACTGCATATTAAATGTGCAAAGGTCATAAATGAATGACTTTGCGCTCTGGTATGACCGTTTTGTCATCCTGTAAGCCTATAGACAAAATGGCACCCAAACACAAAGAAAATGTATTAATGAATTTGTATATAACCTGTGGTGTTGGTCACTGTGTTTATCTGTGCTAGTTTAGTTTAGTCCCTCAAAGCAATTATATACAGTGTGAAACTAAATAAATGGGCCAAGTCTTAAAACCAAGCAACGCTACAGAGAAAGCCTTTGGCTGTAGCTGTCCTTACGTGTGATGCATAGCCTAATACATTTTCAAACACTCTGGAAACAATTAAGAAACTTTCAATCAAAATCCCTGTATTTTTGACACTCAGGCATACACAAGACACACAAAATCAAGTTGTGTGTGTGTGTGTACACAATAAAAACTTGAATTTTTTTTTCTTCTTGTTTTCCAGATATAAAAAAAATATTAAAACATTTATTTTTCTATCAGCCATGCTGTAATTTAATGCTGTGGATCATTAGGAGGTATGCACATTGGTGTAAAAACAACCCTTATTTGATCTATGGTTTCTTCAGTGTCAGTGTTGGATTAAGCTTACAGCTGTAACAGGTTAAGCTTTAAAAAAAAGAACTTGAGCCTGATCTGGTTGCTTTTGCAGGTTTTTCCTTACATAGCAGTGGGGATATAAAGGATATATAGAGCTAGACACAGCACTAAGCGCCGGAGACGTACAGTACAAATAACACAAACAGAAAAGGCATTGCAGGGTATATTTTTTTATACTATTGAGTGTATAAACAGGATAGTTTGACTGGACAGTGTTTTTGTATAAAAATACATTTGTCCCAATTAATTTGTGTTCTAATTTATGAATGGAAAAACTGTGTTGTAGATTACTAAACAGAAACCTTTCCTTCGTTCCAAAATTTGATGCACGTTGCCGACAATATATTTAGTTTTACACTTGCACATTTGTGTGTGTGTGTGTGTGTGTGTGTGTGTGTGTGTGTGTGTGTGTGTGTGTGTGTGTGTGTTTTTCCTGAGAGAAAATCTTTTTGAGGTTGGTCTTCGTTTTCGAGCACCGGATGCAGGTCAGTCCGCCAACGAAGAGCTGACTTGTCTGAACTGATTATCCTTTATGGGAAAAACATTAAAACCGTCCTAGTGGAGTTTGGCAGCGCCTTACAGAACACACAAATATTTGAGACATGTAATTTATTTTGACCCATTGAATTGTCGGTCTGTTTAGGCAGCAGAAGGAAGCTTTATTGCCTGCAGCTCAATGGACTGCCCGAGAATAGGATGGGAAGCCTTTTGTGCACGATGTGTGCCAACGTCTGGGCAGAGTCCCGTCTGAACACACCGGTCACTGTGTGTCGAGGGCAATGAACTGTGACGTCAGCGTGAGACACAGACCGTCCAGGGAGATGATAAACCATCCATTTTTTTCTCTCCCTCCTCTCCTCTCTCTATCCATCTCCACCACTCTCTCCTCACTTACTTCTCTCTTCTCCTTTCTCCTCTCCCTCACTTCTCTCGCTCCTCTTTCTCTTCTCTCCTCCCTCTCTCCTCTTCAATTTCTTCCTCTTATCCTCCTCTACCTCAATTCAATACAACATACATTATTAGCAGAGTACATGCACTGCATTTCCAAAACATTATATGCAAATTGTTTTGAATATAAGGGAATAAAGTACTGTAAACATTTTAACTATGGAATATTGTAATAGTGGTAAAATAAGTTTAAATGCATGAAGAATCCCATGTGAAAAAGTATATTAGTATAATAAGATGTATTTCAGCATACTTGAGGCCTAATATAAATTACACACAATTATACTTCAAGTATGCCATTTTTACATTACAATAACATGTATAAAATTATACAGTATGTATAACATACAGCGTCTGTCCAGTGGTGAGAGAGAGAGAGAGAGAGAGAGAGAGAGAGAGAGAGAGAGAGAGAGAGAGAGAGAGAGATTTGGCATCTTTCCATGAGCGATGCTGCAGTAGATGTCTTTACCGATACAACAATACCGCACACTGCCATCAAACATCCCACGCTGATTAAAAACATATCTCGGCCTTTCATCAGGTTTGGAGAATGCAATGAGCTCATTTGCTGACTCATCTCTCATCTTGAGCCGAACACATGAAATGTGTTCACGTTCGTAATAAACTGCTTTCCATTGTAATCCATTTGCCACACACGGTGAGTGGCTCGACCACAACCTTAGTGACATTACGTTTCACGATTCCTTGGAGAAAACATTGAATGTACAACATGAGCAATACCTTGCCTTTGGCCTTAAAGAAGCTTAAAAACAGACATTTTAAATTAAACGATACAGAACACAACAACAAATAAACCCGTACATGATTAAGGGCCACACCTAAGTTTACGTATTACTCTTGCCTCCACCAAACAAAAAGTACGGATGTGGTTGCATCATTAGCGGCTGCATGGCCAGAGGCCTCGTAAAGAATGCTAAATCTGTAAATTCCAAACTTCCCCCAGGGTGGAATTTTACTGTTGTTTGTTTGCTTCCAGAGAGAAATGCTTTGCAAAGTTTTTGCATTTTACACGATGGATCCATCTCATCAATAACCTGAGATCAGGCCCTGCAGACTGTGTTCTTAAGTGGCTATAAATATAATACGCCATTTTTCTGTTATCGCGTGCCAAACATCACAAAACGCCGAGCACGGTCGAGCCTGGGGCTTTTCATAAAGCAGCGCTATGAAGCGGTCGAAATGACCGTAGGCCTCCTCCATAAATCCAAAGTCACGCACTCGAGTAGTGACTGTCATGACTTTGAAAATGTGAGTCTCAACACCAGGAAAGCAAACCTTCACACCCACCCTCGTAGAAACTTCGCATAGCAAACATGCCGGTGTAAATCTAACACTGTTGGTGTACATTTAACACCCTATGGTGTTAAATGTACACCATCATTTTGCTGTGCAGTACTACTTTTTTGGTGTCAGAAATGCATGTGAAATTGACCAATCAGCTTCTAGTCTGACTAGGAGCACTTGTGTTTCCCTTTGCATCTGGATATTATTGCATATACAAAATCAATATTTGTCTTAAAAGCCTTTGGGAACCCTTTCTTTAAATGATCCTTCATAAGAGCTATATAACTATTCATAAGAACTACATTGCACCTTCATAAGCACGACAAACATTCATAAATAGGCATATAATGTAGTCATATACAATTTTCCGATGGCAATCATAAATTGTGCATGTCAAATATTTGTATAGAATAGTTAATAAACCCTTAATAATCTCCAAAACATCAAAATGTTCAATGCAAAAATCACATCAGCCAGGGCATTTAGTCCCTGGTGGGCTCATAAAATCTCTGTTAACACTGAATTAAATGTCAGAATTGATTTAACAGAGAAGTTGGCTGTGATTGGCCCTGAGTACACTTGTACACAACTATCCAACATGTTGTGTAAGGCATAAGGTTACACTGTGGGCAGGAACTATTCCACGATCAAACGGCGAACAAGGGGTCACAGCAAAATCACGGCTCTGAGACTTCCCACGTGTGGTAAACGTGTCACCACAAATCTGTTATGATTGATACAGCTCCAGGTCCAATCGATGGTCCTGGAGGAGAGGCAGCAGAGAACCTCTGTGAACTTTAACCACATGCACGGCTTCCAAACCATGTGAACATAGAAATGATCTGCCTATCGTGAGACTTATATGCTGACCACGGGAGAAACTTGACAAGAGTGAATACACTCAACGTCCTTGTTTTTTTTTGTTGTTTTTCTTTTTTCCCCACTCAAGCTTTTATTACATTTACTCAAACGTGAGATTCTGAAGCTTTGAAATGGACGTCAGTACAGAGGACAAAAGTCAGTTTCTCACACTGACATGAGACTCAGTTTCAGGTCGTTTTTATTCTTGTTTGTGTTCCTGGTGTGGCCTCTTTTAGTTCTGGAGAGAAGGCAGGGTGAGCACACACACACACACACACGCACACACACACACACACACATACACACTCCTCTGCTGCTGCTGCTGCGTCTTATCGCTCTGCAGTGTGCCAGTTAAACTCACCCAGACATGGAGACAGAGGAGGACACTTCAGCTTGTGTGATCAGAGGGGGCCTGATTGACCAGAGGGGGCGCTGATGAGAAATCAAACTGTACACCACATTGACCAGAGTGGGCGCTGATGAAAAATCATAATGTGGAGACCAGATTGACCAGAGGGGGCGCTGATGAGAAATCAGACAGTGTACACCACATTGACCAGAGGGGGCGCTGATGAGAAATCAGACTACACCACATTGACCAGAGGGGGCGCTGATGAGAAATCAGACTGTACACCACGTTGACCAGAGGGGGCGCTGATGAGAAATCAGACTGTGGATACCTGATTGACCACAGGGGGCGCCAATGAGCAATGAGAAATTTCCCACCTAATGACTTTCCTCTTCACAAAAGTATGGCCAATTATCCATCCCCCTGCAGACCTGCCAGCAATAGCAGGTCCCATTAGGATTCCGTATCAGGCTTGAAAGACCCGTCCATAATCGCATAGAGCCCTACCAGGATGAGCCACCCAGCAGCATCACATAATATTTTAAAAACCTTTTTTCTTTTAGAAAAGAAAGCACAGGCTTAGATATTTTATAGTTATCCATTATTCATTTTATACTTTGTTTGCATGCATTCCTTGAAAATGGAAAGCTCCTGTAAATGAAATTGATAAATATATATTTTTTTAAACTTTGAAAATAAAATTTGAAAACAGTAATCTAGTTTTGAAAAAGCAGTACCAATTCCAAAAAAAAAGAGGAAGGTGCAGATAAATTAACTGATAAAGCAAAGGGAACACTGCATGATATCAAAGCCACAAGCTCACATGTAAGAGGCAGTTCACCAAAAACAATACATGTTGCAGTATATTCTTACATGTTTTATATTAAACTGTCATCTGGAACCAGAGATGGTCTGCATAACACAGGGATAAATATTTAAATGATGAAGCTGATAAAGTTTAATAAATATGAGCGATGTGCAGCTCTCGAAGTCTGAGAGTATATTTTTATTTAAAGCCACGGATATTTGAGGGATCAGATTTGCACACAGTATTATCAGATGTGACAAGCATAATGAAATGAAACCTGGCCGAGACCGAACGCAATCCCTTCACCCCTTTGAGGCGCATATTTGAGTCAACTTCGTCAGAAAGCTTTTGAGTGGGCGACTTTTTCTCACAAATGGGGGCACTTAAAATCCCAGGATGAAACCCTTATTTCTGGGGTTTTGTTGAGGGGATTCAGGAGCACACTCATCCAAAAGTAAAAACTACAACTTGTAGTACAAGAGCAGGACATATTACAAACTACTTTTTTTGTTGTTGTTAATTCTATCTTCATTCATAATCTACACTTTGTAACCATTGTCATTTGTAAACTGATTGATATTCTCAATAAAAATTTAAAAGAAAAGTTACGAACTACTTCCTCACTAATTTGGAAAGAGCTTTGCAGGATTTATTTTGCACACTGATTGCAAACTGAGTGGACAGGGCATATAATAGACCGGGGTCTGAGTGGACAGGGGACAGGGGACAGGGGACAGGGAATTTGGTCACAGCCCCTGTCCTTTGCCATTCCCTACCCTCTGACCTACAGATGCAACATGGAAAACCTCTAACCCCTGCCATGCTCGGATCAGGACAAGTGCGCATTTCAGCACTCAGTACTCTGGCCCTATTAAACACCACACAATCTCAATTCAACAACATTCCAGAAAACAAACACCAGCAAGATCGACAGGAATCCATAATCACAATCAGAATGCCATTGGATACGCAAAACCGAATTACGGTGGGAAAATGTATGGAACCCCATTGTTGGGATTGGGGAACCAGAGGGATTTTTCTACATTGTACCAACATTGCAAAATTATGACAACTTTTCATTAGAATGCATAATTGCTTCACACTCACTATGGTTTTTCCATTTTTCAACATAGTAACATAGAATCACACACAGCAGAATAGACATGCATGAATTATTGGACTGCCTTTCTGTTAATATTACATTTCTGTTTAATTTGTCTAGGAAATAATTGTCATAAATATCCAGTGATGTGGAAATTATTTTATAATATCTCCATAATGACTGCACAGGACTATCCACAGAAAATGGCAAATAACATTTGGTTTAAATGACTAAAAACAGTGAAAAGTTGTTACATTACTCTATTTAGTGTAGGGGGAGAAATATACTGTATATATTATCAAGAACAGAGATTATGTTTAATTTCACAATGTATCGCACTCCCTGTCAAACACATGTCACAGCCAGATGGGTTAATGTAAAGATAGCTCTCAGTACAGTCAGAGAATATACTGCTCATTTAATTAGAATTAAGTAATGTTTGCAGACTGTGCCTTGAATTGTAAAGGTTAAAGAAGAAACCAGACTGTCGCCGTATGTTTGAAAGATGAAATAATGAATGAGGCACAGCTTCTGTCATTTCCATATACAGTATATTATATAAATTATTCTACATAAAGGAAAAAAGTAAGATCGTTTGTGTACTTCACTGAAGTACAAACTCAAAAAAATCATGCCATGACTGCTTCTCGTGGTGCAACCAAATTAGTTAAAATTTAAAAGGTAACCATTTTAGATCAATTTTTAATCGACAAGTTAATCGAGAACAAGTTTGCATTTACAGTAATTGTCTGGTCAAAGCCAGACAATATGATAAAAAAAATTTAAAACACAGAGATGACACAAGGATTAAAAATCCAGAGCTCACATCTAACCTTGTTGTGTCTGATATTGTTTGAAAATTCTGGCAGTTAAGTGTCCATGACGTCAAAGTCCAACGTATCCCAGAACACGGTCAGAATGAACACAAGATCAGGCCCGTGCTGGGGAGAGTGTATCCACCGTCAGGATATATTATGGCTTTGAACCTGGGCTTCAGCGTTTGGCAGGGAAACTTAAAACAGTCGTGAGAAGTCCATGTGAAGCAGTTAAGGCAGTTAAGGCTTTTCCCGGACTCGGTTAGACAGAACATCAGGAGTCCATAATGTCCTGTGGTGCTGCAATGAAGCCTGTGATTCATCAAAACTTTTTTTTTTGAAAAATAAAAAAATGAACACACACAGATGTGTGTGCATGCCGCTTGTGTTCCTTCACAGATGAGCAACAGACACACACACACACACACACACACACACACACACACACACACACACACACCATTGGCAACTGTGTGTTGGTTTCCATGAAAGCTTTGGGCTTGTTTTGTACTGTTGTGTTTTATGGATTTGAAAACTTTCAGTGATGTGACATTTCATAATTACATCTGAAATTGTGTCATTCCCAATTTTCAACAGAAATAATGAGCGTTTGTAAGCCATTACAATGCATGTTAATAAATTCCATCGCAATACATCTTAATAAAACTCCATTACAATTCTTATACTTGCCACATAACCCACTGCTCTGGGAACAAGATGCTTGCGTCATAAATATGGCTCCAAATTTATTACACCACGTGGCGCTTCTTACAGACATCTCTTGATGTGGTGCAAGTTACCACAGGAATGAACACAACCAATATGGCAGACAGGTGCATAGCTTGTCTTCCCGTTGCAAGTAATTACAAACCAGCCATATCTGCTACGGCTCATTTGTACGGCATGACTTATTCTCATAGCCAGCATGCTTATGTAACTTACTTTGAACGCATTGTGCGCTAGCAGAGCTGGATATTTACAGAAACGTGGTTAAGAAGCTTAGTCAAGAGTATGATGGGAAAATCCCGATCGAGATTCAAACCCCTAACCTCCAGGCCGCAAAATAAGGTCCTTTTTTTAAACAAAAAATGTTTTAGGGATTTTTCTGCTGTATTAGACGGCACAGTGTAGACAGGAAGAATGGGAAGAGAGAGAGAGACATGCGACAAAGGTCACACGGCCGGATTCGAACCGCCAACATGGCGGCTCGCAATGTGGACGGCGCTCTACAGGCTACACCACAGAAACACCCCCCACATAAATCCAGTCCTTTTAGCACTACGCCACACTGCCAATGTTTATTTTACTTTATTATTTATTTTAGACGTGATGAAAGGGAAAGACCGATGGATGGTGTTTAGATTCCCAGCATTATATGTAAAAGGGGGGGGATTGGAAAAAATCTTGAAGAGCTCTTATGCACCTGCGCAAAGCCCAGCTAACAGGAAATGAGTAATGTAAACGCAGCGGACGAACCAGACTCATTAACAACATCCCCCCCCCCCCCCCTCCACCCGCCCATATCCAAGACATTAAGACTGTCAATGAGAACAGCGGGCAATTCGCGAAAATAATTACGCCCATTTATTTACGTAGAAGCCGCCTGAGAATCCGAGACACGCTGACAGAGAAGCAAGGCGGCGATGGGTCCTATTCAAAACAGTTTAATTGAAACCTCGATTCATCTGGCTCAGGGATACATTTTTTTAAAAATGCTCCACTCATCTCTACAAACAGAGAACACTTGGCAGGAGAAGTTTTAGAAGGTTCTGGAGGAACACGCACAGCGTCACTTCTCTTTGTGTTGCAGTTTATCGTATAAGTCAAATTTTTGTCAACCTCTTGCCACATGTTCAGTGCACTCAAGATCCCTCATTGCATTTCTGCTACCATCCGTTCCACCTTTATTTTAAACCGGGCAGGCCAGCGGGTGGGGCTGGCTCCCCCTCAAGCCCCCCCGCTCCACACACCATAGGGGAATTTACCTCATTTGCTTTGTGACCGTGATCGTTCTCTGTAAAAAGCGGTGTACAAATAAAATTGACAAGGCTCAACCACCATCTGCTCAATATTCCCAACATTTTTTGCTATGTGGACTTTAACAAGATACTCGTTCATCATTTTTTCTTGTTCCAGTCCCTAACTGTCAGCTCTGCTTTTCATTCCCAAACCTGAAATTTGAGCCAGGATGAGGGGGGCGGGCCAGGACTCAATCCCAAACCAACCGTTCAGTGTTCGTTACCTTTGTTTCTGGAAGTAACGTCATGTCAACTCTCTCCGCCCTGCAGTTGACACCGTGTATTTAATTTGATGCATGTGAATGCAGTTGCCCCAGTTCATGTATACATGCGTACAAACACAAATGTAACCTCAGAGATGCTTTAATATGTATTTTGTGTCCCTGTTCACTGCTGCCCGCTCTTTTCCACTGAACATTCGGTAACATTTTCTATGAATGCTCCTTCAAAAAAGCTATATAAGATATTATATAGATATCCCCTTCATAAACGCGACATGTTCCTAAATGCTCATGGCAATAAACGCATATGGTGTGTTGTGTCACCACTTTTTCAGATTGATGGAATCCCTGCCTGTTTTGTTCATTTGCTCACCTGATGAGATTCTATGTCCACCATTTCCCATATTTTTTTCTGAAACCCTATAGATCTCTCTGAAAAAAATATTCTGGTTAGTTTTTATTCTCCGGGCATTCATTTCCACTGATTTGTGTGAAATGTCCCTTCAGGAGGATGGATTATGCCACAATGCAAAAGAGCAAGAACAAAATAATCAGGCGTGATGATGGAATGCATGAACACACCTGGATGACAATGGTCTGGAAGTTATGCAAATGAAGATGTGTGGAATGTATGTATGTATGTATGTATGTATGTGTGTATGTATGTACTGTATGTATGAAATGGTACACAAAGATGGCTACAAATTAAAAACCGAGTGCATGCTTGATTCAATTTGCAGAAGGATGTACCTAGTGACAGACATCGTATGCCCATTTGTGATTGATGAAATAACCAGTTATGAATTTCTGTCATGGTTTTGAACATGCCATGTAATGCTTATGGAGATAAATAGCTCTAATGAAGTATTAAGTATTAATGCAAGTTCTTGTTTTAAAATCCATTTACCATCATTAATTTGCTTTTTTTGCTTTTTAAAAAAAATCAAATGTCCGTTTTTCCAAAATGGCTAAGCCATTCAGTTTTCAAGTCAGAAACAGTCATGGTCATACTATTATGTAACATAAAAAGCAAAACTTTAACAACCAGCAAATTAAGAATTTTATGTGCTAGAATAGATTATTAGAATAGAAAAACTTATTTTCCTGTGAGGGAACTTCAGTTATATTCATTGATTCCATGCCTTTCTCTTTGTATATTGTAACTGACATGAATTTTATCATCCCCCCCCAATGTTGAATAGTGTCTGTGTGTGTGTTTCTACAGTTTTTGACAGTAATAAAAAGCACTGAGCACCAGATGTCTTTCTGCAGCTCATGCTTGCAGCTCGAGTGCAGGCAGGGTTTTCTGCTCAAGCCTCCTGGTCTTGCTTTTACTGACAAACAGTTGATCTCCACAGAACATCAAGGAGGGAGCGATGACTTTACTTTTCGCCAAATGATTTGGCGCTCTCAGAAAAGTTGACCCCTGCATGAAGTTCTGAAAAGCCATAGATCTACTCTACTATCCTTACTAGCCACAGGTGAACATCCATCGGGCCTTTCACTCCCACTTTCCGTTTTAATTTCCAAAAACAAATTTGCGTGTCATTGGCCAATTTAATTTGGTTATTTATTTTCAAAAATGGCTGTACTGTCTGCCAGTATCAGTTCCAGCACAAGTCCAGAGGTGGAAAGTCCAGGGGTCAGAAAGTAAAAGTCCTGCCATGTTTTTCTTCCACCCATGAACTGAGCCAGCTGATTTCACTAATTGGTTCTACCTCCTGGCTTAATAATTGTGGTAATTAGCAAATCGAGGGGGGTTGGAACAAAATACTGGGGAGGACTTTTACTTTCTGAACCTGGACCTTCCACCTCACAGATGAAGAAGGAAGCAATGAGTCCGACCAAATCAGAAACTTCCCAGTCACATGATCACATCACAATAGGTCAGAACAGATATTTATTTCACAAAACGTGGGGGAAAAAGAGGAAGTTCTGTATTTTTTTTTTAGTCAGGTTGTGATTTGAAATCAAGACGTAGCCAACTGCCATTTTGTTTGGTTTGTGTCACAGCCACTCTTGTCCAGATTTAACTTGGCGTTTTACATGCTTTCAATTTTACAAGTAATCCATTCATACTAGTGGATATTTCCACAAGCAAATCAGGGTTGAAGGTCAAAAGTATCTCACTAAAAAGGTACATACCGGTACCCCACTTAAATTCAAACCTTCAAACATACCAATGTTTTGCAATCAACGGATTACAAGTTCATTTTCTAAACTTTTGGCAAAACTGCAAATTTCAAATCCAGCACCAACGCTCCTAGGTACTTCCCCAAATAAAATATTTAGGTTATAATCAGCGTATAAAGATGTTTAAGAAGAAATGTTATACGTTAAACATATCTGGCTCTTGGAAATTGTTCATACACATAGGCTGTCATTGCACATCTTGACATGATGTCCATAAGGATTTCTTCTGTGGTTTCACTGGTTTGTGAAAAAACACACCAGAGCTTCCTTTTCCTGTTCAATTTTACATAACAAGGAGTCAGTGAAACTAATCGAGAAACACAGGGTTGACCTTTAACCCACACAGCAAAAAATGTTGGTGTAAATTCAACACTGCTGGTGTACATTTAACACTCTATGGTGTTTATGAGTCCACAGACTACAGCACCATTTTTTTTGTACAAAGTTTAGGAAAAAGAAACTGTTAACCCCCCCACCCCACCAGTTTTGTAAGACAGTTTTACATTAGCAGGATAGCATGACGCACTGGTTGCCTTCCCAAAATGCTCTGCTCCAGCAGCGCACTACTTTTTCTGATGCTGAAATTTGGGAATTTGACAGGACATGGAGAACGTAACCAGCTGTGGCTCCACGTTATTCTGCACCGCAGTGCACATGAACGCCGATCACACTCCTCTCGTTTGAATTCAAACCCTCGCTGTTACGCTGTGGCTCCACGTTATTCTGCACCGCAGTGCACATGAACGCCGATCACACTCCTCTCGTTTGAATTCAAACCCTCGCTGTTACGCTGTGGCTCCACGTTATTCTGCACCGCAGTGCACATGAACGCCGATCACACTCCTCTCGTTTGAATTCAAACCCTCGCTGTTACGCTGCTGCCACATCCCAGGGCGAGCGATGGAAAGAAGCGTCTGCTCCGTGTTTCAGACGTTCAGGCTGGGAAAGACACTTCAGGGAAATGAGTAAAAGCTTACGAGGAGGGGGAAAAGAAGAATATCTTAAGCTCTAAAACCTTTGGTTTGCTTCTCCACCAGAGTCTCTCTACAGTGACATATGCAACGAGGAGCTCTCTGGGCTGATGGAAATTAGACCTGACAACAATTAATACATGTCAACACTCACATTAGCCATCAGGGATTTTGATTCCCGTAGATACATTTCTGCATTTGCAGCCAGCAGTACATTGTACAGGGACAAAAGTAAAACAATGATAATATTAATTTAAATGTGCAATGGAAGTGATTAGTGACTGTTGATGAAATATCATTTGTGTTGCGGGCATAGGGTATAAAGAGTGTTATTCATAGTGAAGGGAAGATGCTTTTTTCAGAAGACTGGTGGAAATATTTCTCCATTGTTGGGCATACATTTCCCATCATCCACTGCAACCAAAATCTAATTTCAATAGGGGGTCCACGATCACACTGAATTCCCCTACCTCCTCCCACTCAATCTTTACAAAACCTTTTTTTTAAAAATTTATTTTTATATACCCAACACATTTTTTAATATATCTCTTTTTAACTTATAATGGGAGTCTCTGGGATGCCTTTGAGCATGGTTGGGGGGGGGATCCCTGGATCAAAACCAGTTAAACTCATAATATAATTAAACCTTAATGACCATAAAAAACATGCGTGCAGCTTACCATGCTTAACCCCTTGTGGAAAATATTTGGGAAAAAGTTTTTTTTAAAGTTGTGCGGTCGCTCCGTCCACAGCTGGCACCATCTCAAGGGGAACCTACAGCAAATGTCACATCTGGTAATATCGCACGACTGAGCTTTTGGAAAAAACCGCCGCTGGCGAGTGCCTGAACGGAAGACGATCGAGACCGAAGAAACTCCAGTGCGGGTGCGAGTCATTCCCCAGATTTCCTCTGGGAATGATGGGTATTTGCTGTGAAGAAGACACTTTTAGAATGGACTTTTCTCCCCAATGTAAACATTCTCAGTTCCGAAAAAGGATCACTGATTCAGCGGTGTTGGAGAACCACAGCGTTTCCCTCTCTTTGTTTCCACCATGAATCCCACAAACAGTTAAGGCCCAGGAAACCAGGTGAGTTAACTGATTAATTGATCAGTTGAGCGCTGAGTTTGAAGACCATTGCGTTAAGACACACGACGTACCTCTGCGCTTACTGTACTGCCAATCAGTGACATTATTGGACTACAGACTATCAGGCAAGAGAGAACCAGCAGTACTCCTGACCTTGAAGGCCAGAGTATCCCTGCTCTAGAGAGAGAGTCATGCACACCTGCCGCCCAAGCACTAGAGTTTATGTCAATAATGAATATACTACATTACAGTGGTAATCTCCCCTCTGACTGTCACCTAATCCCACAACACACTACCACACAAGAACACCTCCACATCCAGCACATCCAGTAGAATGCTAACTTCCTTACACTCCCAGAAATAAAAGTACAGTGGAGGTACATTTTTGTTCTTTTAGTAACAAATTTCCCAAAAGTACCCTGAAGGTACAATAATGTTATATTTGGGTACTAGTAAGTACCTTCTACAAGCAAAAAAAAAAAAAGATAAATTATTTATTGCTGGCTAGGGGTACACTTTTATGTACCTACAGTGCCTTTGGCTTGCTCTTGTGGGGGTTTAGGCTGGGTTTTTCTGTGAAGCGCATTGTGACAACTAGTTGTGAAATGCGCTATATAAATAAATACTGATTTGATTTGATTACAGTGTACGGCACCACCCCCAGTGACAAGCGTTTGTACCTTTTCAGGCCCTTTCGTAGCCGTTTTCTGAGTGTACTGAGAGTGTACTGAGAGTGTACTGAGAGTGTACTGAGAGCGTGTACTGAGAGTATAATGAGAGTATACTGAGAGTGTGTACTGAGAGTGTACTGAGAGTGTGTACTGAGAGTGTACTGCTCTAAAAAACACGGGGTGTGGCTCAGGCTCGTGAATGCGTGTTAAGGCAGATTGCTACTGCAAATCTAGCCTGAGTAATGCATAGCAGTTTTGTGGCATCTTGAATTTCTCTCACTCGTGACTTTGTGATGATTTGGGGGTTTGCACTGTAAACCATTTTAGGTTAAAGTTTCCCTGAGTAATCCTCTTTGAAGACTCAGCTGTTTATTTGGTGGTTTAGATCGACTACTTTTAGCCCCATTTTCTCCCATTTTGATTTTTGCAAAGGCATCACTGACCCGTTCTTTCACACCCAATGGTTAATACGTGTTAAACTGATATTTTAAGCTTGCTTACTGTGCGATTGTTCACAGGGCCTAAAATAAACATTTAGGACACAGCACAAACTTGCACACCGACAGGAATTCTTGTTTTGTTAAAATAAACGCCATAACTTATTTTTACTTTTTTACATCTCATGGCTTTGAGAAGGTGTTCCTATCCAGGGTGACTAAACATATAAACATCATAGATTCCCTCCTTAAGGGACATGGTTGAATGCATTATTTGCATGCTCCACACCAATATCTGGAAGTAGTAACAATTTGTATATTCACCCATATATTTCAGAGTATTGATAATATCTTGATAATATATGTTCAATATTGCAGTAGTAAAGTCATGCATGTCAATGCTGCATATTGAATAATATTTTGTATAGAATTCTATATGGGGAGAGGACTTTACAGAAAAGCGGTTTACCAGTCTCATCCAAAAAAATATTTGAAAAGACTGGTGCCAAATCCAGCTTGGAAATAACAACAGAATGCAGGATAAAAATCAGGTCCAGAGCTCTGAAGATCAAACGAGAGCCCTGAAACTGGAGGAATAAACTATTGTTTTGGTAAGTGACTCATCATACAATAGAGTACTCAAGTGAGTACGTCAGGCGTGGGCGGAGTCTGGTTTCGAAAGTAAATTCCCTATGACAAGATAGAACGGGCTTCGGAGACTATCGACTATTTCTTGAGATCTGATTTATAGAATGACCTGAAACTTTCCTGGATTAGCCTGTGTAAACCATATATCGCATGTTCCCATTTTTATTTTAAAGCAATGGATTAATGGTTGTAGTTTGTCTTGTAGTCCACTGGTGGTTCTCGACCAATCAGATATTGCCATCTCGTCTGGACATTTTTGGCTGTGCTGCCACTGAAGACGAGCTACCGTTAGCTTGCTAAATTGAGAAACTCGCCCGACAAGTTCAGATTCGGTTAACCACATAAAGCAATTCTAGCTTTTAGTCTTTCAAGCTAGCTAGCTAACGTTAGAAAAAAGTGTTTAAAAATGGAGCTGTGTGCTCCTGCTGGCTAACGTTATATGACAACGTTTGGAGACGCGATACCACGGTTGCTCGTCTGGAGGGAATTATGGGACGTCGAGTTTTTAAACATTGCCAGCACTCACATATTCACAAAAAAATAAAATATACTTGAAGCTGGTCCAGAAAAACGACATATTTTGCGAACGGGCGTTGTATTGAACAATCCAGAAAAATGATGGTAGGAAAATAATCACTATAAATGGTTTAAAAGTAAGTTTTAGTTAATGTCTACGCTCTAAATGAATGGGGAATTTAGTCACTTGAGTACTCTATATGAATTTAAAACACACTATTGTGATGTCATAAAGGAGAGAGAAGATTTCTACTGAAGTATACAATCTAATTCCATAAATCCATAGAATGAGTGAGCTCAGCCATGCGTAAAATCTCTTCAATGTAAGGCCAGTATGATCTGTCAAGTGTGTGTAAATACAGATCATGAAATTAAAATTGTTTATGTGTTGAGAACATTTTATTTGTACTTGCATTGATGCTGAGCTAATGAAACCTAATGACATATGAAAACTCGTGTCAACAGCAGGTCCACAGGGCATCATTGCCTCATGTCATCGGACTCATTTCAGGCCACAGAAAATATGAATGCATGTGCACTGGTGGGAAAAAAACTGCCATGGCCCCAGCTGATGGAAAGACCCAGAACCGCTCTGCCTTTAGGGGCGTGTCTTACCCTGTATCTTCAAAAGCATATACCTCACTGCATGTGTCTGGTATTAATATCATGAAAACATGTCTACACTTTGCAGACTGTTTCATAAATAAAGGTTACTGAACAATCATACAAAAATGTAATAGTTTTATTTTTGCCTGATATTCATAATGTACGTAGGTGGTGAACATGCAGTAATTTTCAGTCACGCTTGGCTTGAGGGGCACATCAAATAAAGAAAAGCCCATTGTGTCCCATGATGTGATTCTTTAAATTGGTTGACTGAAAGACAATATTAAGGCGGCTGTTGTTTTGATGCCCAGTTGCACCAGATTTCTGAGCCTGCTGCAACCCCAGACATGAAAACACATTTACTAAAATAGCAAACACAATTAAGAAACGTCCAGGGCCTGCTGTTACAGTCCTTCTTATCGCGTTATTGGAACTCATATTTGTTTGGCATTTCCAAGTCGTGCAGAAAACAATTATGGGGCAATTACTCAGAGGAAATAAAAGAAATAAACACAAATGTTGCCTGAAGCTGTAGGTTTACTTATTGAATCGAGTGTGTTCCCGCCAAATCTAACGGTTTAATTGTTCATTTTGTGACATTTGCAGCCATTTACGCAATTGTGATAGGGGACTGAACACTTAAATGGATTACTGTCTTCTCTAAGCAGGATGGACATTTTATAGTGACATTTGAAAAGTGCTGTGCGAGGACACGATAACAAGCATGAATTTTAGATGCTTTCTGAATATGACCATACTTTTAAAAATGAAAAAAAAAATTACTAGACCAGTAATTCCAGGACAAAACTATGGTTTGAGTTTTCAGTGATTCCAAATTACAAAGAGAAGCATGATCAGATAAAGTACAATTCTGTCATAAAGTAGCAGCTTTCCAAAGCCATACACCTCAAGTCTAGTTTGCATTTTAAATGTGAGCAGAGGTGTGTCTTTTTAAAAACAACACCCTGAAAACAGCTACGCTTCCCAATACTCAGTCAAACAATAGTCCTAAAATTGCCCCCATCTTGCCCAGGGACTGCAGTAGGCTAATGCTAATACTGCTGCTGATTAATGTTCTGCAGAAATAAACTTAAAACAAAGACCAACAGCACTTCATGTTAATTTATGCTACAGCCATAATGAGTATATCAAACAATGGCATAATCAGAAAACACTTCTGCAAATGTACTTTTCTGCCTCTTTTAAGCCCAACAGGAAGAGCATTATCACACTCTGATTGGATAAGAGAAGAATGCTCAACAGCTGCTCTCAATGACTAATTAAGAGCCAGTCTCCAAGACACTGATCAACAGCTGATCCACATAGCCCTGCAATCAACTGCTGAGTCAAAGGAATCTCAAACTGAGCGAATACGAAATTGAGAAGAAATATTGAACTAGAAGAAAATGATTTAACACATTCTGACGGAAACTAACTAGCGAGCACCATGGGATATGGATGACTGCTACAAGGTGATGTCACAGACCAGAAATAAAAATTAAACCAAGTGAAGGGCAAGTCTCTGGAGAATAAATAAGATGAGATACACAAGGTGTAAGATCAACTCTGATAGAGTACTCTTTTGTCCGTATTTGACTCATAGGAACACCATTAGAGTTGAATTTAACACTGTTGAATTTTAATTTAACAATAACAATTATTCTGTGTGCTCAGTGCCATACCAGTGGTTCTCATTCTCATGTCATGGGGACCCTTGTGTATGCTGGTCTTTGGTACAGCCAATCTCATGCTTAATTAAGATTGCTGAACATATGTACACAATTTAAGTTATTTTTTAAAAAATTCCTGAAACTTCCTAACACAATGCAAAGCAAAATGATAATGAGCCAAACCTGCATTGTGTTAATAAGTTTAATGGAAACATTATGAAAGAATTTGAACGTGTTCAGCAACCTTAACTGAGCAAATGCTTTTCACTTGGGGTACCCTGTATAGGTACATAAAATTGTACCCCTAGCCAACAATACATAGTTAATTTGTACCTGTTTTGCTTGTAAAAGGTACTTATTAAGACCAAAATAGAGCATTATTGTACTTTCAGGGTACATTGGGAAAATTTGTTCCTAAAAGAAAAACAAATGTAGCTCCGCTGTACCTTTACTTCTGAGAGTGTAGGACAGGGGTGGCCAATTCCAGGCCTCGCGGGCCGGTGTGTATGCAGGTTTTTACTGCCACCAGTTACCACGGTTCAATCAGCTAATTAGTCATACACACAATCACCGATTCACTTGTAAATTACAGAACGATAAAATGCTACAATACACGCATTGACGCATACCGGCACAAGAACATTCATCAGCTGCTTTTCATATCGCGGATATGTAGATTAAAATATCAGATCGTGTAAACGATTGGGCTAATTAAATAATTGTTAACTGGCGGCAGCAAAAACCTGCATACACACCGGCCCGCGAGGCCTGGAATTGGCCACCCCTGGTGTAGGAGGTCCGCAATCACGCTCTCATATGCAACAACCCCTCCCACCCCCTTCCCTGATCACAATCTCCTAAATCTATCCTATTCATTTATGATGGGGGTCCCCGAGATGCCTTTCAGCCTGTGTGGGGGTCCCTGGATTAAAACCGGTTGAAGACCCCTCTCCTACAGCATTGCTGTGCCGAGGCACAGCCCTCTGGTCTGTTTAGAAGGCTGCCCCCTCCTGATTTTCCAAAATCATTTACCTGTACATTTAAAACTTTTATAACTTCTGAAAAATGGTCTTGCAGAGGGATCTTTTTTTCACATACAGTATTAGCAAGTAAAAACCTGTCTGGACAAACATCACTTCCAGCATCAACTCAGGTTTTCCCAGGGGGTCTTTCATGAAAGGTCCAGCCCTGATTAGTCGCAGCCGTCACAGGAAAAGAGGGAACTCAGGATATTGGTTCAGCTTAAACAAAAAAAATACTACAATGGAGCCCCGTGCACAATAGACTACTCCCAAGGTCATAGCTGTCTTACATAGCAGGCTATAATAAAAGTTATTAATCTTTGTGGAAACGACAATCTGTGTGTTTCACCGGTACTCACTCATCAGGTTCACTGTATACTCTTAGAGAAATTGAGAATTCTGCAATAAAATGTAAATATGTGGACTTTAAACATATACAATACGTATATGTCTATTATAATGATAAATATATTTAACAGCAGTGTGTTGTAGAAATGTATATATTTCAATATCTGAAAGCAGCAATGATTTGTATATTTGTCTATATATCGGGCACAAATATGTGCTGTAGTTCCTGTGTGATGCTTCCTATGTGAAATGCGCTTTTGTAAGTGTACTTTGTGTAAATGTAAGTGTACTTTGACTAAAATTTACAAATAAAGCAACAGCTGACCAATGATTTTGATGATGGAGCAGACTGAATTAAGTGAGCTTTTTAAGCTTTATCTTTCTACTGTCTGTTTTTGGCTAATCATGCAGAGCACGGTCATAGATTGTCGTTTTTCAGAACGTTTTCTTAGCTGAGAATGTTTACTCTTGGTACTGTGGTAGCTACTGTATGTACTATCTTCACCTGTTCAAACAGAAACCAAACAATACGGACAGTTTATCAAACTGACCAGGTTTCCAGAGATGTTTCTTCCTATATTCCCAGGGATTTGTTTTGACATTTGATGGCGTTCCCGCAATTAAATAAAAAATTTTTTAACCTCTTCTTTGCATCAGTAACAAACTGTTTTCATCATAGTTTAGGAACAGGCCAAAGTGCACAATGACATGCACTGTGTGGACCTCCTTAATGTGATTCCGTGCAACTAAACCATAATTTAGCCTTAATACGAGCAGCTCGTTGTGTTTTTACCTCCCAGACCATAATATCACATAAAAATCTTCTAAAAATAAATAAGACACATTATTCTCAGATTGCAGACAGATACAGCTACTGATATAAATGAAATTGATTTCAGTCATGGAATAACAGTTATCTTTTTATTATGTGATAAAACATATAATATAGCACCGTTATAATTCAATAAAAGATCCAAAGTAACATTGCTGTTGAGGTCCATGACTGGGTTTAAAAATATCCCACCAGATTATTATTTTGGATAATTCACATTCAGCAAAAACACTCCTTAATAACTTCATTTATTCTTCCTGTTTCCATTACAGGAGGCTGCTGCAGTTTCGAAAGCTTATTATTCTCCACCACGCAGCTGTAATAAGCCACTTCCTCCCTGTATAACTATGAGGATTGATTCAAAATGCTGGCAGTGTGGAGGTAAGCCAGGATTTTGGGGCCCGAAGGAAAGCAGAATCAATTTGAAAAAAGGTTGCAAAACACCTGTAGGAAATGAAGAGTATAATGCAAGTCCCCACAGGCTTGTCATTGCCTCGGTTTTCTTCTTAAATTAATGACCCACTTCCCCCCCCCCCCCCCAAAGATACATGCACAATTACGTAATGGCGGATGTAAAAACATTTTTTTTAACAAAAACTGCAGCCCTCAATAAGCTCTGTTCTAAGAGATGACAGAAGAATCGCTGGGGAAAAGACAAACTTGAAGTGGCATTGATGTCATGGGTATACCGGCAAGCGACACCCATGACTTTCGG
The DNA here is from genome assembly GCA_022702515.1 of Ilyophis sp. 1 JC-2022. Taxonomy (NCBI): domain Eukaryota; kingdom Metazoa; phylum Chordata; class Actinopteri; order Anguilliformes; family Synaphobranchidae; genus Ilyophis; species Ilyophis sp. 1 JC-2022. The sequence continues at coordinate 44,554,051 of CM040400.1, read as the reverse complement.
GACCCAAGGATTTTTGTGTCCCCCAAGGAAAGTAAAATCTATTTGAAAAAAGGTTACAAAAAACCTGTCGGAAATTAAGAGCATAATGCACTTCTTCACAGGCTTGTCATTGCCTCAGTTTTCCTTTTAAATTAATGACCCACAATTTCATCCCCAAAAGTACATGCAACATTAATGGCGAATGTTTTGAAAGATGCAGCCCTCAATAAACTCTGATCTAAGAGATGACAGAAGAATCTTTGGGGAAAAGAGAAACTTGAAGTGGCATTGATGTCATGGGTATACCGGCAAGTGATGTCATCCACTTTATTATTTTTTTTCTTACAATCAATGTTCTCCTGCAATATGAATGATAGATATTCTAATAGACTGCTATAGCCTTTGTTTGGAGAGAATGTTCACATTACATTGATATTCACTTTGAAATTTTAATTCACTCGAGGGAAATTAATTCAGGGCCTTGGCATGATATGCAGTGTTTACACCAACAGGAATGGAATTTCAAAGACCAGATGAGAGTTTTCACTGCTTAATTTTATCTCAGATGGATTGACAATATAGAACAAGAGATCCTCTGATGTCTAGAAGACAGAATCAGCCATTTTCCTGAAGCGCTTTTTATACTGGGAACAAAATGAGTGGAATATTACAATCTTTCTATGGGGAAAAAGGTTACGCTAATTACTTCTGTAATCATAGAAACATGTCCTTATTAGTCTGTGGAGGTTTTAATGAAGCAAAAGTAAGTTAATAACTTGCACACACAATATGTAGGTCTGGAGAGGATGGAGTTTCTTACTATGCATAAGTATGCCTGCATAAGCACTACATAAGCCTTCATATACATCTATGCCATCTGACATAGGCAGTAATAGCGTGAAATATGCTGGACCAAAATTACTACTTTGAATATTGTTCCTGTAATTGTTTATATATAATTTTTTTATGTAAGGAAAGTAGATTTTGCTGGATGGACCAAAAATGTATTGATAGGACTGATATTCTAATATTGGTAATTTAGTATTCGAATACTGAAACATACGGAGGCCCCCTAGGTAAAAAAAAATCTGTATTCTTGGTTTTGTAATCTGTTCTCTTGTTTTTGTAATCCATAAACTCGGTTTTGTAATCTGTTCTCTTGTTTTTGTAATCCATAAACTCAGTTTTGTAATAGAAGCCACAGTTTAGCATTCGTACAAAAGATTGTTGTACTCAAAGTGATGGTGGCAAATTGTGTGAGAGAAAGATCAATCAGGTTGGCAATGTTAAATCCATTTGTAAATAAAGGGTAGGTGGCAAACTCAATTGATCTCAATTCACACTCAAGAAAACGGGATAAACATTATCTTTTGTATGAATGGCGATGAACTGCGGCTACGATGAGAAAACCGCACACAAGTGCAGGAGAAATAGCTGAAGATTGTGAACGAAAAATTTCCCTGTAGCTTCCTTTAAATGCTTTATGGTTTTGAACATTTGTCTTGGACAGATATTAATTTAAATATGGGTGTAAACACAATTACTTGCTGCATCAATGAGAGCATTTCTTCAAGCCAAGGTAATCAATCACTGCTGGCCCAATATTAGTAAAGATACAGCGTCAAAAGTGTGTTTACTTTTAAAAATATATATTACAATGATTACGAGTAAATTATGTCTGAGTCTATTAGCATAACATTGTTTTTATGTATATCCCCCGTATGTGTATATGAATGAAATATAGAGAATTTATTGAGCAAGGCTAATGAGAATTCGAATGATAAAATGCACAATCATCAGCACATTGCCCTCACATTTGCCAGCAGGTATTTGCTTTAAATTGGTTCTAAATAAGATACTAATGAACAACAGCGCTGCGTGAACATATGTTTTCGGTTTTGACGTTGTTATTATTTTATTATTTACACCGTATTCTCTGTGTGAAAACATGGCAATGCAGCTCAGATTAAATCAGTCCTGAAGCTCCTAATGAGGCCAACACGTGGAGGTTATATTGTTTTACCCCCTTCCCTCCCTGTAATGTTATTTTACAAGAATTATTGAGAGACTACACAAACTGTTTCACAAGCTAGTGCTTTTCCCTGTCGTTCTGCACCTTCTACAACTCAGGAGAGCAATTGCAGAAATTGGGATTGGGGGGGGGATTGTCCTCATATCTGCACTTCAATAAATCTTTGAAGGGGGATGAAGGTTTGAAAAAGAGTCGATTCATGTCTTTCACTTTGCATTAAAAAAAAAAACGTTTAAAGACATTCTACCGAAGAGCAACCCAGGGATTTACACCATCGTTTCAATCAATGGCTTAATCTGATGCAAATCCGTCCAGACAAGTTTGATACAATAGTTTTTGTTCCCCATTCTTGTGCAAAACTCACTTCAGATGGTCCTTTGTGCTGCTTGCAGGCAGGAGGGATTATACCTTGGTCATCAGGTTTTCCGTATAACAGTTGAACATATGTAAATAATAAATCTCTGTGTTCCGCAAAGTGGGCGTACACCCGTAGGGCTCACTTCCATTGAACTCGACTCTACTGTAATTCTTCACTTTTTCCTCGCTAATAATTTATAAGAGATTTCAGCCTTTGAGGTCCAAATACTATAATCCACATCCTGGAGGTACACGACATCAAAGGAACGTATTCCATCTATCGATCACAGAAATCCTACCTCAGTCCTGGAGTACCCTTGCGTACTGCTTGCTTTTGTTTCAACCATAATTGCAATTTGTTTATTAAAACCAATTAACGACTCAATAATGAGTCATTCATTGGTTTTATTTAGGTATTTCAATGCCTAAAGATAGATAATTCCCACTCTTATAAGGTCATATTATGTAAGAAACAGATAGAAAACATTAAAAACTACTTTTCATTTTCTGTAATTTGCTGTGGCAGGTGATTTATTTTGAAATGGGATGCATTTCTTATTGATTCTTTGATCAGCTGAAATGAGCGCTGTGCTCTGTGGAAGGACAGTGATCAGCTGAAATGAGCGCTGTGCTCTGTGGAAGGACAGTGATCAGCTGAAATGAGCGATGTGCTCTGTGGAAGGACAGTGATCAGCTGAAATGAGCGCTGTGCTCTGTGGAAGGACAGTGATCAGCTGAAATGAGCGCTGTGCTCTGTGGAAGGACAGTGATCAGCTGAAATGAGCGCTGTGCTCTGTGGAAGGACAGTGATCAGCTGAAATGAGCGCTGTGCTCTGTGGAAGGACAGTGATCAGCTGAAATGAGCGCTGTGCTCTGTGGAAGGACAGTGATCAGCTGAAATGAGCGCTGTGCTCTGTGGAAGGACAGTGATCAGCTGAAATGAGCGCTGTGCTCTGTGGAAGGACAGTGATCAGCTGAAATGAGCGCTGTGCTCTGTGGAAGGACAGTGATCAGCTGAAATGAGCGCTGTGCTCTGTGGAAGGACAGTGATCAGCTGAAATGAGCGCTGTGCTCTGTGGAAGGACAGTGATCAGCTGAAATGAGCGCTGTGCTCTGTGGAAGGACAGTGATCAGCTGAAATGAGCGCTGTGCTCTGTGGAAGGACAGTGATCAGCTGAAATGAGCGCTGTGCTCTGTGGAAGGACAGTGATCAGCTGAAATGAGCGCTGTGCTCTGTGGAAGGACAGTGATCAGCTGAAATGAGCGCTGTGCTCTGTGGAAGGACAGTGATCAGCTGAAATGAGCGCTGTGCTCTGTGGAAGGACAGTGATCAGCTGAAATGAGCGCTGTGCTCTGTGGAAGGACAGTGATCAGCTGAAATGAGCGCTGTGCTCTGTGGAAGGACAGTGATCAGCTGAAATGAGCGCTGTGCTCTGTGGAAGGACAGTGATCAGCTGAAATGAGCGCTGTGCTCTGTGGAAGGACAGTGATCAGCTGAAATGAGCGCTGTGCTCTGTGGAAGGACAGTGATCAGCTGAAATGAGCGCTGTGCTCTGTGGAAGGACAGTGATCAGCTGAAATGAGCGATGTGCTCTGTGGAAGGACAGTGATTAGCTGAAATGAGCGATGTGCTCTGTGGAAGGACAGTGATCAGCTGAAATGAGCGCTGTGCTCTGTGGAAGGACAGTGATCAGCTGAAATGAGCGCTGTGCTCTGTGGAAGGACAGTGATCAGCTGAAATGAGCGCTGTGCTCTGTGGAAGGACAGTGATCAGCTGAAATGAGCGCTGTGCTCTGTGGAAGGACAGTGATCAGCTGAAATGAGCGCTGTGCTCTGTGGAAGGACAGTGATCAGCTGAAATGAGCGCTGTGCTCTGTGGAAGGACAGTGATCAGCTGAAATGAGCGCTGTGCTCTGTGGAAGGACAGTGATTAGCTGAAATGAGCGCTGTGCTCTGTGGAAGGACAGTGATCAGCTGAAATGAGCGCTGTGCTCTGTGGAAGGACAGTGATCAGCTGAAATGAGCGATGTGCTCTGTGGAAGGACAGTGATCAGCTGAAATGAGCGCTGTGCTCTGTGGAAGGACAGTGATCAGCTGAAATGAGCGCTGTGCTCTGTGGAAGGACAGTGATCAGCTGAAATGAGCGCTGTGCTCTGTGGAAGGACAGTGATCAGCTGAAATGAGCGCTGTGCTCTGTGGAAGGACAGTGATCAGCTGAAATGAGCGCTGTGCTCTGTGGAAGGACAGTGATCAGCTGAAATGAGCGCTGTGCTCTGTGGAAGGACAGTGATCAGCTGAAATGAGGGCTGTGCTCTGTGGAAGGACAGTGATTAGCTGAAATGAGCGCTGTGCTCTGTGGAAGGACAGTGATCAGCTGAAATGAGCGATGTGCTCTGTGGAAGGACAGTGATCAGCTGAAATGAGCGCTGTGCTCTGTGGAAGGACAGTGATCAGCTGAAATGAGCGCTGTCCTCTGTGGAAGGACAGTGATCAGCTGAAATGAGCGCTGTGCTCTGTGGAAGGACAGTGATCAGCTGAAATGAGCGCTGTGCTCTGTGGAAGGACAGTGATCAGCTGAAATGAGCGCTGTGCTCTGTGGAAGGACAGTGATCAGCTGAAATGAGCGCTGTGCCTGTGGAAGGACAGTGATCAGCTGAAATGAGCGCTGTGCCTGTGGAAGGACAGTGATCAGCTGAAATGAGCGCTGTGCTCTGTGGAAGGACAGTGATCAGCTGAAATGAGCGCTGTGCTCTGTGGAAGGACAGTGATCAGCTGAAATGAGCGCTGTGCTCTGTGGAAGGACAGTGATCAGCTGAAATGAGCGCTGTGCTCTGTGGAAGGACAGTGATCAGCTGAAATGAGCGCTGTGCTCTGTGGAAGGACAGTGGTCGGCTGAAATGAGCGCTGTGCTCTGTGGAAGGACAGTGATCGGCTGAAATGAGCGCTGTGCTCTGTGGAAGGACAGTGATCGGCTGAAATGAGCGCTGTGCTCTGTGGAAGGACAGTGATCGGCTGAAATGAGCGCTGTGCTCTGTGGAAGGACAGTGATCGGCTGAAATGAGCGCTGTGCTCTGTGGAAGGACAGTGATCGGCTGAAATGAGCGCTGTGCTCTGTGGAAGGACAGTGATCGGCTGAAATGAGCGCTGTGCCTGTGGAAGGACAGTGATCGGCTGAAATGAGCGCTGTGCCTGTGGAAGGACAGTGATCAGCTGAAATGAGCGCTGTGCCTGTGGAAGGACAGTGATCAGCTGAAATGAGCGCTGTGCCTGTGGAAGGACAGTGATCAGCTGAAATGAGCGCTGTGCCTGTGGAAGGACAGTGATCAGCTGAAATGAGCGCTGTGCCTGTGGAAGGACAGTGATCAGCTGAAATGAGCACTGTGCTCTGTGGAAGGACAGTGATCAGCTGAAATGAGCACTGTGCTCTGTGGAAGGACAGTGATCAGCTGAAATGAGCGCTGTGCTCTGTGGAAGGACAGTGATCAGCTGAAATGAGCGCTGTGCTCTGTGGAAGGACAGTGATCAGCTGAAATGAGCGCTGTGCTCTGTGGAAGGACAGTGATCAGCTGAAATGAGCGCTGTGCTCTGTGGAAGGACAGTGATCAGCTGAAATGAGCGCTGTGCTCTGTGGAAGGACAGTGATCAGCTGAAATGAGCGCTGTGCTCTGTGGAAGGACAGTGATCAGCTGAAATGAGCGCTGTGCTCTGTGGAAGGACAGTGATCAGCTGAAATGAGCGCTGTGCTCTGTGGAAGGACAGTGATCAGCTGAAATGAGCGCTGTGCTCTGTGGAAGGACAGTGATCAGCTGAAATGAGCGCTGTGCTCTGTGGAAGGACAGTGATCAGCTGAAATTAGCGCTGTGCCTGTGGAAGGACAGCGATCAGCTGAAATGAGCGCTGTGCCTGTGGAAGGACAGCGATCAGCTGAAATGAGCGCTGTGCCTGTGGAAGGACAGTGATCAGCTGAAATGAGCGCTGTGCCTGTGGAAGGACAGTGATCAGCTGAAATGAGCGCTGTGCCTGTAGAAGGACAGTGATCAGCTGAAATGAGCGCTGTGCCTGTGGAAGGACAGTGATCAGCTGAAATGAGCGCTGTGCCTGTGGAAGGACAGTGATCAGCTGAAATGAGCGCTGTGCTCTGTGGAAGGACAGTGATCAGCTGAAATTAGCGCTGTGCTCTGTGGAAGGACAGTGATCAGCTGAAATGAGCGCTGTGCCTGTGGAAGGACAGTGATCAGCTGAAATGAGCGCTGTGCCTGTGGAAGGACAGTGATCAGCTGAAATGAGCGCTGTGCCTGTGGAAGGACAGTGATCAGCTGAAATGAGTGCTGTGCCTGTGGTAGGACAGTGATCAGCTGAAATTAGCGCTGTGCCTGTGGAAGGACAGTGATCAGCTGAAATGAGTGCTGTGCCTGTGGAAGGACAGTGATCAGCTGAAATGAGTGCTGTGCCTGTGGAAGGACAGTGATCAGCTGAAATGAGCGCTGTGCTCTGTGGAAGGACAGTGTAAGCTGAAATGAGCGCTGTGCTCTGTGGAAGGACAGTGATCAGCTGAAATTAGTGCTGTGCCTGTGGAAGGACAGTGATCAGCTGAAATGAGCGCTGTGCTCTGTGGAAGGACAGTGATCAGCTGAAATGAGCGCTGTGCCTGTGGAAGGACAGTGATCAGCTGAAATGAGCGCTGTGCCTGTGGCAGGACAGTGATCAGCTGAAATGAGCGCTGTGCCTGTGGAAGGACAGTGATCAGCTGAAATGAGCGCTGTGCTTTGTGGAAGGACAGTGATCAGCTGAAATGAGTGCTGTGCTTTGTGGAAGGACAGTGATCAGCTGAAATGAGTGCTATGCTCTGTGGAAGAACAGTGATCAGCTGAAATGAGTGCTCTGCTCTGTGGAAGGACAGTGATCAGCTGAAATGAGTGCTGTGCTGTGTGGAAGGACAGTGATCCGCCTAAATGAGCGCTGTGCTCTGTGGAAGTACAGTAATCAGCTGAAATGAGCGCTGTGCCTGTGGAAGGACTGTGATCAGCTGAAATGAGTGCTGTGCTCTGTGGAAGGACAGTGATCAGCCTAAATGAGTGCTGTGCTCTGTGGAAGAACAGTAATCAGCTGAAATGAGCGCTGTGCCTGTGGAAGGACAGTGATCAGCTGAAATGAGCGCTGTGCCTGTGGAAGGACAGTGATCAGCTGAAATGAGCGCTGTGCCTGTGGCAGGACAGTGATCAGCTGAAATGAGCGCTGTGCTCTGTGGAAGAACAGTGATCAGCTGAAATGAGTGCTGTGCTCTGTGGAAGAACAGTGATCAGCTGAAATGAGCGCTGTGCTCTGTGGAAGGACAGTGATCAGCTGAAATGAGCGCTGTGCTCTGTGGAAGGACAGTGATCAGCCTAAATGAGCGCTGTGCTCTGTGGAAGGACAGTGATCAGCTAAAATGAGCGTTGTGCCTGTGGACAGTGATCGGTCCTAAATACTGAAAGGCTGGGTGATGAAAAGTTGAAAGACAATGCAAATGTTAGCGAGCCCTTATAACCTACACTGTGTTTGTATGTTTCAGCACAAAGTATTGGACTTTACACACGTGTTTTAAATAACTTCTATTAATCAAAAACTTAGTTTAATTAATCACGGTTAGAACACTACCCAGCATGCACGGCGGTACCCCAGAATCTAGTATCGAAATCCCTGCCCCATTAAATTGTGTTTTACATTTGACAACCCAAAGCACTATTTATATTTTCAAAATCATATTTCTTTGAAGATACCTTGTTCACAGTTAAATTAGTTGAAAAACTAAAACCTTAGGATTCTTAGGAGATTCGTTTGGATTTGAGTTTGAATACAAATGACAAATATTCAAAAATAAAAGCATAATTAACATAAATTAAACTAATTAAAATACATTTACCATGCAAAAAATTTAAAATTTAAAATTTGCATTACATTGAGTTACATCTCAAATCAGACTTTGTAAGGCAGTATTTTAACACAAGTAAACACAAAGACGACGGGAGCCCTTCCTGCAACATTCATTAAACACCCTAAAAATAGCAAACCGTGTGGGACCTTCTCCTCCTCCTCAAAGTTTAACACGTATTTAACCTGAGGACACAATGACTTTGAGACAGTTTATTAAATTTCCTCCAGCAATTTGTTTGGGCACTTCTAAATCCTGAGTCTCACCTTAATGCTTTAATATGGCTGAGTTCCAGATCATAATTGCACTCTCCTCATAGGTCACCATATGTTCAGGTCTTCCTCAAAGCGGCACGGCTTCCCAGCACACGCTCCCGTTTATCCACCCGTCTGTCCGTCTCCACTAGATTGCACCGCAGATAGAATAAACTTGGACAAATAACGTTGACTTTGAAAAGGACTGCGCGTTGCAGTAAACAAATTACCCTAACTTTGAAATCGATACGGGCCGCATCGCACGGCGCACGCATCCAGCTAGGTGGTGAAGGATTGCATTAGCCACCAGGCAGAAATTCAATGTCTTTTCATTCCTTGCTCTTTCTCTCTCTCTCTCTCTTCAGTTGCCAGATTTAAGCTCGTACTTAAGCTAGTAGACTCTGGATGTTTGTCTTTATGGATATCTCCACAAAGTGAATACGAATGACATTCCAATTACAGCGGGTTTAAGGACGTACCGGCTATCCTAAATACGGATTTACAGTGCGCCTTAAAAACTTGTTAAATAAAGAGGAATGTCTTTGTCTTATGACTACCCTATACTCGTACTGCACAGCCTTAGTCTCAAAGACACAATGGCCTGTATTCAATCAAATACAGGCCATTAGTCTCAAAGACACAATGGCCTGTATTCAATCAAAAAAGTTAAGGACTAAAATTGATTGAATGCCAGCCATTGGGTATGCTGCTGTTGATGCTTCCCATCAATTGGCTTTTATATATGAAACACTAGCCTTGGTGTGGAAAAAATATATATTTGTAGAATACAAAATTAACTGCTGTCAGAGGTATGAGACAAAGCTAAAGTGAGACTGACATTTAATTGCTGTCTCTTTTAACTCCTTCAATATCGTCTCCATTTCTGTTTTGATTGGAAAGAAAAAGACCCATAGCAGTACTGCAAGAGCGAAGGATGGCTGATATCAAGAGGAAATTAGACTGAATCAGAAGCATTCGCAAAGTAAAACAAAGTGGAAAAGACTGGTTTGGTGGCACTGAAACAATTGAGCTTCATCCGGCTTACATCAACAAACAGCCGCCTGGACTGTGTGCAATTGTTTTTTGTTTTTTTAAATACCATGGGAACTGTTACCATAGCATTCCATATGGATATGGCTCGACTGTGTTTGTGTTTGTGTGTGTGTGTGTGTGTGTGTGTGTACATGCGTGCATGTGGATGTGCATGCGTGTGGATCTGTGTGTGTGCGTGCATGCATGCATGTGTTTGTGGATCTGTGTATGTGTGTGTGTGTGTGTGAGTGCATGTGTGTGTGCTTGTGAATCTGTGTGTGTGCCATATCATTTTTCCCCCACCTTTGTGTGGGTGTTTACATGGCAGTGTGTTTTGCTGTGTGTGCCTGATTGCTGACTTTAATGTGATGATGAGTGTGTGTTTACATAGTTGTTTGTGTTTTTGCTCTGTGTACCATATGTTCAGGTCTTCCTCAAAGCGGCACGGCTTCCCGGCACACGCTCCCGTTTATCCACCCGTCTGTCCGTCTCCACTAGATTGCACCGCAGATAGAATAAACTTGGACAAATAACGTTGACTTTGAAAAGGACTGCGCGTTGCAGTAAACAAATTACCCTAACTTTGAAATCGATACGGGCCGCATCGCATGGCGCACGCATCCAGCTAGGTGGTGAAGGATTGCATTAGCCACCAGGCAGAAATTCAATGTCTTTTCATTCCTTGCTCTTTCTCTATCTCTCTCTCTCTCTTCAGTTGCCAGATTTAAGCTCGTACTTAAGCTAGTACTCTGGATGAGCGGCACCTGATTGCTGACTTTAACGTGACGACGAAGCTGGGATTTCTTTGCCAGATTTGCAAAAAAAGGCCCAGAGCAGCTGCCATATTCAGAACGACACTCACAAAGGAAAACATCTCATGTGGTTGGAACTGAGAGATTGCACCAGATAAACCACCCATGAGCTGAACCAAGCGCCTCTGATCAGATCGGGAACAGGAAATGAGACAGGCAGACAAATTATTGTGACATCTCAGAAGAATATTTCAAAAGTTTGCTGGCCCTTTGAAACCCGTCCAAACTGCGTTGGAAAAACGGCCCAGACTGGATGTGACAGGTTGGCACGGACGGGTGAAGTTTTTGGATGGCAACGTCCCCTCTGAGCAGAGCGTTTTTTTCACCAGTGAGATATTTAGTTTGACACACTTTAGTTGCAGTTTGCTCATTCTACATCACGATGAAACTTCAGACCATTTATTGCCAGTCAGTGAGTCAGACCATTGATTTGAAAGCCAGAAGTTGTCGGTTACCAGCCACGGTTATGCCTCTTCTGTTACACATTACTTTAAACATGATTTAAATCATAAATCCTCCGAATTCGAGTTTGTGGGCAGAAAATATCAACTAATATATTCTTCAGTTTCACATTTTTTCAAAGCACCTGAATAACAGAAGCAATATATCCAGTAGAACAGGGGCTCCATGTAATACATGTAATATTATGACCGCTGTCATTTATTACACATTCATACTGTAGTAAATACACGTCTGGTATAAATTCATACTATGTGATGTTTTTTGAACATGCTTCCATATGTTAGTATGTTATATTAGTCTCCTCGTTGCAGGCTGCAGTGGGTGTTTGATAATGATCTTTTGATCATGATAATTGATAATGCTTGTTAACTTAGACTTATTGTCTGGTTTTTGCAGTGTAGTGTCTGGAATTCGGCAGGGGGGACACCAAGTCACTCTTTCATAAGTAAAGTCAGTAAACCCATTCCCCAAGTCTATGGAAGTTGAAAACACCGTCTTGGGCATTGTTCCAGAATGTTCCATAAATTCTTGACTGGATTCATATCTGGTGACTGAGAGAGCGGTGGTATTTGAATACTGTGCCGTGCGCCTAAAACCGCTGGTAGACTACTCATGCTCTGCAGACAGGGGGCGCTGTCAATGTTGAAAGACACCCCTCTCAGCAAGAAAGAAATTCTTTAACATGGGGTGAAGATAATGACTCGGTACCATTAAGTAATGATTGACATCAACCTGACCTTCTCAGGGTACGAGTGCAGAAAAACCACGGCCTAATAATGCGCCCGCAGCATTACAGAATCCTTTAAATCATTGTTAATCCTTTTTTGTGCACTAGAAACATCATCTTAGGAATAACTGAACAGGGCCCGGTACCTAAAACCACGATCAGCATTTTATACCGAAATCCATACCTCCCGCCCGACGAGAGACTCCGAGGTGAATGAGCGAATGCCAACAGAATATATCATGTCGTTCTGTAAGATTTAGTCAAAGCAACGCTGCTGGCTTGATGAATCGCTGTTTAATGCAATAATATTGGGGCATGTTAGACACTGCCAAAGATTATGACAACCAGTGTATGAGTGAGAAGTGTGCCAAAGAATGAGCAAGCTGTCAGGAGTTATTAATGATAGAAAAATGACCGCATTAGACGTGGACATGGACCAAGAGACATAACGAGCGTTCGTGCACACGTGCAGTCTGCGCCCGGTGCGTGTTTCAAAGGTGAGACAAAGGACGGAACACTGCGAAAAGCTATCGGAGCACAAAAACGTTCCTGGGGATCTACGCTGGGCGTGGTCTTGGACTGAGGACACCGAAAAACACCTTTCACACATCACCAGACTTGACTAATAAATTTGGCAGTGCTCTCAAGTTAAGCGAGCGAGAAAGTCAGTGAGAAAATGATATCTGAAAGCCAAACGCTAAAATACGGCCTCATTATTTCCCAAACACGTTTAAAAAAATGAGTAAGCAATAGCACTGTGAATGCTAATAAAAACGCACGCATGCACTCAGTGAGACTAAAATACAGTCCCAGAGAGCAACATGGAAGAATGATTAAAGTTGTTTTTTCGACATTAGTATGAAACAAAAGCACATCTTATTCCACAGATACACAACAGCCGAATTTGGTCATATAATTGTCCCAGAAATAGAGTTGACATTAAGAATTTATTGAATCTTTAGCTGTGTATCTGGTATGGGTATGACCGTATGTTCCTATGGTGCTACTTCTTGGAGTAGTAGTTCATGAGGATATATTGTTGTTTTTTGTTGTTGTTGTTTTTTTATAAATGTGCAAATATTACAAAATTGTGTTAAATCCACTATGGGTTATGCAGCTAATGTAAATTTGGGTTATGGATTGAAATCTGTATGTGATGGCTTCAGAGTAGATCAGGCCAACATACCATAAAAGATTCTGGCCCATTTAAATAAAAGATCAAAGTGTGCGAAGGCAACCCGTTTCCCACAACAAACCACTTTTTCACCAATAAAAAAATCTCCTACCTTTGGAGCTTATTCACCTTATAATGTACTAAAAAAACTGTGTTTCAGCCATTCTTCTAGGTAGAAATCATAGTATAAAAAATGCAGGCAAAACATACTCCAGCAGGACAATGTCCTATCCATCATGTAAAAATGTCTATTTATCGATTATACCTATACTTTCCATGTTGCCGCACAAACAGTGGCCATTCACTTTGGTCTGTCCTGTCCATACTATGTCAGAGGATTAGAGTCCTGCATGTTTAATGAGAAAATTTATTTTTTAGGATATTTCATGCATTTCACTCTCCTACCAAAGGTGCTGATCTCGTTGCAGGGGAGTCAATTACCTGGAGCTGTGTGACCTCGGCTCTGTCTCCTTGGCAACAATAGAGAAGGCCGACAGGGAGGAGGAGCCTACTTAGTCTCCCACAGTAATGGAGGACCCAGATAATATTCTGTAAGCAAAGACTATACACTGAGTCTTTGTGCCAATATAATATGGCTTAACAAAACAAAATGTTTCAAATTAACTGTAAAATACAAGTTTAATAATACACAGATAAGTGCTCGCTTGCGAGTAATAACACAGGCAAGACCGTAAACCATTTTTTTCCAACTACATTTTGAGGTAATATTTCAGTTCAGTTCACCATGACAAAGCATATTTTCTTTTATTAAATTTTAATGAAAGGATGAGTTTTTAATTAAATTCTATTCTGATTTAAAAGTTATGTGATGCATGCTAATGTCAAAATCGTGAGCCTGTTCTTTATTTATATGCAGTTTTCCGTCTCCACTACTACATTTATTATGTGATTCTGCCTTTTGGGTATTAAAGATACACCAGACTTGTGACTCCAGCTTTAATCACAACCTGCCATTTTGACATGATCTTAATGATGGAAAAAAGCCATCTCTTGCGAGCCGTAATAGCGCCAGTCACACTTAACAGTGCCAGCAGTCACTCTGACCTTTGACCTACGACCTTTCACCCGCCTTCCATACAGGAGAGTGCGCTCTGGGGGGGGTCACTCACATTCTGCCTCCTCAAATTTTGAGCATTCAGGGATTTATTCAACCGTGTCTCTCGCCACTGACGGAAAGCCCGCAGAACGCGCTCGAGCTCACGCACACGCTCGTGATCATAGGCGCCGCAAGACCCGCTAACGCCAGACCCACGCTGTCATTGGCACAGGTGCGAGCGAATCAAAGTCCGGCAGGTGCGCTGAGTGCGGCAGGCATCTCTGCCACTCACAGATAGGAGACCCCCTCTCCGCCCGTTCACACCTGACAGGCTCATAAATACAAAGGCTTTCGGGCTGCATTAGCACCGTCCAATGGGATCCGCGAATCCCTGATTAATGCTCGCATCGCCGGTTTAACGGCTCGGCTCCACGGGGCGCAGCGCTTAATGGCATCTCTCACTTTTTACCCGTGAAATTTAACGAGGTTTGTGTGAATGTGAAATGTATAAATCTCTCTTTGGGGATTTGATATTTAATAGAACTGAGAAGGCCCTGTATTCACCGTTAATGCCTATCTCTGCATGGCATTGTCCCTTCTCATCGTGTCCTTTGCCACATCATGAGCATCTCTGCACAAAACCATTATCCAGCACACTGTGCGTTCAATAAAGACATTTATAAATATAATCGAAGAATATAAATAAGTCCAAAGTAGGCACAATGTAAAAATATATTTCAGATATAAAAATAAAATGTTAATATAAAACTATATTTTTTAATGTTTTCTGTGTTGTACTGCCTTTAAACCTTTTTATAGTTTTTTCTTTTCAGGCAGCTCCTCAAATTTCGCCACATAATTTAAAGAGAGGCCAGTCTTTGTAAGTATTTAAGAGTCATATAATTTAGGTGGAGTCTGTGCGAGTCTAAAAAGATGTTTGGTAGTTGCATTGAATAAAAGCAACCGCAGGCATTTGAATGCAGGTTTTCTGTCAATCGGTGACCGACATATCGAGGTCTAGTGTGTGTGATTTATTTGCTTGTTTATTTTATAACCCAGTTGGAGGCCACGTGGTTGTCATGGTGGAGAATAAAGCTCCTTCCCTCGCCCGTCTCTGCGTTCCGCCATTGTTCTGCACACACTGTTCATTTTATATGTTTCTCATTACATTGATTTCCTGTAATGGCGTACATTTGCTGACATTTGTGGAACCGGAGCGGGAGTGTCACAGCTTGGGCCTGGCGGGATGGGGGAGGGGCCAGGAGTCACGGCGCTTTACCACACATCTGTGAGGTCCTCCGGGTTTGAGGAATAACACTAACGCCAGGGCATCTTCCCCCAAATGCACAAACTGGGGAAATTTTTTATTGTTTTTATTTTATTAATTAATTTATTTTTATGCAGAGGTCGACGATACTAAACGGGGACCGCACCTTTTTTTCAAATACCCCCAACCAACGCACACGCACGCGCGTACACACACAAGGGCGAATAGTTCCAGGGACTCAGCAGAAAGAAGCACACCTGAATTCTTAATCTTGGCAACGCTACACTGCAGGGCCCACCCACACACTGGAACAGAGCCTTAACAGATACCAGACCGTGGGGCCCATCCACACACTGGAACAGAGCCTTAACAGATACCAGACCGTGGGGCCCATCCACACACTGGAACAGAGCCTTAACAGATACCAGACCGTGGGGCCCATCCACACACTGGAACAGAGCCTTAACAGATACCAGACCGTGGGGCCCATCCACACACTGGAACAGAGCCTTAACAGATACCAGACCGTGGGGCCCATCCACACACTGGAACAGAGCCTTAACAGATACCAGACCATGGGGCCCATCCACACACTGGAACAGAGCCTTAACAGATACCAGACCATGGGGCCCATCCACACACTGGAACAGAGCCTTAACAGATACAAGACCATGGGGCCCATCCACACACTGGAACAGTGCCTACACATATACCAGACCATGGGGCCCATCCACACACTAGAACAGAGCCTGAACAAATACCAGACCGTGGGGGCCATCCGCACACTGGAACAGTGCCTTAACAGATACCAGACCATGGGGACTATCCACACACTAGAACAGAGCCTTAACAGATACCAGACCATGGGGCCCATCCACACACTAGAACAGAGCCTTAACAGATACCAGACCATGGGGCCCATCCATACACTGGAACAGAGCCTTAACAGATACCAGGCCATGGGGCCCATCCACACACTGGAACAGAGCCTTAACAGATACCAGACCATGGGGCCCATCCACACATTGGAACAGTGCTTTAACAGATACCAGACCATGGGGCCCATCCACACACTGGAACAGTGCCTTAACAGATACCAGACCGTGGGGTCCATCCATACATTGAAACACACTGTAACAAACTGCCTAATCAGGCCTTTTTTTAAACAAGGCACACACCACCTTGGCCCAGGTAGCCATTTCCTATTCAGCACCACTTGCCCAGAAACTGAAGAAAAAAAAGTTTAAAGAGAGTTTAATGATTCAATTTCACTGTGATCCTGTTTGAATCATATTCCTGTAATTGACCGCATTCCCATTTTAAAATCAGGAGAAATGATTGGAAAAACAAATGTGCGGTGGAATACTTCTCTCTTTTTTAAGATTTAAGATACTAGGCTTACAAAAAGAAATTCAACACTAATGTTCACTGGAAAGCAAAAACAGGCATGTCTTTGCCATTCAGTGGCTCTTGAGAAAGTAAATTTTGAAAAAGACATAACATTGATGTATACAGAAGATTAATTTTAAGTACTGTAAATTGTCTGCATTTCATTCCTTTAAAGCACACCCATTAATCTTAAATTATTGAATGAATTCTCTACGTAATTATCTTCTCTGATATTTATGTTCTTCGGTTATCGTTTGTTCTTTCCAAAACAGCGTTTCTTCAGCCACGTCCCCCCAAGTGAATTTTGAAGGCCTCCATAATTAATTATACATATTAATTATACTCTATATCCAGACCATACAGCTCATTTTCCTTCATTAATCTAATTATTTTTCCAGATTGACATATTTTCAACACAGCAGAGTTGTACGTAACCAATTCTATAGCGTGTGACAGCTTGGTTATTTAACTTTTCAAAACTTTTTGTGTTTGTTGTAGCTTGAAACCTGTGATGAATTACACATGTAGAATCTGACTGCATCCCTAAAACCAAAAAATGGGTCGCATGAAAGAGGTTTTAAGGTTTCTGTGGTAGTGGGAGTGGTATAAGTCCATATTCCCCATTGTTTACTATTTTAATATTACTTAATATCGAATCCTTAAGTTTGAAACCCTGGAATATACTATAATTAAAATAAAAACAGGAAGTTAAAAAAAATGTGAAAGATTAACACATTTTCTTGACGCTTTCATGCAGTCTAGTCTCGTATTTAATAACCTTTTGATAGGTTTGATAGATTTTAATGCTGCAAATACACACCATTGTTTGGATGGGGTCACAATTTTTGTCATATTTTTGTTTGTATTTCAGTATTTTTGTTGCTACAGGCCTGAGAATCAATGGACAATATCTTTCTGAGAAATAGTCACAAACAACCCCACGGGCATGGCAAGCTTTCTCTGGCAGTGCCGGCAGCAGTGAAATTTGATCAATTCGACAATAACATGTATTCACTCTGAATTGTCTGGTGACCCGAACCTCGCTGCTAGCAGGCAGCCCAGAAACCGATCGTCTCGTCCGTCTGTAACAGGCAACAAGCTGCCTGCTGAACCCGAAGAAGCCGGTCCTCGTGTCAGGATTAATTTCTCGAATGTCACTGGGAGAATTGAAGAACTTTCCTTGTCGCAGAATAAATAAAGGGGGTGGTTTTATGAAAGTACTGGGCTGGGGGGAATAAAAGCAAGGCAGCCATCTCTTCCATGAAGTTAACCTGCCCTCATGGAAGGCCATCCAAAACGCTTTCAAAGCCATTGTTATGATCCAGTCGGGACCAAAATTCTCAACTTTCGAGTCTGAGGGCTTGAACTCCAGCCAAAAGCCAGTTGTAAAAGGATATATTATCATTGTTAAAAGTGGGGGGGGGGGGGGGGGAATCAAAATATAGCTGGCGTGGACTAAATCTTTTCAGCAGAAAATGCTACAACCAGTATTCTCCATCATCATTTCACCGTTTAGTCCTATTTTATAAAACATCTAATGAAAGAAAATGAAATAAAAGGAAGAAAAAATGTAATACTTTTCCACTGGCAGGAGGTGTTTTACCTGCAGCTGGGAGTGGAAAGTCCGGGGAAAAGCTGCCACGTTTGGCTCTTATTAAAATAGCACTTACTTACCTGTTAGCAGCACAGTTTTATAGAGCCATGGCAGATCAAACGGTTGCATTAACAATTTTAAAAAACATGATCACGGTCAGTTCATTACAAGCGCAAACATACGCGATGGTCGAATGTATTTACATGACATTGACTCGCATTCATTACGCAGATGTTCTTATCCAGAGTGCGTTACAATGCCAGAGAAAATAGGCACGTCCATCTTATGAGTTATATGAGCCATGGGCTAACGACATTCCCAGAACATCGAGTATAGATTCACTAAAGCACAAATGCAAGTTACCCATGATGTCAACCTTGAACCTTGATACATATCATACAGAGTGAGACACCCCACACCATAAAAAAAAGCCTGAAGTAAGTATGTGGTCATTGTGGTGTAGTGTTTCTTGGCGGCGGGGATGAGAGGGGAACCAATATGGTCGCTGAAGAGGTGGGACTTCAGTCTTTGTTGGAAGATATCCACTATTAGCCGGTGAATATAGCAGCTTGAATCATGTCAAATGAAGAGGAGAATCGATTAAGGACACGATGAAGAGCACAAGCACTGGTAGATGAGGAACATAATTGCTTTATGACCAGAACAGCAGGAATTCGGGAAGGATATTGGGAATGTGGAAAGGAAATTTGGGAATGTGGAAAGGAAATTTGAGAATGATGAAAGAAAATTTGGGAATTTGGTAAAGACATTTTGGAAATAAAGTGAAGACGGTACTGCAGTTAATTTGACAAACCAGAGCTGAAGCATGTCTGAGGAACGCAGTGGCGACCCAACGAAACTCCTTAAAATATGGCGGAAATCGGCTGGAATTCCCCCCAAAGAAAGCATTTAATCAGGTGTCGGAAAATAATACAGGCCTTAGTGAAAGCAGGCGGACAGGAACATGTGTTTTTACGTTAGCGTCCATTTGAAGCCCTAACTTGAGCGACTGTGGAAAATATTACCGCTTTATGAATTTCGATAACTCAAAATTGATGCGCAAAATAAAATAAATGTGAACGATAATAAATCAAATATATTTTTAGAAAGTACCAAGAGTGATAGAATTGGTATTACAGAAATAAATCTCCACTTCCCCTCCCCCCCAGCATTTTCAGATGTCCTCCTTACTGGAAGTATGCCATAATAACAGCTGGTTCACATACAATCAGAGTTTGGGTAAAATGGGAGCAGTATCTGTGTTTCATGCTATTTATCTGTTTAGATGAGCCTGTCAGTGTTGAAAGCACATGCTAGGCCTAAGCCAGGCCTTTAGACAGGCAGGTCAGTGGGTAATTGTCATTACCATAACATCTGGGCCATAGATCAGTGCAAATTCATTAAAGAACAACATTCTTGGGTGTTCTTGATATGTGCAGCCAGTTAGATTCAATAAAAAAAGTTAATAGTTCTGAATATGGTCAGAACATGAGAAAGTTAACAGCTGCGTGTGTCAACTTAATGAAGGTCATTGGTATGGGCTGTATGATTATGATAACTACATCAATACATTCTCGTGGGTGTACTACGTGGGGGCTCCGTTGATTATAATTCTCTTTTTTGTCAAAAATATTTGAAGAAGCTTGTGGAAATATGTATATTTCTAGGATATGTGGCTGATCAATCGCTAAAGTGGATATAAGATTTCAGGGCCTATTTGATTCGGGGAGGCAATGATCCGGAGAGATTTACCTGCGGCTGCTTTTACCTTGATGTTCAGTGAAGTCATTCAAGTTCTGTCCTCTCAGAGCTGCAGCAGAACTGGCATAACCTGCGTTTGAACCTGCAGCACTGATCCACACTGGACTTTCAGCTTTTGTACTGCGCAGAATTGTGCAGAATTAAGAAACATGTACAAACTAGCAACAGTAGTCTACTCCATCTTCTCATTATTATTATTATTATTATTATTATTATTATTATTAACAATGAGTGCAGGCTGGACCACATACAGCACTCCTGGCTGGGCCCCTATAGAGTGGTTCAGTCAGCAAAGCCAACAGGGTGGTTGCCGGTTTGAATCTTCTTCAGCTGCAGTGCTTCTGGTGTGTGAGCGTGGGTGGCATAGCAGAAACCTAAAGAGCACAATTAGTGCTTCCAAATTTTGGAGAATTTAAACACCTGTCCCTGTAGTGTATTCAACGATACTTCTTTCTGCTCAATTAGCAGAACAGAATCAAGTCTTGAACAGCCATGATTCACAGCTCAGCTGTTATCCTATTCATGATTGTATGGGAATGCTACATCGCCTCACATTAAACAGTCCATCTGACGATAGTTTACAATAAATAAATGCTAATAATATTAGAATTAATAGAGATGACAGTTAGTGACAGACAGACATTCAAATATTTGTTCTCTGTGAAAGATGTGTAACACGTTTTATTTATTTACCCATCCGAGATTTATTGTCCTGGAAAAAGAGGAAAGATTCAGACGTTTTATTAAAGCATGGTGTCCGTGTGTTGTCACAGATGTGGGGTAGCTTTGTCCCGGACCGAGAATGTTTTTAAAGGAGCCCTTAAATCATCTCGTTCTTCTTTTAGGAATCAAAAATAGATGTGAGCCGCCCGAAGTTTCTCACTGGGGGGAAAAGTGAAAGATCATAATCTGAGGACACGTGGATAGAGGAGGGGTGGAGAGACAGAACATTTACTGTTCTCTCTGTCCTTTAGGGCCCGTAGGAAGACAGACTGACAGACAGACACACTGACATTTCTGTTAGGGAACCGCAATATGAGGGGGAGGACGCATGGTGGAGGTTTTGATCGAAAAAACACCAGTTCTATACAGCGCTAAGCAGTGTTTTCTAACAGAGTACATTAAACATAAGACCGCACTGGCGGGAATCGGCAGGCTGGAACTAGGCTGGTGCCGGTGACTCCAGGTGTCAAGAAGCATGAGGAGATTTTATGATTAATCGTCCTGAATAGCCCCTGTCCGATCACTCAAAGTCTTTTAACGTGGGCATCTGGGACGGGGCCCGGGAACTAATTCTGCGTGCGAAAGGCTGGACGCGAGAGGCTGCTCCCCGTGTAGCGGACGACTCTCGGGCCGGATCCGCTTTCGTATCGGCGGAAACCGCATAGCCCAGAGCAGAAGTGTTGGATCTTGCTATGGTCTCAGAAACAGCGCCCTGCAGATGCAGCGAATCATGCGGCTTCCTGCCACTCCTCTGTGGCGACCTCTCTCTGCGAGGCCGCCGCGGCCGAGCAGAAGCAGCGAGGAGGCCAGTGGAAGCTCGTTTCACGGCCGTTTTCACAGATCGTTACGGGCCGCGCGGTGGGAAAAAAAAACCCCAAAAAGACTCCCCGTCCCCGGCCTTGCTTTTTCACGCCTCTTCCTCTCCCCCTCCCGCTCCCTCGCTGACTGACAGATCTGGAAATATTCACATCGTCAAGGCTAAGGGGATGAAAGCTGCGGTCAAGGTCGTTGGCCTCCCGACAGGCCCGGGCGAGTCAAACGCAAAACGAGTTCGCCCTTGGAGCAAGGAGACAGCAGAAACAGCACAGAGGACTAAAAACAACACAGTTCTAACAGAAAGAGACTGACCCTAAACTTCTGCAGGCCTGTGGCTGATTCTGACTGGAGAGATTGTGCGGTTGACACATTCACTAATTATTCCCATAATGCAACAGTTAGTACAGTCTCCGCTCTCCTCCATGCAGAACCTTACCACCATATCGAATACATACATAAAAACACAAGAACCAAATATGCTTTGCTGTAAAGCACAACATTGAGCAAGCAGAAAGAAAGCCACTGTTTCCTAGTTTCCTAGAATCCAGGCCTGGAGGGCCACTAGGTCTGCTGGTTTCATCCTGTTTCAGTACCGGTGGCTCATTTAAGTCCCTGATTGGTTAAATAATCCACACATCTTGTTCTTAAGGCCCCAACTGGCAGCGAGGGAAAGGAAACCACAAATATCTGAAGACACTGCGGATCTCCATGACTGGGGTTTGACACCCCGGTTTTAAAACTTATAAATTGTAGTGTGAACGCTGTCCACCTCAAGAAATCTGCATCAATGATTTGTTTATTGCAGGTGTTCTTTATTTTTCAATGAAGTGAAAAAATATAAAAGATTTTCAGGACTTTATCGATTTGAGTATTAGTTATTTTTTTCTCAGTAAGTGTTTCTTGGATCTACATCCAAGATGAACGCTATACTGTGTAAATGCCAGGTTTGTCAGTAAAAATTTCCTTTTATATAAAGTAATACTTTAAAAACCTGGTACACACAACTTCTGAACATTCTTGGACACTGTGGAATATTTGCTGTATGCAAGTCCAACTCTGTACTGGTGAGAAATGAGGAAAGTCAGAATAATTATGGTTTACCAATGAATTATGAGGCTAAAAAAATGTTACCGCCACGAGGTACAATTTTATGAGCTCATTAATTGAGAAAGAAAACTTTGCATATGACCGGAGGGGTGGAGTAAGGGGGGGTTTCAGTGATTTAAACCTGATGCTTTTTTTGACCCTCTCTGAAACAGAACTGGACTAGGTTCAGGCTAACCCTCAAACATATAGGGCCCTGCGGCTATCCAGCTAGAGCCATATAAGTCAAACAGTTTATTTTCATTCAACTTCATTCATCAAACTAATCAAAACAAGGCCTTATCCACTGGAACTTGCTTTAATAAATGAGCTCTTCACAAAAGTTGTAGGCCCAGATTTAATCTAATCACAGAGTTCTTTGTCCTTAAACTTGAGTAAAGAAAAGTTGAACAGAAGACGACGCTGGCTTGGCCCCCGTTTAATCGGTCTCGACTGAGGCTGCCCTGCATAGTCAGGGGATCCTCTGACAGATCGAAGATGAGAGGGCTATGTCTGCCCACCATTGCACTTGAATGGACCTGTGCGTGCAAGCACACGTGAACACTTCCTGTGCATACAGGACATGAACGCCCAACCGGGGGGGGGCCTCTGGCCGTTTAGGTGGCGCCCTAAAATTTCTCATTGCAATTTTGACATTTACCAAAAACTCTTAGACAAAGACAAATTTCACAGAAATTGCATTCTGACTAGAAAACCATTGAGCTTGAGGGAAGCTAGAATCAAATCAGTGCCATTGTATAGATGAGCCCTAAACATCTGATATCTGATACCAGACTGTGGGGTCCATCCACACACTGGAACAGAGCCTTAACAGATACCAGACTGTGGGGCCCACACAATGGAACAGAGCCTTAACAGATACCAGACTGTAGGGCCCATCCACACACTGGAACAGAGCCTTAAAAGATACCAGACTGTGGGGCCCACACACTGTAACAGTGCCTTAACAGATACCAGACCATTGGGCCCATCCACACACTGGAACAGTGCCTTAACAGATACCAGACTGTGGGGCCCACACAATGGAACAGAGCCTTAACAGATACCAGACTGTAGGGCCCATCCACACACTGGAACAGAGCCTTAAAAGATACCAGACTGTGGGGCCCACCCACACACTGGAACAGCACCTTAACAAGATGAGCCACACAACAGCCCGTGTGGGTCCCATTTTCAGTCCGCCTCCAGGCAAGGCAGTGTGTGGAATGAATAGGCTCTATTTGTACATAATATATGCCTATGTGCCATGTTTTATGCAGTCAATGAATAATAGCCAACTGGTATCGATATCAAGGCTCATTAAAAAAAGGCTAATAAAAAATTATTTGAGCTAACTTATAGCCTAATAATGCTTGGGCTAGTCTCAAATACATGATGAAATTGCAATATCCAAGCTGTTCTGTAAAGCAGGATTTTTTTATTTTTTTTTACATTTTCTCTTAGCTCATTTTCTAGGATGATGCAAGTCCCGAATGTTAAACAGTGACAGTGGTTGTAGAATTAAACTAATACATTACATCAAGTGTTTCTGTTGGACCCGCGGCAGTGACTGGAATTACTCATTACTGGTGTTGTAGCTATTTAGCATTCTAGGTCATATGGTTATGTGCTGCCGGTTATCATGATGTAATGCATTTTTTTTACGTTGGATCAGTATGTTTTTTAATAACGGCATGCACCTTACAAGGTCAATAAAGTGCGCAAAACCTATATCCTACTTTTTTTTTAAAGTCTAAGTGTTACATTTTTTTGGACATAATACAAGTGTCGTGGATGACAAAAACATGTTGCAGTGGAAACATTTTCAAAAATATCAGTCATTTTATTTTTTACTGAATAGGTTTCAGCATAGTAGAATATGTGGCTCTTCAGATTAAGACCAGAGACTCATGTCCCCTGCAAGAGACAAATAATTAATTGGCGGGTCTTAGGAGGTTATGGACTTAATGATATAAGGAGGATAGTACTGATTATAACTTAACTAGCGGTATATTAAACAAATATTAGCATTCCCAAATACTTTCCCCTCAGTATTTTTCTATATGCAAGCTGTTCCATGTCTAGCTTTTTTAAAGACTGACTATAGTCAGCACGATCTGATTGCTTCTATCTATTTCTATCAGGTCATTTAGTTCTCTATAGAGCTTTACTTGCATGACAGTTCAATGTGACTATTGTCATAGAATTTGACAGTTCTAAAGTATGTCTCTTTTATGCTCACATTGACTCAGCAGTTGGTGAGAGACCAGTGAGAGATGTCCAGACAGTGACATCCGGTCAAGTGGGGTACTGTGTACGACCTTACATTAGCGATGGGTGAGGGGCCCCAAGGCCAATACTAAAATATATAATGCTGGGATATGTGGCATGCCTTAACTCTTATTTTATAAGTTATATTAGTTATTGGCCTTATTTCCAAATGAAGAGCAAACACTATCCAAAGTTGATGAGCAGGGGTTTTTGGTGCATCCACACACAATGTCATACCCTTAAAACCCTGTCAAGTGACATTAGGATCTGTAGTCCTCATTCCTGTTATTCGCACCCGTCTAGTAGGTTACCCCCCTCATTTGGGCACCAGTTATGTCCAAAGGGGCAGAAGAACAATGTAATGCACTGTTTCTCATAGACGTGTTTGGATCAGCGCACCCTACGCTGGTGACACACTTTCAGTGCGGTTCGCTGCAGGTCTTGTTTCAGCCAATCCCGTTGCTTCACCCTCAGGTTGAGTCTCCTGTCAGGGTCCATTAACTGTTTTCCTGCTGCAGCGACGTTTTCCGCGTGAGTACCGTTTTTTTCCTCCGTTTTTTGCAACTCTTGGTTTTTTGCAACAGTTGGAGGTGACAAGAGGGGGTTTCCAGGGCTTTGAAGTGAGGGTATCATGAGGAGGCCCTCCCCCCTTGTTTGTTTGTCTTTAAAAAATATATATTTTAATGCATGTATTAATTATGGATTAACACATCACTGTAGTGATGTAGTATGTATAAGCATTTGCAGTTCAAATCAATTCCAATGTCACAAAGATACTTTACAGAAAAAACAGAAGGGAAATTTGGGCAAAAACCAGGCCTGAACCCCCAAAAACTAGCCCTTAACCCCCAAAAACCAGAACTGAACCCTCAAAAAGCGAGCAATTGAGGTAGAAATTTAAGACCGGTGGTCCATATTATAACTACAGAAACTCTTTACACATGTGGAATTTTGCTGTGTAACTAATGGATACGGATGTCATATTCATACATCTGAATATGTCAATCATCTTACAGCTTACATTATCACCTAAAAAAAATAAAAAATCAAAGGACTGCCAGTCTTCTCCTCTGAGTTTGAAACAAACACTGTTTGCCATGTTCAGTTGAGCATGGTGAAAGCTTTGAGTGGGGAGGGCATGAGAAACGCGGTCAATTAGTCACACTAATCAAGCCTCGTAATAATCAAAAGGCACATCTTAATATTTAACTTTGAGCTCCATTGACACTGCATATATCCTGTACATTATTCAATATAGTCAGGGCAAGCATTTCCATTTGTACAGGTGAAATAACAATCAGAAACAAAATGTGTTTGTTTATTTATTCTGCTTTTGTTTAGATTCTTATTCTCAGTCCGCATAAGTCTTTTTCCTTTCCTCTCTAAGATATGGCTTCAAAAGCCTTGAAGATGACAGACGATTTTAATAAATACAAAAATACACTCTGTAGCTCCTTGTATGGTAAACAATAATAATCTTTTAATAAATAATAAATCATCATCTTTGTTTAGTCTGTTCACACATCTTGGCTATTATTCTTACATAATTATTCTGGAAATGTTATCAGTTGTACAAATGTTCAAGAACAAAAAAATTCAAACAGTCTTTTATTCCATGGAAATAGTTGGGCAATAGCACGGCTCTCTGCTCTTGTTAGATTCATAATTCATAATCAGCAGCTTTCTTAGAGAATTATGAAGAAAGTATAAAAATTAAATCCAGAAAACTACAGTGGCCTTTCTTGGGAGAGGAGAAATTAACTATGTTATGGACTTTGTGGTCTGTCCAAGACAGAAGAACAGATCTGACGACATCGGCCTGAAATAAAATTGATTTGCATTAATCATTAGAAAAGTTAAATTATGTTTTCTAGACCTGTTGTCCAACAGAATCAGATATTAAAGCACACCCATTTTTACAAGTGTGTGGATGGGTATAAACTGCAAAATAAAAATCATGATCTTTATTTTCACCTTAATTTTACATTCATGTTAGGCTTATTTGTGATAGTCTGGAGAAATTATGAACACACACACTACTGTGCTGAGAGAAAGGTTTATCAACATCCTGAAAGGTTCACGCATGCTTACGAATCACCTGCTAGCAATATGTCCTTTTTGTGATGAACAGATTACATTACCGACTTGCTGACCGTTATGCTCCAGTGCCGATTTTAATAGGAGCTCCATTCGTTCTGTCTGGTGTAATAAATAGTCTATTTATAAAATTATTATTTAACTGAAAGAAAAATTGATAAGGCACGTTCATGCCGATTTTGGCAACATTTATTCTTAAACCTGAATGTGTAACAGAAATGTGTAAATATTTAAAAGTTATTCACTTTTAAAAATGTAATGTTGTGAGAAAAGACCACAGTAAAAACTATGGAAATGACGGCGCATTTTGTACATTATTTTAACTGATTAGGTGTATATATTTCTGTTCACACAATTCCCTTGCACCGCCCCACATAGGCGAGGTGTATTGCAATTAATTAACAGTGTCACCTGCATATAAATACTTCGGCTTTTAGTGTCATGTCTGATGCTCTGACGAAGCCATGGCCAACAAATAAAACGGTGTATATGAGGTGACATCTCTCTTTTATATTTTAATTTGGTGTATTCTCAGAATACCCAGCCAGCAGATATTGTGAGAAAGCACGCCTGTTATCAATATTCAGTATGCAATGCTAATTGTATTTCTCTAAATATACCCTTGCAATTTCCAAGTCACATATCATTGCTCGCCATTGTTATTTAAATTGTTCATGTTATAAATATTGCACCTGTTGTCTACACACCTGTTGTTTTAGGTTCAAATCAGTAAGAAGTAAACTTTAAATAGTTAGCAGTCACTCTTATCAGACCAACTTACATGGCTTATGTTCTTTTTACAAACAATGCATTTATACAGCTGGATATTTACTGAAGCGATTCAGGTTCGATAGCTTGTTCAAGGGTAACTGCCAGTGCCCCACATATGAATCAACCTAAGACCTTGGACTAGTTAGGACTCTCTAACTATACCACACTCCCAAATAAATTGTCATTGGCAGCGTATGTGTGTACTGTACCCATTAAGACTATTCTGTTCTTTCCAAAGGAAAACTACAGAAAGGCTCTGATAATGTAAAATAATAAATTATTCTCAGCGATTTTTGGCAAAATTAAAATGGGGATATTTTAGGCACAAATTCAGAGAGCAATCACAGTAAGTGTGAATTGGGAAGTTGTGGCCCAGCACCACTGCATACCATGTGGTATGAAAGAATACAATATTTCCATGATCGGGTCTGATTCGTGAACTCAATGAGCGGTATACTCCCTTATTTAATATCGGTGCTTCCTTGTTCTTTTATGTTTGTGTTAGGGAAGTAATCTTTGTTTCCATTGAATCATCTCTGTGGCAGGCGTTTCTAGAAAGAGATCTGAGCATTGCGCGCTCGTGGAAGCAATTCCATTTTACAGCATTCCGTAGCGTTGAGGCCAAAAAGGATCAAAGTTATTTTCCCAAAGCGAGAGGCAGCCGTAAAAGCACAGATTTCCTCCGAACGGGCGTGGGCGAGGTGCAGATGCCCCCGTTCCACCCCTGCCCTGTCCTGGGCTCAGGAAACACATTGAGCGGGGTGTGCCGTTGACTCACACAGGACAGGGGTGGGAGGGGTGGGCAGGTCCCCCTGTCTCTCACGGGGCAGGGCAGGAATTGGCACTCACCCTGGGAAAAAAACGTGGCTCTCCCAGGCCCGACCCGGCCCGGCTCCCACTGGCACCGAGAAGAGCCCCAGACACTTAGCACAAGCTGTGCTGCCCCCTGCAGAGTCACATACCAGAGCAAGAAAAAGGCCGGGGTCAAAGGTCATGCATATACCAATAACCCCCTCCCCGGCACCAGCATTAGTCTCAGCATCTGCAGCCAAAGGCAAGAGGTGTGGATACAGACTATTGTTTTACGGTAATCTGCGACAAACGGCTCTGATGCCATCGACATTGGCAGTTCGGTTTTAAAGGTTTTGTTGCCTAGTAACAGGCAAACTGAGGTTTGGCGTGCAGGTGGTCTTTAGGCTCAACAGCAGAGACTGCTATGATTTTAGACCTTGTTGACATCCTGTTTTGAGTGTTCTAGCTTTTAAAAATTCAGACCATATTAAAATTTCCAGTGCAAACCCACCCCACGTCGCATCTCTTTATCTGAAGTGAATGCACGTCATCTAATTACAGTTCATTAGTATCATTACTGCAAAATCTCTCTCTCCACTCAGTCCCCCTCTATGTTGTACAATCCATTACGCCCAATACAGTTTGAAAGAATGAACCACATGCTTTTTCTTCTTTTTAAAAAAAAAATTAGTTGTTTTGCAGCCTGTAGCCGCGGGTGATCCTTTGTATTTGTCCCTCCGTTTTATTTGGTTATATTGACGTATATGAGTTGACATGGCCGTGGATGTGATAAGCTCAGAAGAGACGCGAGCTTCCCTTTGGCCCTCACCCCTCTTGTAAGTGACAGCATGACCTTGTCCAGCAAATTCCAGCTGACGTCCCTTTCAAACAGACAGGGCTGATAACCCGCGGAAAATTTATTTTCTTTTTTTTAAAAGTGGAATTAAAATCAAAGGATTTTTTCCTCTCTTCTCTTTTTGGAGAGCTGAATGAATGTCACTTCCTATGGCCGGTGAGGCAGAGCAGCCAGCCAATGGCAGCTGTTCTCTCAAAGATCTGGAATGTTTGGAGAACAGGACTCGGGTGTTTTCATCTGCATTATTTGAACATAGCAAAACTTTTTTTGCAATGAAATGCACTGGGTTTCAATTGTATACTAATGGTACAAAGTGGCTGAGAGTCAAGAGGTGGAAAATCCAGGTTCAGAAAGTAAAAGTCTCCATCAGCCAGGAGGTAGAACTAATTATAGTGAAATCAGCTAATGGATAGGAAAATAACATGTGGCAGGACTTTTACTTTCTGACCCCTGGACTTTCCACCTCTGCTGAAGGTCTATGCAGTATTCCATATGGAATACCGTTTTAGTCCATTTTAACATATGCAAATCATACTCACTAGACCAGAATTCCAAATATTGTGTCTGGATAAAGCTCATGAACACCCATCAAGTTCATATATGGAGCTATAGTTTAATAGGGTGACAGAATACACACCACCGATTTCTTTTTTTCTCTCAATTTTTGCTTTAAAGTTCATAGCAAAAAAAAAAATCATTAAAACAGCATTGCACAATTAGGCTTTTAAAAATTCCAAATTTGAGAATAAATCAGATGTTGAGGCAATAAGAATGGTCCTTTTATCTTATATGAGGGGTCTGTATGTAATTTGTACAGATGCCTGCCATAAAAAGCTTGTTTAGAGTGTCTCCGCTCATTATCGACCCAAAATCTGTTAATTGTTAAGCTTTATTTTCAGGTCATAAACGTGCTAACGTGCTAAGTCTCAAGTGGCTTGTTCACGTTAAGATTCTATGTTCCATATTTAAATCCGACCACATCAATTAATTTAAGCCAGAATTCAAGGTGACATTTAGTCTGGTGAATCACACAGCATCCGTACTAGATAGGCACAGGTTTCCAAGAAAAGTGTGCTCAATTTCTTAATTCAGGGCTTTACTTTTGCCTCAGAACACATACAGTAACTCTGTTGGGATAGCCTGAATGATGTTCTGCTGCAACAGAACAGGGTCACTATCAAAACATCTTGGACATTTATTGCCTGGCCTGCTACAAACTTGTGGAAACATCATAGGCTTTTCCATAGAGCACTGGGGACCTACAAAACAAGAAAGAACAGTATGAAAAACCTTTACACAGTATGGTGTATCACTATTGCGGTGTATTTTAGTTTAGTTTGTTTCCACCTATTTGAAAGTTTTTTTTCCTGCTCAACGTCATACTTCAACTTTATATTTCTCTGATTTAGCATCATTTCAATGGATTCTGAAATTATTTTGCCTTGACTGTATGGAAATCTGAAGAGGATTCTCATATAAATTATATCTAAAATCTTACCACATCTGAAAAAACATCAAATTAGTTGGTATTCTCTGTAAAATTGAATGTGCTTTGAGAAGCTTGTGTATCCAACGTCCTTGAAGTCACGCAATTATAATTAATAAAAACTCATCAATTCTCAAGTACCTGCTTCAAGGTGGAGTGGATTACTATATTGCTAAAGTACCCATCTCTAACCTGTCATCACCATGAGCATTATTATATCTCCCGTGTCATTTTTAAAGATTTCACATTTATACAACCGTTTTAATCAGGAGAAGATGTTCCACTTGAGGTGAAGATTCCAGTTATTTAAAAAATGCTCCTGAATTTATTAGATTGTTAAAAAATGACTCGTATGTCCAGGCTGAAATCTTTCACCCCAAATTGAACTCTGGTTCCTTAAAAACCCAACATCCTGGTTATAGCCACAAAGGATGAGACACATTTTTGTTGTTAATTGCTTATGGCCTGGAGGCGTTGTACTTTTAGCCAGGGGTACTGCAAGTTTAAAGAAGCTTCCGGTTCCTCAGGTGACTCTCACCTGTGGGGAGTTGGACGACGGACAGGTAGAGCCGAAATGTATACCCGGCAAAGATCCGCTAAGCGAGAGATGTTAATGTTGATTTATGTGACACCCACAAAACAAAAAAGACAGACAGAAACAGGGTGTGTCTATGCACTTTCACATGACACCACGCTCAGCTTGAGGCTCGGCATGACAAGACCCCCCCAAAACTCAACGCATGAATAGATAGCTTTTCCTTTTGGTTGTCAGAAGCCAAGTTTGACATCAAGATCGGGAACAAAATGTATCCACTGTAATAAAAGACAACGTTCTGCACAAATGTCCTTTTTTATTTATTGTGCACCCGTAATTTTCCTCACGACAGGACGCATAACATACACAAAGGCTTGATGGATTTTGCCACAACTTTTCTGAATATGCCTTCATTGCGGCAAGCAAATATATATTAAGATATGTACATGAACCTATGTACATAATGAGAGCAAGGTCTTCCTGATCATCGGCTTCAAAGTCAAGTTAAGGAAACCTCAAGTGAGCTGCGTTATTCAGAGAATGAAAAGTGAATATTGTAGGAATATCTAGCAAACTGTCTCAGCGGCTATTATGTTGGCAGTTTGGAGCCCTTGGTTCCATATGGTTTGTGGATGTAAGAAGAGCAGCAACAAGACTCCTGGAACATAACTAGACACACAAAAACACTGGGAAGCACAAACTCTTAGTCACTTAGTGCTCATTTTGTGGGATTTTTCTTTTTCTTTTGTGTGTGTTTGTGTGTGAGTGTGTGTTTTTATTACGGCCGCTTGTTTCCCGTGGGTATTGTGCAGAAAAAATAAGTGTTTATGGGGAACGAGACTGCAAGTAGTGCAGACGGGGTTTTGTTTAGTTTAGTTTCTTCTGGGATAAATTTTTTCAGTTTTTTTCTGAATCCTGTGCATCCTGCTGTACTCCTATGAACCTAAGACACGGAATAACGCCGAAAAATGGTCATTGTTAATTCAACTCAGTTTGAATCGAGTTTATATGAGCTCATTAGCGATTGTATGTATGCACACAGAAAAAAATTATTGTGAATGCAGTCTTAAACAAAAACAGAATGACACAAAATAGATTAATCAGTGATGTAATACACACAGGCCAAATCAACGGTGGGTAAGACAGGAACTTAAGAGACAAGAAAACATTCATGGAGCCATCAGGAACCCCAGACTCATTGTGCTTGGATGCTTGAGATAAAAACCCCGCTCCGCTTGCGTCCGGCGCCCGTAACGTGCTGTCTCTGTTTGTGTGACACGACACGATCCATTCAGAAGAGGAACGACCTCTGGCCTGTTCGCCTAGGGGGGGCGGAGCCTGCGGGGACAGCGTCTGACGTTGATTGATGGATGGTTCCGCCCTGTGATTGGTCGATCGGGGCTGCAGGAATGCTGGGAATGTGTTTGAGTGGCTCCCCCCGTGCCGCGCCCTCCTTGACAGCATGAAAAATAGCGTCGCATTAATGAGCAGCAATTAAAAAGGGCTTCCTGTGAGGGCTAATGAGAGCTAGCGCACCTACCTGTATGTCGCAGAGAGGGTTTCAAATACATTATTTACACCAGAATGGGTTTTTGGAACTGCCACAGAGCATAACCCAACACTCAGTCTTGACACAACAGAGCATAACCCAACACTCAGAGCATAACAAAACACTCAGAGCATAAGGTTAGGCTGAGCAGACCTCCTGGACATTTCTTCTTTTTGGGACTGAAAAGAGCTGTCCAGGCGGTATTTCTAAATTCCAAAAAATATCAGATTTTGCTTGTTCCATCGACCGTATATAAACAAATAGCCGAGTATTGATTCGTATTAATTTAATTAATTCCCACCTGCCCATCTCCTCTTTTTTTAAATCCAATATATGGTCTCCCTAGTAAACTACTACAGATAAATTGAACAGGGCTGTTTCTGCAGCGTATGGAAGGATTACTCTCCTTTCTATCATACATCATGCTGTGCATGCAACAGAGCTGTAGTTTACACAGAGAAGGCATGCAACAGAGCTGCGGTTTACACAGAGGAGGCATGCAACAGAGCTGCGGTTTACACAGAGAAGGCATGCAACAGAGCTGCGGTTTACACAGAGGAGGCATGCAACAGAGCTGCGGTTTACACAGAGAAGGCATGCAACAGAGCTGCGGTTTACACAGAGAAGGCATGCAACAGAGCTGCAGTTTACACAGAGAAGGCATGCAACAGAGCTGCGGTTTACACAGAGAAGGCATGCAACAGAGCTGCAGTTTACACAGAGAAGGCATGCAACAGGACGGTAAACAAACCCAAAATGGAGGCAGAAAAGAAAAGGAGAGAGTGAACCACCGTTAATACCACCGACAGAAACCGTATAAACACCTGGGACACAAAGGGCTCGCTGTGGCAGATTTATAGAGCACTCCATCGCTCTCCTACAGCTGCCGGCCATTTTAGATTCTCTTTAAATGCAGATATTTTATTATACTTATAAAGCCATTTGGAGGGTTACAATGCCTAGGGTCAATTTTCCATAAAATACAATGAGACGATGTGAAATTGTGTAGACAGTCACCTATCCCGGGCCCAGACACATAAAGATCCGTTATTAAATAAACGCAACCAACTTCTGTAGTCTCCATTTTATGTCCGCTCACTTTTAAAACTTTGTCTTTTACAATGACCACTGTATCAGCAATTTTGCTAATGGGGAAAGCGCGGACAGAGAAAAACGTTATTGATTTCTCTACCCTTTTCGCTAACAAGGACTGCATATGTCAGATGGGTAAACCCGATTAAGTTTAACGCATTGTCTATTTGCAGATAGGACAAACTGATCGACCGGAGAACATTGAAATGGGGCACACGTGATATATGACGGTGAGCACTCCACTCCACGCCTGACATCGTCCAAATTAATGGGATGAAGACGATGATACGTTAACACCATCTTTTGTTTAACTGGAGGAAACTCTGCCCGCTGTTGCCATGGCGTTCTGGCGGCTGGTCATAGGCCCACCAGCCAATACTGTTATCCGAAAAAAGTTGGTTGCACATGTATATATGTATATATAAAATACTACAGTAGA
Organism: Ilyophis sp. 1 JC-2022; assembly: GCA_022702515.1. Lineage (NCBI taxonomy): Eukaryota > Metazoa > Chordata > Actinopteri > Anguilliformes > Synaphobranchidae > Ilyophis > Ilyophis sp. 1 JC-2022. Next base: position 44,519,733 of record CM040400.1, on the reverse strand, counting down.
TGGAGAACTGGCCACTTGACAATAAAGTTGCCAGTTTGAATCCCAGATGAGGCAACACTCCTAATTGCTGTAAATTGTATCAGAACGCATCCAGCCAAAAGACACCCTGAACACTGAGCAAGTATAAAATAATAATGATAATAATCAAATTCTCAGCTAGGAGAAATCGGTGTTGCATTTGTGAGACCTCAACAGCCAGGCTCCTTTCAGAGCCCTTCTCACAAGAAACAGGAAGAAACAAAGTGGCCATTACAGCCTGCAGTGTGACATCATTGTTCACTGCTGAGGGCAGAGGTCAAAAGTCAAACACTTTCATTTAGAGTAGGCATCGCCCGTAAGTCATAAATGTGTCGGTTTAATAGCGCCAAACTGCTTAAAAGTGCCAAATTATACTTAATTCTGTATGACTATAATAGGGCTTAGTGTGTAACTTTGAGTCAAATTTCACTCCCTTCCCTAGATTTTCTGTTATCGTCATCATCTGCCCATCACAAAGGTGTTTTTAAAAAGTCACACAACGCATGCTGTGGCTCTTCAGAAGCCTGTATTATTATTTATGATATACAGTACCAGCTTTATTCCCACTGATGACAAATCTTTGAAAGTTTTTTTCTGCATAGTAAACTTAATTATATTTACCTCCACAATAGCTTTTATGCAGTTATGTGACTCTATGTTAACTCTTAAACGTATTATATTAATCTCTACAACTAAAAATGTAGCAGAACCTTTCACCGAAAACTGATTATGGTAACTGGAATCAGTTCAGATAAAACAAGGGTATGACTTAAGCAATAACGCTTCCATTTTATGTGTGCAGCAACATAGCCAATATAATGTAACATCATGCATTTACCGTACATATAGTAAGTGAAAGAAATGGCCTGATCATGACTTTATCTAGAATGTAATGATTTCATTTCTCAGTTGCATCCTACTGGCAGAGTAATATATTAATCCCGCAGACGCTGGATTAAAAAGTGTAAACCACAGATATAAACATCTGCCAAGCACAACCAACAGGCTAATTGATATTAATATTGCACTCCTCAATGCGTATATTTCAATATTTTCCACTTGGAAATCCTACAGAAGCAACTCTGTTATAAAGCTTTGGTTGAACCCCCACCCGCATCCACACACAAAATGGCGTAACCGCTTCGTCTTATGAGAAAAGCAAACCGTAGAGAGGTCTCTGTGGAGCCCTCGGGCCTTTTAAGGTGAAAATAAGGGCAGAATTTTCACAAAGCAAAATATGGGTTTGGCTTGTGTAATATAAAGAATGATTAATGACAGCTAATAATCCTTTGTAAAAAATAAATAAAAATAAATCTATACTGGCAATAGAACACAAAACCATTTTGTCTTTCTCCACACAGGAAAGTGTGTGAAAGAAAATATTAGCATGGTCACGGAAATGGCTGAGCGTCCAAAAACGTGTTTTAGAGCTGATTCATGTCTTTACGGGGTAATTATGCACCTAAAACCTAGTTGGCTTGAGGTGAGAGTAAGCAGTGTAATATCACATCCATATCTTATTGGGTTCAAACTAAGCCGTTGCAATAATTACTTTACTTTTAATTATTTGTACAAAAGCTAAAAGTCTGTTGTTCTGCCGATATGAATAGGTCATCAGTTGCACATTGTCGTCAACCTTATCGCAATTCTGATCAGTTTTCTCTTATCAGTGTTGTTTTTATGTTTGCATCCATTTGCTTGTGAGTATGATGTCTTTTGTATATTCTGCATATAATTTAAAATATGTATATATATATATATATATGCGTTCCGTTCAAATAGTTTGAGACTTCCAGGCAGGACCTCAGAAAAGCCGCTATTTCACTGAAAATTCTTAACTGAAGAAAAGGCAATATGTAAGTGGTTAACACTACGTCCGATTTCACTGTATAATCAAGTCTGTTAGAGTACTGTAATGAAAACGTATTTCATACATAATGAGTGATGAATAACTCTACTGAGCAGAAAAGAGATGATAAATGTATTAAGCTGTGGCTCTAGCTACCTACTTTCTTGTATATAATGAATTGGTAGCTCTTCACACCCTTTCTCATAATTCATACCAAAAATATTTTTGCCAAATCTCATGCCATTCAAAAAGTTCAAATCTGTTTAAAATTCCAGTCAATTATTGTTATTACCTTCAGAAAGTCAGCATTTTTGACTAAAGGTCTTCATTTATTTTGGCCAAGGAGACATTCAGCACATTCAAAATCAATACGCTTTTCTACATCTGCCTGTTGATGTGAATTAATAAACAGTGTAAACATAATTTGTGGCATTGTTCTTTGAAGGTCACACTCTCCCCTTTTTGTAATGGAAGTATTTCAATAATCCGCAAAAAGAAGACAAATTTGTGTTAGATTTGGTTGTAGGAACTGCAGACCTGATCGAAAGAAAGAATCAAATCATTGTATCCCATCAGCTCAAAGGTAGGGCCGAAGCTCGCTATTTAAACACAGCTAAATTACTCAAATATACTGTAAATTATTCAACCTTCTATGTGCTCTGCAGCCATCCGGCCCCACACCTATGTAAGCAATATTACAGGCTTACCAATCCCATTCTCCTTGTCGTTATAGAAGGTCATATTTAATACACACAATGTTTTCTTTATTTTCTCTCTCTCTGCTCCTTTCAGAATGACTTTGGGAAAGGTTTTCAGGAGGGAGGAGGGTAAATGAGTCTTCTGTGCTGTCATTTGGCATCGGGCCTTTAGTTTACAAAAGAACAGGCTGATAGCATTGTGGGGTAACATTAGTCAAAAGCTACCATGTTAAAATGAGACATTGCTTAAGCAATCATGCATTTTTAAATAAAACGTGCGTTTCTGTGCACGGCGTCATTTCCACAACTAACACAACCAGCACACAAACTGTATATAAAGCAAGGTAATTACAAGGTACATCTCGCTGCTGGCCAAGGAGCTTTGCCAAAGTTTAAATTATCAATGATTAAAAAGGGAACAATATATAATATAGTCAAGCCGGAAAGTCTGCACACCCCTTTCACCTTCTCCACGTTTTATTACGTTACAGACTTATACTACAATAGATTGAGTTCATTTTTTGCCTCAAACATCTACACACAATAGCCAATAATGACGAAGTGAAAACAGGTTTTTAGAAAATATGCAATTTTATTTTACTGACAAAAATAGGATAGGTTATTTAGGGGTTACATATCTGTACACACCCTTAGTGTAGGGGTTCTCTGTGCCAGAGACACAGAGGAAATATTGGAGGTCCAGTTGCGACAGATACGGAATCTTTAAGTGTTCAACGAACACCACTGAAACGGACAATAATCCGTAGTGGAGAGGGAGATTAATGAGAACACAAATAACCTAACGAAAAAAGGCGAGGAACTCGATATGCGAGCAAAACAACCGAAATAAGCAGACACGCTTATCTAACTCTGTTTGTGGAGCGAACGAACAAAGACAAATAAAACTAATAAGATCCCTTTAACTGGGACCAAAGCAGTTAGAGCGCTCGTAGAAGAACAAAGGAAATAAGCGGACACGCTTATCTAACAACGTTTGTGGAGCGAACGAACAAAGAAAATAAAACTATTAAGATCCCTTTAACTGGGATCAGAGCAGTTACAGCGCTCGTAAAAGAACAAAGGAAATAAGCGGACACGCTTATCTAACAACGTTTGTGGAGCGAACGAACAAAGAAAATAAAACTATTAAGATCCCTTTAACTGGGATCAGAGCAGTTAGAGCGCTCGTAAAAGAACAAAGGAAATAAGCGGACACGCTTATCTAACAACGTTTGTGGAGCGAACGAACAAAGAAAATAAAACTATTAAGATCCCTTTAACTGGGATCAGAGCAGTTAAAGCGCTCGTAGATAAGAGTGGTAAAACAAAGGAAATAAGCAGACACGCTTATCTTACTCCCGTTTGTGGAGCGAAGCGAAAGGAAAGAGAACTCAAAAGACCCTAACTTATTGGGTAAGAGCACTCGTAAGTCAGAGTGTAAAATGAAAGAAACGAGAAAGCCTCTGCTCTGAAATGAGAGCGAAAAGAAACTTGCTTTCTTTCTAAACCCTTTCTTTTTAAACTAGCTTTCTAACTAATTTCCTATACCTTTTTACCGGCTCGAATGTTAAGTGGAATAACATGGAAGCAACGAGAGAGGCAGGAAGCGGGGTATAAATAGTGAGCGGAAATAAATGACAGGTGAACTCACTAATGATGAGGCGAAAGCAAAACCCGTAGTGGAACACAGGAAAATCTGATAGATTACCGGTAAACGACAAAAAAGAATAACGAGAACGTGGAGATAAGGGAAGGAAGGCAAGATCCATGACACTTAGCCTAATACTTGGTTGCTGTACCTTTGGCGGCGATTACAGCTTCAAGGCGTCTTGGGAAAGTTACGAGCTTGGCACACTTGTTTCTGGACATTTTTGCCCATTCCTCTTGGCATATCCTTGCAAGCTCCATCAGGTTGGATGGGGAGCGTCGGTACACAGCCGTTTTCAGCTCTTTCCACAGATGTTCAATTGGATTCAGGTCTGGGCTCTGGCTGGGCCACTCAAGGACATGCACAGACTTTCTCCGAAGCCACTCCTTTGTTCTCTAGACTGTGTGCTTCGGGTCGTTGTCATGTTGGAAGGTAAACCTTCGCCCCAGTCTGAGCCCCAGAGCGCTCTGGAGCAGGTTTTCTTCAAGGATCTCGGTGTACTTAGCTGCATTCATCTTTCCCTCTATCAGGACTAGTCGCCCCGTTCCCGCTGCTGAAAAACATCCCCACATCATGACGCTGCCACCGCCATGCTTCACTGTAGGGATGGTATAAGACAGGCGATGAGCGGTGCCTGGTTTCCTCCAGACGTGACACTTGGTATTCAGGCCAAAAAGTTAAATTTTGGTTTCATCAGACCAGAAAATCTTGATTCTCATGGTTTGAGAGTCCTCTATGTGCCTTACTCCAAGCGGGCTGTGATGTGCCTTTTACTAAGGAGGGGCTTCCGTCTGGCCACTCTACCATAAAGGCCTGATTGGTGGAGTGCTGCCTGGATGGTTGATCTTCTGAAAGGTTCTCCCATCTCCACAAGAATACGCTGGAGCTCTGTCAGAGTGACCCTCAGGTTCCTGCTCACCTCCCTGGCCAAGGCCCGTATTCCCCGATTGCTCAGTTTGGCCGGGCGGCCAGGTCTAGGAAGATTCTTAGTGGTTCCAAACTTCTTCCATTTACGAATGATGGTGGCCACTGTGCTCTTTGGGACCTGTAAAGCTGCAGAGATTTTTCCATACCCTTCTCCAGATCTATGCCTTGACACAATCCTGTTTCTGAGGTCTGCAGATAATTCCTTTGACCCCACGGCTTGGAGTTTGCTCTGACATACACTGTCAACTGTGGGACCTTATATAGGCAGGTGTTGGCAATCCCCAATCATGTCCAATCAATTGAATTTATCACAGGTGGACTCCAATTAAGTTGTAGAAACATCTCAAGCAGTATCAGTGGAAACAAAATGCACCTCAGCTCAGTTTTGGGTGTCATATCAAAGGGGGTGCACGCTTGTGTACATATGATATTTTACATTTAGATTTTTTATAAATTAGCACAAATGTCTAAAAACCTGTTTTCACTTTGTCATTATGGGCTATTTTGTGTAGAATTTTGAGACAAAAAATGAACTCAATCTATTGTAGAATATGTCTGTAACGTAATAAAACGTGGAGAAGGTGAAAGGGGTGTGCAGACTTTCCGGCTTGACTGTATACAGGTGCTTTTTACAAGTTAAATACAGAGGTATGCAACCTATATTATATAATTTTTTTTCAGACATTACATTGCACAAGAAGTAACTACTCTTCCTGGACTTAACTTGAAAAATAAAAACACATGATTTTACAGAACGTAATAGTAATAATCGATAGAATATGATAAAACACAACTCGACAGAACTTTACCAGTTAACACTCAGTCTCTCACTGTGTCTGTATCTCTCTTTCCCTCACTCCATCTCTCTCTCTCTCTTTCTCTCTCTCTCCTCATTTCCTCCTTCCTCCTACAGTATACAGTATGTCTCTGAGCTCCCCGGGACTCTGTATTAATTATAAATGCAGGCCCGGCACAGTGGTATTTGAATGAATAATGCATGTCACACGCAGGTATAAATCCTTCTTAAAGTGCTATTACTCACACAGGATTACAGTGTTCAGTCCTGTCCATATGCAAGAAAAAATGTAAATGAATATTACACATATTGGCATTGACATGCACACTTGGTCATTTGGCAGGTTCTCTCATCCACAGTATCAGATATGTATTGCCGCATATTGTATTACACCTCACCGCTGCTCAATGTTTTTCAGATCAAACGTGCAAGCGTAAAATAAACTGATCGAACACTTGAACCTACTCTCCTGCGTGATCCTTAATTATAAAATGTGTTTGTTTGTTTTCACCAATATCTCTGAATGTGTGGCTTCTGCTCTTTTATTGATATACTTGAATTTCTGCTGCATCTATGTTAATCTCAGAGAACGGGCTGGCTCGGTGGCCTGATCGAGGTACCCGTTTTTTTTTTTTTTTTTTTAAACAAAAGTGTGATGTTCACAAAAATCTCATTGGGGTTCTATTGTCAATTAGTGGGGCAGTTGTGGTCGTATGAAGTGAGTGAAGCAGAATCTGAGATTATAAATTAAATAAAGTCAGAAATCAGTCTTATGGCCATTTCCATTTCCAGGAGCTCAGGAATGGTGGTCACGGAAAGGCATTTCAGAGAATACTGCAGTACTTACGCAGAGACTTCAGCAAAGTCCCATTTGAGCCCTGCTGTTTTCTTGGGTGTTTTTTTTTCAGGCTGCTCTATGCGGATATAATTATTTGCTGATACTGCGGATTGGGTTACAAAGTTTTCCTGGGATGAAGCACACAAATGGCAGCCATAAAAGTCTTTGGATGTTCTCCCCAGGCCTTATCTTTTAGAAAGCTTGGAAGGAGTGGATATCCTATCGCAATTTACTCGTGTAAAATGGACAGAAGATACATTTCTTGCCTTGTGTTGACTGTAAAACTCAGGCACAGGTGGGTTTGATGGTGATTAGGACACCATTAATCAGAAGGTGGCAGGACGAAACCTTTGATAACTGCATTTTCCAAATTTTGGGAAAATGGAGCTTCAGAACTTTCACCCAAATCAATTTATACTACTTTTCAAATGGAGTGTGAGGATACTATTAACCCCTAAATGCCCTGACATACAAATATGAACTTGTATTGTTTATTGTTTAATTTGAAAACAAACCGGATTTACTTACTTAATTGGCTGCCTCATTACAGTAACTTTAATTTGGCCATATCATAACAGAAACATTAATTTGGCCGTTTCTTTATAGTAACTGTAATTTAGCTATATCGTTATAGTTACTGTAATTTGGCTATATCGTTATAGTAACTGTAATTTGGCTATATCGCTATAGTTACTGTAATTTGGCTATATCGTTATAGTAACTGTAATTTGGCTATATCGTTATAGTAACTGTAATTTGGCTATATCGTTATAGTAACTGTAATTTGGCTATATCGTCATAGTTACTGAAATTTGGCCTTCTCGTTATACAGTATTGGCTTTAATTTGGCCATCTTGTTAGAGTAACTTTAATTTCGCTATATTGTTATTGTAACTGTAATCTGGCTGCCTCGTTATAGTAACTCATTTGGCCTCGTTATAGTTACTGTAATTTGGCTGTATCATTACACAGTATCTTGGCCATTTGGTTAGAGTAACTGTAATTTGGGCACATCGTTACAGTGTAACTGCAGGTCAATCTTCTTCAGGCCCAACTTTTCATTTTTTATGCTAATATATTCTTCCTCTTCAGTAGCTTCTGTGGCTCACACATCTAAAACCAAGCAGACTGTATCAACGTCTGATACACACCAAAGTGCTGAATGGCACCAGACTGAATGTTATCACATCAGAGATAAAATACTATAGTTTTATTTCAAACTCAACAGAATTTAAAAGAGACCAGGCTGGATAAAAGGCACTCAATTCAAGTAAAATGTACTATAATAGAGTTTATCTTCCACAGAGCTTGATTTAGGTTTTTGTGGTTGCAGTTGTTGTTTATTTGCTATGTACTTTTTACTTTTATTGTAAAATACTGTAATGCTACTTTTAGCAAACATACCCAGCACTGGCTAATGTTAATCTTGAAAAAATTGCATTTAATCAACTGTTCTATTCTATTCTATGTTCATGAATTAAAAATGTAAAACGAGGTGGGAGGATTTCAGTCCTGGTTCTGAATGAGGAATTATTTACTGCTCTCAAAATATTAAAAAGACATAATTAGAATGGGGGTTATATACCTCCACTGTGGCGCTAGGGAAACACTATTAACCTCCAGGGTCACATTTTGCAAATTAAACGTCAAATATCATATCAATTGGCAGAGAACCTGTTATGATCTTAGACATCTTCACTGCTTAAAATTCAGATTGACTCCAATAATATTCAGATTTTTAACCTCAAAGCTCCCGGAATTGAAACCAATTCACTCTCAGACAAAGCTATGCATAAATTAACACAATTTATTCAGTATGACTATTACTGAAAATATGTAAACATTTTAAGCATCAGGTTTTTTTTTTTATTAAATTGGGGGGGGGGGGGGACTTTGAAGGTCCATGGTTATGAAATAGATAAAGAGAGTAAAATCGATGTCATTGAAACAATCCAGCAGTGCTTATGGGAAATATAGTTTGCGTTAATTCAACACTTAGTGTTTATACCAGTGCGCAACGGGATATACATGTACACTCGCAGTGTAAAATATACTCTCTGAGTTATTTTAACAGTGACTATTTTGCTGTGCACCCTTGATGGAACATGATGGTCACGGACTGCCAAGAAGCCATGTGGAGTTCTAACCCCCTAATACAAATATGTGATTAGAATGTTCTTAACTGGACATCCTAATGCTGATGTAATCATCACTACTGGTAACTGAACGCAGTGAAGGTTCCAGAACACCGACTTAGAATTTTGAAAAGACATTCCAAAAAAAAGAAAAAAAAGAAGCCGTCATTCACACCGAGAACACTGAAACAGCCACCCAGAGCTATTTGATTCTTTCTAGATGGCACTGGCTAAAAAACTTTGTTTCTCGTTACTTATGCTGTCCTGGTTGTTGTCCAGTTCTTTGCAATGACCCCACTGGTCATCTGGAGCTGTGCGATCATAGACCCTCTGGTTCATGCTGCTGCTGCTTGTCTTATCCATAGTCAACCAGAGCACATGCATACTTTATAGATTTAGTTTTGGTCTTTTTGTCTTTCTCCCCTCTTTGGGCTTGTAAATGGATGTAATCTGCGTGTATTCAGGATTTGTATTTTTGGTTCGTTAATTTGCATTTGTACTTCAGCGATCTTACAAAATTTACGCACTAGCCTGGTTAGCCAGGTCTGGCGCTGTTGCTCGTATAAAACAGGTGGATGCACTTGTGATCTCTTACACTGTAAGCGGCCCTGGATAAGTGCACCTGCTAAATGAATGTAATGTAATGTATAGTAATGTCATGTGATGTCACACCTCTCCTCATCAATCTCCAGTGGCTGTCCTTTGTAGTCCGCCGGTTATTGGCCAGAATAAAATACACATTTTTTTTGGTCCAAACGTATGGAGGGCAAAGAATAACTGTTACATTAAATTACATGAATTTTAGCAGAGGCTGTTATCCAGAGAGGCTTACATGACTTTTGCGTTTTTGTTTATAGATGGTTTCCATTAACACAGCTGGATATACAGTCAAGCCGGAAAGTCTGCACACCCCTTTCACCTTCTCCACGTTTTATTACGTTACAGACTTATACTACAATAGATTGAGTTCATTTTTTGCCTCAAACATCTATACACAATAGCCAATAATGACAAAGTGAAAACAGGTTTTTAGAAAATATGCAATTTTATTTTACTGACAAAAATTGGTTATTTAGGGGTTACATATCTGTACACACCCTTAGCCTAATACTTGGTTTCTGCACCTTTGGCAGTGATTACAGCTTCAAGGTGTCTTGGGAAAGAAGCAACGAGCTTGGCACACTTGTTTCTGGACATTTTTGCCCATTCCTCTTGGCATATCCTAGCAAGCTCCGTCAGGTTGGATGGGGAGCGTCGGTACACAGCCATTTTGAGCTCTTTCCACAGATGTTCAATTGGATTCAGGTCTGGGCTCTGGCTGGGCCACTCAAGGACATGCACAGACTTTCTCCGAAGTCACTTCTTTGTTCTCTTGGCTGTGTGCTTCGGGTCGTTGTCATGTTGGAAGGTAAACCTTCGCCCCAGTCTGAGGTCCAGAGCAGGTTTTCTTCAAGGATCTCGGTGTACTAAGCTGCATTCATCTTTCCCTCTATCAGGACTAGTCGCCCCGTTCCCGCTGCTGAAAAACATCCCCACATCATGATGCTGCCACCGCCATACTTCACTGTAGGGATGGTATTAGACAGGCGATGAGCGGTGCCTGGTTTCCTCCAGATGTGAAAGGGTTGTGCAGACTTTCCGGCTTGACTTAGATTAAATACATGGCTCAAGGGCACAACGGCAGAGTCCTACCTGGGAATCGATCCAATAGGTTACAAGCCCAGTTCCTTACCCATAATGCTATCAACCCTAATGCCGTGCTCACATCATAGCAGTATGCAATAAACCGCAGCATTGCCAACTGGCAAATGCTGCCAGTTGACAGCAAACTGGATGTTCCATGTTTTTCAGTGAGACAGTGACGGAAATACCGCACACTGCAACCCCCCCGACAGAACCTTCCGCCAAAACGCCACATTTCTCAGCTTTTGCCTTTATGCCATAGCAGAGGGACAAACCGGATGTTGCTTATTTGGAAACAACGTGGACTTTTGTTGTCCCTCCAGTCTTATTTTCCGCCGCAAGGTAAATTAATGAAACGGCGAGTGCTCTCAAGCGCCTTTCCGAAATAATAAAACTATATCCCACCAAATCACCATAGCAACATTTACATGCCGTTTACCATCTTGTTCTGTAGGTTACTGCATCGGTTATCACCTGTTCCGCACTCATGCAGTGTTTTAAAAGGTTTTTTTTAACGTCAAAATGTGAACGCCACATTAGACTCCTACCAGACCTGTGCGGCCACCTTGCTGTCCCTTCCAAAGAGGGCTCTGGCCGCTCATTCACCGCCCTTTTCTACTCTGCCCCCTAGTGGTTTAATGAGCCACTACATTCAGGACGGAAATCGCTGTCTATCTTCAGCCAAGGGCTGAAAATTTACAGCATTGAAACAGTACCCTGGTTCAACAAACCGTGATGTTGAATAACCCTAATTATGCGACATTTAACACCATAGCCCCTCTCAAAATCCTTTGCTACTTCAAGCAATATATCACGAATCGCCCTCTTGAACCGAGTGTGGAGCTTAACATTATGTTGCAGATTGATGTAATAGCTATTACGACTAATGTGACACTGATATCGTATATCGTCTGCTCTTTGCCTAACCTTTTTTCATGCACTTTTCTTAAACTGTTCCTAGATGTAATGTTTTGTTTTTTTTTGTTGTTTTTTTACATAGAGGATGTGAAAGAATTAAAATAAGGATTTTCACTGACATGATTCTTGGCCTCTCAGGTTTGTTCTCTCTAAAGAAAACACCTGCCGATGGCAAAGATAAGACGGTCGGAAATTCTTCAGAGCGCAGATCGTGTTACCTTCCCTGCGATAACAACCCAAGAAAGAGGAAAAAATTTACTTGGGACATATTGAGCGCTTAAGAGGCTTCTGTTAACAAGACAACAGCACGAGCACATGGGGAAATTAAATACATTTCTGTGTTTCTACAAGTGATTTCACAATTAGAATATGATATGAAATCTGTTAACACCCAGGTCACAGTAATGTATTGCGCTTGCCTCCAAGGTCCACAGAAGATGATTAATAAGCAGTGCACACAGCCTGTCTTATTCGTTAACGCGATGCCAGGTTCATCAGCTTAATTAAGCCAATTAGACTGTAGAGGCTGTTGCTTGAAAAATGAGACGGAAAGAAAACCCATTTCTGCATTTTGAAAATGTATTTTAGTCCCGCTACTCGGGGGTTGTAGAATAACAATGTGTATTGTATTCTGTGACACAGTATATCTATTTGTTGAAAGTAATCCCACAGGATTGTAAAGAAAAATAGGAGTTATGAATAAAACAAGGAAGTGTTGTTGAGTTTCTGTTCTTTTAGTGGAGCGTTTCGTTAACCCACCTGAGGGAGGGTCAAGACCTCACTGAAAGGTTTATGTCAAAAATGTCCTTTTGTCAGAAGTTCTAAACCGACTCATCAATCAGTATAAGGAAATTGTAAGTCAAACCTTGAGAAACATCAACTCTAAAAGAACAGCCATAGGAATGTTTTTTTTTTTTTTTCTACAAATAAACACAACTTTTAGATTTAACACCGAACCTTTCCACTTGAAGAATGAAGGGATATATATATATATTATTATTATTTTTTAATTGTGGGTTTTCTTTTTACCCCCTAAATGTCTATGTTTTATTAAATATATCCTTTACATATTTGTGGTTTTGCCAGTTTTTTTGTCAGTACCAAAAACTTGAGTTAAAACCCAATAGAAAAAATAAAAGGTTGTTATTTCAAAGCTGTGGATACAGAGCATACACAAAGAGACACTAAGTAGATCCTTAATCCGTTCATTAAAATATGAAAAATGTGTTAATTTCAGAAATCCTTATTTTTCCATTGCTCACAATTAAATTTTTTTATTTTTGTTTTGTATGTAATGCAAACGTAACCTATAAACTTATATTCCTTTTTGTGTCCCCACTTCTAGTTAAATGTCAAAATATTTGGACATTTTTGTTGTGTTGGCTCTGTATTACAGCACATTGGATTTGATAGTACAACAATGGATCTGAGGTTAGTCTGTCAGTTTTAATTTGAGGGCATTTACATCCATATGATACGTGTAGGAATTACAACCCTTTATATTTAAAGGACATGAATAATTGTTTCTCACTCATTTTTACAAATTTACAAACCCTTTTGTGTTCATACGTAAAGGGCAAAACAAATAAATGTACAATGCCACAGCATTTTACAACGTCTAAATATCAGTAAAAATAGGCCATCTGATCAAACATTTCCAGCAACGTTTCAAGCTAATGTATCTGTAGGTCCACGGTATACAACTACTATTGTCTGTGACCCCGATGACTGCACATGGCTTCTGCTCTTTGCTTAAACCTTTACGTGTGCACTTTTGTAAGTCCCCCTGGATAAGATCAAAATGCAGAGGTCGTTATTCACTGCAGCAGTGCGATGCAGGGATTATCAAACAGTCAGTGATCGCCTCCGGCCTGCCCCTCCCGTCTGCAGAGATCAAAGCCCTGACAACGGCTGGACGGAAGTTACGGTCACCATGGGGACCATTAAGTCACTCTGTTCCATGAAATTGTGCACCAAAGAAAAGATGGCCGCCACTTAGCGCCGTAAGTGCTTGCAGAAAGCCTCGCAGCCCAGTAGTTCTGGACAACATTCTGATGCGTAGACGCAAAACTGCGGTCCTTTCGGCAGCCATCTGACCAACAGAAAGGCTGCATTAATGCAGGAAAGTTGATTGACAGAAGAGTTTCCAGCAGTCTTCCCGTCTGAAAAGTAAACCAAGTAACTCCCCAACGCCAAGTTTATAACAACTGCAGATTTTGTGACGAACAAGAATACGTTCAACAATCTTAACTTCAGCAAGGAACCGGGAAGAACTTTTCTGATCATTTCCCAGGTCAAAAGGGAATTCTGCCATAAGACACGCAAAGATAGAAGTTCATTTATGATTCACTTTCGTTAATTATTCACAATTTATGTTTGACAAGGAGCCCCTGGCAATTGTACAGTTGTGCAAGAACAAAGACTTCCCTTAAAGGTTGGTATCGAGTTTGTGCCTGACAGCAATACAGTCATACCAATGGGATTTAACACAAGTGCCTTTCTTGCAGTCGCATAGCTTGCCATTTTGAATAATATTTAAAACACGCTCCTCAGAGCCTTTGACAAGTAAAAGGTCATAGTAACAGGAATGAAACTATAGTGAAGATCCACGTAATTATATGAAGATGGAAGTTTGTTTGGTCAGAGAATGTACTTACTGTACACTATTCCCACAAAATGGAAGAAGTGAGCCTCAATGATGGATGAACTTTCAAACAAGGGTTCTAACAAACATAACAGTGGAAACGGTCTCACAAAAGGTCGCATGAAGGTCAAGGCGCAGATTTCCATTTCGCTCAGTGAGGTCACACAAGTAAACTGTAATCTGTAAAAATGTAATCATTTGGCTCTATTCATTTATTTTAATAGATGTAACAATCGTACCTAGCTTCCTAAAAACATCATGGCCTGTGAACAAAATAGAACCTTTCATTTGAAATTGAGTTCAACAGAAACTGTGACAAGGGAACTTATTTTTCTGTGAATATTCTCGTTACTGAATGCCCGTCTCTCTCTCTCTCTCTCTCTCATCAACGCTCAAATGTACAGCACAACTCATTGATTAATGAATTATGAACTACAGGATTAGTCTTAAAAAAAAAGGGATGGGATATCTAGCTGTTGTATTCAGATATTGGACACAAGGACAGGGTGAACTGTTAGATAACAGCATTTGGGCATGCCTGCCAAAAAAAAAATATATAAACAGCCTTTCAGCAATGAAGATCCATTATACAATATACACATATATACATACTATATAATGCATCATACAATATACACTCCACTGATTGTCTATTGTATGTTTCTGAGAGGGTGCCTCCACTGGTGACTGTAGGAATTGCATCTAGACCAGAGCTTCATTTCCAGTGATAATGGGCATACATGTTGCACCATGCTTCAAACATTATTACGTTAAACGCAAGCCGCGACAACCACAGTAATGTAGTGGAGTCAGAACTGTTCTGTCGGTGATGAAAATGCGCTGCGCGACGGTCTGAAAAAAAAAAACGTTGCACATGACAAATTAGAAGCGTAAACAGTCCCCTTTTACGCCTGTTTGCCGTCGGTGTGAGAGAGCGGAGAAGTTGTTCTCAGGCCGTCACCGCAGCAGCTCGAGCCCGTACCGCCGGCCCCCGTGGCATTTTTACAGACCGGCTTAGAATCCATTGTGAAGAAATTCCCCGGTTCATAAATCATTCTGGACGTGATGCAATTCGTGCAGTTAATACCTTCATTCAGACGTGACATTATGGCCGCTGAGTACTCAAGTGAATTCTCGGGATCCCACCAGGCATGGCGAAGTCTCCAAAGGGGGGGTTCAGAATATAGGGAGGGTTCAGAATATAGGGAGGGAGGGAGGGAGGGGCCCATTAGGTTGTTCCCCTCTGCCCAAACATTACATATTTATTTGCTTGGCAGATTCCATTGCTCTGGGTAATTTACATACAGTACCTGTGAATGCCATTTCTTTCCACATTACCTCTACCTCCAGCTGGCTATTCATTGAAATCAGGTGGGACCAATTTTTCAACAACACACGGGTTGGGTCCCACCTCTCAAAGATATGTCCGGGTGTTAAACATGTTTGGGGAAATGCTTTATTTGCATGGTGCGACATGAAAAACAATCAATTTCCCCATGAAGATTAATAAAGTTAATCAATTATTGAATTAATAAAAATACATCTAGTTAAATTCATATTTTTATTATTTTTTAAAAAAAAGCAATTTATGGCAACTTGAATTATTCTTATTATTACTCAGATTTGTAATTAAAACCATAATCAGGATTTTCATTTTCAGGATTACACTGAACTCAAGAAAAGAAATCAAGTGTTCTCTGAATACACCCTTGGGCTGTTTAAGACCTTTATATTGATTGAACTGAAACCGTTTCCAGCTTAAACACCTATTTAAATGCCTTGCCCCCTTCAAGGAAGTGTGCTCCTGGAACAGGCAGTCATTAAGCCAGCTATGCCGCAGCGCATGGGGTCCTCGGGGGATAACCCTACAGTGCTCCAGAGGCGCTGCAGAGTGCCCTGAGAACATCGGCTCTTGCTGTAAAGGTCACACAACAGCACGGCTTCCTGGCCACATACCTTTTGCCACCAAGGCAGCTGTAAACCTTCTTATTTTTGTTTAGCTCCTTTATTTTTATTTAATAATGTATGAGCGCATAAGTATTGAAAAAATGTAGTATTCTGAAGTCCTCTGTGACAAATGGAAGCATACCGCTGTGACCTGTGTGCGTGTGTGTGTGTGTCTTCGAGAGGTGAGTAAATTACTGAAAGTGTGGTAGAACACTGTTTCACCACATAAATATGTCTGGTAAATCCCAGGCGTTCATAAATACTGGTGACATAAAAGAGACTCAACTCTCCAGGCTCAACAGCTCTTCAATCTAAAGTTTTTCAGGAAATAGCATTTTGGTGTTTCTGGAATAAAATAAAACACAGGGCCGTCTGGAGACAGCCCGAGTGGAATCACTGCTATAAACAACGGAGGCTGAATCTGAATCTGGAATTGGGTAAAAGAAATAAATCCAATTTTTCAATGTTGTGGAACGGAGAGGGATTCTGTTTTGTGTCTCCCCCCCCCCCCCCTAAAACTATGTAGATTATATTTAAATGAGTTCCAGATGCCCTTATTAGTAGAAACATATGATTCTACACGTCTTTCCTCGCCCGTCTCCTTAAAAACATCTCACACTGTTAAAGAGCATTCACACTTTGAGGAACGTGTTAGCTGTTAATAAATGTATCGTTTCGTTTTTGGCAACTCTGCACAAGGCGTGCTGAGATGTGTTCTGTGGCTATCTTAGCAAAACCCTTCATTGTTTTCTAATATCTGGTTAAAGCTGAATGTCCTTTGTTACTGGTTAATTATGGAGTTCACGCGTATTGCCAGTGTAGTGACTGTAGCCACTTTCTGTCATATTCCTTTTTTAAGGTTATGACAACTTTGAAGGGCCGTGTACAATTTGTACTAAATATCATGCCGAGATCTATTAAATAAGTATGTCCAAGAAGCAAAATCAAAAAGGTGGAGGCCTAGTTCTTTGCAGCTGGTCCAGAGGTATGCAAAAAGAGGTAAGCAACTTGTATTACAAATGGTCAGTTGTGGAAAAAAAATAATAAAACTTGTGTGCCCATTTTTTTTATATACTTTTTTGGATGGGAAGTGGAAGTTCTCATCTCTATTATCTCAGCTGCCTGTACTGACAATGTTCATAACTCAGCAACCAATAAAGTTGGTTCAAAACCCCCAAGTGCCTATAATGCTGTGTTAGTAAATAGGGGTTGGCATAACAAGTGGCGGGATTTTCTATGGTATGTCACATGGTATAGAGAGACTGAGTCTACCCAGCATCCCCCCCCCCCCCTCTCTTTGCACCACAGACCAAGGTCCCACCAGTTCCAAACTTACGAGGTGTAGAGAGCAGGAATGATGAATCCCGTCAGCTGATCCAGGTGGAGAGGAACTATTTCTGACTGGGAATGGGAGCGCCCCCTCCTCCAGATTGGAAAAGCTCTCAGGATAGCCACGCGTTTCCCACTTCCTCCTGTCGGCTCCTGTCGGCCCCCGTCAGGGTCCCGGCGAGCCGATACGGCCGCCCTTCCGGAGAGTTCCAGCGCACCGGGGGCGGAGGCTTTGAAGACGTTCGGTCAACGCTGGCAACTGGAATCCGTTACGAGCTCTACCGCGTGTGGCAGGTTTCAGCAGATATTAATCCACTCAGGCGCTCTCTAAATCACCGCGGGTCCGCGCTGTGTGGTCCGCGGACCCGCCCGTAAAAAATGTGAGATCCTGAAAATGACTTCCTCCTCTGCTCGGGAGGTGTGAATCTCCAGGCCCCATATTACCGCCACCACCAACGGCTGTCTGAACCCAGAGAAAAAGACTGAATATATATATTTTTTTTTTTATTAAAAAATATATATTCTTTTTGGTGCGTCGTTACTTTTTTCTTAGCGAGCGGGCGTGTGTGATGCATTATGCACGATAATAAAAAAGCGCCTCGCCCGCTGAAGCGAGCGGAATCGCCCAGCCCTTCAGAGCTGGGGAGGGCAGCGATTCTCACAGCGGGAACAGGAAGCTGCGGAATTGTGGGATCTTGGAAAGAGGCGGAAAGACTCAGGAATTGTTTTCCGAGAACACGAGTCCGCGGGGATTCCGAGAGAGCTTGTGTAAATATAGCGGCACACACTCGTAATGGGGAGCAAGGCTGTTTCGCTATTGTTCGAAAGGAGGTTCCACATTTGTGTTTAAATCTGGGGTACAGTAAAATGCACCTCTCCTCAAATGGGGGGGCGGGGGGCAGTAAACAAACAGGCACAACCCTTCAACGATCTCACACCTCAGAGGCTACAGAAACATAGGAACTATTTTTTATTTTAAAAATCATAAACGAGTAAATAAGAATGTTATTCGTATTATATTCCTTTTACTGAGGCTACAGTTATTTCTGTGTTTTACAATAATCAGTCCGTTTCATGTGGTAAAAATATATTATAAAAAATCAACTGCAGAATTTATTCAACAGGCTTCAACAAGAGTCTTGATTTGTGTTTGCGGATGTCCGTGTATTCCGTCTCTGTAAAGGCATACGTTACTGTGCATTCTTCTTTAACCAAATATAAACTTGGACCATTGCCATTTCACTCCTGAGTAAGCTACACAAAGAAACAGTTTGAGACTATTTTAAGAGAAAAATAAATAAGGAAACCCTTTTCAGAGTCAGGGACTGCGATGAATAGGGGAAAGTCAATGTTTTGTAAGCCTTTGAGAATAATGTATTAGCAGTAGTAAAGAATGTTCAATATTTGCAGTCTGTTCCCCTGGTAGATTTTGCAGTAGAAAAACGTGTGATAAACCATAACATGAACAGGCACGGCCCATGTTTGCTGTGACTACTTCACTGGCTCTCCAGTGTCCCTAGTGGCTAAACGGGGTTACTGTGTCACTCTGTCCCAGCTTTAAATCAGGCCTACCAGCAGTTGTATTTTTGGATATTCTACAGTTTACTTGGCCTCCTCTTTCTTTTCCAGCCAAAACTGTAAAAAATAATAATAAATGTAAGCATCCTGCTTATTGTGGAGCTGAGGCAGTAATAAGGTTAGAGTGACGGACAGCGAAGAAGCCACATGTAAATTAGCTGGAAGAGCAAACCTCCCACAAAACTTGATATATTTTTGAAGAACGAGAGAAAAAAAGAAAACACCACAGGAGACCATCTTGTATGATAAATGATATCTGTGATAGATGATATGTCAAAATAGCAAGATTACTTGCTGTTTAAAATATTCAGTTCTGAAAATTACTCCAGAGCCTTATGTTTTTTCCAATTGTTTTATTATATATAATATTGGAGCGTGTGTCTCAAAGTAAGGCTGTGATAATCCATTAATGGATTGAGACGTTTCTACCCCTTAGTAATAACGCAGTAGGTATAGCCTACTCGGTGCACTAGGCTACAGCAGAATATTCGAGAATTCCACTCCCATGCCGGATACTCTAATTACATGCACTATTAGTCAGACTGATAGCAGTGCCTCTGACGGTGGAACACACAGAGCAAATAGTAGGTCCCGTTCTCAGATACATCTTCGTGTTTAAGGTCAATCCGAATGCCACGGAGCTCAAAACATTACAGGTATTTAGTCCGCGACCCAGTAGTGCAAGCATCCTGCCGCAGATTACAATTTATTGCTTTCCGTCCGTCGGCGAGAGTGATGAATCGCTGCAGCTGGGGACGGCTGGCATCCCCCGACAGACAATATTTTAAACGAGTCTCCCATACCGTTATCAATCTTTATTTCAACGGGTTCAAAGTTACTCCTAATTATAATCTAAGTTTTTTTTTATTTTCCCCTACAAACTCTAAAAATATTCTCTAACACGCCGAGGAAAAACACGAGGCAGACTGCGTGGGGCGCTTTTCATCTTTTCCCAACTGCAGGACCAGCGGAGCGAGTCTGACCTCGGCGTGGACGCGCGGGGGACAATGCTGGTTCAGCACAAACGCGGAGCATCGCATTAGCGGCTTTGGCAGGGCCACCCGCGCGCAATGACATTGTTTGCACGCGCTCAATCTGGCTTCCGCTGCAACCTCACCTTTACGTGATGAATGGCAAGGGCTTTAAGTAACGGGGTGACTCGCCTCCTGCTTGTTCTCTAAATTACATTTAACAGTTACTGCTCTGGTTTGTTAGAGCTGACATCCGGGGGGTATATCTTACGGGGTCAAAAATAAAATAACACCGAGGCCCATTCGTCTACTTTGAATAGGGGGCAATTAAATGTTCAGCGCAATTGATTTTTTTTATTCTTCCTTCTATAAATACATTGAAGCTTGTTGCTTGTTGCTTGTTTGAATCACCTTGATAAATCACATTCATTCAAGATGGGGAAGCCAAAAGCCCAACATAGTAAAGCATAGGCTATTGGCCACACACAAGAGAAACTGAAGTACAAATGTTTATGATGTTTGCCGTTTCATAATATATTAACTTGCATTTTGTGTTAAGTGCTTAGTTGGCGCATCGGACACACTCAACGCGTTTACTCAACATGTGGGGCCTTCTTATGCAGGTCCCTGCACTTCTGATTATGACACCTCTCAAATGTCTGCACACGTTCAATTCAAAGTGCTATTTTTTTTAAACTCATGAAGTGAAGATTTACATATTCACTTTAGGTTCATGATGTATTTTCATGTATTAAATGTTAGTAGTAATTCAACTCTCAAGTTCAAATGAGTCCAATCAAACAAGCTCTATTAGAGCAACATTTGCTTTATTGGAGTGCGCATGCCGCTGTCGCTGTGTATGTTACACACATGAAAAGGGGAGAGAAAGATCACAACCGTGATTCTGGTATTGTTTCCTCATCAAGCGCTTAATCGGGAATCATTTCAATAATTAAACATTTATATCTTCCATAAATTCACATTTCCAGGAGACGTGTACACCCTGTTTCCACAATATACTTTTTCTTTATGGTGTTTCTTCAGCTGTGACACAGTCCAAATAAAAACCACCGTTAAAGTACAGTGACAGGTAAGTAATATCAGTATAGTTTGAATAACTCCATAACGAGCATAAACTGCAAGTCATTACAGTAAATGAGCATGAGCACCAAAGACACAAAAACAGAATACCGTTTTACACGCGCTGTGCGAACGAGACATCATGCACACTTCACGTGGCCCTATTGTGAGCCTAAAATGGCCGTCACGGCTCAGTGAGATAGTTTGTATTGCCATTATGTTTTTTCCGCCTAAACACTCAAAAACTCGGCATTTAATTCAACAACATCACATACAAACTCCATTAGTATTTCCATATTCCCACCGTTATATTTTAACTCCATTCATAGTGAAACAAAAATATCATACCTGAAAAAGGGGAAGGAAGATCACAATCGTGAAACTGGTACTGTTTCCTCATCAAACGCTTTCAGAAATGAGAAAAAGACCGCGATCTCCCTCTAGTGTATGGAGGAAGGCATAAGCAATCAATCCAAAATTAGCTAAGGCTTTGCGCTAGATTACCTACATAAAAAAATAACATGTAAATAAACTTTTTTATTATTTTAACTTTTCTTAAACCAGCGATAAGTTTTATGTTTTCCGTCATAAATTATTATGATTTACTCAATTCTAATTATTTTACCAGATACTCCTGTGAACTGTCTTATGAATTGCTTTTTAGATTATGGTTTTATACAAATTTGCATGTCCTTCGAACCATTTTTTTCCCTTACAATTGTGTTTGAAATGAGAGCATTATTTTAACTTGTCACATATGTGAGCATAGTCTCGCGAACATACAGTAGGTTCATCTGACCTCATTCGCATTCTACTACCTTTTGTTTATTTAAGTCACCCTTATCGAGACTGACTAACAAACTGTCTTCGTTAGTAGGCTAGAGCAGCTGCGCCCCATTCAGGATATGAACGTGCAACCCCTTGTTCGAAGATTGGATCCCTAACATTACACAGTGTAACGAGGGAGAAGCACTCGCCCAGGGTGCGATCTAACCCAGCACCTCTCACTCGTCCAAAGGCTCCAAAGATGAACACGTTACCATTCAGCTAAAGGCGAAATCGCTGATAGCTAAAGGCAACGTCGTTATTTTGAACCTGAGGGTTGCGTCGACAGAGAGTGTTGCTATGGTAACCTGCTACATGGTCTTCGTTTCAGTGCACGTCACTGTGCTTACTAGCGAACTAGCCGAGCTACACCTGCTACAACAGCACTTCCTCTTTAAGAGGGAAAGTACGGTGTGGTGTAAAACAAATGATGTGTTTCAGACTATACATGTAAATATGGAACAGAGGACTAGACAGATGGCACTGGGGGACTTGGGAAATGGTATGCTAATTGCTAGTGAGCAAGGTTGCAATTATGCAGGTCGCCTCTGATAATTAGGATCAAAGACTAAAGGGAATCTGTGTGGGTTCTTCAACACTTTTTGAGATTAGATTTTTTTTTTTTTACTTCACTGTATGAAGTGATACTGGTCCTAAGCGGCTTTTTGGATGTTTAACCTGCTGTTTGATGAATCATGATTAGCATGTCATGAAGTATTTCAGAACATATTGTTAGTTAAACTATAAATGTTATAATTACCACTTCATCTCAGGAAAACGTTAGATTTGATAAATGTTGCTTGAGTTTGTGCATTTCTTTCTTAATTTCTATTTTGTGCAAAAAAACAATAAAGTCCCTATTCCTTGGGAAAGATTTGTTGGTAGACAGTATTTACACAAACAAGACTTTTCCCCTAGATGATAATGGTAAGGAGATTAATGTTATGCATTATTTATGTCCACAAAAAATGTCTATTTTAACACAGTGTATGTGTGTTATTGCCTTTGTTTCTCATATTCACAGTCATAATTACTTACTCATTTGGACGTTATTCATGGTGGTCCTGAAATGACATTGTTATGTGAGAACAAAGGTTTCATTGGTGTTTATGGTTCACATTGTGTAGAAATCATTTAAGGATGTTGATTTGAGAGATAATTCCTCATTATAATTTTGACAACTATAAAGCTGGAGGGATAAGAAATATAATATGCATTAAAATAGTGGTAGGAAATATTTTGGAAAGGTTTTTAGAAAGGCCCATAAATTACTCTTTAACAAGTGGGTGGCAGCGTAGTATAGTGGGAACTGGGCTTGTAACCTAAAGGTTGCAGGTTTGATTTTGTGGTAGAACACCACTGTTGTACCTTTGAGAAATGTACGTAACATGAATTGCTTCAGTAAATATCCAGCTGTATAAATGGATACGATGTTTTAAAAAAAATTGCAAAGGTTGTGTAATTCACTCTGAATAAGCGTGCCTGCTTAATTCCAGTAATGTAAATGCAACAAGGAATCGAGGTTGGTGGACAATATTGAATAATCCTAGATCTTATCAGTTTACAAGCATGCAGTAGTTGGCAGTATCTCAGAAACATGTTTTCATCTGTATCTACATGAGCACAACAGCCTATAGACTGATATCACTGTTATCAGTAAAATACTGTAGTATTAGATTAAATGCTGTTACACTGTAGTCATTGTGCAGAAAGGTAGCGTACTGATATAATCTTCAGCACTCGTTCTCTGACATTCATATGATGAAGGAACACAAGCTAACCTTGCACTGTAGATTAGGTTACTACTACACTGAGACAACTGAAACAATGAACTGGATGACGTACAGGATATAACAAGACTTCACTGATATGTTTTGAAAGCAGGCAGTTAGACCCTTTGACGTAAAAAAAAAAAAAAAAATTTAAGTTGATATACAGGACTCCCTAGGGACCTAGCTGGTAAATGCACACAGCAAAAACCGTGATGTACATTTAACACCCTAGGGTGTTAAATGTGCACCAGCAGTGTTAGATTTACACCAAAATGTTTGCTGTGCACTCACAATGGGTACAAGCTGAGGCCTATCCTAGTGAGAAACACCTAATGGATCGTTGCCGGTTTCAGCTGTTTGTCCACCATCTTGTAATCTGGCTCTACAGCGGCCCCCAGCAGCCAGAACCATTCAATGGCCATTTTGCATTTTTTTAACAGCTGATCTTCCGCCTCTACGGTGGCCGTGTGGAATAACCTCTTGAGCCCCGGAAGTTCATTTTTGTCCCATATTGGGGAAATGGGGGCCTGGACTTAATCTCAAGAACAATTCAATAAAAATAAAATAAATAATAATTTAGAAAATATTTTCACTGCAACATGTTTTGTGCCATCCCAAGCATTTAAATACTGAAACTATTTTTCAGTTTTTCTGTCGGTTCTAAGGAGGATAATGTTTAAGGAACTGGATTCGCTACTTGAAGGTTTATATATATCATGGGTTTGATTCCCAGGTGGGCTAGTGCCCTTGCACTATTGAGGTGCTTTACGTGAATTGATTCAGTAAATGTAAATAAAAGTAGTTTGGATTGTATGTAAACAGAATGTGTCCGTTACTCTGGATAAGAGTGCTTGCAAATAAAACAAACAACAACAAAAAAAACATAGAAGCCAAGGCTTCCTCACCTCGGTTGCCTGCTAGCAAACAGCTGCGCTAACAGCAGGCCGCTAGCTGGCTACTGTGCGCAGTACGCATGCTAGCTGGGATAAGCGGCAGTTAGAGTTTGGATTGTGTCATTAGTTTCCAGTGTCTGAGAGTCTGCAGCTGGTACTGTGTAGGACAGTTACTGATTGTGTATCATAGAGGTAGGGACGGCTCAAAACCAGACAGGTAACCCTAGATAACCAGGTCTTATATTGGAGACATACGATATGATACGATATGATATCATTTTATTGTCAGATGTCTCTGAAATTTGTTTAGCATCATAGCAGCACCATTTGAAAAATACACATCATAACAGGGTTCAATACATGGGACATGAACACACAATCAAAGTGCAGTAAATTATACAAACATCATAATTATACAAATATCAATTATACAAACATCATGAGAAACGTCATAATATCAACATATCACAGGAACCCTTTGGTTACCCCTACATTGCATAATCTCTTGCAGGCTAGGTATGCTGCTCTGTGGCAGGTAAATAAAATAAAACAGAATAAAGCTTGCTGTATATTAAAATAAACAGAAAAAGCTTGCTGTATATAACAAAATTGTATATTACGGAGCTTCTTACTGCAGAACTTGAACAAATTCAAGTCCACATGATGAAACTGACCTTGGAGCAGTCTTTGAAAAACATTCTCTATATTCAGTTTTCAATTTTAAGACACAAGCCACGTTGCTTAGTTATTTCCTGAAGCTTTAGAAATGTTACAAATATTCCTGGGATGTTTACAAGAGACAAGAAAGATTTACGTATTAATTTATATGTCCGTCAAAACCCGGAGAGGTCCAAACATGAGATGGAGAAGGCACTTATTTTTCAAATGCAGATTAGATGAACATCAAACAGCCAAAAGACTGAAGCTGGTGGAATGTGGGTGGGAGTTTAGTTTGAAATATAGGTGGTCTCACAGATAAGGATTATGTCTGTAAAAAAATAACTTTAAAAAGAGTACAGAAATATAAATACTGTCCCCTTTGCCTGGCAAGCGAATGCATCGGTATCTCAGAAATAAATTATTTCACTGGCAGAAGTTCATAGTTGTTATTATAACTAATCCATATCTATGCAACTAAGAATTTATTTGCAGTTTCTTATGCAGAGTGCATGATGACTATCTGTTCATTTCTGTGCACATAAAACATTAGGACAAATAATTTATTTTCCATTTTATAGATAGATTTCACAAAATCCTGGTGTAAATCAAGCATCCGGACATAATTTGTATGAAGCGTGCTCACACGTTTGTTAATCTTATGCGGGTTAGAAAATTATTTCTGTGGGGCTGAGCAAGGTGTTCTAGAATACAAGGCCTTTAAAACTTAAATTCAACAGAGACTAAGAGGAATAAAAGCTCCCAACTCATATTAAAGCAATCCCCATAGAACTGTGAATGACTTAAAAAGAACATATTTGAATTGAAGAAGAATAAAAACGGAGAACTCAGAATCTATAATGAGGGCTTGTTAAAATAAATATTTCTCAAAGTATAACAGACTCTTTTTCTCATGTAGTTAAGTGCGGGGATTTATACCAGAGGACAGTAACAAAAAAAAACACAAAAAAACATTATTACATTTTATGAGAATCTTAATGAAGTTTTGAGTAAAGCTCTTGGGGTTAAACAGCGTGAGATAACCAGTGAATCTGGGCTGAGGAAGGGGTGCTCACAAATTGCACTGTGCTGTAAGAGATGCCTTCTTTCGGATGAGACGTTAAACCGAGGTCCTCCTGACTCACTGTGGTCATTAAAGATCCCATGACACTTATCGCAAAGAGTAGGGGTTTCCCTGGTGTCCTGGCTAAATTCCCAACCTGGCTTTTTCAATCTGCCACCTAATCATCTCCCAGCTGATGTGTGGTGAGCATTCTGGCGCAAAATGGCTGCCGTTGCATCACCCAGTTGGGTGCTCCACATTAGTGGTGATTGACACGAGTTTCCCCCTCATCATTGTAAAGCGTTTTGAGTGTGAGAAAGGCGCTATATAAATGCCAGGCATTATTATTATTATTATTATTATCATTATTATTACATTTTCACCTCCAATTGGTGCTTATGACATTAATCAGGGAGGTGCTGAGGGCAGGGTGAGCTGAAGAAGTTTGTGTGCAGGTTGCTGTCTGCAAATTCAACTCCAGCAGCCCAAACTCATCTACAGCCTGCTGCCAGTCTGCCCGCCTCCATGCCACGATTTCTCTTTCTCTAATCTCACACCTACATAGATTATACTGATTACCTATCAGCCCACGTACTTCATCCCCGCACACACTCTCCTGTAGTCATATGTCTATGTGAAACACCTGTCTCGCTCTCCATTAGTCTCTCTCCCTCTCACACTTGCACACACACACACACACACTCTCTCTTTCTCTCTCTTCCTCTCAGAACTTAATTATATATGTGCATGTGTATGAGAGAGAGAAGAGAGGAGAGTGAGAGAAAGAGAGAGAGAGACAGACAGACACTACATTTCAGACACAGTCTAAGTGCTTTTAATTGGATCCCATTTTCTCTCAGTTAGGAACGCCAAACTGTGGCTTTCCAATGAGACTCTGACATCCTACTGATTATCCCTCCCTGTCTAAGCGGTGCTACAGCCAGTCATGTGTCGACTTGTGTGACTGACCGCCACAGCCAGCACTGGCACAGACCAGATCCAGTCTCATACTGGAAGAGCCTTAACCCTGCTAACAATTCCAGCTAAGACCAGCCGGGATTCTAAACTGGTTTAAGTTGAGTTTTCGACACATCTTGGTCTGGTATCCGTTAAAGCTCTGTTCCAGTGTGTGGATGGGCCCCATGGTCTGGTATCTGTTAAGGCACTGTTCCAGTGTGTGGATGGGACCCACGGTCTGGTATCTGTTAAGGCAAATAATTTATACCAATACCAGACCGTGGGGCCCATCCACACACTGGAACAGAGCCTTAAGAGATACCAGACTGTGGGGCCCATCCACACACTGGAACAGTGCTTTAACAGACACCAGACCATGGGGCCCATCCACACACTGGAATAGTGCTTTAACAGATACCAGACCATTGAGCCCATCCACACACTGGAACAGAGCCTTAACAGATACCAGACCATGGGGCCCATCCACACACTGGAATAGTGCTTTAACAGATACCAGGCCATGGGGCCCATCCACACACTAGTTCATGAACACAACAGTTCTTAATGTTCTAACTGAACATTCTAATGCTGAAGTAACAATCACTACTGGTAATTGAACGTGATGGAGTTCTAGAACACTGACTTAGAGGATTTAATTTTAAAAAATATTCCATAAAACCTGCTCTGCAAAGGAATAAATGACAAAGGGAGAAATGAGCAAGTGCTCTGTCACTCCGCCACACGGGAAAAACACCCCTCCCCCACCCGCGCGTGCATTACAAATGAAGCTGTCACTCGGGCGATTATGCCCGGACACTTTGAGACATGTCTGTCGTCATATGGCTGAACTGCAGATTAATGCATGCTGGAGGGTAATGACGCTGGCGTGCAGCTCCAGCACTGCAACGCCCGGCCGGGGGAAATAATATACTCGGCGCCTCAACGTGGCGTACGGCTTTGTGCGTTGGCCTTGTGGGTAAGCATCCTCCACACTTATTTTTCAGCCTAGAATAATGCGCTCCAGCGATCACACTATGGCCTGGGTTCAGTCAACATTTATCATTAAAATTACTACAAGAGCATTAAAGTGCCCATCTTGGAATGTGTGGATTTAAAATTTGTGTCATCCGATGATAGCTTGCTCAAAGAAAAGTGCCCTTATATGGCTCCAATTTTACAAACAGGATTCTTATTTTCTGAAAATAAGAAAAAAACAATCTCATGTTTGGAGACAAGTGGTCCCACAAGTACTGTTGTCTTCGTCTGACAGAATGCCAAGAAGCCTACACAATAATATTATATAAAAAATTACCTTGAAATGAAATTTTTAAAATATATTTTACTGTGCCTCTGCACAGCTGCTGAAAAGGGGCAATGTGGTCATAAGGAAAGAAGTATGTGTAGCAGGAGAGTAAGTGGAGCAGAAGAGTATGTGTAGCAGGAGAGTATGTGTACCAGGAGAGTAAGTGGAGCAGGAAAGGGGAGCAGGAGAGTATCCCCCAGAACCGCGGAGTCTAAGCGTGGCTGGGAGGGGCCCTCGTTACTTTCAGCTTTCTCGTTAAGCTCGTTAAGCCTCAGTCTTAATTGAGAAATGCCACACATTCTTGAGCATGAGCCAAACAGCCAGCAGTATAGTAAAACACTCCGTGCATGCGACTTATAAAAGTTATCAAAAAACTTACAATTTACAAAGGTATTTACAATATGTATTTAGTTTAGAGGAGGTTTTAATTAGTGACGTTTTGTTTTGGATTCGATGGGAAATATTCATTCTTGCAACCTTGTTTTAAATTTATGTTAAAATGTGATGAACCATGAAACATTCTGCTTGAAGTTAACAGATGTAACAGTTTTAAAATGTCATGTTTCCAACCATGAAACATTCTGCTTGAAGTTAACAGATGTGACAGTTTTGGTGGTAACACTGCTGGTACTATATGCTATTAAGCCTACATAACACTGTCATAAGCATGACATAACACCTGTCATATCCATTCATGACAGCATAATGACAACCATCCTATCACTGTCATAATGTATGCAGTTAATTCTACTAAGCAGATTTCAAAATAACTGTTACAAAGAGATGACAGCATACATTATGTCAGTGTAATGACATCTGTTGCAAGCTGAAATATATCGTCATGACATGCTTATGACCGTATTATAGGCTTTATGGCATACGGTTCGATGAAGCGTTACCAATTTTGGTTTAAACAATCTGGTCGGTAGTTTTCCCGAAGACAAAGGAACCAAACTTCAGTTCACATTTCCTGAGAGAAACAAATAAAGGTTCTTTCTCCAGCGGGCCCCAGAATAGGATCCCTTCCCGAAAGTGCAAGTGACCTGAGAAACATGGATTAATTACCGGAAGCAGTGTTTGCTTCTTTACTTTCTGACGGTACTGATTAAACAGAACATCTGTGCCATTGTGCTGTGTGAGAACATGGCTGTCGACTGAGAGGAGAGGGGATGTCCAGAGACTAAATACCTGCTTGATGAATAAGAGCCTCTTATTGGCTTCCTGACAGTTCACCCCCCACACACACACACACACACACACACACACACACACAAAGAAAAAAAGCTGGAGAGATTGTCCATGTGATGCAGAATTAGCTGTCGTACTGGTGATTTGCTTTCCAAATTAACAATGGCACTGCAATCAGAGGCCTAAAACAGCTTGTCGATGCAGCTGCGGTGAGAAACGTCCTCTCCCCTTTCCTTACCACTTATCATGTGACCTCTATGCCAAAGGAGTTTTAAAGAAAACATAAAACTGCCTTTTAACTTTTGACAGGTGAAAGCTCTGTCTTTAGTGCCTTGTTGTGTGTTGTATAACTATAAGTGTATTATTATTAGTAGTATAACACAGTAAAATGTCCAGTGTTAATTTAACTCTTACATAGTACACATGAGTCCAATTGGGATCATATGTACACTGTAAGAGTGTATTTAACACTGAACATATTACTGTACGTTATTTGTTTTGCCTGCAATATTATGCATTTAGTCATACGATTATAAAGCATATCTTTGCTCTTGGAAAAAATCGTGATTGCTTCTTCAAACCACAATTCACTATGACAGCTGCATTCAAGCCACTGAGAAATTATTATTATATTGTAATGCCTCATCAAGATATCAACAGTGTCAGATATACTGTATTTCACACTGCTTTCCCCCAAACTTCATTTTAAAACACAAGACTTCATTTCACCAATAATATAGGAGCACTCGGCTATTAATTGCACTGACTGCTTCTTTAATACTCATAACCTGGCTTTCTGTAGTGATAATCATGTATTATACATTCCTTATCATTGCTTCATTACTCATGTTTACAGGCTCTTTATGCTACATTTAATCCACTCATTAGCAATAATGACTTTTTAGTTGTTATTTATTATGCATAGCCATGTCCTCTCAGTACAGCTTTCAGATAATGTGTTCACTAAATGCTTCAAAAAATCCCTTTCAGCTAACAAGCATTAATCCCAGGTATCTAACTTGTTTACAGAGAGTTTGGCATTTTGTTTGTTTATTTATTTGAGATTATGGGGTGTACTGTACACAAATTTTTTTTTAAACAGACTTGCTGATCTTTCTTTGGTGGGAAGAAAGTTTCAGTTCTTTTCTGGGGCAGAAGAGGTGGGGATTTCTGTATCTCTTTCTCTTCTGATCTAATACAATCTGGGAAAAATGTGAATCACTCTGCATCTAGTTAGAGTTTTATAGTGTTACGGGTTTGCAAAGCAATTTTAGATAGGACTGCATGTGTGCTCTGTTGAATATTAAATAGGTCTAAAAATCCAGTACCAATTCTATATTTAAAACCATTGCAAAAGTGCGTAAGCACATATTTTTCACATAATATGCAGGACTACAAATAAAGCCGTAAGTACTACTATAATCATAATCATATATAATATATATGAACATTATGTATCAATTTACTTAGGAGTCTTGTTCTAGTTATTCTAGAGTATAAACATTTCTCATTTTCTACAATATTCAACTGGCCTGTATATTTTAGTTTTTTTTATTGTAATACCTGCGGGGATTCCATATTTGGTCTTTTTAAAAGATGGAGAAAAAAAACTGTTCTATCCTCCTGAGAATGGAAGTATTATCAAGTCTCTTGCTGTACATGTTCAAAAATAAAACTCAATATGGGCAGTGCAAGGAAAGCCAGGGCTCAATGAAGGCTGTTACATGCCCTAATGGGTTTGAATACCAATAAGGACATTGTAGTACAATCACCTTATATGTTCTACTAAATGTGTAACACTATAAATTTGTTGCAGAAGAGAAAGGGTTTAGGAAAATTCGATTTTCAGTTACAGATAGATGTATGTCTGCTACTCTGAAATTGCCATAACTGCTTTGTTGATTTTGTCTCCAGTACATTCCGACATACTTATACCAATTATCAACACTTTGTTCTTGAAGAGCACTTCTGTGGTGTTCTGTTATGTTTTGTCTATAGAACCACAAATTGCACAGACATCCAAATAGTTTCCTGCAGAAATTCTACATGTGAAAGAAGAAATGGGATAACGAGTTCAGACAAATGTCACCAACTGCTTTAGACAACCAAGATGTTTTCAGATGTTTTCCAAGATGTCGGTGGTTGTTTTGGCAGTGTGAGAGAAGACTAACATCCTTAGCCTGACAATGCTATGCCCATCTTTTAATTTTTAAGATACGTAAAAATAGACACACTCACACACTTCTGAAGTGTTCTCAATCGACGTTTAAAAACATTTTAAGGAGGAATAACTATGTAAATGAGTAGCAAAGAACAAACTGCTTCTGATCCTCAAACTAAATAGCTAAATTTGACAAATAGACTGCAGTAACCAATGCTGGATATCCAAAATAGTGAAAGAACATATGTTTGTTGTTTGAATTTTATAAGAATAACTTTATTCAGATAAATACATAATTGTGTATGGATAGAAAGCATCTGCATTTAAACAAGGAATAATATACATGCGCAAAAAAAAAGGGTTCCAAAAGGCTCTTCTGCGTTTCCATGGAGGAACCCTATCTAGTTCAAGGGTTCTCTGTTGGGCAAAATGGTTAAATCTCACCAACCATAGAGGGTTCCCTAAATATTAAAATGGGTTCCCCTATGGAGAGAAGCCAAAAAGCCCTATTTTATGAGAGTGTATGGACATGTTTGATACTGTAATTCATCCAGAACTTCAGGAACTAAAGGTAAAGCCAACTGTAAGTAATGACTCTCCAAATAAATATCTGTTAGGCTGAGCACAGACATTTTGGCCTCAAACAATGACATCAATAGTTTGCCTCTATTTATTAGCATTAAGTGTATTTTGAAGCAGTTTAAACCAGTCAAATGTGGCCCATAATTTCAAATCAAACAAGAATGTATGGCCGCCGCCCGAGGCCAGTAAGGTAAGCCTCTAAAGAGAGTTTGTCTTGTTAAAGTCCCAGACTGATTTTGTGGCGTGTTACCTTTTAGAATCAGTTTAAATTTACAACCCCTTGGCCCATATGGTACTGATCATCAGATCCATGCATTTTCAGTTGAATCGGCGTCCACAGTAACAATGCATACATACAGTAGACCTAGACAAACAGCCTCCACTATTTTTTTTAAATGATAAGTAAGTGTTGTACACAGAAAAACGTTGACATGTTGGTATTTCAGTTAATTCTCAGTTCATCCGCATAATAAAAAGCAAAAGTACGCTCATCTTATTCCTCTTTACTGCCGTGTCGACAGTGCTTATTTGTCTTCAGAGCTTATTTCTCTGTCTTGTACTGGAATTCAAAGTACTTTTGTAAGTCGCTCTAGATAAGAGCGTCAGCCCAATGATGTAAATGGATACGTTGAAATTGGACAGGTACTGTCTCATCTGGGCCCTGTCCCATGGGTGCTTTGGTGAAATAGTCGATAATCCTCCCCTGTTTGAGGGAATGGTGGTGGTGGTGGTGGTGGTGTTGGGGGGGGGGGCGGGGATATGGGCCTAAGGCTAGAGTAAGAATGAGTATTAATTTATCGATGAAGTGCTGAGTAACAAAAAAAAACCTGGGGCCTGTTCCAGAAAGCCAGATTATTGAGTTAGTTGGATAACTGCACTGAGTAAAACCCAGAACCCTCCCACGTTCCAAATCTGGAACGTGGACTGAAGTGAAAAGCGTTGTTCCGGGTTTTACTCAGCGCAGTAATCCAGATAACTCAGTAACCCTGCTTTCAGGAACAGGCCCCAGAAAATCCCATGCACTGTATTTTCAGTATCAGGGGTGGAGCCCTTGGATTAGAACCAGGAGTAAAAAAAGGAGCTTAAGCGGGGATGAAACGGCAGTGCTGCAAGCCTGTCGTGTCTCGTTGTTCATTGGTTATTATAAAGATCCACATTATAGCTGATGCAGTGGCAATGAGTCTTCCTCTGGTCTACAATAAAATCCATGCAAATCAGAAGAAAGAAGGGTTTGGGTTCGTGTCTGTGATGGGTTTCATTGCTAAAGTGTTTAGTTTAAGTCAGTTCATGCACCTTATTTCTCTGGCCTACATTGACTGATTGAAAGGAGTCCACAAAAGCCAGCAGACACTCCGGCCGTCCAGTAAAGAGCCCTGTCCTAGATTAACCCACAACAATCGATCAACACTAAAATATGTTGTAAAAAAAAGTCTGTTAAGCCTTTTACTCCACAAAACTGTGAAATCCACAGCAGGTTTTCC
The DNA here is from genome assembly GCA_022702515.1 of Ilyophis sp. 1 JC-2022. Taxonomy (NCBI): domain Eukaryota; kingdom Metazoa; phylum Chordata; class Actinopteri; order Anguilliformes; family Synaphobranchidae; genus Ilyophis; species Ilyophis sp. 1 JC-2022. The sequence goes on along the minus strand of CM040400.1, from coordinate 44,485,792 downwards.
ATCATATTTTACACATTAAGGGTATATTACAGTGTAACAAAACACGCTGGTATAGCTAGACCCCGCCTCCTTTTGAAATTCGAAAAATGCCGAAATCTGGGCGTGATAAGGAAATAACAAGGGCTGAGCTCCAGGTATCAAACCACGCCCAAGCGAGCCAAGAAGCTTGCCGCTGCCGGAAGAAATGGTGGAGAATGCGGGACGCATAGCCTCGTCTGGGCTTATAATGATGCGGCCAGTAAACAACAAATCACACACTGTACAAATAGTTACCCGTGCCATTTATTTTTAATAAACTATATATATATTTATTTATTTATTTATTTTTTTATTTTTTTTTTTTTATATAAACTAGCTCGCTACTTGCTAAGCTAGACTGAAAAACTAACTATCAAAAAACAAGGTACTATCAAGCTAACTATAAAAAATATACCAAAAATAGGTTACTATAATTTACGAGAATATATCGCTCGTTCTCTTTTTCCTATCTTCTTTCCCTGTCCACGACACGCAAATGAACTGCTAAGATTCGTTTTTATAGATGGGGCGTATTTCGTCACCGAGTACCGAATACGTTAGGGAAGACCTTTCTGGCCAAGCACAGATTGAACGTGCAGTACCTAACGTTTTACCACTAGAGACACTTTTGAGCCAAGTTTATGCTTTTTTTGCGCCGACTGCAGTAATTTGGACCAGGATCAATGAGTAATACTTAGAAAAACCCAAATATATCAGTTATCATCTAAAATAAGTGGTTTTAGTGCTTTGTTACCCTTTAAAGAGCATACAAGTATTACATGGACATTTTGAAATAGAAACAGGACTGAATTGAACATCTATATGCTGAAAGTTGCAGCTATGGCATATGGCATAATTACATAGGCTATGTTAACTAATTGAAATATTACCCCACCAAACAACCAATCAGTGGAGCCAACATTGCCACCAACACCCCCATCCCCCCCCAAACTGTTCCCCATGACACGCCCATTGAACATCTCCAGAGGGTAATCTGTTATTTATGTTTCATTGTTGAATGTCTCCAACTCATTTCTTCAGGAAAAACCAGAAAAAATATTTTTCTGTTGATCAATAAGGCTTCTTTCCAGTAACAAGGGAAACAACAATCACAGCTGAAAGGAATGTGGGAAACGCCTACTTTGAGGTAATGATTCCCATATTTGCTACGAAAAGCATCTAATTCACTTCGATGTCTTTAACAATGCCAGCCGCTTTACTTAAATTCAAAAAGGCAGTTTGAAGTCAAACCTGAATTATTTCATCTCAGAGGAGAAAACATCTGTGCAGTGTATTCTATTGTTTTGAAAACTGTAGGCAGAAACGAACTGGGAGGGACGTGTACCAAGAGACTATCACTCTCCTGTTTGCAGTAAGTTTTTTTGACACATCAATAAATGATTCATTTTGATGTTTTTTTGTTGAAAAAATTGAGTCACAGGTTACTTAAAGTCTGAGAATAATGCGTTCTGTTTGTTGACAACAAAATTAGATTTATGCAAGGTTTTTTTCCCCGCTTTTCTTAAAATTAAATAATTAAATATGTTAATTACATTTCAAAGAAACTTCTTAAAACCATTGCAATAAAATGGCTTCAGAAACAGGTATCTTAATAGATAAAAGCTGAAAGGAGAAAGACGGTCGTTAAAGATGAAGTAATGTCACGCCACAGTTAATTCGCTGTGCGAGCTCCATGCACAATAAAAAAAAAGCAATTGTCAGAAAGTGTCATAACTGCAATACTCAAGTGTGAAATAGGAACTGCTTCCCTATTAAAATACTCCATAGAATCACTCATAGAACATTATTCTAATGTATATTTTTTTCATTATGCACCTGTAGGACCCAAAGTTTGACTGCTGTCGCCACCAGGTGGTAAATAATTGAATTGCATGGACAGACGTGGAGGACTGCATCATACTCTCTCAATATAGCTTTATATCACAATATACATTGGCCCCCAGGGCCACAATAAAGGGGTTGTCCTGGGGGCCAATGTTCTACAGTTTCACATCCTGTTATTGTTATGTTCTGAGAGTGAGTTCTGTCTGATTTGTATTTTTATTTTCATTATTATTACTTGTCATTTCATCTGTTCATTCCCCTCTGTTCGTGGGTTGTCCGAGTCGCATTCGTGTGTTTGTTTACCCTGTCTCACGTATGCACTTGTTTGGGTGACTTCGGGATTTTCCGAGAGTTCACGCTTCGTTTTCTGTTTACTTCCTGCTTTACGTTTCCTGTGTTTATATTGTTGATATTATTAACTCGTGCTAACAATCACTCGGGTGCTTATTAGTTAGATGAACATTACTAAAACCATTAACTTAAATGTTTACTAACATACTAATTGTCTGTATTTAGTTAGAACTAACAATTAACAAGTTTCCTCACTGTATCTTTTCTATCTGCGATACTGAGCTGTCCTTGAGATACTGTTGAACTCGTTTCAGCTGTGTCTCCTTTGAGACCACGCCTTCTTAATTCTAGTCACGTTCCGCTCCGACTTGAGCCCGTTGTTTGTAATGCTTGTTTCCGAGTCCCTTCCATGTTTTCGTGATTTCCTTGTTATCGAGTTATTGTCTCCTAATGTGTTCACCTTACGTTGTTTGTAACCCCTCCAACTTCCTTGTGTATTTAACCCAGTCATCCTAGTCCCTCTTTGCGAGTTCCTCACGCTTAATAGCGTTTGTCTTTCTACCAATCGTTTTCGAGTGTTCCCAGTATTTGTGTTTTCCGAGTTTTTGTTTTGTGTGTTAGTTAGATTTTTAGTATCTGTTTTTCCCAGAGTTTTCTTTGTTTCAAGTTTGTTCGTTTTGTGTTTTGTGTCTCTTTGATCTCCTGTTTTTTTTACTTCTGCCCGTGTTCTCGCGACCCTGTTCCTGGACTGTGATTTTGTACCTCTGCCGTGCCTTCCCGTTTTTTACCTCTGCCTGTTTTTTTTTACTCTTTTGGATTTCGATTTTGTACCTTTTCCTGACATTAAACTTCGGTTTTTTGTAGTGCTGTGTGGCCTGTAGCGTGTAAAATAGTCACTGGCTGCCCTGTAGTGCTGTGTGGCCTGTAGGGTGTAAAATAGTCAATGACTCTCTTGTAGTACTGTGTGTGGCCTGTAGGGTTAAAATAGTGACTGGCTCTTCTGTAGTACTGTGCGGCCTGTAGGGTGTAAAATTGTCACTGACTCTCCTGTAGTACTGCGTGGCCTGTAGGGTGTAAAATAGTCATTGGCTCTTCTGTAGCACTGTGTGGCCTGTAGGGTGTAAAATAGTCACTGGCTCTCCTGTAGTACTGTGTGGTCTGTAGGGTGTAAAATAATCACTGGCTTTTCTGTATTACTGTGTGTGGCCTGTAGGGTGTAAAATAGTCACTGGCTCTCTTGTAGTACTGTGTGTGGCCTGGAGGGTGTAAAATAGTCACTGGCTTTTCTGTAGTACTGTGTGTGGCCTGTAGGGTGTAGAATAGTCACTGGCTGTCCTGTAGTGCTGTGTGGCCTGTAGGGTGTAAAATTGTCACTGGCTCTCTTGTAGTACTGTTTGTGGCCTGTATGGTTAAAAGGCATTCCTGTAGAACTGTGTGTGACCTGTAGGGTGTAAAATAGTCACTGGCTCTCCTGTAGTACTGTGTGGCCTGTAGGGTGTAAAATAGTCACTGGCTCTCCTGTAGTACTGTGTGGCCTGTAGGGTGTAAAATGGTCACTGGCTCTTTTGTAGTACTGTTTGTGGCCTGTAGGGTTAAAAGGGTTTCCTGTAGAACTGTGTGTGGCCTGTAGGGTGTAAAATAGTCACTGGCTCTCCTGTAGTACTGTGTCGTCTGTAGGGTGTAAAATAGTCACTGGCTCTCCTGTAGTACTGTGTGTGGCCTGTAGGGTGTAAAATAGTCACTGGCTGCCCTGTAGTGCTGTGTGGCCTGTAGGGTGTAAAATAGTCACTGGCTCTCCTGTAGTACTGTGTGGCCTGTAGGGTGTAAAATGGTCACTGGCTCTTTTGTAGTACTGTTTGTGGCCTGTAGGGTTAAAAGGGTTTCCTGTACTACTGTGTGTGGCCTGTAGGGTGTAAAATAGTCACTGGCTCTCCTGTAGTACTGTGTAGTCTGTAGGGTGTAAAATAGTCACTGGCTCTCCTGTAGTACTGTGTGTGGCCTGTAGGGTGTAAAATAGTCACTGGCTGCCCTGTAGTGCTGTGTGACCTGTAGGGTGTAAAATAGTCACTGGCTCTCCTGTAGTACTGTGTGGCCTGTAGGGTGTAAAATAGTCACTGGCTGCCCTGTAGTACTGTGTGGCCTGTAGGGTGTAAAATAGTCACTGACTCTCCTGTAGCACTGTGTGGCCTGTAGGGTGTAAAATAGTCACTGGCTCTCCTGTAGTACTGTGTGTGGCCTGTAGGGTGTTGAATAGTCACTGGCTGTCCTGTAGTGCTGTGTGACCTGTAGGGTGTAAAATAGTCACTGGCTCTCCTGTAGTACTGTGTGGTCTGTAGGGTGTAAAATAATCACTGGCTTTTCTGTATTACTGTGTGTGGCCTGTCGGGTGTAAAATAGTCACTGGCTCTCTTGTAGTACTGTGTGTGGCCTGGAGGGTGTAAAATAGTCACTGGCTTTTCTGTAGTACTGTGTGTGGCCTGTAGGGTGTAGAATAGTCACTGGCTGTCCTGTAGTGCTGTGTGGCCTGTAGGGTGTAAAATTGTCACTGGCTCTCTTGTAGTACTGTGTGTGGCCTGTATGGTTAAAAGGCATTACTGTAGAACTGTGTGTGACCTGTAGGGTGTAAAATAGTCACTGGCTGTCCTGTAGCACTGTGTGGCCTGTAGGGTGTAAAATAGTCACTGGCTCTCCTGTAGTACTGTGTGTGGCCTGTAGGGTGTTGAATAGTCACTGGCTGTCCTGTAGTGCTGTGTGTGGCCTGTAGGGTGTTGAATAGTCACTGGCTGTCCTGTAGTGCTGTGTGACCTGTAGGGTGTAAAATAGTCACTGGCTCTTTTGTAGTACTGTGTGGCCTGGAGGGTGTAAAATAGTCACTGGCTTTTCTGTAGCACTGTGTGGCCTGGAGGGTGTAAAATAGTCACTGGCTTTTCTGTAGTACTGTGCGGCCTGTAGGGTGTAAAATTGTCACTGACTCTCCTGTAGTACTGCGTGGCCTGTAGCGTGTAAAATAGTCACTGGCTCTTCTGTAGCACTGTGTGGCTTGTAGGGTGTAAAATAGTCACTGGCTCTCCTGTAGTACTGTGTGGTCTGTAGGGTGTAAAATAATCACTGGCTTTTCTGTAGTACTGTGTGTGGCCTGTAGGGTGTAGAATAGTCACTGGCTGTCCTGTAGTGCTGTGTGGCCTGTAGGGTGTAAAATTGTCACTGGCTCTCTTGTAGTACTGTGTGTGGCCTGTATGGTTAAAAGGCATTCCTGTAGAACTGTGTGTGACCTGTAGGGTGTAAAATAGTCACTGGCTCTCCTGTAGTACTGTGTGGCCTGTAGGGTGTAAAATAGTCACTGGCTCTCCTGTAGTACTGTGTGGCCTGTAGGGTGTAAAATGGTCACTGGCTCTTTTGTAGTACTGTTTGTGGCCTGTAGGGTTAAAAGGGTTTCCTGTAGAACTGTGTGTGGCCTGTAGGGTGTAAAATAGTCACTGGCTCTCCTGTAGTACTGTGTCGTCTGTAGGGTGTAAAATAGTCACTGGCTCTCCTGTAGTACTGTGTGTGGCCTGTAGGGTGTAAAATAGTCACTGGCTGCCCTGTAGTGCTGTGTGGCCTGTAGGGTGTAAAATAGTCACTGGCTCTCCTGTAGTACTGTGTGGCCTGTAGGGTGTAAAATGGTCACTGGCTCTTTTGTAGTACTGTTTGTGGCCTGTAGGGTTAAAAGGGTTTCCTGTAGTACTGTGTGTGGCCTGTAGGGTGTAAAATAGTCACTGGCTCTCCTGTAGTACTGTGTAGTCTGTAGGGTGTAAAATAGTCACTGGCTCTCCTGTAGTACTGTGTAGTCTGTAGGGTGTAAAATAGTCACTGGCTGCCCTGTAGTGCTGTGTGACCTGTAGGGTGTAAAATAGTCACTGGCTCTCCTGTAGTACTGTGTGGCCTGTAGGGTGTAAAATAGTCACTGGCTGCCCTGTAGTACTGTGTGGCCTGTAGGGTGTAAAATAGTCACTGACTCTCCTGTAGCACTGTGTGGCCTGTAGGGTGTAAAATAGTCACTGGCTCTCCTGTAGTACTGTGTGTGGCCTGTAGGGTGTTGAATAGTCACTGGCTGTCCTGTAGTGCTGTGTGACCTGTAGGGTGTAAAATAGTCACTGGCTCTCCTGTAGTACTGTGTGGTCTGTAGGGTGTAAAATAATCACTGGCTTTTCTGTATTACTGTGTGTGGCCTGTCGGGTGTAAAATAGTCACTGGCTCTCTTGTAGTACTGTGTGTGGCCTGGAGGGTGTAAAATAGTCACTGGCTTTTCTGTAGTACTGTGTGTGGCCTGTAGGGTGTAGAATAGTCACTGGCTGTCCTGTAGTGCTGTGTGGCCTGTAGGGTGTAAAATTGTCACTGGCTCTCTTGTAGTACTGTGTGTGGCCTGTATGGTTAAAAGGCATTACTGTAGAACTGTGTGTGACCTGTAGGGTGTAAAATAGTCACTGGCTGTCCTGTAGCACTGTGTGGCCTGTAGGGTGTAAAATAGTCACTGGCTCTCCTGTAGTACTGTGTGTGGCCTGTAGGGTGTTGAATAGTCACTGGCTGTCCTGTAGTGCTGTGTGTGGCCTGTAGGGTGTTGAATAGTCACTGGCTGTCCTGTAGTGCTGTGTGACCTGTAGGGTGTAAAATAGTCACTGGCTCTTTTGTAGTACTGTGTGGCCTGGAGGGTGTAAAATAGTCACTGGCTTTTCTGTAGCACT